>OY755038.1:160384787-161027916 GCA_963576565.1 Aspidapion aeneum | reverse complement strand
ACTCCTTTTCCTGTAACATGTTTCTGAAAACTTCTAAAAAGAGACTAAAAAAACTTAAGTAAAAAACAGAAACTAAACTTGGAGAAACTGTCTACAAAATAAACTTTCCAATAATCAGTTTAATAAAATAAGTACGTTTGCGGCATAATTACCAATTTTCTTTAATGTGATTAATTTAATGAGCAAGAAGTTTCCAAAAATCCAAAAAAATTAAAAGTTTATTTAAGTATAATAATATATAAGTATATATATTTATTTCTACAATAAAAGAGGGAACACAAAGCTTTTATTTCAACAATAAATTAATATACTTTCTTTATATCAATTCACTTAATTCACATTTCTAAAGGTTTATCATAACAAAAATATTTCATGTAAAAAAAGCCAAGTACGCGAAAGTGCTATTCCGTAAAAAGAATTGAGATAAAAGTAAAGCCAAGTTCTACAATACAAATTTCAAAATGACTGGTTCTTACTAGTTTGGAAATGTTTTTTTAAACTTTGCTATTCCAGCCAAACTTCTTTACGTTCAATTTCCTAAGAGTCATTTGCAGCCGTAGTAGCCAAGTTTAGGCTTTACTTTTATCTCAATTCTTTTTACGGAATACCACTTTCGCGTACTTGGCTTTTTTTACATGAAATGTTTTTGTTATGATTTCACTGCTTTTTTAAAGGACTTGGATAATATTTAAGTTTTATAGTAATATAATATACGGGATATTGTTGAAAACTTTTGCAATGCCTTATTAAAAATGTTGAGTCTTTTTATATTTTCCTATGGTTTTATCATAGTTCTTATCAGCCTTCTAAAGCTCAGTTCTCTAGTGTTCCTGGAAGTAGGCAATGTTAATTTTACATAACTTTACATTTATAGGAAAGGAAAGTAAATTAAAATCTTAGTGTTCTTAAATTTTTTCTTATAGTTTTACCATAGTTCCTATCAGTCTTCCAAAGCTCAGCTCTCTAGCGTTTCTGGAAGTGGACAATGCTAATTTACATAACTGTACATTTACAGGGGAGGGAAGTTAATTAAACTTTAGGATTTTTTAATTTTCTTTTAGTTTTATCATAGTTCCTATCGGCCTTTCAAATCTCAGCTCTCGAGCGTTTCTGGAAGTGGACAATGTTACTTCTACACAACTTTACATTTATAGGGCAGGGAAGTAAATTAGAATTTTGGGGTGTTTTAATTTTTTTCTATAGTTTTATCATAGTTACTATCGGCCTTCCAAAGCTCAGCTCTCTGGGGTGTCCGGAAGTGGGCAATGTTACTTTTACATTACTTTACATTTATAGGGGTGGAAAGTAAATTATTATTTGTGGGTTTTTAAATTTTTTCTATGGTTTTATCATAGTTCCTATCAGTCTGCCATATCTTTACATGTATAGGGAACGGAAGTAAATTAGAATTTTGGGGTTTTTTCCAGGGGTTTGGTCATAATTTCTATCAGTCTGCCAAATTTCAGCTTTTTAGCATGTCTGGAAGTACAGTAGAATTTTGATGATCTATACATAAGTGAGTGAGTGAGTGACAATTTCGACTACTTCAGTACTTTTGGGAATTCCATGAAAATAAACATAAAGGGATTGTTAACTCCATGGAGATCTACGACTGTGCAAAGTTTGAGATTCGTAGCTCATTCCGAAGTAGAGTTTTAGATAGGTCAAATATCGGCTGAAATGTTTCAAGAAAAGATGGTACGGCGCCTGAACTTGGCGAGGCACTGTCGTGCACTCAGATTTACCTCCTAAATAGTCAACCACACCGTCAAATAAATGAAAAAACGGAGGTAAAAACGTCAAAAATACCTTAAAATCACACGAACTCTCAATACAAACAAAGCAACTGGTCCGCTGGTGACGTAAGCAGACACTGTTCGTCTCGCTGAGCGACGCTAACATAGAGTTCAATAGAAATAAACAATCCTGTGTGTTTATAATCGTTGGTCAAAATCGGGGTTAAATTTTATTATAATTTAGATAGAAGAGAACCCATTATCAGGACCCTGAATTTATCCAAGCCATAGCCAAGGGGTCATTTGAAATCCAACAAGTCGGCACGCTAGAAGCAGTCATTTTTTGAGGTCCTTTCATAGTACTGATCATAGAGTTTTGTGTTTATCAGTCTAAGGTACTGATATATTTGAGACGTACGTGGTCTAGGGCCTGGCCGCGCTCATTGTTCTTGAAGGCTTTCTTGCACAGTAATTCTAGGCACACCAACAGAGCCGTATTTAAAAACTTTCAAACTTGTGGTGGAAGTTATTAAATAAACGCAAAGCAATAAGACGATCTTTTTAATAATTCACTTGGTATTTCAGTCTTATTTTTGAGTTGTAATCAGTGACCACCTAAATTTAAGATTTATACTCGTGAATAAAGAATTACTTTAACCAAACGTTGTATAAGAAGAAGAAAACCGTTGCATGTAAATAAGCCAAGTAAGCGAAAATTGTATTCCGTAAAAAGAATTCAAATCAAAATATAGCCAAGTTTTTAATACACATTTTAAAATTACAGGGTCTCACTAGTTTGGAAATGTTTATTTAGACTTTGCTACTACAGCCAAACTTCTTTACTTTCTTGTATCGCTGTGCCTAAGAGGCAATTATCCAGCAATAAAAGTCAAGTTAAAATAAACATTTCAAAACTAGTGAGACCCTGTAATTTTAAAATGTGTATTAAAAACTTGGCTATATTTTGATTTGAATTCTTTTTACGGAATACAATTTTCGCTTACTTGGCTTATTTACATGCAACGGTTTTCTTCTTCTTATACAACGTTTGGTTAAAGTAATTCTTTATTCACGAGTATAAATCTTAAATTTAGGTGGTCACTGATTACAACTCAAAAATAAGACTGAAATACCAAGTGAATTATTAAAAAGATCGTCTTATTGCTTTGCGTTTATTTAATAACTTCCACCACAAGTTTGAAAGTTTTTAAATACGGCTCTGTTGGTGTGCCTAGAATTACTGTGCAAGAAAGCCTTCAAGAACAATGAGCGCGGCCAGGCCCTAGACCACGTACGTCTCAAATATATCAGTACCTTAGACTGATAAACACAAAACTCTATGATCAGTACTATGAAAGGACCTCAAAAAATGACTGCTTCTAGCGTGCCGACTTGTTGGATTTCAAATGACCCCTTGGCTATGGCTTGGATAAATTCAGGGTCCTGATAATGGGTTCTCTTCTATCTAAATTATAATAAAATTTAACCCCGATTTTGACCAACGATTATAAACACACAGGATTGTTTATTTCTATTGAACTCTATGTTAGCGTCGCTCAGCGAGACGAACAGTGTCTGCTTACGTCACCAGCGGACCAGTTGCTTTGTTTGTATTGAGAGTTCGTGTGATTTTAAGGTATTTTTGACGTTTTTACCTCCGTTTTTTCATTTATTTGACGGTGTGGTTGACTATTTAGGAGGTAAATCTGAGTGCACGACAGTGCCTCGCCAAGTTCAGGCGCCGTACCATCTTTTCTTGAAACATTTCAGCCGATATTTGACCTATCTAAAACTCTACTTCGGAATGAGCTACGAATCTCAAACTTTGCACAGTCGTAGATCTCCATGGAGTTAACAATCCCTTTATGTTTATTTTCATGGAATTCCCAAAAGTACTGAAGTAGTCGAAATTGTCACTCACTCACTCACTTATGTATAGATCATCAAAATTCTACTGTACTTCCAGACATGCTAAAAAGCTGAAATTTGGCAGACTGATAGAAATTATGACCAAACCCCTGGAAAAAACCCCAAAATTCTAATTTACTTCCGTTCCCTATACATGTAAAGATATGGCAGACTGATAGGAACTATGATAAAACCATAGAAAAAATTTAAAAACCCACAAATAATAATTTACTTTCCACCCCTATAAATGTAAAGTAATGTAAAAGTAACATTGCCCACTTCCGGACACCCCAGAGAGCTGAGCTTTGGAAGGCCGATAGTAACTATGATAAAACTATAGAAAAAAATTAAAACACCCCAAAATTCTAATTTACTTCCCTGCCCTATAAATGTAAAGTTGTGTAGAAGTAACATTGTCCACTTCCAGAAACGCTCGAGAGCTGAGATTTGAAAGGCCGATAGGAACTATGATAAAACTAAAAGAAAATTAAAAAATCCTAAAGTTTAATTAACTTCCCTCCCCTGTAAATGTACAGTTATGTAAATTAGCATTGTCCACTTCCAGAAACGCTAGAGAGCTGAGCTTTGGAAGACTGATAGGAACTATGGTAAAACTATAAGAAAAAATTTAAGAACACTAAGATTTTAATTTACTTTCCTTTCCTATAAATGTAAAGTTATGTAAAATTAACATTGCCTACTTCCAGGAACACTAGAGAACTGAGCTTTAGAAGGCTGATAAGAACTATGATAAAACCATAGGAAAATATAAAAAGACTCAACATTTTTAATAAGGCATTGCAAAAGTTTTCAACAATATCCCGTATATTATATTACTATAAAACTTAAATATTATCCAAGTCCTTTAAAAAAGCAGTGAAATCATAACAAAAACATTTCATGTAAAAAAAGCCAAGTACGCGAAAGTGGTATTCCGTAAAAAGAATTGAGATAAAAGTAAAGCCTAAACTTGGCTACTACGGCTGCAAATGACTCTTAGGAAATTGAACGTAAAGAAGTTTGGCTGGAATAGCAAAGTTTAAAAAAACATTTCCAAACTAGTAAGAACCAGTCATTTTGAAATTTGTATTGTAGAACTTGGCTTTACTTTTATCTCAATTCTTTTTACGGAATAGCACTTTCGCGTACTTGGCTTTTTTTACATGAAATATTTTTGTTATGATAAACCTTTAGAAATGTGAATTAAGTGAATTGATATAAAGAAAGTATATTAATTTATTGTTGAAATAAAAGCTTTGTGTTCCCTCTTTTATTGTAGAAATAAATATATATACTTATATATTATTATACTTAAATAAACTTTTAATTTTTTTTGGATTTTTGGAAACTTCTTGCTCATTAAATTAATCACATTAAAGAAAATTGGTAATTATGCCGCAAACGTACTTATTTTATTAAACTGATTATTGGAAAGTTTATTTTGTAGACAGTTTCTCCAAGTTTAGTTTCTGTTTTTTACTTAAGTTTTTTTAGTCTCTTTTTAGAAGTTTTCAGAAACATGTTACAGGAAAAGGAGTGAAAACGGCGCTGGGTGGGATAAAAACAACTCATAACACAAACAATGTAAATCATTTGAAAAAAACTTTTGAAAATCTATTGATTTAAAGCATAAGAAGTTGAAAAACACATCTTATTTCGCTGTTTTCTCAAAAAACTGACTGGTTTTTGATATAATAATATAATAAATATTGCAATTTTAGATCTGAAATATCAAATAAATACCTTTTTGTTACTACATAATATAAGTGTATTTTATTATATCCGCAACAAAAACAATAAATTATACATCTAATGATTTAAATTGATTAACCTTTTAGAAAAAATCCTACTTCTATTCTAAAACTTTCAACTATTTAAAAAAGAAACTCCAACATATCGTGTGGTAGGAAAATTCAGCTCTCAGAGCAAACTCTTGATTTATCAAATAATTTGTTTTGAATGAATGAAATTATTAATTATATTTACTATCACGAATAAAAAATTTGTTTGCAAATAAGCAAGAAAAAAGCGGGAAAAACTCACGATTGCAATGTGTATTAAATGAAGCGCGCTAAACAGAGGTCCACTAGTGACGTAAGCAAGGCGCCGCCTACCGCTGAAAGATTCGAGCTAATAAGCAATCCTGTGTGTTTATAACCGTTGGATTTTGACAACGTCAAATCATCGCTTTTAATCCAAGCCATACGTTTGGGTTCATTGAAATTGAATATGGCGGGACGCTTGGGGCCTATCCTTAAATTACGTAACGCATGAGGGGGGGAGGGGGTCAGACGTCGCGTTATGCAGCGTTACAGGGGGTCGGGGGGTGTTCTGTGTCGCGTTACGTAACATCCTTTACGTACAAGCAAAATTAATATTTTTGGTAAAAAGTTTTTTTTTAATATACAAGATGCTTTTTTAAATATAAACAAACTTAATTGCTCTCTAACAAAACAGCGCATTTTAAAATCAATAGTATCAAAAACGTTTTTAAAACTTCTACTTTCGACCTAGGGGACTTTTTAAATACGTACGTAAAGGAGCCTCAATGTCCAAAAAAGTCCCTGGAACGTCTTTCGAACGATTTTGTGGGTCTTTTTTACATCTTTAAAACAAAATTTGTGGATGTTCAATAAACGTACCGAGGACGTTTTAAAAACGTTTCGGAGACGTTTATAAAACGTTCAGATGTCGTTTTTAAAAACATTCCAGAAACCCTCACAAAGTCCAAGCCTGGCCCCCTGGTGTGGGCCCTAACTTATTAGGCCCTATTAAATTGGTCATCTTAAGCGCGCCGGTACACACACGCGTTTTTCTGCAGCGCGGTATCGCAGCGTCACCGTAATTGTGGTCCATGATTCTATGAAATAAATGACGCGATTCACACAGTTAAGCGGCAACATCGCGGCGACGCGCGTTCGTCTTGCCTGCATTCTTCAGAAAAACGCGTGTGTGTACCGGCGCTCATGGACCGCAATTACGTTACCGCTGCGGCAACACGCGGCGAAAAACGCGTGTGCGTAGCGGCGCTAAAACTTTACTCCACTCCATCCAATCGTAGAAATGTTTAAAATTTACCTTTTTCTGATCCGCTTGTAGACAATGATGATGATTCTAGGGAGACAAATGTGAGGGACCTTAAAAGTACGCTTTATAAAAGTTCTGATTGGCGCTTTTTCAAAGGTCCTTTGTAGGACGTTTTAAAAACGTACTTTTAGATACGCAAAGTTTACGGTTAAAAAAATTATAGCGCGCAGGTCATTTTCGCGCGGACAAATGCGTGCAAAATTGTATTCCGTAAAAAGAATTCAAATCAAAATATAGCCAAGTTTTTAATACACATTTTAAAATTACAGGGTCTCACTAGTTTGGAAATGTTTATTTAGACTTTGCTACTACAGCCAAACTTCTTTACTTTCTTGTATCGCTGTGCCTAAGAGGCAATTATCCAGCAATAAAAGTCAAGTTAAAATAAACATTTCAAAACTAGTGACAACCTTGAATGAAAAACTTGGCTATACTTTGATTTCATTTCATTTTACGGAATACGATTTTCGCGTACTTGGCTTTTTTTTATTAAATATTTTTGTGCTAATTTTACAATTTTTTTAAAGGATTTGTATAATATTTGAGTCTAAAGTAGTAAAATAAAAATAATATTCATAACCTTTCCCAATCCCTTTTCAGCGTTTACTTTTTTATTTCCTATTTGAAATAGACAAAGGGTTATTTCTATTTTTGTTAATTTGTGCATTAGTAATGGTGTTTCGTGTGCCAATATAATTCCATAAGTAGGATTTGTGAATTTTTTTCATTTTTATTTTGTTAGAGAAAGTGTATCTAATTAGTTTTCTGCTAATTCCCATTGTCTAACAGTTAAATCTTATAATGGAAGGTGAAAGAAAGAGGGTTATTTAAAAAAAAATTGCTTATTTTTTGCGATGCTAAATGTTTGAGACTATTGATTGCTTTCTCTTCTGTTTGTTTATATCCCTTGTAGCAAAAAAATATATCCCGTATATACTATGTATGTGCTGGAAAATTTTGGTATATTCCAGATGGAACTTATATAGCATTTATATAGCATTTCTATAGAACGTCAAATCGTGTGAAAACGCCCCTCCTATTCCATATGCATAGCATATGACATTGGCATATACCATCAGCACATGTTTCTGTGTACCTAGTTCTAAAAAAGATCAACTAACCCAAACATTCCATAATTATAAAAGTTGACGATTGTCAATACAGTAAATGCATATACCATGTATATTCCAAATCTGTAAGATCAACACAAAACAATATCTATGCACTGCATACGTTGAAATTGTGCGACAGGTGAATCCCAAATAATATCCTTGGTACAGATTTTTTTATATATTCCCTAACAAAAAGTATATACAAGGTATAAAGTTAATATGTTGTATATATACTCTATATCTTTTAAGTATATACTGAAATAATATTTCAGGAATAAACTAAAATTATATCCTGTAATATTTATTTTTAGGATATACAAAAAGAATATAGCGGAAGTAAACTAAAATGATATTTTAGAATATTTTTTGTACGTACATCAGGTACGTACATTTTACGTCCCATGTGGGATCAAAACCCCGGATCACCTGTTTGGTGATCCGTGTCAAAATTGCACCTGAAATAGGTTTGCACTTACAAGGAAAACCTATTCCGGGTCATCCCTAATTTAGAGTTGATCCTCCTAGTTGGAGGCTCCAACTGTACCTCGAAACCTCAAGGTTTGACTTGATTTAATATTTAAGGTAATTTATGTGTAAATAAATTACTACATTTGTTGATAAATTAAATAATGTCGCGCCATCTAGTTGGTAAGTAATTTAGTAACAGCTGTCGTTGGATGCTTGGAAACAAAAAGTCTATTCATTGCCAAAACAATACCGGACATAAACTAAAATTATATTCTAGAATATTAATTTTTGTATAAACTAAAATATTTTTGGATTAAACTGAAAGTATATTCTCTAATATTTATTTTAGAATATACGAAGAAAATATACCGGAAATAGACTTAAATTATATTCTAGAATATTCCTTTAAAATTTATTATTTTCAGAATATACCGAAAAAATATATCAGACCTAATCTAGAAGTCCTACTCTTATATTCATTTTAGAATATGCCAAAAGAACATATCGGCAACAAACTTAAATGATATTCTAGAATATTCTTTTCAGAATATACCAAAAGATTATTTCAGGTATAAACTAAAACTATATTCTGCAATATTAGCTCACATATATACTATATTATAGTAGTGTGAGCTATGGTGATCCTAATTTTTTCGAGAAAAAAAAAGTTGCTCCGATTTCAATTTTTTCTATATATCTTTGCGTTTCAGATGATTTTGAAACTTTTTTGTTGCGCAGTCTGTCTATCTGTCTGTCTGTCTGTCTGTCTGTCTGTGTGTCTGTATGTCTGTCTATAACGACCAACGCCGAATAACCCGAAAACCGCTTGGCCGATTTTAATGAAATTTAGTACCTAGGCTGGATCTTGGGTCGAGATAGTCCCATTTAAAAATGAACAAAATCCACCAACAACAATAAGGGTGGGGGTAGATTTCAAAAATTAGATTTTATGTGAAAATATGGCGTGTGTGATATTAAATGAAAGATAATTGAGTCTGGAGTTAAACAAAATACATTTTAGTTTTTTTTAAAGGGTGGGGGTAGATTTCAAAAATTGGAGTTTACGTAAAAATATGGCGTGTGTGATATCAAACGAAAGGTAATTGAGTCTGGAGTTAAACAAAATACATTTTAGTTTTTGTGTTTTTTTAAGAATGGGGTAGATTTCAAAAATTTTAGTTTAAGTGAAAACATGGCTTGCGGTATTAAACGAAAGGTAATTTAGTCTGGAGTTGAATAAAATATATTTCAGTTTTTAGTTATATTAACTCGCACGTATACTATAAGTATAGTACCTAGTGTGAGATAAGGGGCCCATATATTGGCAGAGTATTTTTTTAGAATTCACCAAAAGAATATATTACGGATAAACTAAAATCATATTCTAAATATTCCTTTTAGAATATACTAAAAGAATATAGAACACCTAATCTAAAAGTTTAACCCTTATATTCATTTTAGAATATTCCGAAAGAACATACCTGAAACAAACTAAAATTATATTCTAAAATATTCTGTTTAGAATATATCAAAATAATATTTCCGGTATAAACGAAAACTATATTCTGGAATATTTTTTTTAGAATATACCAAAAGAATAGTAGGTGGTAGACGCTTTTTACTCATTGGGCGTCGACCGGTGAGATACCACCATGCCAGAAGTGAGTAGCGCTAAGTGGTATCACCACGTTCCGCTACTGCGCTGGCAGTCCGGTTCCAACAATGAGTAACAGATAGCATGATGGCGCCTCCAGGATCAAAATATTCCGGAGGTAAAATACCCGACCACTCGGATCTCCGGGCGTCGGGTGATCCTGGGGGTCCTTCATGCAAAGATATTAAAAGAAGACCAAAAACTCAACTCAGAATTGATTTTAGCAATATAAGAGGATTAAGTACCAACATGAATTCAGTTCACCAACATCTTGAAGAACAAAGACCTGACATCCTTGTTCTCACTGAAACTAAAATCAGTTATGCAACACCTACTGTGAACTATCTTTATCCCGGCTATGACCTACACCACCGATTTCGACATAATTTTGGGATCTGTGTGTACATTAAAAATGACCTTTCATGTCATCGAGAGGAGAAGCTAGAACCAGCGAACCTTGATATCATATGGCTGAAATTCACCTCAAAGTCATCGACCAAGTTCATTTGCTGCCTCTACCGACCGCCAAGTAACACCGAGTATCAAAACTTTTTTGCGACATTATCCGAAAACTGTGATAGTATACAGTCTAACTATCCACATGCGGAAATTGTTTTTTTAGGCGATTTCAACGTCCACAATATACCCTGGCTAAAACACCACAACAAAACAGATAATGAAGGCAGGGAAGCAGAAGCTTTTGCCATAAGTTGTGGTCTAACGCAGCTTGTCGATGAACCTACCCGTATCTCAGAAAGGGGTGAATTTGCAGCGCTTTTAGACTTGTTCCTAACTACAAATCCTGACTTGTACACAATTCAAGTAGATCCCCCACTTGGTTCATCCGATCATAAACTTATAAGAACAAAATGCGAAATGTTCATACCGCCAAGCCAACAATCACTTCCTCGTAAAATGTGGCACTATAAATCGGCAAAATGGAATGACCTTAAACAGTTTTACTTGGATTTTCCATGGCAAGAGGTTTGCTTTAAAACAGCTGATCCCACTATTTGCTGTAATGAAATAACAAAAGTAATCTTATCTGGAATGGATGCATATATCCCACATACAATAAAACGCAGAGCTAATGCAAAACCTTGGTTCAACAGCCAGTGTCAAACGGCTGTACAGAAAAAACACAGAGCATATAACCTTTGGAAACGACAACAAACCGCTCAAAACCACACAGAATTTATAGAAGCCAGAAATAGTTGCAAAATTACTATTGACGCCGCCAAAGAAACATACAATCAAAGAATAAAAAACAGGTTGCTGAATTGTCCAAGTAGTTCTAGGTCCTTTTGGTCTCTTGCAAAAGCCGTTGGATCAAACTTCACCAAGTCATCCATACCACCACTTACAGATAAAAATACTCACTTAGCCACAACATCAGAGGAAAAAGCCAATATGCTGGCCAAAATCTTTTCCTCCAACTCAAACCTAACAGTGCCAAATGGAAAAATTCCACCGTTCATTGAAAGGGTTTCCCACAGTATGCCAGAGGTACCCTTTTGTCACAGAGAAATACGAAAATCCCTTAAAAAGTTGGATACAAACAAAGCAATGGGTCCAGATGGCATTCCCGCGGTAGTACTCAAAAATTGTGCTAGCGAACTCACCCCAACTTTCGCAAAATTATTCAATTTATCCTATAGGCAAGGAGTATATCCATCGTCATGGAAGTCTGCCGCAGTACAACCCATTCCAAAGAAAGGAAAAAAGACAGATCCGTTAAACTATAGACCAATTGCTCTACTTCCGGTGATATCAAAAGTAATGGAAAGAGTTGTGAACAATCACCTAACCAAGTACTTGGAAAAGTACAAAATTATCAACGACAAGCAATACGGATTTCGAAAATATAGGTCAACTGGCGATTTACTTACATACGTCACTCACTTATGGCAAAAAGCGATTGAGTTGCGAGGTGAAACAAGAACAATTGCCTTAGATATATCTAAAGCATTCGATAAAGTCTGGCATGAAAATCTGCTCAACAAGCTCAAAGCAACGGGATTGTCGCCGAGACTTTGCACTTGGTTTGAAAGTTACCTTAAGGATAGATCCATTTATGTTGCACTGGATGGCCGGAACTCCAACTCTTACCAAATAAATGCTGGTGTGCCACAGGGAGCAATCCTTTCGCCAACACTTTTTCTGATTTACATAAATGACCTCATAGATAAAACAGTAAATCCACTTTATTGCTTTGCAGATGATGGCAATGTAGTCTCCTCAGTCATACCACCCACATGTCTCTCCGCACGTGAATTCCATTACCTTAGACTAACTGAAATATCACAGATAAATAACGACTTGGAGATAATAGAGGACTGGGGCAACAAAAACCTTGTACAGTTCAACGCGCAGAAAACCCAAGCAGCCCTGTTTTCAAAAAAGACCAGCACCGGTGAGCCAAACATCATGCTATCTGGAAGTGCTGTCGCATTGCAGAGCCAGTTGAACATCTTAGGAGTCACTGCAGAGACCAACATGTCTTGGCACAGTCACGTAGCAGATATAGCTAAAAGAGCGTCCCAAAAGCTTGGGGTGCTATTTCGTACAAGACATCTGTATACACCAAGCCAACTGCTGACACTCTACAAAGCCCAGATTCGACCGACTATGGAGTACTGCTCACATATATGGAGTGCGGCACCCAAGCATACCTTAATGCTTTTGAACACCGTGCAAAAACGAGCTATCAAGCTGATCAATGACCCCGCACTTACCCGTAGCTTGGATAGTCTCGAACAACTGTGGGCGATCTATCTCTCTTCTACAGGTATTATCACGGAAAATGCTCTGAAGAGTTGGCACGTATGATCCCCCCGGGAGTAGCACCTACTAGGCGAACACGTCAAACAGACGGTAACCATCAATTTATTGTCAAAATAGAGGCACCAAGAACCTCATTATATCAGAATTCATATCTCTGGAGAACAGCATCGCTGTGGAATAAACTCCCTGCGACAGTTTTCCCTGCAGGTTACAACCTGAACCGTTTCAAAACCAACACACACCAACATTTTCGCACACTTGCCGCTCCTCGAGCGTGATAGGGATCTCCTTGCGAGTGCGCATACCCGTAAAAAAAAAAAAAAATATATATCAAGTATAAACTAACAGAATATTCTATAATATTCATTTTAGAATATAGCAAAAGGATATACCTGGAACATAAATGTTATATTTAGGAAAAACTTCACATATTATAATATTTTCGTATATTCCATCTATGTGCATGGAATCTGCAATGAAAATATTTTTTTCTGACTATCGGGAGCATATACGGGATATATGAAAATACCCGGCTTGCTACATATATTACTTATTTACTTGTTACCATATATCCGAAAGTTATACCTATTTATCTACGTATTGTACACAAAGACGTACGCCGAAATAAGTGCTGGGGGGGCTTGAGCGCCAATCGACACGCAAAGATGAATTTGGGGGGGGGTTAAGCGCACATGGATACTTTATAATTTGGGGGGGGGGGTTAAGCGCACATGGATACTTTATAATTTTTTTTGGGGAAAAATCATGTTTCAATTTTTACCAGCTCTGGGGGGGTTTTGTCTCCCAAGCCTCCCCACAACGTACGCCGCTACTGTACAGGGTGATTCAAATTAGACACTTTTAAGTAGAAACGGTTACTTCTGTGGCAGATAGAAAATACTAATCCCCCCCATGCGAGCATTAAATTTCAAAACAAGATTTTTGTTAAAAATCGCATTTGCGTATATCAATTAACCAGCTTTTGAAAAAGTCTTCGTTTTCGATTAGGGCCTATACCTTTTTTAGGATTTTTTTCGTTCCCCGGAGATGAGATTTCTTGGGTTTTCTTGGGTATAGGGAATGGAATGAGACCCAATTTACCTTATGGTGACGTTTCGTTTTTTATTTGGTGTTTTTCAAGCCAATGTAATAAGCCCGAGATGACATTTGTTAGATTTTCTTGGGTATAGGGAATGAAATGAGAACCATATTACCTTATGGCGATGTTTTGACCTTTATTTGGTCTTTTTCAAGCCTCAGATTTGATGGTTCATTCAGTAAGATGTCTGGTGAGTAGGCAGCATAGCATTCTATCAGTAAAATTCACAGTCACAACAACTAATTTAAAATAATTTTAAAATGTTTCTTAGGTGGTAAAAATTCTTTGGCTTTGGCTTGAAAAAGACCAAATAAAGGTTCTCATTCCATTCCCTATACCCAAGAAAATCTAACAAATAAATAATACTATTTACAGCAATATACAGCTTTAAAAAATTACCTAGTGAACTAAATTGACTTGATAGTTTCCTAGTCATCAATGAGCTTGTTAGTATATGTTTAAGGCTTAATATTTAACATGTCTACTATTTGTTGAATGTTTTAATATCTTTTTTACCTTTATGTGAAATTTTAACCCGAGGATAAATAAATGTAATATTAGATCTAATTACACTTTAAGCACACCTATGATTTAATTTAAAATAAAGTAGTTGTTGTAATTGGGTTTTTTACTGATAGAATCCTATGCTGCCTACTCACGAGACATTTAACTGGATGAACCATCAAATCTGAGTAAGTCAGGTTATTAAGAATTAGAAAAAGTTATATTTTTTGCCTATAAAAGTTTATTTATATAATAATTATTTTTACTCTTTTTTATACATTTTCAATTTTCAAAATTGTAAACAAAGCTTGTTGTTTCTAGGGCTTGAAAAAGACAAAATAAAGGTCGAACCGTCGCCATAAGGTAAATTGGTTCTCATATACCCAGGAGACCCTAAGAAATATAACTTTATTACTTCCAAAAATTTATATTTGATATAAATGGCTTGTTTTTAGGGATTTTGTAGGTTAATGCAATTATCAGACAAAATTTTCTCTAACACTCTCTGATATATAACACCGAGTTTTATTTTTTATTTGAGTTTTAAAATCAGCCTAAAATTTCCTTACGGCGATTTATTTTTGTTTGTTTTTTATACTGTTTTTTATAAAATTTTGGTACTTTTTTATAATTTAATTTTCTAAAATGTTCTATCTGGCTTTTTAATAAAAACTGCGTTTAAAAAGTATATGATAAAAAGAATAAAGGAAACACGAATAATAAAAAAAAACATAATTTTAACAAAAATTTTACGTTGATTTCGAAAACCGAAGTAAAAAATGTTCATTGCATGAGAAACAATATCACTTTGTGTTATATCTCGAAAACTTAAAGTGACAGATAAAATTTAATTTGTCAATTGCTTTAAGCTTAAAAATCCCTACGAATAAGCTACGTAGACCAAAAAGAAATTTTGCGAAATAAACAAGTTATAGTCCCCAATACAAAATGCCAACTTTTCAAAAAGCCCCGTAGCGCAAAAACGGACCGATATATCCAAATGCTGTTTTTACCAAAAATCTGATCTTGAAGATTGCGGCTCGAAAAAGGAGGCTAGTTTTTCTCTATCTCATCTGGAAGTCTCCATTCCCACTAAACATTTGAATCACCCTTCACATAATTACATTTATTACTTATTTGATGGTGATGAAGAGAGTTTAGTTTTAGGAACTTCTGCGTTATATCTGTTAGTCTGTCAAATCCCAGCACTCTAGCATTTTTGGAAGTGGGCGATATTAGTTTTACATAGCTCTACATGTATAGGGGAGTGAACTAAAAGTTTTTTTTTTTTATTTGGTTAACGGTTTTGTCGTAATTTTTCCCCTAAAGGGAAGGAGCGTAAATGAAAATTTTGGGTATTTTTTATTTCCTCCAAGAATTTTGTTACAATTCCTCTCCTCACTCTGCCAAATTTTTGCTTTCCAGCGTTTCTGGAACTCTAGTAGTATTTTGATGACCTACACATGAATGAGTGAGTATGTGGCAAATGTGATGTTTTTCAAGATCCGTAACTATTGTACTGCTTTATGAAAGTTGGTGAAACTGGAGGAATTCTTAGAAAAGTTTGAGTTTCTTAGATCATTTCGAAGTAGCAGCAGTGTGCGCGAGCTTAGCGGAACACCGCCGTGCCCTCAAATTATTTTTTATACCTTTATTTAAAGGAAGACCGAAGGGGACCTCAAGTATTTGAATTGAATAGTATAGTTGGTTTTTAGCTATTACTGAATAATGCACGCAAAGCCAAGCATAACAGTTGGTTTGCTTAACGAAAGCTTTGACGTAAAAAGTGTTTTTTTTTTGGTACACCAAGTTATTGTTTACTATATGCTATTTAAAATTATTTACGTAATACTTGTGAAACATTTTGGGGTTCATCCTCCTATCGATCATTCACTATCGAATGTAGGCTCTTCATTACCTCGTACAGTTTAATGTATAGTGCGGGGCCTGTGAGAGTATGCACTTGGTGAAATTAAAGTTAAGGTAAAAAGCTTCGATAGCTTTGCACAGACACACATAATGGCACCATTCTAGGTACTGAAACGGCGTCAAATGAAAAGATTAATGCTCGGTATTGTTGCTAAAATTACGTTTTTGAAAAACAAATTTTTTGTGTGCATTTTGTGTCCTATTATAGAGACAGGTAGGTATTCGTGGGTAGAATATAGACCAAAAAGAAACAAAGCCAAAGGTACCTCAGTTTCTTTTTGGACTGTCCTCTACCTACACATATTTTAGCTCACACTACTACTATACTATAGTAGTGTGAGCTATGGTGATCCTAATTTTTTCGAGAAAAACAAAGTTGCTCCGATTTCAAAATTTTTTATATATCATTGCGTTTCAGATGATTTTGAAACTTTGTCTTGCTGTCTGTTTGTCTGTCTGTCTGTCTGTATGTCTGTCTGTCTGTAACAACCAACCCGCATAACTCATAAACCGCTTGCCCGATTTTAATGAAATTTGGTAACTAGGCTGGGTCTTAGGTCGGGATGATCCCATTTAAAAATAAAAAAAAATCCACCGATCACAAGCCAAATAAAAGGAGGGGGTTGATTGTAAAAATTAGAGTTTAAGAGAAAATATGTCGTGTGTGATATCAAACGAAAGGTAATTGAGTTTGGAATTAAACAAAATACATTTTAGTTTAAAAAACGGGTAATGGTAGATTTCAAAAATTAGAGTTTAAGTCAAAACATGGCTTGTGTGGTATGAAACGAAAGGTAATTGAATCTGGAGTTAAATAAAATATATTTCAGTTTTTAGTTATATTAGCTCACACGTACACTATAACTATAGTACCTAGTGTGAGCTTAGGTACCTATATATTGGTAGAGTATTTTATTTATGAAACATGTCAAAAATGCTTGGAAAGGGGTTCGGGCGCCGGCCTTGACCCCCTCTTCTGGGTGCGCCCATATATGACTTTAAAAAATCAACCTATTTTTAAAGTAAAACCGTTTTCAGTTAAATATCGATAATAATCTTGAAATCTAGAGTCCGAAGGGTTAAAAAATATTAATTGGAATAATAGAGGAAAGTTCGGCGAGACCCATTTAGATTAGTAAGGGGATCCCGGCATAATAACCCTTTTTTTTAAAGGGCATAAACAATATAAACAAGTAAAATATGAATTTTGTAGCAGTTGATTAACTACAATATAAGCTAAAAAATTGTGTTCCTTAAAACTGATAATAACAAAGGAAAAAAATCTAAAAAACAAATAATGCTCAATGAAATTAGCATAAACTGTTTGTACAACATACGTTTTAATATTTATATTATTTTTTGTACCGGTCATACTTCTCACTTTTCCGCTCTGTAACCCCAATAAAGAGCACGCTCTGTATACAACGTCGGATTACAGTCGCGCCTTCCGCTACAAAAAGGCTGCGGCGCAGGTTTCCAAATGCGATCTAAAGAATCTTCCTCGCTAGTTTAAAACAAAATCAATACGGCCCTGTGCCGGCGCGTCACAGTTAACTCCACAAGCAAGGGAGCTTTGGTTACCGAACGGTGACGGTCTTCGCCGATTGGCGGCGGATCGTCGGCAGTCGGCCGTCAACTGTCTTGCTTTTGGAAGCCATTTTTGTTTGGCTTTCAATTTTTTTGTTTTTAAATGGTGAAATATTAAAAGTTAACATGTTTACGGGGGATAGCAAAGCCCCTTTGCGGATGGTGAAGCGGGTACAGTTTGGTATATTAAGCCCCGATGAAATTGTAAGTAGGACATTGTAAAAATATTGTGCATTTTCTAACTTCCATTGATTTCAACTTATCATTTTATTTGGTCAAAATAAAGATAGATAGGTAGGTTAGTTACTTGCCTATGTATTTTCCCTAATAAAAGTCTAGGTACCGGTTAGTAAAGTTGAATCTTTTATCCCAAGGTGGGAAAAAATTTGGTCATAGCAGAGTGAGCTCTTTTAAAAGAAACTATTTACAAAGATTGTAGGTACTTTTGGAAGATCCTGAGGGGTGAATAGCTAACCCAAAGTGTGTACACAGATTATGAAAATCCAGAATCTTTTGCCAGATTGTAGCTGCGTTTGGTATTTACGTTAGATTAATCTTTTTGATCGAAATCGTTTGTTAATTCCATCTAGATTTAGGGGAGGTAAATCTGAAGCGTTCAGTAATTCTGCTAAGACTAGTCAGACGTAAATCTGGTTGCTCCATACATTTTGATTGACAAAACAGAATAATCTGAGATTGTGACCTATGTTTTGTATTTATTTTGTTTACAAAAATAATTTTTTTATGTAAAAAGATTGAAATCGAATTATTTGATGTTGAAGACAACAAATTATATAAATTTCTGACATCACAGGAAAATTTTGTCAGAATTATAGCTGGGATTGAGTTGCAATATGAACATAATATTTTTGGTTATATATAAGGTTATAACCATTCATAAAACCTTGATCGATTTGATCCGGATTGTTCGTTAATTCCAATGTGCTCAGACTAATCTGTAATCATGTCACCAAAAATCAGTCGCATCTGAGATGCAAATACCGAACGCAGCTTCTGAGGAATTGTGTCTGTAAGATTGTGAAGGAATGTGAGATATTGTGTACAGTGTTGGCCGATACATATCAAGTGATAAATATCATGATATATATCATTGACTCATTTTGACAAAAAAAATACAGGAGGACAACTGTGCATTTCATGGTTTGTGTTTAGAAATAACTTTTTCAAGTTTTGTACTAATTCAATCTTAATTAAGAAATTTTCTGCTCAACAAAAAAGTGAGTAACTAGTAGGTATATTTAAACATTTAAGTCAAAATACAGATAAAAAAGTGAAAAGCTTGGACTGGATCTTCTCAAAAAGCGATGAAGTTGTCTTAAGTGAAGATAATGATGATGCTTTTTTCTGGCCTGATTTTACTCTACTTAAAAATATTTATGTCAATTGAAAAGTTATTTACCTATATGATATGTTTAGGAAAAATGTTATTTTTTATCTTTTTAGTCTTTTTGTTGGTTTAAATTAAAGTTTGATTTTTGTTTTGACCGAGGGGTGAACAGCTAACCCAAAATGTGTACACCGATTGTGAAAATCCACAATCTTTTACTAAGATTGTGAGGGATTGTGGCAAGATTGTGAGGGATTGTGGCAAGATTGTGAGGGATTGTGGCAAGATTGTGAAGGATTGTGAGAGATTGTGAAGGATTGTGAGAGATTGTGGGTGATTGGGAGGGATTGTGAGAGATTGTGGGTGATTGGGAGGGATTGTGAAAGATTGAGAGGGACGATGGAGGACTGTACAGCGACGTAGCGCGCCTGAAGGGGGCGGGGTGGGCACCATCCCATCAAAAAATCTTGTGACCAAAAAAAAAAATAAATAAAAAAAAAGGTCATCATGTCTATACTTTCCTTTGCCGCCCTCTTCATTTACCGTTGCCGGCTCTGCTGCTTAATAACCGAGGGGTGACCAGCTGACCCCAAAATGTGTTCGCCAATTGCGAACATCCACAATCTTTTCCTAAGATTATGAGGGAACCCCAACATGTGTACGCCGATTGCGAAAATCGACAATCTTTTTCACAATCTTTTGTTAAGATTGTGAGGGATTGTGTAAAGATTGTGAGAGATTGTGAGGGATTGTGGTAAGATTGTGAAGGATTGTGGTAAGATTGTGAGAGATTGTGACAGATTGTGGGTGATTGGGAGGGATTGTGTAAAGATTGTGAAGGATTGTGAACAGATTGTGAAAAATGTGTACACCAATTGTGAGAGCTGTTCACCCCTCGGTTTTGACCAATATAAATGTATTTTATGTTTAATATTTTTTTTTGCATTTTTACCAAAGAACAAAATGTCTGATATATATCCGATATTTATATAAATATTGTGATATTTGCCAACCCTGATTGTGTAGGGATTGTAACAAGATTGTAAAAAATGTGTACACCAATTGTGAGAGCTATTCACCCCTCCAGTCACACTATCTAACATAATGATGCACCTCAATGTTTTCTTTTTAATATGTTGTAATCTAAACAGATCTTCTTATTTAAACCTAAACAAACTGGATGGACAGTAATTTACTACAATCCTAAAGGTTTCCCAAAATAAAGTAATTTGCCTCTCTTTACATGTAACCTGCCTGTCAAATTTCATTAAAATCAGATAGATACTATTAGACCTATGATGGTTACAAGAAATGGTAATTTTTAATTATCAGAGCATATCTTAACAGATATCCAATTATTGTAGGATAGGATATAAAGCAAGAAAAAATTGATTGGTGGGTGTATTTTGTTTAAAATATTAACAAAATACTTACCTTTAATTAACAGAAATGTTTATAATTATAATATTGATGAAAATTGTCTGCTCTTTAGCATTTTGGCTAGAGAGCTGCGTTGTTGGCTCTTTAACATTTTGGCTAAAGAGCTGCATTGTCAGCTATTTAGACACTCCATTTTCCTAAACAGTGTTCATTAACGTGTATAAAAAATGTCAGGTGTGGCACTCTGTAGAACCTTGTACTACTAATAGTATGTGTCCTGCAGTGCAACACTGCAAATACAAAATGTCAAAGTCATATATTTAGATTACAATAAACACTAGAATCTTAGACTAAAAAGTATTTTTTCTTACTCTAAGACTAGAATTTAATATGCATTGATATATCTGTATCTAGCCTCTATATTTCTCTTAGCAAAGAAAGAGATAAAACTCACCCTAAATGTGTTTAAAAGAACATAATTATGACAAAACAGTTTTTTGTTTTTCTGCAAACATTTTGGTGTTTGTGGGGTAGTACTAACCCTGGTAAACTGCCTATAATAATGTTTTTTCATAAAACTGTAAAATAAAATAAAATCATACCACATAATTACCAAATTGTTGTTTACATTCTTACCTACTCCCTAACCAGTGACCATGGGTCAGGAAAACTAACAGCACTTTTAAACTGTACAATATTCCTACACCATTAATGCTACAGTGATATACTACTCCAGGGGCGCACCCAGGGGGGGGGGGGCAAGCCTAAGATTTTTGTATATATTTTCCACATATTTTATGAATAAACACAAAAAATAGCATGAAATACGACATTATGAGACCTCGGGCCCCCCCAAGACATATTCCTGGGTGTGTTACTGTACTACTCTATATCCTCTTACTACTTATTTATTTATCAGTACATAGGGTCTTGTCTCAGTTCCCACCCAAGTGCCCTCCTTTGAATTTACATTTACTTCTTTCTTTTCCAGCAGGGTCCATGTAGGGTTGCCAACTTTTTTTAAGATAAATATAGTATTTTTCCATGTTAACCAATAAAAATATAGTACAACTAAAAAATATGTAGGATTTTATTTAAAAAAAAGCTTTTACATACTTTACACATAAATTCACAAAACAATGACAATGGAGACTTATTGGAATAAAGTCATGTAATAATAGTGTCAGGCTGTATTCTGACAGTTTAACACAACACATAAGACAATGTAAGGATTTTGTTTTCTATACAAACCGAAATAAATACTGTCAATTTTAATTAAAGATAAATCAAAGAGTTTTGAATTCGACTTTGGTATATCAATTTTGAAAGATCACCTGTCAGCCTGCAATGTAAATCTGTCAAAATACTGCAATAATACTGCATGGCTTTATTCCAATAAGTCCCTAATGTCACCATTATAGGGGATTCACCGATTTATCCAATATTCTCTGTGTCAAAAGGCGCGTTCAGATATAGGCATATGAGTCCAATTAGAAATTAAGGGATTTGTCTGATTTTAGTCTCAGCCTTGCAAAATATAAACCAAATCAAGATTCAAGTAAAATATAGTATTTTTGTGTACTATATATTTCTTCAACAGTATATAGTATGCAGATCTGAAATATAGTAGGTACAATACTATATAATAGAGTACAGTTGGCAACCCTAGGCCCATGTGACCCATATTAAGGGTCAAGTTTTTGATGGCTTCCTTAAGTAAAGATTTTGAGAATGTTGCCTCTCACTGGTGAGATGAATGAGAAAGTGACTAAAGTAATAGAGAAGGCATAAAAAAATTTTTTTTTAAATAACTAAAAAGAATACTGAAAATAAATAAATGTTATTATTTTGGTATTTTTAAAAATATATTTTTTTGTAGCTTTCAAAAATATAAATTATACAGGTTGTTCTATTTCAAAAATTTGTGATTTAACCGAGGGGTCATCGGCACCCTAAAATTTTGTACAGCGTCCAACAGGACTTGGGTCCTGACGTGTACTGTTGGGTCCTGTTGAGTACTGTTGGGTACTGTCGAGTACTGTTGGGTACTGTCGTGTATTGTCGAGTACTGTTGGGTCCTGTCGGTATACTGTTGGGTACTGTCGAGTACTGTTGGGTCCTGTTGAGTACTGTCGTCGTGCCTTGGGGGGGTCCGACAGGGACAAAGCGCGCCCTCAAAAAACATGCGAGCAAAAAAAAAAAAAAAAAAAAGTCATCATCTTTGGGGAACCGCGCCCCGCGCCGCGCTCACAAATCTTGCGACCAAAAAAAAAAGGTCATCCTGGGGAAGGCCGACGACAGGGCCTTAGCGCATCCTCAAAACACTGGCGACCAAAAAAAAAAAAAAAGGTCATCATCTTTGGGGACCCGCGCCGCGCTCACAAATCGTGCGCCCACAAAAACAAAAAAGGTCATCCTGTTTGGGGAACGCCGACAAGGCCTTAGCGCGCACTCAAAAAAAACTTGCGACCAAAAAAAAAAAAAACAAAAAAAAAAAGGTCATCCTGTCTTTTCGCATCTACGCCACTGTTTCGGGTAAGAGGGTTGTGTCGAGTACTATCGAGTACTGTTGGATTCTATCGTGTACTGTTGAGTACTGTTGGGTACTGTCGTGTACTGTTGGGTACTGTCGTGTACTGTCGAGTACTGTTGGGTCCTGTCGTGTACTGTCGAGTACTGTTGGGTACTGTCGGGTACTGTTGGGTCCTGTCGTGTACTGTTGGGTACTGTCGTGTACTGTCGTGTACTGTCGAGTACTGTTGGGTACTGTCGTGTACTGTCGAGTACTGTTGGGTCCTGTCGTGGTACTGTCGAGTACTGTTGGGTACTGTCGTGTACTGTCGAGTACTGTTGGATCCTGTCGTGGTACTGTCGGGTACTGTTGTGAAATTTGTACAGTACTGTTGAAAGCTGATGACCCCTCGGATTTAACTCATATTGATTGCACCCTCAGAATGAAAGTGACACATCTTGAAATTTTAGGATTTTCACTATTAAAAATAATATTATGCAGTTTGTCACTCACTATCGATACATAGTCAAAGTTAGTCAAAATTCAAGTTACAAATAATAAAAAAATATATTTAAAGTTTTAAATTATCACAGCTTCTTATCATAAGTGCAAAAGATTTTTGTGATTTTCCAACAATTGCATTTTTTGAGATAGTGTGTTTTTGTTGAGGGTGCAATATGAAACCTATTAAAAAAGTGTCAAATTATAAAAATGAAAAAAAAAAACTTTTTTTATAATTAAAGCAGTATTATATTGTAGGTAGGTACTTAATACTAAATAAAAAATTCTACAAAAATGTTTTTTTTGTGTACTCTTTTTACTTATTGGAGTGGTCTGATGTTTGTAGTGATCTTCTTTTAGTAAAAATGCATGGGTATAAATAGACAATAGACAACTTTATAAATTTTTTCAGCTACAATAATGTAGATAAGATACGACTAATACAAAAAATATAACATTAAGTGTAAATAATAATAGTGTAAGTATTTAAAAAAATAAAAACGAAAACACATTTACAAAATTTGTATATATATGTATATAAATATTGAGAACAAAAATTTACCTTCTGCCCAACATGTAGTTTTCAAATTCAATTAAACAATAAAAAGTTTCTTTTAATAAAACATTTTTGATTTCTTTTTTGAATCTTGGCAGCGACGTAGTTTGTTTGATTTTGTTTGGCAAACAAGAATTTGCATCCAAGATAATGAGTACTTTTTTTTATATACTCATGGTTGTGTTTATGGATGCTGAAGTGGTTACGACTTCTAGTTGGATAGTTGTGATAAGAACTATTTAATGTAAAAATATTTTGGTGTTGAAAAATGAAAATGAGTAGTTTATTTATGTAAATACTTGTTATTGTCATAATTTTATTATCCTTAAATGCAGAGCGACAAGTACCGTTGTAAGGTATATTGAAAATTAATCTTATAAGTCTCTTTTGACCTACCAATACTCTTTCCACATCCTGAGCACTACCCCATACTGCCACACCATAGGCTAGAGCCGAGTATGCATTAGCATAATACACAGTAATGAGATTTTTTGTACTGAGAGAGTTTTTAAGTGACTTAATCATGAAGTAGCATGTATTAAGTTTTGAGCATACACTACTTATGTGTAAACTCCACTCGAAATGAGTATCGACAATAGTTCCCAAAAATGTTGAGCTATCGCTAACTGGCAAAGGGATGTCATTAAAGATTATATTGAGTTCGGTAGGTTTACGGGACTTTGTTCTAAATTCCATAAAGACAGTTTTAGAGACATTTATAATCAGATTGTTTTGCTTGCACCAGTTCGAAAATTCATTTAGGGTTAAGTTGATTTTTTCATGAAGAAAATTTGTGTCTTTTGCGGATACAACGATGGACGTATCATCGGCGAACATAAACACAAGTCCCCACGTGATATATTCGGGAAGATCGTTAATAAACAGCAAAAATATTAAAGGTGCAAGCACACTGCCTTGGGGCGTGCCTATGTTTGATTCTGTAGATTCTGAATATGTGCTTCCTATTTTGATTTTAAATTTTCTATCTGTAAGAAAAGATTTAATGCAGTTATTAAGGGGGTTTAGGATACCTAGTTTTTCGAGTTTTTTATATACAAAGTTAGGGTCTATGGTATCAAAAGCACGGGTTAGATCAAACAATAGTGCAACAACTCTATCGCCTTGGTCTAGTTTGTTGTAGATCTGTTGAACAAAGTCAATGCTGGCTGTTTCGGTAGAGTGCAGTTCTCTGAAACCGTGTTGGCTTGGAGTTAAGATCTGATATTTTTTAAGAAATTGATTTATTTGGTTGCATAGAACTTTTTCAAAGACCTTAGAGAAACTGTTCAACAAAGAAATCGGACGATAGTTTTCCACCGACAAATGGTCGCCCTTTTTATAGATTATCACTTATAGTCCAAACAAATAAATATAATTTAAAATTTGCCTGAGACTTATATTTCAAAACAGTTTTAAAAAAATTGTGCAATTTCCCATCACCAGTTAAGGGCTTAGTAAACCAGGTAATAAAATTTTTACACACGACAAGTAGCCTGATTACCTCATTTAACTATTATTTTATCTTTTAAGAAATAAAATGTGTTCGATTCCTCACTCCCAGATAATTCCAGGATTCCCAATACTTTTTTTTTAAAAGAAAATAAACGAAAATGATCTTAGGTACTTTGTTAGAATTGTGTAGGCACTAGGCATACCTACAAATATTACCAGATAGTTACGCAGCAATGCTAAAAACCGATAGCAGAACATGTTCCGACTGCCCGCCTTTGGTCTTGGCTTCCCTATTTATTGTCTTTCATACAAAAATTTGATGGTAGAAATTATTTTTTTTTTATTTTCTTATTTTCATTTTATGTAAGGTGATGTTGAGTAAAATGGGACTCATGGCTGACTTTATCAGTCTGTAAAAAATTATTAAATAGAGCTATAGGCTAAAAATTATACAAGTTATAGGTACCTGGGAGTGTTTACTGTAATGTCGGTATTAAATACCTTGATAATAAGTATATATTCGAGAAGGAATTGACTTTGGCAATACATGTACAAATTTGGCTCACATAAATTTTTATTATTTGGAATTAGTCAATATTTTGTTTTGACATTTTTATGGATTACTTACCTTATTTTTGAGATTTTCTCATAGTTTGTATATTGAACGTGGTAGGGGTAAATTTACATTAGTTTGCACTAATATTTATTACACATTTTTAAAAAAATAATGTACAATAAGCTGGCAATAATCTACAATAATTTTAATAGCTGTGTGCCCCAGTGTAGGGTGAGTAGGACTTAAGCTGCAATTCTACTTAGATTTATGATTATAAACTTGGAGGTGCAAGAATGCTTCTAAACGTTTTTACTTTTTTTTGTTTTTATCTTTTATAGTTTTTGAGATAAAAAGTTTTTCCTTTTGAGCTTCTATCACAAGAATACAAACAAACCATAAATAATTACACACCTAGGTATGCCTAGGTAGGATTATAGAACTTTTTAAAAACTGCCATTGCCTTAATACACTTTTTACCTTCCTAGCCCGTGCAGCAATGGCTAGAGAAGGTATTGTTTTCGATGAAAAAATTTTTTTTTGGGATAACTACATCCTAGCAATATCGTCGTGATGTCTGTGTGTATTTTTTTTCTGTCCGTAACACGATATTTCCTAAACCGCTTAACCGATTTTCATAAAATTTTTAGGTAAAATAGTGTTTGATACTCTAACGAGCTGATTAGATTTTGGTCACAATCTATTAATGCTAATGTAATTTTTTTGACAATTAAAAAATTTTAAAAATGCTAACTTTTTAACGGAATATAGTAGACTACTTTTTGCTCAATAATGTGTGTATAAACCAAAAACTTCATGGGAGCTTTACTTTCCGAGATTTACAAAAAACTGTTTTCAAGGCTGATTATCATAGCTTCACTTGAAGTCTGCTAATAGGCTAGCTAGGAAGGTATCAAATCCATCATGGATCCATTTATTTTAAATTGTGTTTTACCCTTTATAAAAACCAAGAAGGAAAGAACAGGCAAGTTTCAATGAAAATATTCATGTGTAAGTAACCGAACCGAACCAAGCCTTAGATTTTTGTACATATTTTCTACATATTTCATGATAAAACACAAACAATAGCTTAAAATTTGACAGCATGAGGCTTCGGGCTCCCCCCAAGCAGCGGCGTAGTTCGTCGCGTCCCCGCTAAAGACATGATGACCTTTTTTTTTTGGGCGCAAGATTTTTGAGGGGCGCCCTTTGTAGCTGGCGGGCCCCCCACACATTTAGCAAATTGTTTCTGATATTTTTCTCGATAAAGGTACTTATATATATACGAATTTGCTAAAGTTTTTTAAATAGTCATTTAGCAAATTGTTTTTGATATTTTTCTCGATAAAGGTACTTATATATGTACAAAAAAATTCTCAGAAACCAAAAAGTTTCTGGATAAGGCAAAAAATTTCTTTTAATTATTTTAAAATTTACTGGTAGTGTACCACAGAAAATTTCAGGAGATGAAAAAGAACATATCGGACAAAATATCACTCTGTGTGTTTTTGCAAGCAGTTGGGTTTTTTAATTATCTAAACTCTATTGCATAATATGTGTGACAAATTGAAGCTTACTATTTCAAGAAGAGCAGAAGTTATTAAAAAGCAAAACTAAAAAACTCTTACATGTAAAGGTAAAAAGCTTTTTTTTTTAAATTGTCAACAATCTGTTAATTTTTACCAATGTTGAGGAAACACCCTGTATTTTCTTGCTCTATGCTAAAGTATAGGTATGAAAACACAATACCTACTGCCAAAAAAGTGATACATTTTTAAATTAATTTTTAGATTCTTTTGTTTTTTAAAGAAATATGATGGAAGAAATAAAGAAATAGTGTGTTATCTGTTATATTTGACAGCAATAGGACTCCCACTTCCCTCACTTCAACTTACAGGTGGCATATGTCCTCACATTTAAAGCAAAGATGATACTTTGCTGTTTTTTATTCCCCACATTTTCTTTTTTGAAAAAAAACTATGATTAAATATATTTTGTGCAAATGTTATGGAGGGCCATGTTTAGTTTGTTATCTTTTGTAGGTTTAGGGTCAATATGGGTCATATCTTGGAGATTTAAAAATGTTTACACATGGTATGCCAAAAAACTTAGTTATATAAAAAAAAGAATAATAGAAATTGTTGAAAATATTGATAAACTTTTTTATTTTTTAATACAATCTGTGAGTTGTTAATTAAATACTACCCACTTCTGGCGCCTTGCTGTTTTTCAAGCATATTGAAAAAAAAAAAGATATATTTTTTGGTACACTTAGAAGCTAAGTTACAAGGCAAAAACTTTTTATTTTATTATAACAATATAACTAACATAAGACTTACTTTTTGCAAAATTATAAAATTAAGGTATTGCGACAAATCAATTTCTTAATTTATTAACAGCGCCGCATGTCAGTCACGGAGGGCGGTATTCGCTATCCAGAGACAATGGAAGCGAACCGCCCCAAATTGGGCGGTCTTATGGATCCCAGGCAGGGTGTCATTGACAGATCCTCAAGATGTCAAACTTGCGCCGGTAATATGACCGACTGTCCTGGCCATTTTGGTCATATAGAGCTGGCCAAACCTGTATTTCATATTGGTTTTATCACTAAGACAATCAAGATTATGAGATGTGTCTGCTTTTACTGCAGCAAAATGCTTGTTAATCCGGTAAGTGTTGATTTATTTAAAAATAAATTTTTAAAAATAAATTATTTATTGAAATTTTTAACAATGTCAATATATATATGTTTAGCTTTGAACTACTCTTTGCATCCATAAAGTTACAATTTTTTTGTAGACGAATCCCAAAATTCGAGAGGTAGTGATGAAAACTAAGGGTCAACCTAGGCGAAGATTGGCATTTGTTTATGACCTGTGCAAAGGCAAAAATATTTGTGAAGGAGGTGATGAAATGGATATTGCTAGAAAAGAGGTACATGGTAGCTTAATTTAATATCTCCCTTTGAGTGAATAATATGTATATTTGAAAAAACGCGGTAAAATCACAAAATTGTGGTGAAATTGCCCAGGTACATGGTAGCTTAATTTAATATCTCCCTTTGAGTGAATAATATGTACATTTGAAAAAACGCGGTGAAATCACAAAGTTGTGGTGAAATTGCCCAGTTTTGAAGGAGGACACTTTTAAAGAATATTTTCGTGATTAAACTCCCCGGTAGCAGTATGTACCTTGAACGACTGATATTATTTTAAAAATTCTTCAAAATATTTATTTAATAAATAAAAAATGGTGATATCAAACGCAAATATCTCGAATGCTAATTGGTTAAAATTAAAAGATGTTTCCATCAAGATCAGTTGAAGTTAGAAAAAAGTTTTGGTGGGGCCGGGATCCCACGAAACCGTATTTTATGCTATTTTATGTTTGTATTCATAAAATATGTGAAAAATATCTAAAAATATAAAATCTTAGTATTGAGAGGGAGGTCACGTGCCCCCCATATATACGCCACTGCCACATTTGTTTGAAATTATTTCTTAACTTAACCAATTATTAGTTTTAGAGACATTACGATTATCTATGTACATCATTATATTATATAACAACTACCCATCCGCTAGTGTATTTTTTTTTTTTTTTTTTTTAAAACCTTTATTAACAACTATATATGTACATAATAACAATAAAACATCTTAGCTAAGATGAAAAGTTTAATATTTCAACCTAATATCTAAAAATTTTCTTTGATACTAGATGTAATTTATTATTTCTTATCAATTGTAATCTTTGAAATCTCATTCTGTCCAAGAAACTATTAATGTCAGAAGACTTTTCTTCTATATTAGAGTAAAACAAAGCACTTACATAAAACAACCATACATTATTTTCTTTTTTATTTTGGAGCTTCACTTCCAAAATTTCACCGCACTGACTAAAACTATCTACATTTTTTCCGCACATTTTTATTAGTTTTTTTTGTACCCATTCCCAAGTTCTAATCGAATGTCTACAAAATTTAATACGGTGCATAATATTTTCGGTGACATTACAAATGCTGCAATTATCATTTTGAGATATCCCATGTCTTTTAGTTTTTTCAGCAACTGGAATGACTTCATTAATTACTTTATACACCGTACTACGCCATTTTGTAGGCAAGACAGGGTTTGCAGTAATGGACCAGATATTTTTCCAATTCAATAAGGGATATTTTTCTTCAATTGTCGGCTGTTGGTGAATTTGGCTCATTATGTTTTGATATATACTTTTCGTTGACATTTTAACATTTTTATCGAATATTAGCGAAAACTCATTTATTTTAGATTTAACTTTTCTTATCATAAGGTTCCTTTGTAAATTATTTTCAAAAATATTATTAAGACTAGATTTAAACCAAATTTTTGTTTCTTGGTCTGTCCAAGAGCCAAACTGCGTTTTTAAAAAAAGAGCAAGTGCCTTGATTTCCACGTTTACTAGATTCAGCCCGCCCACTTTATAATCGGATTCAATCTGTTGCCTTTTAACCCTATATAGACAGCCCCCCCATATGAATTTGCCTGTAATTAACACTATTTTTTGGCTATGCTTTTTTGGAAGCGGTAAAACCTGAGCTAGGTACCATACTTTAGATAATAAATACGTATTGACCAACCATACTTTTCTTATTAAATCTAAGCAACGAGGGATATTAGATAGCAGAGTACTTTGAATATTTTCTATTATTCTTTCCCAATTCCTATTAACCATATCAGAAAAATGTGCCCTGGTCAACATACCCAAAACCTTTATTTCTTGTTTTATGGGGAAATTAAAGAGATGCGTTCCATTGTGGGACCAAGAACCTAAAAGAAGTATACTCGATTTTTCACAATTTATTTTAGCACCTGAACCTCTCTCAAAAATATTAATTAAATTTCCGATTTTTTGAAGATCATTTAAGGACTTGACAAAAACATTAACATCATCCGCTAAAGCCGATATTTTATGGGTTTCTTGATTAACCTCTAACCCGTCAATGGAAAACTGAATTAATTGTAAAAATGGTTCTAGGCTAATACTAAAGAGCAGCATCGAAAGTGGGCACCCTTGGCGGATTGAGTTTTTAATTGCGAAACTATCAGAAAGAAAACCATTGATCTGAACTCTTGAGTTTGCCCCTAGGTAAAGCTTTTTAAGGATATTTTGAAAATGCGTTGAGAACCCCATTTTTTCTATCACTTTCCATAAATATAAATGGTTTACTCGATCAAAAGCTTGGTTAAAATCCAAACTCAAGATTGACCCTGGTAACTGATTATAATTCTCAAAATGGATTATAGTGTCTCGCACAAGCATTAAATTATTAAAAATCGAATTTTCAGTAGCACCGGATTGGTGTTTTCCGATAATTTTGCCAGTTATTTTATTTGTCCTATTAACCAATATTTTTGCTAAAAGTTTATAGTCGCAGTTCAGTAATGTAATGGGCCTGAAGTTGTTTAAAACCTTTGCATTTTTTATTTTTGGAATCAGAGTAATAACTCCCTCACAAAACTCGGGTGGTATTTCAATATTTTGGGATATGATCAAATTAAATAAGCGTTTTAAGTCATCTCCTAACAAGTCAAAATATTTTAAATAAAATTCATATGTGAGGCCATCCATACCTGGCATTTTTTTTGTTTGAACAGACTTTAAAACGTCATAAATTTCTTCTGTCGAGATTTCGATAACCAATTGATTGTTTTCATTAGGGGTCACTAATGTGCGTGTATGTGCCAATAGGCACTTTGTTTCTTTTTCTGATATTTGAGTTTCGGAAAATTTTTGTTGAAAATAGCTTTTTGCATACTTAATAATATCCCTTTGGTTCGATAAAGTTGTGTTATTATCGCATTTTAGAGAAGTCAAGCCAGAATTTTTATACTTTACTATTTTCATAATGTCGTACAAGGAGCATTGTTCTATTACCCTATTTTGATTTCTATCATTAAACCTTTCGTCTAGGTGCTTTTGTTTAATACAAAAGATTTCATTCTTAACTTCTCTATATTGATCATAACAGTTTTGTCCATTATCTAATTTTCTTTTTGCTTCCATTAGAGCAGAGTAATAGAATTCAAGAGTGTTTTTACGATCCACAGCTTTGTCAATGTCAGCTTGCTTATAGAAGGATCTTACTCTTTTTTTAAAAACATTAAACCACCAATAAATAAAATTAGTTTCATACGACAAGTGATTTTTATACTTAATCAGTTCATTTTCAAAGCTTTCATTTGAAATATCTTGCAAGGTTGATGTTTTCATAGTCCAGTACCCAAACCCATGTTTTTCACAATTTAAAGTCTCCCTAACTTTAATTTTAATAATAAGCGCACTATGGTCAGAAAACGATAATGGTTTTACTAAGGACTGATGCAATAAACTACAAGAATTTCTCGATATATATGCCCTATCAATACGAGTCGCAGTATTATTTCGAAAGAAAGTAAATTCCACATAGTTTTTATGAATATGTTCCCATACGTCTACTAAATTAAGATTTTGAATTATTTTTACGAGTGTTTTACTTAACACAGCTGACGGATTTCTAGAATCTTTTTTTTTTATTATACAGTTAAAATCTCCCAAGACCATAATCGGGATATTAACAGAGAGGTGAATTGTGAGGTCATTTTGGAAAAAATTATTTCTTTCTGTTTGCTTTTGACTTCCTGATGGGGCATATATATTTATGTATCTTATGTTATCTATCTCCAAGGAAATAATTCTACCACTTGGCGAACAGAGAATATTATTCACGTTATATCCTAATCTATAAATAACACCCGTACCTCGCGCATCAGGGCCTATATTTGGTATAAAATCGTAGTTTGTTAAAGTTCTTAGAACGTTCGTATTCAACTCTTGCAAGAAACAAATGTCTATGTCATTATTACGAACAAATTCATTTAAAAGACTTTGTTTTGTTCGATTTTTTAACCCGCTGCAATTAATACTGCAGATATTTTTGATTTTAACTGCCATTTAATCACTTAATAATTGTTTTAAAGTCTTACCTTAATTTTCTTATTACGTAGAAGCAAACAATTTACGTACCCAATTTACCCACGCCCAAAGGAGGGGTAGTTGGTGCCGACGAAAGATCTTTACTGTTCTGTCTGTTCTTCGGTATTTTAATCCTAAGTGGTGAAACTCTGCGATCTTCCTCGCTAGACGTTGTTAGGTCGCAGCGGGAGCGCTTATTGCCTAAATTTTTTTCCTCATGTTGTTGTGTCGGCTCAATAACATCTTCGCTAATATCCAGTTCTTTTTCAATATTTTGATCATCTGATAAAACTTCTTCAATATTCAAAGTGGGAGACATATTTTTTTCAGCTGCTACTTCTGCATAGGACATAGGAAATTGAACCTGTTCATTTGGTGCCGCGATAGGTACCGGTGGCCTTCGTATCTCCCTAATTCGATTAATAGGGTTTTTAGGACAATCCCTCCTTTCGTGCGTTTCCTCGGAACAAATCATGCAGGTACGCACTTGATTCCTGTAAACAATAAGGGAGGTGAAGCCTTCAATTGTTACGTACGATGGTATTGGTTTCTTCATAGTTATTAGAGCCGAACGTATTCCGTTCTCGACCGGATAAAATCCATCCCCACTCCATTTTTCATTCCTGATGTTCTTAACATTTCCATATTTACTCAAAGCACAAAGGCATATATTATTTAAGTACTTATCCGCTTAAAATAAAATTGAGAATAATTTGTTTTTTTTAAAATTTTTTTCACTTCTCTTTTTTTATAATGACAGATTTCAGTCAATTTTTTTTGCTATTAAAACATAGACATTAGTTTTCTGAAAAAGGTGAAATTTTATCCGCATTTTATTGATTAATGTTGGCAAGTAAGTGACATGATGCGTTTGTCTTCTTTACTTTTTCTTGCAACTTCTGAACTGAACTGATCATAACATCTCATTCAAAATTTTTCTAATTTAAGCAGTTGCTAAGAAAGAGTACTGTCACGTATTTTTGAGCTTGTGTTTTACTTTACAAAATAATATAATTTTGCTTTTCAAAAAATGCTATATTGGCATCTTTTATTTACTTTAATATGTATAAAAGTGCCTTTATTACGCTTAGGGCAAGACATATTCTGGACACAACCGACTATTTGAGAACATTGATTTTGTACCATTTCCACGCCTTTTTTTTCGAAATGACGCTTGAGCCAGATCAGTGTTTTTAAGTATATTACGAAAATATTGTCATGACGTCTATCTGTCTGTACCGCAAATGCATCGATCTAATAAACAGGATCTGAAAGGAGTTCAATTAAAGTTAGTCAGCGTTAAAAGCACATTTTCGAAGGGTTAAAAATGAAACCACAAACAATGTCGAATTGTATTGTTTTCGGCATTTGATAAGGCAATTTTTTAGGAAAAAAATATTGAGATTTAAGATATAAAAAAGAACGTAATATTCATTCTAATTTTAAAGCAATTTATTTTTACTTGGGAAATTATTAGATTCCGATCTAACATCTTTGTCTGTATAATACTAAATTCAGAAATTTTGGTGGACTCATCAATTTTATTTGACTACGGAAATTGGAATTAATATTATATATCGACGCTTAAGAATCTCTCGTATCTAATCGTATCTCCATTTTTACTGAAATTGAGATTATTTCTTAAAATTAATACTCGCTCTTGTATCCAATAGTTACCAATTACTCGTATGTCCAAGGTTAATATTAACATTATTAATAGTTTTTTTGGTCTCCTGTAAAATTGTTGTTTGGGAGATACAAGGTATTGTTTCTTAAGCGTCGATATTTTAAAATTGTCCTTTTAAAATATATATTAATTAATTTTAGTTTTTGTCAGTTGCAAAAAATAGTTTTTAGGTTGTATTGAATATATCGGCGCAAGACGAGAAGTTCTTACTAACACCTGACTGTCGGTCGAATAAAATGCGGATAAAATATTGTGACACAATTTAGAATGCAATATACAATATTATTATTCACTCAATTTAAATTTTTATCGACTTTATTAGAAAATCCCATACAGTGCCCCTTATTTTCAATGCGATATTGACTGAAAGTTATTTTCTTACTGGAGGTTTGTGAATATTTAATTAAATTCTTGTGTGACTTTCGGATTTTGTCAAAAAGACGTGTGACTCTTATTACTATTTAATATTAAAAACATATAGTGAGAATAAAGTTGAATTTTTGGCAATGTTCGATATATACCCAACAAAAGTTTACTCATATTCTTTATCATGTGCCCTTGGGCGACGAGAAAATGGTGGGGTTATTGATCAAGGCACTATCCACGTCGTGGCTTGCTAGCCCGGGGGGTGGAGATTTGTTTTGGCACGGTATAAAAATACCTCATCTGACCGGCCAAAAGCAAGTTAATTTGTAACAACAAAATAGTTAAAAATGGGGGGCGATTCTAGAAAAAGATTGGCTGCAGAATAGAAAAAGATTGGCTGCAGAATAGAAAAAGTTTGCTTTACTTTAAAAATATCCGTCAAACTAACGGATTTTTAATTATTATTTTTACGCTTGGTGATGGGCCAGGTTTTTGCGTGTCAGAAATTTAAAATAAAAGTATTTTTTTTTAATATAATAGGCTTATTTTCAAGGAGAATTAAGATGGGATGCCATTTAAACATATTTTAAATTATTCTTAGAATCGACTTTAATTTTGTAATTGTTTTGTTTCTACGAAATATAAGACTTAATGTCAATTTGAAAACTATATTCTATATAAAAATATTCTTGTACGCTATCGTTTTATTATTTTTTTCTAAGTTTGGTAATTTTTACTGAGACAGTTTTTTGTAACCTCTATTCTAACATCGCTAGAGCTGAAACCTTGAATACCTGTGATTTTTGAAAGTAAAATTAATGTCTTCTTTGAAATAAATCTTGCTTTTTTAGGGTAAGGTGAGATCTGACGACCATAAAAATATATTTTTTAAATCACACCCGAAATGTCTAAACAATACCAATATTATAGTCTATACTTATAATTTTTCAAACAAATTATGAATTATTCCATTTGTACTCATCACCCTTCTCCTTCCACCACGGGTTGTTGTAGGCTCTACCCTGGTCAAAGCTATTATTTTAATGTAATGATCAATTGTACAAAGTTCATACTGTAAATAATGGGTCATGCCCAAGGGCTATCATGTGGCTGTATTCAGTACAAACCTATTTAATTTTAATTATAACAAATTGTTTTAGCTTAGAAACATTTTTAAAAACAATTTTTTTATTGTATGATTTTTCTACAATTCGAGGTCAAGAACTCTCAATGTAAATATATTTTTAGCGTTATTCAGCACAGTAACTAATATCTAATTTTAAAATTTTTTGTTGTTCCTTGGACGGTTAATACTCCAGACAAATTTGGATATATTAAAAAGTTTAAAAAATTATAGTATAGCATTCAGCGGCGGTTGGCAAGGTAAATCCGTACACGACTCGGTAAGAAGTCCACTCATCATGTCGTCCGGAATGGTATCCCAAACGAAATGACAAGTGCGATTTTCAACCCACGTATGTACGGTTTTAGGCTTCCAACTGGTGTATCATGTACATCATCACCTCGAAAGCCGCCGCTGATAGCAACAACGAATATTGTTAAATTACTCTTCTTAGCAAAGAATTTAGTAAACACTGTCACTACTTTATTGTTTTATAAAATGTTAACACAGTTTTTTTATAAACTGGTAGTGTTTAGTTTTATAGTTTTTCATACTGATTTTGTTTTATATAAAAGGGTGAACAGCCCGATCCCAATAAAAAACAGAGTCACGGTGGCTGTGGTCGTTATCAGCCTAGCATACGTAGAAGTGGCTTAGATTTAACAGCCGAGTGGAAACACGTCAACGAAGATTCACAGGAAAAAAAGATTCCACTAACTGCTGAAAGAGTTTGGGAGATCTTTAAACACATCACTGGTAAGTAAATGTAATTTAAATAATATATTATTATATTTCAAACAGTGTTTTTTTTAAAATACCATCTTAGGTCATCTATGATCAGTTATCCGCATGGCATAGCCAAACTTAGGAATGCTGAGTTTATACAGCTGCCAAATAAATTAAAACCAAATAAAAAGGTTTAACTGTTAGTCTAGGCGCTGGCTCGTGTCATGTATGCCCAGATTTGTTGCGGGGGTTTATTTATCACTCATGAGAGTATAAAAAAAGTTTGGTCACGTGGTCCAAATCATGGTCGTTTGGCTGCCATCTTTAAAATTGGTCGCCAAATTTTCATACTTTTGGTATTAGCGTACCTCCCTAATTAGTGGTACGATTTTAATTTTTAAAATTTTATTTTACTCCTTTTTTAAAGGCAAACAAATTTTGTATTTACAGTCGAACCTCTATAACTCAAACTTAAAGGGGCAACCAAAACAGTTTTAGTTTTTGAGAGTTCGAGTAAAAGAAAAAAAATCTTATATTCCAATAAAAATTTTTATTGCATTAAAACAGTTGAAAAGTACAAAACTAACCTAAAATAAATGTATACATACGTAAAAACTTGAAAAATAATTAGTTATTAAATTTTGGCAATTATGTTTTTGCGCAGTTGAACTAATTTTTTTTTCGTATTTCAAAGATAAGAGACAAGTTATTATTTGTTGTGGGCTTATCCGTTGAAAAAGCGAGCTGTATGGTTTCAATTGCTTTTAAAACTTGAGCGTTAGAAGGTTTTTGTCCAGGTCTTTCGTCACTTTCATCTTCATCGTTAGAGTTTTCCTCAAAGTTATCCTCTGTTTTGCCAACACTTTCCAAGATCTTATCTTCATGTAAGAGTTTCGCTTCTTAGTAAATCATCGTCTACATTTAGAAATTCATCAAAACTCAGCTTATCATTCACTTGAAAAATGTCCAAGCATCGATCTGCAACCCGCTGTTTACTAATGATTTGTGTTATTAATTGTTATAGAGTGATTTCAGCTTTAATCGATTTCAAAGGTTCGTCTTAGAGAGATCTTTACGTTGGCGGGACTGGGAATACGGTTTGAGTTATAGAGAGGTGCGAGTTGTAGAAATTCGAGTTATAGAGGTTAAAATACATATAAAAATTGAAAAATGTGCAGGGACCACTTAAAAGATTCGAGTAATAGAGAGGTTCGAGTTATAGAGGTTCGACTTTATATATATATTGCTAAATTAAGTAGGTTTTGAAATACGCCAAGAATTTCCGCTCGCAAAAGTATTAAAACAATACTACTAGATACATAATATATGCGGCTGCTATGGATATGACTATACTTATATTTTTTAGATATTAATATAAATATATTTTCAACGCAAAATGAAAAGAAATACCAAACTACCAAACAACTTTTAAAACTTAAATTAGAAAATCAAGGCAGAGTAAAATTAAATTAAAAACGAAAAACTTGACAAAAAAATTGACACTGGGATTTCCCAAATTTTGTTTTATTTTATTTTATTTGTCAGCTGTTTCTTTTTTCAATTCTTTGTAATTCTTTTTTACCAGCGGTTATTGTCATTTCTCACCTCATCAACGGTTTGTTGATTGACCAAAGGTTGATTATTGTCGCTCCTAGATATTAAATCTTATCTGCCTTTTTGTTAGGTGTTCACTGTTAATAAATAAAATAAACCTTAAATCTAGTAAATTAGGTTGACAAAAATGGTTTTGCTTTAATATGACTTTATCTAAAATTTAGCCATGATTTTATTTGAATTTGAAACTACTTTTCTTGATTAAATAAAAGCAACTGTCAGAACTTAGTATGCGGTGTCGAGTTTACGATAAAATAGCAAGAAGCATGAAGTGTCCTGATCGTAAAAATATATCTACGTAATTACAGTATAGTTTTTTTTTTAAATAGTCCTAAGACAATCGAAGAAATGATTGTAAGACCTGGGAGTACCTAGTAATTAATTATGAGACTCTTTGATTCGAATTTTGTCGATGATCAATTTTTACATTTAAAAACGGTTATATATTACTAACCAAAACGTCGTGTTTATAATAAATAAAGGCAGTGCAAGTCCGAAATTTTGTTTTTGTTTAAAGCAGTCACTCACCTGGCATTCCTAGTCAAAAGGCTACGTATATAATGTGACACATATGTCTAAAAACTAGAAATTGCAGTTTATGGCCGTTATGGGCGGAAATATATCTTAGCAATACGTACGTGTGTATTAGCTTATTAATTGCGTAAAGAAATTCGTTTTTTACCTTCCTAGCCCGCACAGCAACGGATAGAGAAGGTATTGTTTTCGACGAAATTATTTTTCTGAGATAACGCCGAAAATGTGCGATTTGGGAGTATTTTGACCTATCCTAGCAATATCGTCGTGATGTGTGTCTGTGTGTGTGTGTATTTTTTTTTTCTGTCCGTAACACGATAACTCCTAAACCGCTTAACCGATTTTCGTAAAATTTTCAGGAAAAATAGTATTGGACACTTTAACGAGCTGATTAGATTTTGGTCAAAATCCATTAATGCTAATGAATGAAGTTTTTAACGGAGCATCGCATCAATATGAAGTTTTCGGAATATAGTAGACTACATTTGGCTCAATAATTTGTGTTATAACCAAAAACTTCGTAGGGGCTTTAGTTTCTGAAATATTTACAAAAAACTGTTTTCAAGGCTGATTATCATAGCTTCACTTGAAGTGTGCTAGCATTTATTTATTTTTTAGAAATTTTGTTATGAAAAATCTCTGAAGTCATTTAGAAAATATTTATTTATACAAAGTTCTCAGTTTTCGTCACTTTTGTTTATATTTTATTTTTCTATTCAAATTTGTTTATAATGCTACCCAAAGTCCACGTTTTTCTGTCTAACAATGAAGAAATGTTACTCTGCCCTTTTTCACCATTTAGTTAAATATTTATGTGTAGGTCTATTTTACTTAGCGTCTTATTTTAATTGAGGGTATGCATTTGTCTTTCAAATAAATGTTTCCAACTTGTGCATTTACTATGTTGTGAATAGGTACCGTTCTCGTGATAAGAAACTATTAAACTAAACTAAGCCAAACTAGTTTTAGGTAATAAGTTTCTCCAGAGTTTCAAAGTGAATACATAACACTCACAAAGTGCTATAGCAAACCATTTTAGGGCGACAATGATTGCCAAGAGTTTGATTTTATTTGGAATTTAATCAGGATTTATTACTTTAGCCTCTTTCACGTTTCCCTTACGCAAACAGATGATGTTTATTCAGTTTTCGAGCGTGGTCGAGTGATAACTTAAATCTGTTTTTTTTGTATGTTTTAAGAACTTAATTGTGAATTAATGGTCTTTATGGTACAGCAAAATAGTATGGTACTGCAGCTTTATAGGTACTTGATTCGATGTCGGGTCTAGTCCCTGTTTGCTTTATTATCCCTAATACCTTTTAAAAATAAAACTGCAAAAATAGCTATTTTGTTTCAATTTTGCGTGCGTTAAATATTTTTTACGCATAGCTACTAATTTTTAAAGAAAGTTTTGGAGCTACTTTATACATTGCAGATACCTTCTCTTCTTTTTTGTATTGCTCGACATTTAATAGGTCACACTGTTTAAATGTTGGTTTTTAAGAAAAAATACTCTTACAAAAGGGGGCGGCGCGGCGTGCGGATATTTAAATTCTACTTTTACGCACTCATGGAGAATAATTACTATTATAATACAATCCACTTAACTGTCTAAAAAAACTGGCGTCTGTTTTAAAACATTTTCAAACAATACATTTTTATATTTTTTTAACACACCTCAAATGGTTTTATATATTGTCTTAATAATAACTCACTCAGTTGCACAAAATTTGCGTACAGATACTGAATATCCTATTGATTTAAATGGTAATATTCTTGCATTCAGCTTTTTTTTGCACGGATTTTTTCTACAACAAAATGTACATTAACACTCATCGTTACAATGAAAAATCACAATAATCATATTATTCTTTAATAAACTTATTAATTTAGACAAGTCAACATCCTATGAATTTTTCTGACAAATTTCATTTGTTTGACGGGAGCAATAATCAGTTTAATTGAGACAAACTGGGACAAAATAAATATGCGTAACTACAACTCTTATACCTAAACAAAAAAAAAACGCATCAAGTTTTTACATCATATGAAATCAGTTGGGGTTATGTTTTTTGCATTGACATTGTTTTATATTACAATAAATAATAAAGCAAAGCAAAAGCTTATTTGGTCTTATTTATGGGCCTTGACAGCAAAAATGACCATTCTTGAATTTTGTAAAAATTATAGGTATGTTTTAAACATCTAAATTTTGAGTTAAGAGGTCTATTAACTTTTTATTATTACCACTAATCTTAATTTTAATTTACTTTAGCGCAAGTTTGAGGCAAATATGAAAATGAGAAAAAAACTTGCAAATAAAATATATTTTTTATTTGATTATTAAATTTTAGACGAAGAATGCTTTATACTTGGTATGGATCCAAAATATGCAAGGCCCGATTGGATGATTGCTACTGTACTTCCAGTACCACCCCTTTCAGTAAGACCAGCTGTAGTAATGAATGGCTCAGCAAGAAATCAAGACGATTTAACTCACAAACTAGCAGATATTGTTAAGACCAATACAGAACTAGAAAAAAACGAGGCTTCTGGAGCCGCTACACACATTATACAAGAAAACGTTAAAATGTTGCAGTTTCATGTGGCTACTTTGGTAGATAACGATATGCCGGGTATGCCGAGAGCTATGCAAAAATCAGGAAAACCTCTAAAATCCATTAAAAATCGTTTGAAAGGTAAAGAAGGAAGGATTAGAGGCAATCTTATGGGTAAACGTGTGGACTTTTCTGCCCGTACTGTTATTACACCAGATCCAAACCTGAGAATTGATCAAGTCGGCGTGCCTAGAAGTATCGCACAAAACTTAACTTTTCCAGAAATTGTAACACCGTTTAATTTTGAAAAGTAAGTAATAAATTTAAACATCTATAATTTTCTGGTCTACATGGTTCACTCTTTTAGAATGCTGGAGTTGGTTCAGAGAGGCCATTCCCAATACCCTGGAGCAAAATACATTATTAGAGACAACGGCGAGAGAATTGATTTGAGATATCATCCGAAATCCTCTGATTTACATTTACAATGTGGATATAAGTAAGTCGCATATTAGGTGTGTTGTTGTCGTTTTTTAACGAATTGCATTTTAGGGTTGAAAGACATATTAGAGATGGTGATTTGGTAATTTTCAATCGTCAACCCACACTACATAAAATGAGTATGATGGGCCATAGAGTAAAAGTTTTACCATGGTCTACATTTAGAATGAACCTGTCTTGTACTTCGCCTTATAACGCTGATTTTGACGGTAAATTACACCGATATAGGCCTATTTGGACTGACAAGGTATAGATTAGTCTTATGACAAGTTTAATATTATTTTAGGTGATGAAATGAACTTACATGTTGCCCAATCAATGGAGACTAGAGCAGAATTGGAAAACTTACATATGACACCGCGACAAATTATTACACCTCAGTGTAACAAACCTGTCATGGGTATTGTGCAGGACACACTTTGTGCGGTCAGAAAGATGACCAAAAGAGACGTGTTTATCGAGAAGGAACAGATGATGAATTTGCTTATGTTTCTTCCGATTTGGAATGGCAGAATGCCTCGTCCAGCTATTTTAAAACCAAAGCCTTTATGGACAGGAAAACAAATATTTTCATTGATTATTCCTGGAAATGTTAACATGATAAAGACACATTCTACACATCCTGATGATGAAGATGATGGTCCATATAAGTGGATTTCTCCTGGTGACACAAAAGTAACTAAAATCACACAAATCACTTTGGCTACAATTTATTTTAATTCTTTAAAAATTCTGAATAATTTGTTTTTGATTGTAGGTCATGGTAGAAAACGGTGAACTTATAATGGGTATTATTTGTAAGAAAACACTTGGTGCTTCCGCCGGCTCTCTGCTTCATATTTGTTTCCTTGAATTAGGACATGAAGTTTGCGGAAGATTTTATGGTAACATTCAGACCGTTATCAACAATTGGTTGTTATTAGAAGGTATGAGAAAGTGGACAATTCTGTTAAGGATTAATTGGCTATTTATACTGTTTTAAATTATTTTAGGTCACAGTATTGGTATCGGTGACACAATTGCCGATCCTATGACTTATTTGGAAATCCAAAAAGCGATCAGAAAAGCCAAAGAGGATGTCATAGAGGTTATCCAAAAAGCCCACAATATGGAACTTGAACCTACTCCTGGTAATACTTTGCGTCAAACTTTCGAAAATCAAGTAAACAGAATCTTGAATGACGCTCGTGACAAAACCGGTGGTTCAGCTAAGAAATCATTGACTGAATACAATAACTTAAAGGCTATGGTAGTTTCTGGTTCAAAAGGATCCAACATTAACATTTCTCAGGTATGAATAATGAAAACCATAAACTGAACATACTCACTTAAGGAAAAATAAATATATTTTTTAGGTTATTGCCTGTGTAGGACAACAAAACGTAGAAGGTAAACGTATCCCGTTTGGCTTCAGGAAAAGAAGTTTACCACATTTTATCAAAGATGATTATGGTCCTGAATCAAAAGGATTTGTAGAAAATTCATATCTTGCCGGCTTGACCCCATCTGAATTTTATTTTCACGCTATGGGAGGTCGTGAAGGTCTTATTGATACCGCTGTGAAAACTGCAGAAACTGGATATATTCAGAGACGTTTGATAAAGGCTATGGAATCTGTAATGGTCAACTATGATGGAACAGTTCGAAACTCAGTTGGTCAGTTGATTCAGTTACGTTACGGAGAAGACGGTCTTTGTGGAGAAATGGTTGAGTTTCAGTCCCTTCCAACCATTAAGCTTAGCAATAAATCTTTTGAAAAGAAATTCAGATTTGATCCATCCAACGAAAGATACCTAAGAAGAATATTTAACGAAGATATCATCAAAGAAATCATGAGTTCTGGTGAAGTTATCGCTGAACTGGAAAAAGAATGGGATTTATTGCAAAAAGATCGTGAAGCTTTAAGACAAATTTTCCCCAGTGGTGATTCTAGTGTTGTACTACCATGCAACTTACAGAGAATGATATGGAACGTACAAAAAATTTTCCACATAAACAAAAAATCTACCACCGATTTATCTCCACTTAAAGTTATTCAAGGTGTAAGAGATTTGCTCAAAAAATGTGTAATTGTGGTAGGTGATGACCGACTTTCAGTTCAAGCCAACGAAAATGCTACATTACTTTTCCAATGTTTGGTGCGTTCAACATTGTGCTCTAAACTAGTATCAGAGCAATATAGATTAACAACCGAAGCTTTTGAATGGTTGCTTGGTGAAATTGAAACTCGATTTCAGCAGGCGCAAGCAAATCCAGGAGAAATGGTAGGAGCTCTTGCCGCGCAATCTTTGGGTGAACCTGCAACACAGATGACACTTAACACTTTCCATTTTGCTGGTGTATCTTCAAAAAATGTAACCCTGGGTGTACCTCGTCTAAAGGAAATTATTAATGTATCCAAGAAACCCAAAGCTCCTTCATTGACTGTGTTTTTAACTGGTGCTGCTGCTAGAGATGCTGAAAAAGCTAAAAATGTGTTGTGTAGATTAGAACACACAACTCTAAGAAAAGTGACAGCAAATACCGCAATTTACTACGATCCTGATCCTCAAAATACTGTAATACCTGAAGATCAAGACTTTGTTAATGTTTACTATGAAATGCCTGATTTTGATCCAACAAGGATTTCACCTTGGCTGTTACGTATTGAGTTAGACAGAAAGAGAATGGTCGACAAAAAACTTACTATGGAACAAATTGCCGAAAAAATCAACGCGGGTTTTGGTGATGATCTAAACTGTATATTCAACGACGATAATGCCGAAAAGTTGGTGCTTCGTATTAGAATTATGAACGGAGACGATGGTAAATTTGGTCAAGAGGGGGGTGATGAAGACGTTGATAAAATGGACGACGACATGTTCTTGAGGTGTATTGAGGCCAATATGCTTAGTGATATGACACTCCAGGGCATTGAGGCTATTTCAAAAGTGTATATGCATTTGCCTCAAACTGACTCTAAAAAGAGGACAATCATTACTGAGACCGGAGAATTTAAATTTATAGCAGAATGGCTTCTGGAAACTGACGGCACTAGCATGATGAGAGTTTTATCTGAAAGAGATGTAGATGCTGTCAGAACTTGCTCCAACGACATTTGCGAAATATTTTCGGTAAGTAAGTTATAGTTAAATTAAATTATAGCTATTTGTTATACTACGTTTGTTGTTATACTTTATAAAACAATACGACGACTAAAAATCTAACCTCCTTGTGCGTGTTAACACTTTTTCATTCAATTCTTGTCCTGATTGAATATGACTTGGCAAGTAGATTATTTTGCTACAAGAGTTGTTGACCTTTAAAATGTTTAAACGGCCATAAGTCATAAACCAATAATTCAGTTTTTACGAAAATCAACAGGTGTTTGATGTTTGCTTTTGTTTAATTTCAGGTACTTGGAATAGAAGCTGTCCGTAAATCAGTTGAAAAAGAAATGAACGCCGTGCTTCAGTTTTACGGTCTTTACGTAAACTATCGACATTTGGCCTTGTTATGTGATGTAATGACTGCCAAAGGACATCTCATGGCCATAACTCGTCACGGTATCAATAGACAAGATACTGGAGCCTTGATGAGATGCTCATTTGAAGAAACTGTTGATGTGCTGATGGACGCCGCTGCTCACGCTGAAGTGGATCCGATGAGGGGTGTCTCCGAGAACATTATTCTTGGACAGTTGCCACGTATGGGAACGGGTTGCTTTGACTTGCTTCTTGACGCCGAGAAATGTAAAATGGGTATTCCGATCCCACAGGCACAAGGTGGGGAAGCTACGTCGGGAATGTTCTTTAGCTCGGCAGCCACACCTAGTATGAGTCCTGGAGGGGCAATGACGCCATGGTCAGCACAGAGCGGAGCTACACCTTATGTTGGCAGTGCTTGGTCTCCGCATAGTAAGTTACTTTATAATAATATTAATAATAATAAATGTATTTACCAAAATAATTATAAAAGTAAATTCAAAATACAACATAAAGAATTGATAAATAAATACAATAGCGGCGTAAAGGTTGAACCCTGTTTTCTGGTTTTAATAAAAATATAATCCTTATGATACCTTGAAATTGACTTGCGGATTTAATTAGCACTACAGGCGGTTAATGGACCTTTTGTTGAAATATTTAATATTTGTAATTTTATGGGCTCCTATTTCTTTTGAGTGTAAATAGAAGCAAATTATTACTTTGTTGATTTCTTTTATATCCTTATTAGTTGATTCGTGCCTTCGAATTTCCGTTCGAAAGGGATCTCTCGACAGAGTTGTGCGAGGGGTATATTTTAAAATATTTCATGTTTTTGACGATATCCTGTCCTAATCCTTTGTAAATCTGATTTGGCTTCTAATGGATTTCTACTTGTTTCAGATTTGTTAGGAAGTGGAATGACACCAGGTGGTCCAGCTTTCTCACCGTCGGCAGCTTCAGATGCGTCAGGTATGTCACCAGGTTATGGTGCCTGGTCACCAACACCTCAGTCTCCTGCTATGTCTACTTTTGGCCAATCACCTGGCTACTGTCCGTCAAGCCCCGCTTTTCATCCGTCCTCTCCATCGATGACCCCAACCTCTCCAGTTTATTCGCCAACTTCACCTGGCTATGCTCCTTCAAGTCCCGGTTACGGGCCCAGTAGTCCTGGGTATTCACCCACTAGCCCTCATTATTCACCTACAAGTCCAAGTTATTCACCAGCTAGTCCAAGATATTCACCTACCAGTCCAAGCTATTCTCCCACTAGCCCAAGCTATTCACCTACAAGTCCAAGTTACTCACCTACAAGCCCTAGTTATTCCCCAACAAGTCCAAGTTATTCCCCAACGTCACCATCATATAGCCCAACATCTCCAAGTTATTCACCTACAAGTCCTAGTTATTCACCGACCAGTCCTAGCTATTCCCCTACCAGTCCCAGCTACTCTCCAACTTCGCCATCTTACAGTCCCACCTCACCCAGCTATTCCCCAACATCGCCTTCCTATAGTCCAACCAGTCCCAGTTATTCCCCAACTAGTCCTAGCTATTCACCAACAAGTCCGAGTTATTCACCTACGAGTCCTAGTTATTCTCCCACGAGCCCAAGCTATGCTCCATCATCTCCAAGATATACACCAGCTTCACCAAGCTATTCACCAACAAGCCCTAGATACTCACCTTCCTCACCTCAGTATTCTCCAACAAGTCCTAGCTATTCACCCACTAGTCCAAGCTATTCTCCGGCTTCTCCAAAGTATTCTCCAGCATCGCCAAGCTACTCGCCTAGTTCACCCCAATATTCACCAGCTTCTCCAACTTATTCACCTACCAGCCCGAGCTACTCGCCTTCTAGCCCTCAACATACGCCAGGTGGGGCTAGCTCCAAATATTCTCCAAGTTCTCCCCAATATTCCCCAACATCTCCACAATATTCACCCCAAAGTACGAAATATTCACCCACTTCTCCCACGTACACTCCTACCAGTCCAAGTTACTCCCCGGGATCACCATCCTAAATTATTTAATATTGAGACATCTTATTTCCATCAAAATATTTTAAAAGTACCTATGTTTTATAATTATTCTTATAGACAAACAATTATTGTTTTATTATTTATAGTGTTAAGACATTTATTGAGTTTGGTATGGATAAAAGATATAAAATATAAGTTAATAGCATAGAAGTAATAAAATGGTCTTTTATTCCATTATTTTAATTTTAGTTTCTTGCGAACTTAAGGTTTTTACTCAAGTTTTTTTTATCAATATGCAAAGGTCAACACGGTTTAGTTGTATTCAAATACGTTAGAGCATAAATATGGGGCAAACTCATGCATTCTCACAGACGATGTTTGAAGCCAGGCCCCCTATTTAATTCTTAATGTTCCTTTTTCGGGTAGACATGATTTCGGTTAGCGCGTGCGTCAGTTTTGGTGGTTTTGGAACATACACCATTACGTCACTACATTATTTGACACTTGTCAAAAGTTTAGGGTTGTCTAATATTTTTTTCTAAATACTAGTTGATTGGGTGAATATTTATGTTGTATTAAATTGTGGATTAAAATTGTAGTTTTTATATGGGGCTTTCCATGTCAACCCGGCCACGTTTTGCACTTAAAAATGTTGATTTTAATAAAAATTTAGTTTTTGGTTCTATATACCGATTACACCAAGATAAAAAATTTGAAAAAATGTTGCGATTCCTGAAATCTACAGAGTGTTTTATCTTCTTAATTGGGCAAAGCATATCTATGGTTTTTCCCGAAAAAACACGAACTTTGCAAAAAAAATTACTAATGTTTAGAAATAAGAACAAGAGGCTTTAAGAAAAAATATTGAAAAAGACAAATAATCGCATCAGTGACCTTAGTACAAGGCAATAAATTAAAAAAATCGCCATTTCTTATATTTTTTTGAAAAAAGATGCTCCAATATTTTGTCTATTGCCTAAAAAGTGAAAAATTCTTGTGTAAGTTACATATATGTAAATGGGCAAGCGAGCAGTCCCATTGAGGCGCCCAAGGTGTAAATCAATATACATTTTATTTAAAAAAAGTTCTTTTGCTTTAATGAAAAAATCTTTTTTCTAACACCCCCCCCCAATTGCATATCATCAGCGGCGTCACATTAAAGGGCCAATACGGGACTTGTCCTTCCACTGTTAAAAACTTTATCGGCTACTAACATTATGGCACATTTTTCTACTTAAACCATGTGCAAACCGCACATGTTTTACGTGAATTATTTCCCATTTTTCACAGAAAAAAGAAACAATTTTACACGACAAACGCAAAACACCGCAAACTGTAAATTGATAACAAATAGAAGACACACAGAAGCTGTGTTTCTACATGACAAAACACACACATGCGCACTTGAAAATTCGCGTCTGCGAATTTAAATTTGCCATTGTTTCCAAAGCCAGCTGAGTGCTTCACTTTTCGATTCTTTGAACATGTATTTATGCTTTAACGTATTTGGTTGTATTGAAGTTAGACGACGATTTAGTATTGCGTTGGTTGATCTCATATTACGCTACATTTTGTCAAAATTTTTAATAAAATTTATTTTATATTCGTAATCAACAAAATTATATGCAATCTAAATTTTACGTCATGTAAAAATTCTTAACTTTTTTGCAGTATAAAAGGTTTAGTCAGTCGTGAACAGAATCTTCTTGAATTTTTAACCGAAAAAAATCTATACTCCTACTACCGTCATTACACAGGGTGTCCCATACTAAGGGGACATAGTGCAGCCGGTGATAAAGGAGCTTATTTTTGATAAAAAGTTTATATAAAATCTGTCACAGCTAAATAATTACTAAGCTAATTGGGACCCAAAAATATAGTCTTCCTTTTACTGACAAAATTAGAAGTTGAGGAAATACAGGCTGTTAAAATAACCTCCAAAGATGTATAAAAATATTAATTTCTAAAAATTAATACTTCTTGTCTATTGATTCTTTTTAAAAATATTACTGATATTTTATTAGGTCTCCCTAAAGACCTATTTTTTATCAATAAATAATATTACGAAAAACATTACGTTTATTGTATGCAGTGTGTCCCAGATAAAAGCCACTACATGGGGATTAGAGAAGCGGTAAGAGATACGAGTTTGTTTAAATGAGAAAAAAGTTGCGCTATTCTAACCCCAATCAGGTGCTGTACTAATATTAAAAATACCTACAGGGGTTACTAAAATATCAAGCGTAAACTAAAAAGTGTGTTTTTTGAAAAATTGAATTATCGCCGCCATCTTGCAAACAAACAGAATTATTTCATTTGTTTCAAAGCCAACTAAGTGAAAAACAATTTTTTTAATAAATTTACATTTTTCGTCATCCAAAGATAGCTCCTTTTATGCTCTATTTATTGAAAGTATAAATCCAATATGGCGGTCATAAAAAATAACAAAGTTGGCTATGGTTTCAAAAAAACTAGAAGGCCTAAAAAAAATTGTTAACATCATTCAATTGGCTTTATTTGCTTATATAAATTTGTTTACAATATATTTTAAAAACCCCTGTAGATATTTTTAATTTTGATACGTCATCTGATTGGGCTTAGAATAGCGCAACTTTTTTCTTATTTAAACAAACTCGTATCTCTTACCGTTTCCGAAATCCTCATGTAGTTGCTTTTATTTGGGACACCCTGTATACCAAAAAAACAGTTTTTCCTCAAAAAATTTGACCGATTTTTTTTTTATTATTTTTATTTCAGATTATTGCTCATGTTTTAGTAGGCATCTTTACCAATTTTCATTTTTCTACCGCGTTGTTTTAAAAACTTTTTATCAAAAAAGGTTAAAAAATCGCTTGATGCTCTATGTCCCAACAAGGAAAGAGTTTTTACCCATGCATTGTATAAACTTATTTATCAGGAATGACCTCTATCACCTGTTGGACTATGGCCCCTAAGTTATGGGAACCTCTGTATACATTTGAGGTGCAAAAGCTCCGAAAGTGTTGAAACTTTGCAGGATTATAGGGTTGATGGTACTCATATTTCCGGTACCGTAAAAATCAGTTTTTTAATGTGCTTTCTGGTACTAAATTATGCCTCAAATGAATAACCACCTTAATAGTTTTCGAGTTATGATTTTAACTCACGGTGGCTAGAAAGACCGGTGTTCGAATCTTATACGATTTTTTTACGTCACTGGTGTTCCACCTCATTTTTGTAAACAAAAGCAAGATAATGATATTAACAACGGAACAACAAATATTTTTTGAAAACTAAGGCAATATTTCTGGGTGCGCTACTGCCGGAATTACACAAAAATCATATCAACGTTAAATTAACGTCAACAAAAATAATAAAGATATTTTTTACTAGAAAACAATCTGGCTTAAAGATATCTTAAAAATAAGGAGGAATCATTGAGTTGTATAACGCCCTGAAAGGGCGTTAGAGACGGAAAGACAAGGCATTTTTTATTGACCCTATCCAATTTGGTTTCTAGGGACGGGTATTCCTTTTACAATAAAAACAGAGATAGACATTATTGAACATGTGAAACGGACAAAGATAGGCTGATTTTGCATGCTAATAATACCCTAGATAATATATGAGTACTTTTATCTCTTTCACACTGACGGCATAAGTGCGACAGAAAAGCAGCTGGCTACTTTTGATCCACCTGCCGTATTTTGAGTGATTCAACCTGCTAGTCGGTTTATACAGGGAAAACTGATAGACAATGTTGTCTAAGTACGGCATTGAATTTTTTTTTAATTTTGTGCGGGAATATTACAAAAAAAAATCTTAAAAACGTTTAAAAACAAGTTTAGAAGTAACTATTTGAGTTCAAACATGGTCCAAAATTGTTTTTTGTGCAAAAGAAGAAAAAAAATCGATAAAAAAATAACATTTCATGGGTAAGTCGTCTTGACGGATAGTTTTTGCTAAAACACGAGAAAGTTCAGTAGCGTCACGATAGATAGTTTTTTCTGCGACCGTGCGATTTTACCCTTACACATTTTGATTCAGAAAGTGTCACTTCCCCGCACTTATAAGATTATTTTTTAATAATAATTTATCCTGAAATGTGTTGCAGTCTGGGACAACTGGACGCTGCCAACTCGGCGCTACCAACTGGGCGGCGGGCCAACTGGGCGGCAGGCCAACTGGGCGCCGGACTAAAATATTTTTTCTTGATAAAATGTGCAGATGAAAAACAAAATAGATATATTATTATTTATGCAAAAACATCTTTACAAAATGCTTTACGTAATATTCTTGAAATTTGGTTTTATTAGAGTTAAATCTATTAAGTCGAGTGTTGAAATTTTAGTAGGTCTAGAGTTCTGGTAACCTGATAACATAAAATTTACGTTTTTGATTACAAGAATGGCAAATCCAAAATGGCGGATTTCTTAATTTTTGAACGGATTTGTCTCAAACTTGAAAGTTTGCAGTGCTTGAGATCACTTAAAACAGTTTTATACTCAAACTTAAAAAAATTAAAATGGCGGATCCAAAATGGTGGGTTTCTTTATTTTTCAACGGATTTGTCTCAAACGTCTGAAACTTGAAAGTTTGCAGTGCTTAAGGTCACTTAATACAATTTGTGACTTACACTTGCAAATGGCAGACTTTTATAGCTTAATACAAAATATGACTCAAGTTTAAAGACAGAAATGTATTATTTTAAGCTTAAGACAAATCGGTTAGTAAATAAAAAAATCTGTCATGTTGGATTCGCCATTTTGATTTTTTTATGAGTTTAAGTCAAAAATGATAATCAGCAAAGTCCACCATTTTGAATCCGCCATTTTAAATTATTTATGAGTTTGATATTTGATACATATCAGTGCATAAATAAAAAAATCCGCCATTTTCCATCCGTCATTTAAAATTAAGTGCTTTCCGCCATTTTGAATTTGAGTCAAAAATCATATTCAGCAAGTTGAAACACTGCCAAGTTCTATATTTGGATCCGCCATTTTAATTTTTTTAAGTTAGAGGATAGAACTGTATTAAGTGATCTTAAACACTGCAAACTTTCAAGTTTGAGACAAATCGGTTTAAAAATAAAGAAATCCACCATTTTGGATCCGCCATTCTTGAAATAAAAAACGTAAATGGTATTTTTACCAGGTTACCAGAACACTACACCTATTTTGTTGAAATTTTTATAGAAATAACATATTTATTTTGTTTTTTATCTGCACATTTTAACGACAAAAAAAAATAGTTGGCCCGGCGCCCATTAGGCCCGGCGTGGCGCCCTGTTGGCGGCGCCGAGTTGGCCTGGCGCCAAGTTGTCCCATTCCGAATTGAAATTTTTAGTTCCGAAATTTCATTTGACTCGAGCATCACTTGTAGTCCACCCAAGAAGAGAAGAGTTGAAGAAGACCCTTGTTCAAAGAAAGAAAATATTTTACCTGGAAGGTACAACATTTGTAAAGTTCTAAGATGAAAACAATAATTTTAATACATCCACTGCACTTAGCATGCTAACAAATTCTTTTTACTCTTTTTTTTTACTGAAGAGAATGTTGTAAACACAGTATACACAAGTAAGTCTTCATGAATTATTTATTATTCAAACAGAAAATTGTTGATAAAAAAATGCTAGTGGAATTCACAATTTTTATTTTGCGCCGCCACTGCCCATTTTTATCCAAGACAAGCAAATAGAATATTTTTGCGATGTTGCATGTGTCCGGACTTACCAAACCGAAATTCTATTTTCATCCCTGTCTTGCTCATTAAATTCTTACTTGTATTTGGTCAATTGCGATAAAAGCTTGATATAATGTCAATTTAGGCCGATGCCGGGTCTACCCGTAGGGTATAGAAGTCAATGGGAGGAATCAAGCTATAAAAATGTAATTTTTGCTGAAGTTTCTGGTGCTGTGCATACATTGTTATGAAGCACCCTCTCTCAACGTCTTTTTTACCCCCATTATTTTCATGTGCAAAATTCAAACTTGGAAAGTCCTCCACATGTTCTAAAAGGCCACTAGATCTTCTCAAACCTACTAACTTTTTGCATACTATTTTGTCACGTTTTTTCTCTATGTGTTTTTAATTAAAAAAAGGCGTGAAAGACTGTTCTAAAAGCCCTCTAGATAAAGACTTGTTAAAAGTAATAACTTTCTGCTTCTTTTTTTGTCGCGTTTTTTAACAACTGTTTTAACTTAAAAGTGACGCGCGAAAGAAAGTTCTAAAAGTTCACTAGTTTAAGACTACAACACTTCAAGACAATTATAATCATAACAAAAACATTTCATGTGAAAAAACGCCAAGTACGCGAAAATGGCGTTCCGTAAAAAGAATTGAGATAAAAGTAAAGCCATGTTCTTACTAGTTTGGAAATGTTTTTTTTAAAACTTTGCTATTACAGCCAAACTTATTTATGTTCAATTTGAGCACTGTGCCTAAGAGTCATTTACAGCCGTAATAGCCAAGTTTAGAAAAACATTTCCAAACTAGTAAGAACCTTTTATTTTAAAATTTGTATTGGAGAACTTGGCTTTACTTTTATCTCAATTCTTTTTACGGAATGCCATTTTCGCGTACTTGGCTTTTTTTACATAAAATGTTTTTGTTATGATTTCACTTCTTTTTTAAAGGAATTGGATAATACTTAATTTTTAAAGTAGTAAAATATGTGGAATTTTGTTCAAAACTTTTGCAATGCCTTACTTAAATTTTTGAGGTTTTTAAATTTTTTCCCATGGTTTTATCATAGTTCCTTTCAGCCTTCCAAAGCTTAGCTCTTTAGCGTTTCTGAAAGTGGACAATGTTACTTTTACATAACTTTACATTTATAGGAGAGGAAAGTAAAGAAAATTTTGGGGTTTTAAAATTTTTTCCCATGGTTTTATCATAGTTTCTATCAGCCTTCCAAAGCTCAGCTCTCCTGCGTTTCTGGAAGTGGGCAATGTTACTTTTATATAAATTTACATTTATAGGAGAGGGAAGTAAATTAAAATGTTGGTGTTTTAAAATTTTTTCTCATAGTTTTATTATAGTGTCTTTCAGTCTTAAAAATCTCAGTTCTCTAGCGTTTCTGGAAGTTGGCAGTGTTACTTTTACTTAACTTTACATTTATAGGGAAGGGAAGTAAATTAGAATTTTGGGGTGTTTTAATTTTTTCCTATAGTTTTATCATAGTTCCTATCAGTCTGCCAAAGCCCAGTGAGTGAGTCAGTGGGTGAGTGGCAATTTCGACGTTTTTTGAAATTTCCTTAGAGTAATAATAATATAAAGAGAAGAAGTAAACCGCGGCCCCGTGTAAATTTTCCCTATTCGTAGCGGTCATTCCTGAAAACTTAGAATTTGCAGAATCCCCGGCGATGGCAACATAGCTGCGTCACTGGAATCATCTCGAAAAAACCACACTGGGCTGAATTTTCACAGTATTTTCAGAAACATAGCACTTCTTGTTTATTTTTACGTCCAACTAAGTTCTTTTTTACAAAAATAAAACTCAGCACACAGAAAAAAACACCAAAAATTCAATATACCGAGTCCGACGGCCAAGACAACACTGCATTTAATACAAACACATGTTACTGTCAGTGTCGACCTTAGAGCTTAGGAATGTCTGGGCTAACCGTTCACGACTTGAGGACCCACCTAATTAAACTTGTTGCCATTATATAAGTGAAAAAATAATCTTTTGTTTAAAACTCGTAGACAGTGGTTGAGTAGAAATAAAACTTTGGACTTCCATTGTCTTTATCTGAGGGCACGGCAGTGCCTCGCAAAGTTCGCGCTGCCGTACCATCTTTTCTTGAAACATCTACTTCGAAAAGAGCTACGAATCTCATACTTTGCACAGTCGTGGAACTTCATAGAGTTAACAACCCCTCCAAGTTTCATGGACTTCTATAGAGTAGTAAAGTAGTTACGAAATTTCAAAAAACGTCGAAATTGCCACTCACTCACTGACTCACTCATGTATAGATCACCACTGTACTGTACTTCCAGACCTACTATAAAGCTGAAATTTGGCGGACTGATAGAAATTATGACCAAACCCCTGGAAAAAATCAAAAAGCCCCAAAATTCTAATTTACTCCCCTCCCCTATATATGTAAAATTATTTAAAAGTAACATAACCCACTTCTAGCAATGCTAGAGAGCTGAGCTTTGGCAGCCTGATAGGAACTATAATAAAACTATAGGAAAACATTATAACACCCCAAAATTCTAATTTACTTCCCTCCCATATAAATGTAAAGTTATGTAAAAGTAACACTGCCCACTTCCAGAAACGCTAGAGAGCTGAGCTTTTTAAGACTGAAAGACACTATGATAAAACTATAGGAAAAAATTTTAAAACACCAATATTTTAATTTACTTCCCTCTCCTATAAATGTAAATTTATATAAAAGTAACATTGCCCACTTCCAGAAACGCTAGAGAGCTGAGCTTTGGAAGGCTGATAGAAACTATGATAAAACCATGGGAAAAAATTTAAAAACGCCAAAAATTTTCATTTACTCTCGTCCCCTATAAATGTCAAGTTATGTAAAAGTAACATTACTTACTTCCAAAATCGCTAGAGAGCTGAGCATTGGAAGACTGAAAACTATAGGAAAAAATTTAAAAACATGAAAATTTTAATTTACTTCCCTCCCCTATACATGTAAAGTTATGCAAAAGTAACATTGTCCACTTTCAGAAACGCTAGAGAGCTGAGCTTTGGAAGGTTGATGGCAGCTATGATAAAACCATGGGAAAAAATTAAAAGACCTCAAAGTTTTAAGTAAGGCATTGCAAAAGTTTTGAACAATATTCCGCATATTTTACTATTTTAAAAATTAAATATAATCCAATTCCTTTTAAAAAGAAGTGAAATCATAACAAAAACCTTTCATGTAAAAATAACCAAGTACGCGGCATTCCGTAAAAAGAATTGAGATAAAAGTAAAGTCAAGTTCTCCAATACAAATTTCAAAATGAAAGTAAGAAACTAGTTTAGAAATGTTTTTCTAAACTTGGCTTTTACGGCTGTAAATGACTCAGGCACAGTGCTTAATTGAACATAAAGAAGATTGGCTGTAATAGCAAAGTTTAAAAAAACATTTCCAACTAGTAAAAATCTTTCATTATGAAATTTGTATTGGAGAACTTGGCCTTACTTTTATCTCAATTCTTTTTACGGAATGCCATTTTCGCGTACTTGGCTCTTTTTTACATGAAATGTTTTTGTGTTGGTTTATTTTAAACAGGACGTTTCAGTAAGTAACTATATCTAACCGTTTTCAAGTGTAAACTAAACAATCCAGTCTAAAGGCTACTACTTATACTACTTGTTGTGCAGTCGGCCCGCCTCTTTTTTACCTTCCTAGCCTGCACAGCAACGGCTAGAGAAGGTATTGTTATGGACAAAAAAAATTTTTTGAGATAACACCGAAAATGTGTTATTTGGGTGTATTTTAACCTACCCTAGCAATATCGTCGTGATGTCTGTCTGTGTTGTGTGTGTATGTATATCTGTCCGTAACGTGATAGCTCCTAAACCGCTTAACCGATTTACATGAAATTTTTAGGTAAAATAGTACTCGATACTGCAACGAGCTGATTAGATTTTAGTCAAAATTCGTGAATGCTAATGACAGTTTTTTGACAGTTAAAAAGTTTTAAAAAATGCTAACTTTTTAATGGAACGTCGCATCAATATGCGGTTTTCGGAAAATAGTAGCGCGGGGATATAGTCCAAGTAGCTCAAAACGAAACGGCCCTGCTAACACGAAATCCGTAATATGATACACCTGTTGCCACATCCTGAAAAAATTGTGGAAAAAGGGGCCGTTCATAAATTATGTTGTCTAAATGAGTTTTTATCGGAGGTTGTAATAAGAAATACACAGCATAAAACGACGCGACGCGGGCTAATAAGCGCATGACAAATTATCGCACGGTTTAAATAGCCTAACCAACTCAAAGCACTAAAAATTTGGTAAGGTAAGAAGTTGAACCTTTTTTAATATTTATAAAATTTTACAGAGGTAGAGGAGCCGGCAACAGAGGAAAAGCTACATTGTTTACCAACAAATGAATGAATGACCGCCGAAACCGGGGTTACTACTTCTCTTTATATGTTATTACTCTGAGGAAATTTCGTTACTACTTTATGGAACTTGGAGGGATTCTGAACTTACTTAAGATCTACGACTGTGCAAAGTTTGAGATTTGTAGCTCATTCCGAAGTAGAGTTTTAGATAGGTCAAATATGGGCTGAAATGTTTCAAGAAAGGAAGGTACGGCGGCGCGAATTTGGCGAGGCACTGCCGTTCCCTCAGAAAGATGGCGCTCAAGGCAAGACAAAATCTCTATACATACATTATGTTTTCTTTAAAAGCTAAACAAGATTTTTCAACAATAAACACTTTCACACAGATTAATAATATTAATGTCTTGGTGTTCTTTATCAGGTTAATAACTGATGCGTCGTGATCGTAAATGATCAGGGATAAGTTCATTACTGGTTTTTGGAGTTTATAGGTCAAAGCACTCCCGTATAGATTTCGTCGAAGTTAAAAATATCGCCAATAGGTGGCGCTGCTTTTAGTAAACTCTTAAAAATATTTGGTAGAAAAGCCATGTCCAAGTCGCGTTTTAAAATTCGTGTAGAAAAGGCGCGAACCTAATTTTGTGATTTTGACGTTAGTAAAAATCTACATAGAATTCACTTAAAAATAAGGTAAAAACATTGCTGGTTTGAGTTGATAATGGCGTTACTACAACGCCGTTTTTAGCAACGGTTTTTTTATAACGTTAATGAATGACCTATTAAGCTTGTTTTAATATATGAAATTAAAGTTTTTTTCTAGCAGCTTTCAAATCAACGTTTTTTTTTCTCACGCGTTTTTGCCGTGTTAAACACGGGATTGTGCTATGTGGGGGTCCGGGGGTATCAGATATACTAAAAATGAGATTTTCTTTTAAACAAATTCTAACCGGGTAAAAAATCACGCTTTTAAACACCTACTGACCTCACTAAAGAGCTAAAAAATTGAATTGATTTTAAATGACAGCCACACAGAAACAGCCAATTAAAAAAAAAATCACTTATTATCTGTGATCATTTTGATGAGAGTCTGCCCGGTATTTCATAGGCATGATTTAATGTTTGCAATCTACTTTTTTTTAAGACTTAAAGTTGTACCACAAAGTAGCAAAGGAATTTCCCACATAGCACAATCACGTGTTTAACTTGTAAAAAACGCGTGAAGAAAAAAAAACGTTGATTTTAAAAGCTGCTAAAAAAACGTTTATTTCATATAAAAAATAAGCTTAATAGGTCATTCATCAACGTTATAAACAATAACGTAGCTAAAAACTGCGTTGTAATAACGCCATTATCAAATTAAAACAGCAATGTTCTTACGTTATTTTTAGGTGATTTTTATCAACGTCAAAATCACATTAGATTTTTCCTTTTCTACACGAATTTTAAAACGCGACTTGCATAGCTTTTCTACCGAATATTTTTGAGATTTTACTAGCAGCAGCGCTACCTATTGTCGGCATTTTTCACTTTGACGAAATCTGTCAGGGAGTTATTTAGCCTCTAAACTCCAAAAACCTGTTAAGGAACTGATCCCTGATCCTTCACGATCACGACGCATCAGTTATTAACCTGATAAAGACATATTAATATTCTATGAAAGTGTTTACTGTTAAAAAATCTTGTTTAGATTTAAAAAAAATATAATGTGTATAGATAGATATATAGATATTTTGTCTTGCCTTGAGCGCCATCTTTAAAATTGTCTTGAAGTGTTGTAGTCTTAAACTAGTAAACTTTTATAACTTCCTTTCGCGTCTCTTTCAAGTTAAAAAAATGTTATTAAAAAAACGTGACCAAAAAAGACGCAGAAAGTTAGTAGGTTTTAGAAGTCTTAATCTAGTGGCGTTTTAGAACATGTTGTGGAGGACTTTTCAAGTTTGAATTTGGTACATGAAAATAACAAGGGTAAAAAACACGATATATACACAGCACCAGAAACTTTAGCAAAAAGTACATTTTTATAACTTAATTTCTCCTTGTTTTTAAGTTATCTTTAAGCATGTAGATTTAACAAAATAAATATAAAAAGTTAAAAAAAACGTTGTTATTTTTGTTCACGTTAATTTAACATTGATGAGATTTTTGTGCTATGTGGGCATGGGTCACATTTCATACTGACTAAAATTATATTACGAGCGTGGCGATTTTAAATGACCTCACTGTGAAGTGGTTCGTTCGCCCACTATTTAATGCCATCTTAAAGTTGATTTAACCCGTCTGGAAATCCCGGAATTTCAGCGGGCTTTAAAAACTGCTAAAGAAAATCGAATAAATTATGAAACATATTTTAAGCCATGCGGTGTTGCCCAACAATGCACTGTTTCTTTGAATTCTACAAATACAGGAAAAATAAGGTGACATTAAAAAAGTGGACGAGTGTATCTATTTGAAAGCTGATGAAAAAAGAAAAAACGATATACATTTTTTTTGATATACCAATACGTACGTCACTTAAAATCTGAAAAAAAACTTTTTTATTTTTACAAAAGAAACAAACAACAAAAAATCACTGAAATTAACATTTTTTGGTTATGTTATTTTCTTGCCAAGTTCATTCGCGTTTCACTAAAATAATTTAAATTGTTAGCGGTGAGTGACATTAATCATCATGCAACATATAAACAAACACGTTTGTCCTCACCCTCTGTATAGGTTTTGCATGGGCGCACCTAGGGGGGCCCCGGGGCCCGGGCCCCCCCCAAGCCTTAGATTTTTTAATATATTTTCTACATATTTGATGATAAAACATGAAAAATACCTTAAAATTTGACATCAGGAGGCTTCGGCCCCCCCCCTAACCCCAAGCAGTGGCTTAGTTGCGAAAAGACATGATTTTTTTTGAGGGCGCGCTTTGTAGCTGTCGGGCCCCCCCACACATGATGACCTTTTTTTTTTTGAGGGCGCGCTTCGTAGCTGTCGGGCTCCCCCAAGACACATTTCTGGGTGCGCCACTGGGTTTTGTTAAAAATCGTTTATTTTTATTTTTCTACGCCTATGAATTAACAAGGACAAAATGTGCATATCTCTCTAAACATCGCTAGAGTATAAGAGGACCAATATTTTCATCCATTGATTCTGACTTAAATAAAGGATGCCGCCCGGAGCTTATGGGCGGTGGCTTTCGGTTGGATTTCTTTTAGTATGTTGTAGATCTTGATGCCCTGATGAAAAGTTATCATTGCCCCATTGTCGTCCGACCTATGGTTTTAAAGATACAGGGGTTCAAAGTTTCAGTTTTTAGCTTTTGTGCATTTTTCACAAAAAACTGTTTCAAGTAATTTCTATCTATTCTGAAAAATGATATTATTGCCTGTTATTTATCAAACGTTAGGCGTGGCGTTCCAAACATAAAAATTTTTAAAACATATTTATTCAAAAAACGATGCTTTACAGAACCTATAAAAAAAAACAAACGGTGGAATTTTTTTTGATTTCTCCTGTCTTTTAGAAATTTCCCAAAGAAACCAGAATATGTATAAATGGTAAAAATCGGTTTGTAAAGTTTGTCACAAAACGCTGTAAAACTCTAAGCTTTTTAGGATTTTAATGTTTTTTTTTAGAAATGCGAAATACTTTCGCTTTTTTTTAACGATAATATTTAAAAAAATATAATTATGAGGCTAATGGAGTAATTTTTGTTGCTCACAGTACTTTTTTAATCATTTATTCATTCAGTGGCGTGCAATTTACCAAGATAAATGTTCGAAATCCTAACTTCTTTTAACATTGATTGTTTGGCGACATTAAAAGTAAAATAAAAAAGTTTAACAATATGATCTGTCAATTTGACATTTTTTTCCGATATCTGAAAATCCAAGATGGCGGACGAAAATAAAACATGTTCGCAACATAAGAATAAACGAGCATCTTTGAAGGGTACGATTTAATTTCGTCCGATATCTTGGATTTTGAGATATCGGACAAAAAAATATATTTAATCAGATCTCTGATTAATTCTCTGCCGCGCAGTTTGTCCCATTAAAATCGATTGTATAGTTCAAAACTTATAATGAAAATAAATTATCCGGTTTTTTTTTGGCAGCTCTCCTGTCAGTTTGTATCGTTCTTACGCTGACATTAGAGCCGTCCAGTGTGGATTAAAAAGAAATTATTTTTTTTAACTTTTTCAAAATTTAACGATTTTCACGTGCCTGATCCAATATTTTAACAGTAAAAAATAAGTTTTTGAAGTTTGTAATTTCAATTAATAATTTTTACATTAATTTAAACTCTTAAAATCAGTTATGTAATAGCGACCCATGAGGAGACTAAACCCTTCCTATTTCATGCAGTGTGTTCCCTCTATTTTTATTTGTATTTATTTTGGAGACTAAATGCCAAGACGGTACAAAAAAAAACGACCACCAGGAAGTTTTACTTTTCATAATTCAAGAAGTTATTATATTATTGTCGAATGTTAAAGTTACCTACTTTTTTATATTACTGGTTTTATTGGTATTTTTAACGATATTTTAAAAAATAAATATTTTTGCTTTGATTCTGCCAGAAGTTACTTTTTAATAAGTTTCCATACAGTATCCAATGTGTCCCTTGTAAAGGGAAGAGATTGGTCACTTGCAACTTGTTAAAAATACATATTTTTACCTTCCTAGCCCGCACAGCAATGGCTAGAGAAGGTATTGTTTTCGACGAAAAATATTTTTTTGAGATAACGCCGAAAATGTGTTATTTGGGTGTATTTTGACCTACACGGTAAAAAAAATTTATCTTAAATCAAAGCAAATTGCTTTGAAGTAAAATACTTTGTGCTTTCCTATTCACCAAGAGAATATTTTCTTGATATAGCACAAAAATGTATTGCCTCTTATTTTAATGTGAAACAGAAATTGTTTTATTATAAATTAGAACTGAATTAATCTAAGGCACCGTTTTCTCTGAAAGCAAAATATTACGTATATGAAGACAATTTGCTTTGTTATAAAATGGAGTATACTGAAACAAAACAAAGAAGAAAAATAAAGTCTCATTTCAAGATCCCACTAAACACAAAAACATTTTAATAATGTCAAAATAATGTTTAATTTAAAAACATAACGTTAGGTTGGATGTTAGTTCTAACGTCATATTCATAGTGAAAAAGAAGCTTAATAACCCGTTTTCTGACGTTAGAAAAATAATCTTATGTTTAATTAACGTTTTTTTAAAGTGTTTTTCAAACGTTAAAAAAATATTGATCTTTAACAGTGAAAAAGAAATGTTTTTCTAAAAGTGAAAAATAAATGTTTTTTTAACAATGAAAAAATATATTTTTTTCAAATATCTCTAAAGATAAGGTAATTTAAATAATGTAAAGAAAAAAAAAATCTTCTATTTTGGAAAAGCAGAGCAGCAAGAGTCCGTTGAGGTTTTCATGAACTCGACACTCAGTAAAGGAAATTCGGATCCGTAGCTTTCAAAAATAAAATTTAAAATTATATGTAAACAATAATTTTGTAGTAAGTGCCTCGCTCTAGTTCTCATTAATGCTCACGTGAATACAAGGCAAACAATATTCAACTGAATGCTCGTTTGAAATTCGCACTCTGATCGGATGGGGTCCCGTGCCGAGGCATTCGTTTGGTCCCGCTGCGAGGCTTGCGAATTCTGCCTCAAATGAATACGCGGCTTAAGGTCCGGCGGCTAATCATTCGCGGTGAATTGTGGCATTCCCTGTCTGATTAACTGTAACGTAGGTATGCGATATTCCATACAAAACAATTTTGTTTACTTTTCTTACCTGATTTTGTGATGCTTCATTTAAATCATTGCATACATATTTGTTATTCTTTAACTATACCATCTTTTCCACACAACTGGTGTATATTCGTTTCCAAATATGTATTCACTATTATTATTAATAATTGTGCTTTTAATTTGCCATGTTTGTTTCTACAAAAAGTAAATATTTTAACCAAAATTGCACAAAACGTATCTGCTACCGACTCGTATGAACTCGCAGCGAAAAGCAAATAAAAATGGCGATGGCCCGTTCTGGTAGTGGTATAGTATAATTTTTTTTAATGTTTAAAAAACAAAACATTTATTAGCTTCATATATCTTAAATTCAACGTTAGAAATGAGATCTAGGAAAATCATTATAAAAATAACCATATTTTGATGGTATTATTTTTAATGTTAATAAAATTATGGTTTTTTTAATATTGGTTTCTTAACGTTATTAAGAAATATATTTTTGGTAATGCTTTTACATAAAATTTTCGTTAGGATTTTCAACATGTTTTTTAATGTCAAAAGTTGACTTAATTGTAACACAAATTGGTGCTAGAAAAAAAAAACATTTTTTTTTCAACATTTATTTTGTGTTTTTTACGATTTTGTGCTTAGTGGGATTGAACTAGAAAGAAATATTTGAATTCAAAACAAATTGTTTTAAGGTAAATCAATGTATTCAAGAAAAGAACGTGTTTTTATTGTAGACAGCATTTTTTACCGTGCACCTTAGCAGTATCCACGGTCCGTAAATGAACCAGTTGTCTGGTAACTCCCAGCCAATAAGAACTCGGCAACCTATGACGTACGTTATATTATGAGAGAAATAAAGATAGATGCCGTAAAAAAACCAAAATTTATTAAAAAATCAAATAAATATAAATTTATGATAAAAATTCCAACAGTTTTATAAATATCAGATTCAGGACACGATTATAAATACTTTTCCTAAGTTAATTCGACACTCTTGTTTATATTAATTTAACTTTTTTCGCCGAACACTGCAATATTGATTTTTTTAATTAAAATGAGTTTTTTTTTTGAGAAATTTTATTAAAAAAATTAAAAGAAAGGAAATTGAAATGACAAATCGCCCCTTCTTAACGCATTTCAGGAAAAATTATAATAAAAATACATTGACTGTAACGCTAATATTCCTTCCCTTCTACTTAAGCATTATAGAGGGTGTTCCAAGTTGTGTGTGTGTGTGTCCACCATTGCTAACTTTTTTATTATTAAGGATAGAAAAAAGTTTAAATTGGCAAACTAGTAGAATTTTTGATGATGAAAAATCAAACATTGAGTTTTCGAGTTTTGTCAAAAAACAAAAATATAATTTAAAAAAATTCTACCAATTTAATTTTTTTTTTCTATTTGATTAATAAATTAGCAATATGGTGGACTTTTAACTTGGAACACGGTGGACTTTTAACTTGGAACACCCAGTATATAATTTAAGAATGGTCCTCATCAGTTTTGTTTTTAAATCATATTGCAAGTATAACAAAAAACTAAACCTAATTATAGAATAGTTACAAAATAATTTTCTTTAACTTTTTTACTGTTTTTCGACTCTCATCAGTCCCTGTATCATCAAGCTTTCGTTTCATTTTGGATTCATTTTGCTTTTTGGTATTTATGAATTTGATTCTTATACTTAATACAAATAAATTTACCAATTTATATAGAATAGAAACTTTTTCAAATATAAATTTAGTGGATTGCTTCACAATATTTGTTTTAATAAATTTAAAATTGGCACCATGCAATTTTATTAACCATTTGTCCATTTTGTTAACATCTTCTTTCCATGATGATGAAGGCTCAGTTAAGCCTCCAAGACCTTGCACCCAAGATGGCATGGCATATGAATGCATGTTGATTTGTTAATTTTCATATGTATAGCAACCAGTTCAGGGAACTCATTGTGATGCTTTCGTGCTAAAATCCTGCAATATAAACTAAACCATATTTTTCTAAAATTTCTTTTAGTTAGTTTTAAATACCCTGTTTCCACCAATGCATGTCCACCCCGATTCAAAAAACGCATCAGGTGACGCTACATTTAAAACCGGTGCAAATCCATGCATTGGTGGAAACAGGGTATAATATATTTATAGCAAGCACGGAACAGGTATAAACACTACGTACAAGACGACAAGACCCAAAATGTACAAAGTTTCCTGGCAAAAGACGAAATTGCGCTATAAACAGCGTTTAACCGCTGATTGCTGGGAAAATTGTGACGTAGCTCTGACGTCACGGCCGTCATGACAAGTGAGTTACCAGACAACCGTTTTATTTAAGGACTGTGAGCAGTATCGTCGTAACCCAGTAAGCACAAAATCGTAAAAAACGTTAAATAAATGTTGAAATAAATGAACACAAATTTGTGTAAAATTAAGTCAACTTTTGACATAAAAAAAACATGTAGAAAATCCTGAAAATTTCATGTAAAAGCATTACCAAAAGTATATTTCTTAATAACGTTAAGAAACCAGCGTTAAAAAAACCATAATTTCACTAACATTAAAAATAATACCATCAATATATGGTTATTTTTATAATGTTTTTCCTAGAACTCATTTCTAACGTTGAATTTAAGATATATAAAGCTAATAAATGTTTTGTTTTTTAAACATTAAAAAAAATTATACTATAGAGGGCGCTGCCGTATAGTTCCACTACCAGAACGGGTCATCGCCAATTTTAGTTGCATTTCGCTGCGAGTTCATACGAGTCGTTAGCAGATATGCTTTGTGCAATTTTGGTTAGAATATTTACCATTTGTAGAAACAAACATGGCAAATTAAAAGCACAATTATTAATAATGATAGTGAATACATATTTGGATAGGAATATACACCAGTTGTGTGGAAAAGATGGTATAGTTAAAGAATAACCAATATGTATGCAGTGATTTAGAGCATCACAAAATTAGGTAAGTAAACAAAAGTAAAAAAATTGTTTTGTATGAAATATCGCATCAGCCAGGGAATGCGACAATTCACCGCGAATGATTAGCCGCCGGACCTTAAGCCGCGTATTCATTTGAGGCAGAATTCGCAAGTCTCGTAGTGGGACCAAACGAATGCTTCGTTTGCATTCATGCTAAAGTGAATACGCGCCTTGAAATTGTTTGCCTTGTATTCACTTGAGCATGAATTGTTTGGCCTCGTAGCGAGGCACTTACTACAAAATTATTCTTTACATAGAATTTTAAATTTTATTTTCAGAAGCTACGGATCCGAATTTCCTTTACTGAGTGTCGAGTTCATGAAAACCTCAACGGACTGTTGTTGCCCTGCGTTTCCAAAATAGAAGAATTTATTTTATTTACGTTATTTATGTTACCTTGTCTTCAGAGATATTTGAATAAAATATATTTTTTCATTGTTAAAAAACATTTATTTTTCAATGTTAGAAAAACATTTCTTTTTCACTGTTAAAAATCAATATTTTTTTAACGTTCGAAAAACACTTTAAAAAACGTTATAAAAACATAAGATTATTTTTCTAACGTCAGAAAACGGGTTATTAAGCTTCTTTTTCACTATGAATATGACGTTAGAACTAACATCCAACCTAACGTTATGTTTTTAAATTATACATTATTTTGACATTATTAAAACGTTTTTGTGTTTGGTAGAAATGTCTGTGTGTGTGTGTGTGTATGTAACTCTGTCCGTAACACGATAGCTCCCAAACCGCCCAACCGATTTTCATAAAAATTTTTAGGTAAAATAGTATTCGATACTGTAACGAGCTGATTAGATTTGGTCGAAAGTTTTTTGACAGTTAAAAAAAAGTTTTAAAAATCCTAACTTTTTAACGGAGCGTCGCATCAATATGTGGTTTTCGAAATTTTGTAGCGCACATTTTTTTCAAAAAATTTGTGTTTTAACCAAAAGCTTTCGTTTCGGGGATATTTACAAAAAACTGTTTTTAAGATTGATATAGCATGGAGTTTACTTGAAGTGTGAAAAATAATTACTTATATTATTTATGACCATCAAGGTATTGCGGTTTTTGTTCCGATAACTATTATTTTTACCGAAATATTACACAAAAAATAAAAATTTACAATCTCACTCCACCCTCCCTACCTCATTCGAAAGCTTAAAAAAAACAATTAAATATTCTTATTTTCTTTACTTCAACCACAATGTAAAAAAAATATTTTTAGATCACTTTTGAAAGTAATCACTGACGTAAGGTCTTTTGTCACCTTAAGTTCCTTAAAAACTAATTTCTCATTTTAAAATTAATTAATAGAGAAAAAATGCTTGAGATCTAAATGATACAAATATTTTATATTATTACTTTTTCATTTAAGAGTCTTCTACCTACCCAGATAGCACAAAAATCACATCAACGTTGAATTAACGTGAACAAAATCAACAAGTTTTTTTTACTTGAAAACAAACGCATACCATGTAATATTTATTTTGTTAAATCTACATGCTTAAAGATAACTTAAAAACGGAGAAATCAAGCTATAAAAATGTACTTTTTGCTGAAGTTTCTGGTGCTGTGTATATAACGTATTTTTTATCCTCGTTATTTTCATGTACCAAATTCACACTTGAAAAGTCCTCCACAACATGTTCTAAAACGCCACTAGATTAAGACCTGAAACCTACTAACTTTCTGCGTCTTTTTTGGTCACGTTTTTTTAATAACATTTTTTTAACTTAAAAGAGACGCGAAAGGAAGTTATAAAAGTTCACTAGTTTAAGACTACAACACTTCAAGACAATTTTAAAGATGGCGCTCAAGGCAAGACAAAATATCTATATATCTATCTATATACATTATGTTTTTTTTTAAAAGCTAAACAAGATTTTTTAACAGTAAACACTTTAACACAATATTAATGTGTCTTTATCAGGTTAATAACAGATGCGTCGTGATCGTGGATCAGGGATCAGTTCCTTAACAGGTTTTTCGAGTTTAGAGGCCAAAGCACTGCCTGATAGATTTCGTCAAAGTAAAAACTCCCGACAATAGGTGGCGCTGCTGCTAGTAAAATCTCAAAAATATTCGGTAGAAAAGCAATGCAAGTCGCGTTTTAAAATTCGTGTAGAAAAGGCGTAAATCTAATGAGATTTTAACGTTGATAAAAATCACGTGAAACTAACGTAAAAACATTGCTGTTTTAATTTGATAATGGCGTTATTAAAACGCAGTTTTTAGCAACGTTATTTTTTATAACGTTAATGAATGACCTATTAAGCTTGTTTTCATATATAAAATAAACGTATTTTTCTAGCAGCTTTTAAAATCAATGTTTTTTTTTCTCACGCCTTTTTTACGTGTTAAACACGTGATTGTGCTATGTGGGTACATAGCACAATCACGTGTTTAACATGTACAAAACGCGTGAGAAAAAGAACTGTGATTTTAAAAGCTGCTATAAAAAAAGTTTATTTTATATATCAAAACAAGCTTAATAGGTCATTTATTAACGTTATATAAAATAAAGTTGCCAAAAACGGCGTTGTAATACCGCCATTATCAAATCAAAACAGCAAGGTTTTTACGTTATTTTCAAGTGAATTTTAAGTAGATTTTTATTAACGTCAAAATAATATTCGGTTCGCGCCTTTTCTACACGAATTCTAGAACGCGACTTGCATGCCTTTTCTACCAAATATTTTTGAGATTTTAATAGAAGCAGCGCCACCTATTGGCGATATTTTTCACTTAGACGAAATCTATGCGGGAGTGCTTTGGCCTCTAAACTCCAAAAACCAGTTAATGAACTGATCCCTGATCCTTCACGACCACGACGCATCAGTTATTAACCTGATAAAGACACATTAAGATTGTGTCAAGTGCTTACTGTTGAAAAATCTTGTTTAGCTTTTAAAGAAAACAAACTCTATGTATACAGATTTTCTCTTGCCTTGAGCGCCATCTTTTAAAATTGTCTTAAAGTGTTGTAGTCTTAAACTAGTGAACTATTAGAACTTCCTTTCGCGTCAGTTTTAAGTTAAAAAAAGTTCTTTGTTTGAAACTCGTAGACAATGATTGTGTAGAAATAAAATTTCGGACTTCCATTGTCTTTATTTATTTTAAAACACGAAATGAACTGAAACGTCGTGTTTTAAAATAAATAAAGACAATGTAAGTCCGAAATTTTATTTCTATTTCTAAAAAAAAGTTGTTAAGAAAAACGTGACAAATAATACGCAGAAAGTTCTTACTTTTGCAAGTCTTTATCTAGAAGGCCTTTAAAACAGGCTTTCGCGCCGTTTTGTGATTAAAAAACATATAGAGAAAAAACGTTACAAAATAATACGTAAGAAGTTGGTACGTTTGAAAAGTCTTCATCTAGAGGCGTTTTAGAACACGTTGTGGAGGACTTTTCAAGTGTGAATTTGACTCATGAAAATAACGAGTCTAAAAACGTTATATACACAGCGCAAGAAACTCCATCAAAAATTAAATTTTTTATAGCTTGATTACTCCTTGTTTTTTTAAGTTATCTTTAAGCATGTAGATTTAACAAAATAAATATTACATTGTATGAGGTTGTTTTCTAGTAAAAAATAACTTTATTATTATTGTTCACGTTAATTTTAAGATTGATGTTACTTTTTTGCTATGTGGGTACTTTAAATATCTTAATTTTTTTAAATATTAAAAATTATATTAAAAAAAACATAAATATAAATAAAATATTTGCTTGTATCTTTAAGCTGATGGTAATGTCCCACTTCTCATCAACCCATGTCACACTTTTCGTCATATTTTTATTTTAAAACATAAAAATACACTTAATAAGCAATAAAAATTTTATTTTTAAATTTATTTATTTAAAAAAAAAGGAAGAAAAGGAATATATACTAAAGTAATACAAATATACTTTAATTATGATATTTAATATTAAAATAACATACTAAAAGAACCTCGACTTTTTTGTAATATGTTCCTATTTACTTTTTGACAAAAAAAGCATTACACAAGATTCATGACTTAATTTTAAAAAGTAACACCTTGGCCTACTTTTCTTCTTTTTTCAAAATTTAAAATGAAAAAAAACACAAAATTCATGAAAAATTAACTTTGAGTTTATATTAGGATAGTATTTTTTTAATGTTTACAGGGGCGGCTCGTCCATAGGAGCGCTGGTGCGCGCGCACCCCCAGCAAAAATAAGAAAAAAAAATAAATACAAACTATATTATTAAATAATTACTGTTGTTTTTTATTTATTTTTTAATGATCCCGATCCCGCTAGTGGCATCTATCGGTTATTAACGGAAGTAATTAATATCTTTTCGACTTGACGCTTGCTGCCGCATACGGTGGCCTTCGATCGCCTCGCTTGAATCTAGAGATATGAGGGGGCGGGCCTGAATCTGGAGGTGCGCGTGGATTCGGCGTTCCTCTTTAATCTAATTTTTGTCACGCAATTGGATCGGAAATGCTCAGGATATCGGCCGAGAAAAGGGCGGGGTGGTGCGCTAAATCAATACACACTTGCATCGTTTTTTATAGTTCTCAGCTGATTACTGTTTATATTATCGTTAGTATGCGTGTATTGGGCGTAATTAAAATTTATTTACGCAGTTTTTAAGTGAATTTTATGCTGTTTTTGGCTTCTTGTTTGTAATTTTTGGGTTAATTATTATCTACAAGTGTCGAATATGTCTGAGGCAGTTATAAGTTCGGGTTCGGGTAATCCCTTATTATTTTTCAATGCAAGCATGGATAAAAAGCTGGAGCCGCATAGGGGTAACTGACTTAAATCATCTACAGGCAAAACTTAAAAAGCATGAATTTTTGAATCAACGTATACGAACATAACAATATGAAATGGTATGTGAATCAAAAGCTAAGATAAAACGGTTTTGTACATTGAATTAATGTTACCCATCGTTGGCTAAAAACTAATATGTATGTATACTGTAGGTAATTTTTTTTTGTGAAGGCATATTTTTATTTATTGGAGACCTGCTTTTTTTTACTTTGACAATCTTATTACCTAGTGGGCACCATAAGTTCTTTTATTTGTCTTCAAATAAATATGCAAATTTGTTTAACTTTATTTATTTTAAATTTATTTCGACTCACTTATTATAGCGCACACCCATTCTTATACTTCACGAGCCGCTGAATGTTTACTTTATAAGTATTAGGCACTTTTTTTCTTAATTTCGGTAAATAAAATACTTAATATTAGAAAAAAAAAACAATTACTTTCTTGTTTTTTTTTTAAATTTTCAAATACAAAATAAATATTCCATTAGAGTCACCACCATGTATGTATCTATGTCCCGACAAGGACTAGAGGATAAAGTAACATTAGTTAGTAAACATTGAAAACAAACCTGAATACTTAATATGATAAATATTATTAGTTATTAAATGCTAAATGAAAAATCGTCAGTTAGACAAATATTAACCCATTATTTTATCAAATATTAATATATACAAAATTCTATTTGAAAATTGAATTTATATTAAAAACAGATTTAAAATGAATTTTCTATTGTTTACTTTGTTCTAATTTTGAAAATTGTCAAACATCCACCCATACACACAGAACCGATTTAATAAATTATAGAAATGTAGGTGAATGGGGACCGGCTGGAGTAAGGGCGACTAGATCACAAAAAGGAACTTTGTAATTTATTGACCTTAGCTGGAGATCAAATAAGTTAGCAATAGCCGTTAATTTTTATTACTTTGGTACTAATAAAAATCTGGTGAAAAAATAGCGAGCATGAAAATAGCGCTTAGACAAACTAGCGCGTGTATAAAATAGCCCAGGACACAATAGCGCCCCACAAAGGTATTTGCGACAAAAATTAAAATCTAATTTAGTTTTGTTCGAAACCTTTTAAAATTATTTTAACATCAAATAACGTTTGAAAAGAGAAAGAAATTGAACGAAACTATCTCAAAAAAGACACTTAGTCCGGAACCATAGCGTCAAAAATTGGCCTCCGTGGAATTTTCGATAAAGATTTAATGACACCTGTTTTAATCGATTACTAATGATCCCACCAACACTGCTTGACCTGTTAACAAAGCAATTAAATTCAACACACTTATTGGCCTCCAAGGACTGATTCTTTAACTGTCAAAAACAATTAAATATATAGCCCCTAGGGGGCGCAAGGTCGTAAAATGTGTTTTTAGATTTTTCCTTATATGTCTTTAGTTTATTTTCGGTGCTTATATAACGTGGGTATTTTTTTTTTCGGCTGTAGTTTTTTACCCTTTGTTCGTTTTTTGTGATTTTGGTAGCCAGCGAAAGCTAAGGCTGGATGGTTTACGACTTTTTTGTCAAAATTGATAGTTCTATAAAATCCAAGATGGCGCATGATTTTAAACGTAATTTTTCAGACCACCCGCCAAATTTTTTTGTGCAGCACAAAATTGGTTAAAAATTAATAAAGTTGTATACTTTAACAAATGAGATCCTAATTTAACCCTTTGGTCTAGTCTGGATTTATCAAAGACTATTTAATTTCTACGGTAATAGACTTTACAAAAATTTTGGACCTTGTGCTAGATCTTAAATTTGTAGTTTTGGTAAAATCCAAGATGTGGTCTGCTTTTAAAATTTGAATATTTTTAAGCCATTTGCCAAAATTTTAATAATTAGATAAGAAGTAAGAAAGTTTACATTAAAATTGGTAATGTTTTAACCATTTGAAAGGTAGATAAAATAAGATAAAATAAATGGATCCATGTAGGATCAGATACCTTCCTAGCTAGCCTATTAGCACAAGTGATGCTATGATAATCAGCCTTAAAAACACTTTTTTGTAAATATCTCGGAAAGTTTTTGGTTATAACACAAATTATTGAGTAAAATGTAGTCTAATATATTCTAAAAACAGCATATTGATGCGTAAAAAGTTAGCATTTTTCAAATTGTTTAATTGTCAAAAACTGTCATTAGCATCAATGGATTTTCACACTAATCAGCTCGTTTGAGTGTCGAACACAATTTTACCTGAAAATTTTACGAAAATCGGTTTAGCGGTTTAGAAACTATCGTATTACGGACAGAAAAAAAATACACACACAGGCAGACGTCATGACGATATTGATAGGATAGGTCAAAACTCACCCAAATAACACATTTTCGGCGTTACTTCAAAAAAAATTTTTTCGTCGGAAATAATACCTTCTCTAGGCATTGCGGTGCAGGCTAGGAAGGTAAAAATTAATAAAAAATAACATCAAGTTAGGGTGGCTGCTGGTGCAATTCGTTAAAATGTACGTGTCAATACCTAAAAAATTAAAAACAATAATGATTTTTCCTAAAAAGTACTGTGGAACATATACAGAGCGCTTAAAAATCGTGCGCAAATTTGTTGTATGTTCCGTACAGGTTTGGTATGGTTTAGTTATGTTAGTCAGGGGCGGATCTAGAAATTTCATTTAGGGGGGGGGGGATTTTTCGCGTCTTGCATAGTAAAAAGGGGGAATGGGACAGTTTGCCACCGCCTACTCACCGCGGCTAATTTGCCCCCGGACCAACTCGTGCCTTCGTGGCCGGCCCAACTCGTTATCGAGGGCCTATCCTTAAATTACGTAATGCTCTAGGGAAGGGGGAGAGGGAGTTTGACCTTGCGTTACACTCAATGTTTTTTTGACGTGTTTTCTGTAATGAAGAATTCAAGCGTGGATGGATTAGCTTTAGCGACGACTAAAGGCCAGGTGCACCAAAAACGACTGTCACCCAGAAAAACATCGATGCTGTACGCATGATCATCACGGAAGATTGACATGTGACATATCGCGGGATTACGGCTTCATTGGGGATTTCAAGGACTTAATAAAATAATTTGCATAAAAAATTAGGGGTAATCCTGAATTTTTGCGTTACGTAAATTAAGAACGTTCCCCGACCTGATTTGCTACCGGGCTAACTCGCCGCCGTGAGAACTCGCTGACGGCCGCCGTAGTTTCAGTTTGCAATTTTAACAGGTATTTAAAGGTCCGGTAACAGAGCAATTTAATCTTTTTAAATACCTATCAAAAAAAAATTCAAATGGCGGATCCAAAATGGGGAATTTTCTTATTTATGAGCCGATATGTATGTATTAAATTTAAAAGTTTGTGGTGTTTAAGGTCGCTGATTTTGTTTTTTGGACTAATATGTTAATGTTCTAAAATTGTTAATTGGAAGTGTTTCAGCCCGCTAAATTTGAAAATAATTAAATTAAACTTAAAAAAAAAAAAATTATGGCGCAAATTTACATCTAAAAGCCTAGTTAACTGAAACGGTACAAACAAAAAAGAAATATTTTTATTTGACCGATTCCCAGGAAAACACCCGCCATTTTGGATTAGCCAATTTGATTTTTTTTTTGGTTTAATTTAATAATCATAATTAGTGACCTTGAACATATATAGGTTTATAAATGGAAAAATCCGCAATTTTGGATCCGCCATTTCGATTTTTCCAAAGTTTAAATCAAAAATCATAATCAGCGACATTGAACACCACAAAGTTCCTTATGCAGTACGTATCCGTTAATAATTAAAAAAGGCCCTCATTTTGGATCCACAATGTTAGATTTTTTTCGTAGATTTAATTTAAAAATCACAATCAGCAACCTTAAAAATTTTTTTATTAATAATTGGTTTTTAAATTAAAAAGTTCGCCATTTTAGGTCCGCTATTTTGGATCCGCAATTTTCACTTGTTTAATTCAAAAATCATAATTAGCGACCTTAAACTGCAATTACATTGTATTTTTGCATCTTATGTATAAACATTCCAAGTTCTAAATTTTAAAGGTATACCGGTTTATAAATGAAATATTCAACAATTTTGAATTACTCAAAAATTCTATTGCGTAGCCTTAATAACATAGTATTTCAAATTTGAGACAAATCGGTGTATAAATAAAAAACTCCGCCAATTTAAATTCGCTATTTCAAATTTTTTGTGTTAAAAAAATTTGTTGCTCATCGGATAGTAGTTGAAAAAGATCTGTAGCAAAATTTTAAACAAAAGCATAAATAAACCATTCAATAAACAAAATTGCAAACAAAAACTACGCCGGCAAGTTGGCCCAGCGGCTAATTGGGTCGGCTTCGAGTTAGCCTGGTGGCGAATCGGCCACGGCGGGTCCGTGGCGGCGAATTGTCCTAGACCCTGACCAGAGGGTGTATTCTGTGTGTCAAAACTAAATATATTTGCGGAAGGGGAAAAGTACCACCCCCCAAATCCGTATATCTGCGCCTTTCATATGTCTTGCAAATTTTTTACAAGTGATGTTCTACATGGCAAAGAACTAATGAGGATGAGGAACTGTAAACCGGCGCGGGAAAAAATAGGCTACCGGCCCATATTCCACACAAAGGCAAAATTACAAAAACGCTAATCGAAAAACATTTTTTATTAAAGCGACTAACAAATATAGGTACATTATCAGCCTCGGTGTGGTGTTACACTGGGGGCGAGGAAATCTCCAATCGAAGGCGTTCCCGGGTGGCGGATAGGGGGTTATTTTCGCGGAGTAAAATGGGTAAAAATTATATTATAAATTAATCGTGTGAGCTTCGGTGCCCATAAATTAGCTTGTCTAACGAACTGTCACGATCAGCTGTTTTTCGATCCAAGATGGTCGCCATAGGACAAACAAAGCGTTTTCCCATAAGCCGCAATGTTAACAAAAACGTAATTTTTAAAAAAAGTGAAACGATTTAATTTACAACAAAGATGCTGTTTTAAGTATTGAACCTTTGTACACATGGGAAAATGCGTTTTTCTTAAAAAAAATCAATTGAAGCCAGTAAATCTCAAATAAAAGGGACCATGTTTTGTTCAAAAGTCAGGTTATGTTTTTATTTACTTTTGTTTTTTTTTTACTTTTTTTTCCAGTTTTTTACTCAGTTTGAATCATTATTAATAGTTTCTGTGCTGATATGAATTGTGGCACCTGGGGAGAGCTTGATAATGTTAGTTTTGATGGAATGCCAAGTATTTTGACCTTAAAAAATCATCTTGATTTAAATGAACTAGGTATCAGCTCAAAGAAGGGAAAAGAAAGTGGATAAGTGCTCTATTACCTGACTTAACAGAGGATAAATTGAAATATTCGAAAGTTTTTTGTCAGGTTTGTTTTGGATAAATGTGCAACTGCCATTTTGGCAACATTTCCTATTGGGATCTTTTTTTGTGCTTGAGTGGACCTTTTGCAGAAGTGTAACATAGAATTGTGTTAAACTGTAAGAAATATTTCACTATGTTTTTTTACTATTCTAGGCAAGCAACTTTCAAAACTAGAATACAGCAATGATCATGACTGGGTCTCTCCTGAATGGATTATTATTTCAAAATGGTTGACAAATTTTATAAATGATGGTTGAAAAAAGGGTCCAGAGAAGAAAGAAAAGGAAAACAATATGAGGTTAAAGTGTGAATAATGAGCTGAACCAAATTTGTACACCATCCTACAGAACTCTTAAATAAACTTTTGGTAGTGTAGCGTCTTGTATGGTGTCGAGTAATCCTGTATCATCAAAGTTTCTTTTTCTTTAATAAATATTTATTTTACAGACCTCAAAACAGTTTAGAATAAACTGGTGAATTTGACAATCTCCCTAACTCAAACCTCTTTTTATCTTAAACTATTTTGGTGCAAATTTTCCTTTATTTCCATGCTTTTTGACACCTAAAACTTGTACACCGTAAAATTTGTATAGTACCTGACTGGACCTACTACAAGTCCTGTTGTGAAATTTCTACGGTACTGTTCTGAGCTTATTAGCAAAAAAAAAATTTTATGGCATCATTAATAATAGATGGAAAAAAAAGTAATCTTTGTTGACTTTGATGACCACAAGAAAAACAAATAAGTTCTCTCAGATATTTTTTTCAATTTCTCTCAAAAAAACTTGGGTTCTAATACTCCTATTGGGTCATATGCTGTTACGCCCAATTGTAGAGTAGAGTATATATTTATTTGCATAAACTTTTAGATACATAATTGAGCAAATATTGTTACAAAAAAACAGTAATAAAAGTAATAGTAACAGTAGTAATACAACAGCGAATATTGTACTGTTGTAAAATTTGAACAGTACTTACTGTTGTGAGCTGATGAACCTTAGGTTTGACCGTACTTAAGCCCTATGTATTATAGTTCATGGAAAATCATATGGTTATGTACGGTGTGTGAGGCCAATGACAAGGAAAAACTGTATTTTAATTTAGTTTAGTTTTTTTTTATATAATGTTTACTTATATTTTTTAAATAAACATATTTTGTAAAGTACTTACTAGAAGTTTGCTTGACCAACCCCGGTTGGAACTCATATGTGCATATTGATCTGTTGGACTGACCTACCTATAAGTTGAGCCTCTTTTTCATGTCACTACTGGAGGGTTAAAACAATTAAACTTTGTCTAAACCTAAAAATCATAGTGAAATATTTTTCACAGTTTAACGCTATAGGCCTATTACTTAGCAAAAGGTTTAGTCAAGTACAACAAAAGATCCTAATAGAAAACCTGAATCTGATGAGAAAAGTTTAGTCTAATTCAATTTCGTCTCTGTTAAGTGAGCCTTGAAGTGAGTTCTTTGAATAGAACTACTTTCCCCTACCTTGGGCTGATAGTTCATTGATTCATTGGTCCCCAGAGGTCTCATGATGTACTTTATGCTATTTTTTTTTGTTTATTCATGAAATATATGGAAAATATCTAAAAAAATATGTGGTTTGGGGGGTCCGGACTCCTAGCCCTCCGCACCCTTGGTGCGCCCATGTAATAATTCAAAATAAGTGAAAAAACTAGAAAAAAAGTAAAAAAAAAAACAAAATAAACAAAAACATAACCTACTTTTTTGAAGAAAACATGGTCCCTTTTATTTCAGATTTTCTCGCTTTAGTTTAATATTTTTAAGAAAAACGCATTTTTCCCATATGCACAAAGGATCTGTTCTTAAAACTGATTAATTTTTGAGACTAAAGCTCTTGTCGTTTTTGTAAACTTTACGTTTTTGTTAACATTACGGCTTATGGGAAATCGCTTTGTTTGTCCTATGGAAGACATCTTGGAATTGATCATATGTTTTGTTAGACAGCCCTATTAGCAGAGAAGTAGCTTCGATAAACCGACCTACTCACCACAGTGGCGGCTAGTGAGGTGGTGCCACGGAGCACAAAAACACGATTTTCTATTTTTAAAACATTTTTATTGGTTTTTATTTTAAACATTTCCATTTCATTTATAATACTGTGCCCTGTGCAATGCAGTGGATCATACTTCGACTCCATGCGACAAAGCAGCGTCTAACATGCTGCCACTTTTCTCTTGGCTTAAGGTTGTTTAAATAAGAAAAAACAATGAAATTTTGTGCCTGGCACATGCCATCAGTTAGTCGCATTGTTTTTGTGCGTGGAGCATGGATGTGTTAATTGACGCCCCTTACAATAAATTTCTATTATTTTAATTTTTTATGAATTTTGAGTAAGTTTAAAAAAAAATAGAATTAGAAAACTCAAACATAATAGTAAACATTTGAGCGCAACACCAAGAATTTTGTTTTACGACAATTTTTTTTTAACATGGCCAAAACCATTTTTTAAACTTTTTTTTTACAACTTTAAATATTTAATATTTTTTGTGTTCGCTTTATTTAAGGAAGGTGTCAAGATTAGCTTTCAAGAGAAATTTTAACAACTTTCTCTAAAACAAAATCTTTTTTTTTAGATTAGGTAGATAATTTTATCCTGTCCGCACCAAAATATTTAAAATCAACATTTGTTGGATGAAAATAATCTGGCTAAAAAAAGAAAAACTTAAATCGAATAGCTAAAAATAAAAAATTTATATCTCACGACATTTTTTTTCATCCAGCTAAATTTCTTGATAATGTTATACTTAACTAAATTAAAGGAACTAAAGAATATGATGCCAGTCTAATAAAAAAATACTGAAAATATTAATTAAGTACCTTTGCTTTTTTTATATACCTATTATTACAAAAGGTGCGGAAAGGACATTTAGGGTGCGGATTGGACAATATATATGATTACGCATTAAAATATATTAACACAGAAATGTATTTTTATAAAAAAAATCGTCAAATCCAAATAATTTTTAATTAGACACAAGGTAAACGTAGAATCCAAAGGTTCTGATAGATATTTTAATAAAAAACGTAAAATCCAAATAACTCTTAAATATTAGAAACGTGGTTAAAGGACAAGCTAAGTGTTTAATGCTGCCAGTTATTTTTTTTTTTGTTTTATTTTAAATTTTTGGAAAACCTAACCTTAAATTTTGTTTTGATATTTTTGGGCTCTTCAGCCAAAACCTTCAAAAAAGAAACTCCTTGTTTGGGAAAATTCCGATCAGGTGATAATTTTTCTCTTTGTTGAAAGTTAGTTTCTTTTTGAACATTTTTGGCAAAAATCATGCGCGCTTTGCACACGCTGGGAGTTTGAAGCGCCCCCATGTATTTGACAGGGGAATGAAGACCTACTTCCGACAAGACACTGAAATAAGTCACACGTGTTTTAAGATTAAGACCGAAATTCCAACCACAAGAAAATCCGCGGTGCCGCGAGTGTAATGTGGAACTGCTGCTAAATAAAAGAAGGTAAGCTTCTAGCGTGTTGCCGATTGTTTTCCTTTGTTTTAGTTCAATAAACGTCTGTTTTCCCAAACGGGGTAAATTTAACTTTGGGATAATTTTTTTCTGAAATCTCTGGTCTTCTCCTCTTCAGGCACAGCACATTAATATTGGAATTGATTTTTATAGAAATTATCAATTTTTTCTTTTTCTGGAACAAAAAATATTTGCTCTCTTGACTTTGAGACACTGGATGATTGTTTAAAACACATAGTATTTCTGTGTAGTTAAATTCCTGAATGTCATCTTTAATTGGCCACTTGTAATTTTTTCGTGTTCGGGTCGGTAATTTTTTTCCAAACAAAGCAGATATTTTAGAAAAACTAGCAAAAAAAAGTCAAATTCTTTTATAACTGAGATTTGACACTGTTGCTTATTTCATAATATTCTTTCAAAGTGATGTGCAACTTACTGTTTCAGCGATCTAAGACAATTTTGGTGAAAGGCTCGCTATGAAACCGCGCGGCATTCCGTAGTTTATTACTGTGAAGCATAAAATGTCATATTAATTTTTTCGGAAACTATGGATTTTTGAACAAAATTTCATAAGAATATTATGTTCCTAAATTTTCAAGTTATCATGAAACAAAACATGAAAAACACCCTGTAATATAATATATTTTTATTCTATTTTTTCGTATTTTTCGCTTAAGAAACCACTCCTTATGTCATGTCCGCACCCCGCACTGTCCGGTCCGCACTCACACGAAATAGGTGCGGATTGGACGGTGCGTACCCGACATTTTATGACTTTATAATTTATTCACAAAAACTGGCAAAGTCGATTGAAGTAAGTTTTAGGGTATGTTATACCGACATGAAAATTCACCAAAACAACAAATTCTTTTTCTAAAATAACACATAGCAAAAACGTAAACTGCGGTGCAGACGGGACCTGGGAAAAAGTGCGCAAAATTTGTTTTATTTTTTAATTTCAATATGTTTTAATTAAACCTAAAAAACAGATACTCACCAATTTCTTTGTGAGGAGCACAACACAAATATCCACAGATTACTAACCACAGAAATAGATTGGACACCCACATGTTAAACTCTTAATACAATTAATGAAATTTCAACAGCGCCATCCCATAGCTGTTTGTTTGAACTAATTTTTGCGCTCTGCTCCTTGTATATTATTATACAGGTCAGTTCAGTTTTGAATTTTTTGTTGACATTCTTTGTTTTTTGAAAGATAATAAAATTATGTCAAAAAATAAATTCCAAAAAAATGTTTTTTTGCATAATAAAATAACAATTTATTTTAATCATAATTTATATTAGTATGAATACATTAAAAATCAGTAACTATTACACTTACACCGAACCGAACCGTAACACAATAAGCACCTCTCATTCTAAACCTTTTTTGAGTGCACTGCAAGATTTCACTTTCCCATGATAAAATGCAAACACACCGATTTTTTTTTGGATTTTTATCTCAAAAGAAATGTGAACTAAATTCACTTCGCGAAAAACAAATTTGACAAGTTTTATGAGTTTTATCGATGTGCACATCAAGGGCTTGAAAAATTCAAATTCCAAAATACATTTAAAGACACGCAGGGTACAGGACATAACGGTGCATTTTCTGCTGGGATAGCGCGGAGCTGTCGTTCTGAACTAAAAGTACCGGGTGTGGCAATAAAAATATTTGGCGGGAAAGGCCGATTTCTCATTACTATTTTTTAATTGGTGTACTGTGCAAATATCTCAGCGGAAATGACAAGAAATACACTGATGTCAAACTGGAGCTGTCGAAATTGGTAAAATTCTTAGGTGAGGACCGGACATTTTTCTTAGGGGACAAACTTGTAAATTTTATACGAATGATATTATTGCATGGTATCTTACTATATCGTTAGTATGAGTACTCCAAAGACCAACGAATAGCATGATGTATTTTTCTTCTTAAAATTATACTGAAATCGAACAATTAAACCATTTTCAATTTGACGTTTTTCACGGGTGACAGGTGCGGATGCGGACAAAAAGAGTCTTTTTTGAAGAAAATCAATGAGATAATTCAATTTTTCTGCAATTAAATTGTATTTTTTAAGTAAGATTAGGTGGGTAGATTATTTTAAATACTAGTTTGGGTTCCTAAGGGCCCATCGCACCGACTTTTAAAATTCCCTTTCTTAACCATGGATTACTTTAATTTTAAGCATGCCTTATTCTTAAATTTGTTGCACCGAGCAAGAATCTCCTCTCCTTTGTTAAGATGCGGCCACCTTGTGACCCAATCAGGCAACGGCGCTGTTTCAACCAACAAAATTTTTAAACTATGAAAAAACAACAACCACACCCAGTACGTCCTAAAATAGTTTTGTCAAAACCCATCAATTTTCTGTCTCAAGTCACCTTAAAAAATTTATTTACAAAAATGAATCTTGAATCGAGATGGTGCTTCTCAATTTTTTGGACTTTGTGTGTCCTTGTCGCCTTGTTGGTACAGTCGCGTATTTTTTCCCGGGCTGATTTACGGTTCCCTATCCAACTCCGGACAAAATCCGCGCCCGGCCCAAAAATCTACGGGTCATAAGGCACAAGCCGATAAGGCACCTGCCAATAAGGCTCCTGTTCATAAGGCAGCGGCTCATACGGCTCCGACCCATAATTCACCGGCCCAAAAAGCACCCGGGATTTTAGGGTAAAATGTAAAGGCAGAAAGTAAAATCGTCTTGTTACATCATGCAGTGCAGTTTGATTTAAATGCAAGGGTTTTCTTAGACTGGTCAGTCCTATCCCACCCTTACCGCTGTACCCACCAGGCTGTGAACAACAGTTAACCCAAAAATCGGACGAAAATACTGTAATAAAAATTAGATTCAACTTTATTTAAATTACTTTTCTTCTTTACAAATCTTTTTGTAATCGATACATAGGTATATTTTTTCACAAAAACATTGTGCCAAAAGAACCAAAATCTAGCCATTATCTTGTGCAATAAAGGTTTTCAAAATCATTTTTATTTATTTAAAAAAACATTTACTTTATTTATTTAAAAAAGACAAAATTCACTTTAATCAAAACATTGCTCATTTGTAGGTATTGTCAGTTGCTATGGCTATGCCAGACGAGTAACATTATGTGACCAGCATCTTATCTTTAAGCAGCTCTTAAGAAACAGTAAAGTCACGAAAAAAGCTGACTTAATTTTAACAACACTAAGGAAGGAATAAATCTGCCTTTAAGTTCGGTGCAACGAAATTTTACGAAATAAAGTATTCTTTAGGCTAAGAAACGGAAAAAAAAGTCGGTGCGATGGGCCCTCAATAGCTTTAGTATTTTTTAATCGAGAGGGGACAAGTTTTTTTACGTTTTGGCCATGTTAAAAAAAATCGTCTTACTGTTTCAAAATTCTGGCCCATCTGTATTGATACGAGACGCCGCTGACTCACTAGCCAATTTGCAGGGTCAGCTTCGTATGTGAAGACATAACTTTTTTTTGTTGAAAATTAAACTAAAAAATTTTTCAAGATTTTTTGCCAAACGCAAAATTTTGCAAAGACTTATGCACCAGTATTTACTAAGAGCTTGAAACTTAGACCAAGGTGAAGTACTCAAGTCTATGAACTTGATACCGACTGGTTTAAATGTATTTTTTTAAAACTTACCGGTCAAATTTTGCGCAGAATTTGGTTTACTCTAAGGTGAATAGCACAATAAGCATAATTCAAATTAACTTTAAAAGTAAAGAAAAACCTGGAAACTTACGACGTGCAGTCATAGGATTCCCGTTTAAAATAGTCTCAAATTGTAGTACCACCCCTAAGGGTGCACAATGGAACGTTTGGCTAATCTAGGTGGACATGGTTAAGTACCAAAACTGAACATTTTAGCTACCCACAATTAAAGTGCACATTCCATACATCCTAGATCCAAAATTTTGTTTTTGTATCCCTTCTGGTTGTCAAGATATTTGCATTGAAAGTTGCATCTTAAAAATTATCTGCTTAGACATTTCAATCTTAAACAATTTTTTTTCCGGCTTAGTAGGCGCTGGAGAAAAACAAGTACTAGAAATCTATAGAGTGACATGTCCTTAAGACTAGGGTAGCATTTTGACTGTTATTGTTGCAGTGTTTTATTTTCTATGATTTTTAAAATTCGCTGGTGTTTTGGTAAGGAAAATTTTATTTTTATATAGTTTTTGTTGGACTGAAACTTTAGTTTGTTAGAATTTGTTGATGTTAGTTTTATTTATTTCTAATTAACTGAAATCTCTACTTTATAACGCCGTATTGAAATTTTGTATAATTTTGACGTCAACTTGTACTTAATTATTTTGTTTGCCTGCAACTCTAAAAATAGAAAACGGATTATTTGCGTTTAAAAACATTTTTTTTATACCTTTATAAATGTGCTCTTTGGAGATTTTTTAACCTAAATTAGTCATTCTTGGTGCAATTTTCTCTATCAGGATGGGTCGGTGTGTCTGTTTGTCTACAGGGTGTCCAGTTAAAAGTAACTACATAGGGTTTTATGGGAATTTCTGATACAGTAACACTTACGATATTGGTTAAAAAGCAAAAAAGTGGCGCTATTATGAGCCCAATCAAATCCTGTGTCGAAGTTAAAAATATCTACAGGGGGTTTAAAATAATGCCCAAAAACTTAAAAATGTGTTATTCGAAAAATAAAAAATATTGTCGCCATATTTGAAAAAATTGAAGAAAACTATATAAATAAGACTAGGCCAACCAAATGACGTTAGCGATATATTTAAGTCAAAATTTTTAGTTTTTCTCAATTGTTTGACAACGTATATACAGCAACTAATTGGACTTGGAATAGCGCCACACACACCTTTGAGACAGAGGACCTTTTGAATCTGAGGTGGCCTGATATTCTGCCCTTTGTACAGAAGACAGGCAGATTCCTCAGCGAAGGAAGGATGCAGTAGGGGGGAGAAAACGGCGCTTCATGTACCTAGTCGCCAGGCCCAGAGCCTACTCCACACTACTACTACAACTACTACTACTCTTATCTGAGTTACCCTGTATCTATGTGTATGGGTCCATTCTTAAAGTACGTAACGCTCAAGGGGGGAGGGGGTTATTAAGCTTGCGTTACACTTTCATGATTCTGTAATGTATTCTTTCTTAAAAATGCATTACGGAAGGGGAAGGAGGGGTTACGTAATTTAAGAATATGCCCTATGTATGTCGGTATGATGAGTTTTTGAAACTCTCGACCAAGGGAACTTTTTTAGGGTTAAAAAAATCCAAAAAATTAAGTTTTAAACGGAACGAGTTATTAATATGCGGTTTTAGAAAGATGAATATATATTTTTCTTGTCCTTTTTTGTGTCAGATTAAGCAATTGCTTAAGCATAGTTTAGTTTGTAAGGTAGTAATAAAAATATTTTTATACACTAGAAAAATTTTATCTCTATCCATAGCATGTATTATGTGTTTTTTATTTTTTGTCGAGTACTGCGCAGGGAACTTAATTCTGTATGAAGCAGTTAATCCTGTGTGGGTGTTTTTCCAAAGTATAGTTATATATTTTTGTTGCAGACAATGCCCGAAATTTCAAGACAATAATTTTTACAAGTCTGGTTGGATAGCCTTAAAAAAAATAATGAAACACACATTTTTAATTTTCTCATATTAAACACCTTTAAAGATAATGCCACCCGATAAACATTTACCATTATAATTTTAGGGGTTTATTCACTTCGGGTAAGGGGTGAGACTTTTAAAATTTTTAATGCGTTTAAGGAATGTCTCTTTTTCATGTAGTAATGGATGAGGCCGGAATGTTTTTCTTGATCGTACTTTACCGCCTACAACGCCTGTATTTCAATTTTTCTAAAACACCCTGTATATTGCAAAACTGTTTTATTTAAATTCCTTCTTGCAAAAACTAGAGCGAATATATATAACGTTATTTTATTGTTTGTTGAAACAATTTTCGTTAAAAACCTACAGTATAGGTACAAATCTTAAGATCGTTAAAATCTGATTCACCCTATATAAGAGGTAGCTAATATTGCAAATACTAAATGTTTTTATAGACTTTATGTTATTTTAAAGCAAAAAAATCAAGCATTAGGAGTGTTAATGTTGCTTAAGGCTTGTCCACCTAGATCTTCAAAACGTTCCACTGTGGGGTGGTTTAAAGTTCGAAAAACTATAGAAATAATCCATGATCGATAAAAAAACCTATATACAAAAACTTTAAAAGTTAAATAATACATAAATAACCTAAACCTATATGTGTAGATCCATTACCGTATTAAATACGTATCAATATTTAAATCTTGTAAAAAGCACAAGATATAAGTATTAATCTGTTTTCAGTAACACATCCACCAAAATAATTTAAAATCGGTTTAAAAATCGCTAGCTTGTCTAAATAATTAGTGACGTTTGGAGGTTTAAATATGGCTGCCATTTCTAAACCAAAATATTATATTTTTTTATTTATTTTTAAGTTTTTGCGAACTTAGTGACATTGTAACAACGAAAAATGGTGCCCTATATTGTAAGGTATTTATGAACAATTATATAAATATAAAATGAGTTTAAGCTTTAACCAAATCTAGACCGTTGTAAGGACTTAAGCACTTTAGCATTTTTTACTTTTTAGTAAAAATTGGTAATAAAGTTTTTTGCTTAAAATTTAAAGATCTATCAGAAGAAATATACTACTACTACTATGTCGGTTTAGAACGTTTTTCTACGTTGTCCGACGCCTATTCTCCACCTCGATTCGATCCTGACAATCATCTTCTGTGAGATTCTTTTGACTCATTGATCTTTGGATTGACTGTTGCCATTCTAGTTTAGGACGTCCTATTTTTCTGCGCCCTACTGGTTGCCACTCTAGGACTTATTTTGGTAATCTTTCGTCGTTCATCCGTTGTACATGGCCGTACCATATCAATTGCCTTTTAGTGATGTCATCCGTTATGCTTCCCTCGATTCCCATTCTTTCTTTTATGATCTCATTTCTTATGTGATCTAATCTAGATATTCTCATTGATCTTCTTATTGCATCCATTTCGACATTTTCCATTTTTGTTTTGTATTTTTCTGTTACGCGACAAGTCTCTATTCCATACAACAGCGTGCTTTTTACCATTGTTTCATATATGTTAAATTTTACATTCTTTCTTATCTCTCTGCTCCATAAAATACTGTTAAGACATCCAATAACCTTTTTTGCTTTTACTATTCTTTTTTCCAATTCTTTACAGTCTGTTCCTGTCTTATCAAATGTGACACCCAAGTATACATACTCATTGCATGGAGATATTGTTTGTCCATTGTCTAGTTCTAACTCACTGGATTCGTTTCCAATACATAAGTACTGTGTCTTGTCCACGTTCACTGTTAGTCCCCACTTTTGGTATTCTTCCGTTAACTTTCTCATCATATACTCCATGTCTTCTTTATCATTAGCTACAATTACTTGGTCGTCAGCAAACTGTAGTGTGTGTATATAGTAAATCGGTCGTTAAGTTGTATTCCCATGCCGTGCACTTTACGTTTCCAGTTTTTTAGAGCCACTGCGATATATATTTTAAAAGAGTTGGAGAGATACAACATCCCTGTCTTAAGTCTTTTGTTACCAGGAATTCTTTCGAAAGTCGATTTCCAATTTTAATTTTAGATTTTGACCCTTTGTATAGTTCTTTTATCGCTTTTAAGTATGTATGATGTATATTTCTACTGGAACGGTATCATATGCTTTTTGTAGGTCCACAAAGGTTACATGAGTCTCTATATTTCTGGCGCTTCTTTTCTCAATTACTTGTTTAAGACAAAAAACATTATCACTACAAGATCTGCCTGCACGAAACCCACTTTGCTCTTCTTCTGCTTGTTCAAGAAAATCATTCTCTATTAGATCTCTAAGAATCCTACCGTACAATCTACTTAGAGTGCTGGTGACTGAAATTCCTCTGTAATTGTTACAATCCAGCTTGTTTCCTTTTTTATGTATTGAGGATATGAATGCAATTTTCCAATCATTAGATACTGGATGTCCGTTTATGCATTGATTGAAAATATATATGAGATTTTCGAGTAGCTTTTCTGATCCATATTTGAGCATTTCAGCATATATTCCCCCTGGTCCGCTAGCTTTTCCGGATTTAAGCTTTTTTATACTATTGTTTATCATTTCTTTTTCGATGATTACTTCCTCTCCATGTACTTCTATGTCTCTCCTCGGAGAGGCTGTTAGATGTTCGGGTCTCGTCTCCTGCAGCAGTCCCTTGTAGTGTTCTGTCCATTGTTTTGGTTTGATGATCTGGATGTTTACTTTTCCTTTTGTTGGGTTTTTTACTGTAGAAATGAATTTCCATACTTCAGAGCTCTGCCTACCTCCTACGTTTGTATTTATATCGTGGCATTTGCGCTCAAACATTTCATTTTTTTCTGTGCGTATCAAACTTCTTAGCTGTCTTGTGGTTTCCCTGTATATTTCTAGGTCTCTTTGCTCTTTAGTACTGAGTAATTTTAAGTATGTGCGTTTTTTCTCTTTGACCATTTCCTGTATTTTCTCCGTCCACCACATCTTCCTGTTATTTCTATTATCTTGGTAGTCAACAGCTTCGTTGCTTGCTTCCTTTAAGCTTTTTATTATGTTTGTATATATCTCTTCAAATGAGTGATTTGTGTTAATTAATTTTTGATCTAATCAGTTCTGATACAATATTTGAGTACTTTCGATTCCTAGACTTCTAAAGTTGTATTTTTGATTGTCTTCGATGCACTCTAGGTTTTCATTTTCTCTAATACTTTCGTCCTTATTTGTTTTTCTTAAAGGGGATAATATTTTTACTTTTACCAGATGGTGGTCAGATCCACAGGTAACACCACGAAGTGCTCGCACATCATACCACTTTAATTGTGAGTGTTGTCCACCTATAGCATAATCAATGATTGATTTAAGATTTCTTGTTGGCTGAACCCAGGTATATCGATGAATATCCTTATGTTTAAAAAAACCATTATTTATTTTTAGGTTTTGGGTTTCACACAATTGCATCAGTCTTAAGCCATTATCATTTGTTACTTCCTCTCCAAATCACTTTGCTCTGGGTTTGTCTACCAGTTCGGCTATTAAAATCGCCAAGCATAATTATTTCTCTGGTATTACCGATTTTGGTGATAGTCTTATCCAGTTGGTCAAAGAACATTTGTTTTGTAGCTACTCTTTCGTCATCTTATGGTGCGTAGACTGCTATTATGCTTATATTATGTCCAAGCATCTTCATGTTCATTCGAAGTATGTTTTCACTAATGCAATCGTAGTCTGTAATTTTATTCTTTAGATTTTTCTTTATTAACAAGGATACCCCTCTGGCTGCTCCGCTTTCTTTTGGGACTCCAGTGAATATATGGACAAAATTGCCGACACTATTCGTACCTGTTCCTTTCCTTTTTGTCTCTGTGAGTGCAATAATATCGAGCTTACAATTCTGCACTTCATTTGCAATAATGTCCAACTTTTGATTCACTCCCTGTACGTTCCATGTAGCTATATTCGTAGTCCTTTGTCTTTGCTTTTTTCGTCTTCGAGAGTTTCCATCCATTGCTCCGAGGCTTTGTTTAGGCATTTTGGTAATGCTAATTAAATTAAATGAATTTTAAATAAAAAAATATATTTCTTCTAAAAATTGAAAACGTGTTGCTCAATTGTTTAAATAGTTATTTACCTAACAAGTGCGGAAAGTAATACTTTTCTGCACGCGACGGCAGTTGGCCGAACGACGCGGAACGGAGTTCAGTCAAGCCGTGAAGGGTGGTAAGGACACTTTCCGCATATGTTAGGTACAATATTTTACCTATGCATGAGTACCTTTTTTTCAAAAAATTGAATGTAATTTATAAATAAACATGTCAAACTAGATGGAATTGAAATGTAAACAAATAGTGAAGCTGTCTTATTGATGCGTTGCTAAGGTTGTGTGCAGTGTGTCCCCCCCCCCTTGGGTGCGCCCATGCATACGGGACTGTTCAGAACACTGCATGGTCAACCAAGGGCGTCGATAGCTTTTTTTCTTTGGGGGGGGGGGATACCCTGCCCTACTTTTGCAAATCCTAGTAACTAGGTTTTTGGTAACTTTTCACGAGAGCGTTTTTTCTAAAATATTTTGCCATTTAGCTAATGGGAAATAATGAAAATGCGAAAGCTATTATCGCAAAACCATACGAGATAAAAATACAAAAAATATATATTACATGTAGTAGTTTTTCGTGCTGGTTTTAAAAATGCAGTAAGTTTTTAAAACCAAGTAACTCGAGTTGCTAGATTTTGCAAAACTAGAGCAGTACTATACTTACCCATTGCAAAAAAATTAAAAAAATTATTTAAGCCGATTTTGTGCAAATACCCTCATAGCACAATCACGTGTTTACCACGTAGAAAATGCGTGATAAAAAAAACGTTGATTTTAAAAGCTGAAATGAAAACAAGATTAATAGGTCATTCATTAATGTTATAAAAAATAACGTTGCTAAAAACTGCATTTTAATAACGCCCTTATCAAATTAAAACAGCAATGTTTTTACGTTAGTTTCAAGTGATTTTTATCAACGTTAAAATCACATTAGATTCACGCCTTTTCTACACGAATTTTAAAACGCGACTTACATGGCTTTTCTACCGAATATTTTTGAGATTTTACTAGCAGCATCGCCACCTATTTATAGTCGGGATTTTCACTTTGACGAAATCTATCAGGCAGTGCTTTGGCCTCTAAACTTCAAAAACCTGTTAAGGGACTAATCCCTGATCCACGATCACGACGCATCTGTTATTAACCTGTTAAAGACACATTAATATTGTGTGAAAGTGTTTACCGTTCATAAATCTTGTTTAGCTGTTAAAAAAAACTTAATGTATATAGATATATACATAGATATTTTTTCTTGCCTTGAGCGCCATCTTTAAAATTGTCTTGAAGTGTTGTAGTCTTAAACTAGTGAACTTTTATAACTTCCTTTCGCGTCTCTTTTAAGTTAAAAAACTGTTATTAAAAACACGTGAACAAAAAAGACGCAGAAATCTAATCTCTTCGTCTTAATCTAGTGGCGTTTTAGAACATGTTATGGAGGACTTTTCAAGTGTGAATTTGGTACATGAAACTACCGAGGTTAAAAAACACGTTATATGCACAGCACCAGAAACTTCAGCAAAAAGTACTATTTTATAGCTTGATTTCTCCTTGTTTTTAAGTTATCTTTGAGCATGTAGATTTAACAAAATAAATATTACATGGTATGAGGTTGTTTTCAAGTAAAAAAAAACTTTGTTATTTTTGGTCACGTGAATTTAACGTTGATGTGATTTTTGTGCTATTTGGGTACTTTATTTAGGAGTTAATCAAAGATTAGCGAGGCGGAATATAAAACCTCTATTAAAAAACGAAGATGTTTTACCTTGTATCAAAAAATATATTACTAAAGTTAAACAATAGGCAAAGACTTTAAATTTACATGGTTCTCTTAAGACCTAAAAACTAATTTTATTTATATACAAAAACGTCATATTTACTTTTTTTATAACGAAAAAGACCGTTACGCCTTAAATCATTGATTTATACTAATAGTTCTTGAATTCTTGGGGGGCTGACCCCCAGTACCCCCCCCCCTTATCGACGCGCTTGTGGTTAACGTGACACTTTTGTAAAGCTAGATCATACATACATAAATCACATCTGACGGTATTGATAAGAGAAATTAAAAATAATGCCTACGATACCGTATGCTTTTTACACAAGTGGCGACATCTACCAAATACAAAAGAAACTAAATACAAAGGCAGGTAGATGAAACGAAAAAAAATATATAATTGAAATAAAATCTTTCTATACCCGCTTAGTCGGGTACTAAACGTTACGTCTAAAAATATTATTCTTCACGCCTTTTGTAAAAAATAACTATTTGGTTTCTTTGAGAAAGGGGGTGGCAGGCGCCTTTGGCCCCCCTGGAGGCGCTACTGGGTATAAGGTGCGTCAATTTAAATTGAGTTAGGACCGCTTTAATGCCCTTAATACGATGGCGGTTCAAAAGCTTTTTGTGTTGCCTCGTGAAAATCATATCGTACATAAAATAAGAGACAATATTATATCAGGCCCAAAATATAATTTGTCAGGAGCCAATTATTTTTGAAAAATGATCTCGAAATTTTTGTCGGCGGTTTCTTTTGTCGCCCTGCCATAGTAGCCCCATAGTAAACAAAACAATCAAAGGCTTTAAAAATTTTGATATTATTTTTATTTAAATTGAAAAATAAGTAAAGCGCTAGAGTATGGCAGGCCCCTCCTATTTTTTATTATAGGTAGAGGTTTTAGGAGGAGGTATTCTAAAAAAATTTTGGAAAAAAAGGTGAAATTTTAGAAGATATATTCAAAATTTTAAAATATATCTTTTTTTAAAATTAGTTTTAGGACGAATTCTTAAAAAGGTAAGACAAAGGTACAATTTTAAAAATTATTTTTGGGATTTTTTTGGAACATAATTTACAAATTAAAGGAAGTTCACGAGGTAAAAATTCTTACCGAAAAAGTTTCACGGGCAAGTCCTCAGAAGTAAAGGTACCTCTGAAGACTTGCCCGTGAAACTTTTTTGTTAAGAAATGTTACCTCGTGAACTTCCTTTAAATTTTAAAAAAATCCTGGGCTTAGGATGTTTACTGGGAGCAGTTTATCTGTCTCCGTCGCAACGTCAAAATTAGCTTCAAAGCTGAGGCAACCCTGACCAAAGCTGCAAATTGACAGTTGGTCTCTCCTCAGTAAACACCATTTTTCATATTTCTTTTTCAGATACCAATATCATCATTTCATTTCCTTCCATTTTATGGTTATGCTAGGGCTGAATGAGGCCTAATGAGGCTGAAACGCGTCCCCGAGCTACTTTTACCTCTGAGGACGTGCCCGTGAAACCTTTTCGTTAAGAATCCTTACCTCGTGATCTTCCTTTAAATTTTAAAAGAATCCAGGGCTCAGGATGTGTACTAGGAGCAGATTATATCTGTCTTCGTCGCAACGTCAAAATTCGCCTCAAAACCGAGGCAACCCTGATCAAAGCTGCAAATTGACAGTTGGTCTCTCCTAATTTCATATTTCTTTTTTAGATACCAATAGCATCATTTTATTTCCTTCCATTTATGGTTATGCTCGGGCTGAATGAGGCCTAATGAGGCCGAAACGCGCCCCCGAGCTACCTTTACCTCTGAGGACTTGCCCGTGAAGCTTTTTCGTTAACATAATTATAACTTTTTAATGCAATTGCAAATATATTTCTTTCAGTAAACTTATTAAGCTACTAAAACATAAAACTAAGAAACTACTTTTTCTTATCTGTTTCAAGGCTGAAAATATCAGTTGAGATGATAATTTAATAGAGGCGAGACCTGTAATAGTTATTTACCTAACAAATGCGGAAAATGATACTTTACCGCACGCGACGGCAGTTGGCCCAACGACGCAGATCGGAGTTCGGTCAAGCCATCAAGGGTAGTACAAACACTTTCCGCATGTGTTAGGTACAATATTTTACCTATGAGTACCTTTTCTTTTTCAAAAACTTGAAGGTAATTTATAAATAAACATGTCAAATTAGATGGAATTGAAATGTAAACAAATATTGAAGCTGTCTTATTGATGCGTTGCTAAGGTTTCTAAGTGGTGCGCGTGCGGTAAAATAATTTTTTATACGACTGTCTTGTAAAAAAGGGTTTTGCGCACGGAGAACACGATCTGAAAATGGCATTTTGCGCACGCTGTGTGCAAAACGTTTTGCACACGATTATGTCATTTTTGCGCACGCCTATGTCATTTCTGCATACCGGTCTCCCGTCATTGTGATTTTTGTTGTTGTCACCCATCAATATAAGTTGGCTTAGTTCCGTAGCAACCGTCACTGCTCGTATGTTTTGTTGATTAGATACGTCAAAAAATTGTTGAATTTTTAAAGTTTTGTTGTAAAAATGTCGGAAATAAAAACAAGTTAAATTAAAATTTGATTTTTCTTTCTTTATTAGCAGTCGTATAAAAAATATTGTAAAAAACTCGTTTGAAAACCTCTTTGCACACTCCCTCGACTTGTAGACCTCGCCTTCGGCTCGGTCTACCAAACTGTCTCGATCGTGTGCAAAGAGTCGTTTTCAAACCTTGTTGTTTAAATAACTATTACCGCACAGTGTACGCTAAAGTAATTACTTTACACTTGGAAACTAACCCAAACGGGCCGAAAGACAATGGAAGTCCAAAATTATATTTCTATGTTTATATATTATTATTTTTAAAACTGGGAATCGGTCAATAAAAATATTTTTTTTGTTCGTTTGTGCCGTTTTGGTTTATTTAACCATCATCAGACATATACTAAAATGGAAAGTTCTACACTTAAAACTTATATATTTATATATATATATATATATATATATATATAAAGATTTTTTTAGAAAAAACAATAATTTATGATAAAAAATAACATTACAAGTACAAAGACAAAAAAAAATTTCAACCGTCAGGAATAATATTTGAATTATTTCTTAAACCGACATAAAAATCCTCAAGCACAATAACTTTAATAAAACCAATATTTTACGTTATAGGCAGTGGCGGATCCAGGGGGGGGGGGGGCAGGGGGGCCTGGGCACCTCCCCCTCTTCCAGACAAAGATTATTTTTTAATTCTGCCGCATCACTTATTTAAATTTGTTAACAAAATCTTCTTAAGTTTTTAAAATTTTTCGCCTGAAAATGATTTGAACCACCTTTTGGCGCTAAATTTTACAGCTCAGACCTATGAAAAATCACAAATATAAATAGTTTGGGGTTTCCTGCCAGTTTGGGTCCTCCCTCAAGAAAATCCTGTATCGGCCACTCGTTATAGGGGAGGGTGGGTTGAGTTGGGACAGGGGTTTTTCTCGGAAATGCGAAGGGATTAAGGTAACTCTAGCAATAGTTCATATTCTCCATTGGCGAGTTTCGGACTGTATATAATGTATACGGACAGCATAAAGACGATAGAATTTGATATAAAGTTGTTTTTTTTATTTTGGCGGTACGTCATGACATTTCTACATTATGTTAAATTAGAAAATGTCAATGACAAACCGCTATAATAAAAAAAACAAACTATATCGCACATCCCCTTCGATACCGTTGTAAGTTAAAATGTTATAATTTACAGGAGAAGCAACATAAAATATTGTAATCCGTAGTTCCTTATGCAAAATATATTATGAGTTATGCAAAATATATATATATATATATATATTTTTGAGATTTGGACACAGGGTTTTGTTCGCAGGTAAAATAAGTAGAAATCTATCCGAGTGTGTAATAATAACAAAAATGAAAATTTTTGAGTTACGACGGTTTCCAAGGGGATGTGCTTGAAATTTCACGGGTCTGATGTAATATTTTAACCAGGGGCGTGCCAATTTTGACAGTAAAAAGTAAGCTTTATAATTTATCGAAATATTTTTATTTTCAAAAAAACTTCTGCTAAAAATGTTAACTGTTGAGGTAATTGAACTATTCTTGCACAGAAAAATAGTTTTTGTAATGGCGACCCACAGGGAGATTTTGGACAGTGGCGAGAGTTTCCCTATCCCAATGGTTTCACGATATCCATATTTTTCAAAATATTTAGGTGTAGCAGACTTTAATATGGGTTCGGGTAGACCTCGTCTATCAGGGGAAATGAATCGACCTCTGCCCTCTGTAGATTCCAGGTACTCTCCGTCCAAGGGCGTCGATAGATTTTTTCTTGGGGGGGGGGGGGGTACTCTGCCCTACTTTTACAAAACCTAGTAACTAGGTTTTTGGTAGCTTTTCACACACAGACTTATTAATTCTTTATTATTAATAAAAGCAAGAACCTTATTTCTCTTGGAAGATGATTTAAAGAAATTTATTACTTCTTTTATAACCCCTACCGCGTTTCTTATATCTTGCACATTGCTCGATTTTGATATTGACAAATTTAAAGAGTGGTTGTAACATGGACATTTAACAGCATTTTTAAGTGATTTTTGCAATTCTGAAACAGCTCCTTTTTATTCTGACATCATCACACTACACGTGTCAGTGCCTACACAGTTTTCTAACGGCAAACCTAAATTGTTAATAAAAGATAATACTGTTTTTCCTAATATTTCTCCTGTCAAGATAGGTTCTGTAGTATATTCATTGTAGTTCTCTTTGTGACAGTCAAGAAACCCAAGAAAATCTTCGCGATTATTTAATTATTCATCTAAATATCTTACAACAATTGACATTTGTGATGTATTGCTTAAATCGATGGTTTCATCGAACATTATGCTGTAGTATTTATTATTTTTTACTTCTTCTACAATATTGCGTACTATTTCGTTTCCGCAACAGTTAATAAGCTCATTTTGAACAGAAGCACTTATATATTTAGTGCGAGTAGTAGCTGATTCAAAATGATCTTTTAAAATGAAATCATCCCCACAACTTTCTATGCGATGCCTTAAAAATTTCCGAAGATTTCCCTCATTTACTTCTAATGACTGATTTATCTCAGTTTGAGTCGTATGGCCCCGCAGTGGGACATTCTGCCTCCCCAAAAAAATTATAGTATTTATAACCGCTTTAATTTTTTGTCTATTTTCATGAATTTGTTCCAAACGCTTCGTATCTAAAATGTTTATTTTCGTGGGCTTTTATAAAATTTTCAGCAAACACCCTAGCTTCTTTATGATAACTTGTACCGTTATGAAGGACAAGGTCACCGTCTTTTCCAAAAAGTTTTGAATATTTTTGTAAAGGACTTACAACAAACTTTTTAACCGGAGTTGCTTTATGAACGCCTCCAAATGTTGCAAATAAAGTGCATGATTTACAAAAGAACCCATTTAAAATTTTTGAAAACGTTAACCACAGAAATAATTCAAAATGCTTTGTGGATAAATAACATTTTTTATCCTTTTCATTTTTACGATGGGTAGAATAAGGGAATTTAAAATCTTTATCTGGAACAAAGGCATTTTTTCAAATATTGTATTTTTCTAAATCAGACATCACATAACACCTTTTATTAAACAAATTTACGTAATTTCTAATGTCAACTTCACCAGAAAAATATTATTTCTTCGATTCCACTGAAACTATATGTGTTTCTAAACGTGAACCCAAGGGCAGAGAGTTTTCGTAATAGTTTTTTTTCTGTATTATAAGTTGATGCAATTTCCTCATCAGGTTTATGTGTGACAGTTTCTTCATCGGGTTTAGCCTTTTTGTTAAAAAAACTATCCAAAGTTCTTTGGTTACCACGTTTACTCATGGCTCTACAGAAAAAATAAAAATAACTTATAATAATAAAAAACTACAGTCGGTGACTATAATTTACATCCATTAGAAATTAAGTGGTTTTTTGAGTTTTATTTTTTTAAAGGCACACACACTAAAGATTATTATGTAACGAATGCGTAATAGTTTTTTTATTTGCAAAACCGAAAACAGTACGAAAACGAAGTGAGTCTTAAAGTACAGACAGAGTGGTCCAAATTGGACACTTTTGATAGGAAATGCCCATTTCTAGGGCAGCTAGAAAAAAACTAACCTACATGTTACGAGCTTGAATTTTGTTAGAAAATGAATGTCGAAAACCGCACATCGATATCTTGAACTGCTTACAAGATATAGGGTGGTTTTCAATTTGGTGCATTTTCGACCCACCCCCGTAACCTGTTTATTTATGAATATTTTTTATTTCTGTGAAAACATTCTGTAGGCACGTTTAAAGAGCAATTCAACTGTCAAATTAAATTTTATTTGTCACTGTTAGTTTTTGGGATATTACATAAAGTTTGTATTTTTCTTATTGAATGACCCTTTTTTATTGGATTTTTAAAATCAGCGTAAAATTTCCTTTAAAATGACATGTATTTTATTTTTTGTTTTTTTTATTGTTTTTTTATATTTTTATTTTTTAGTTACCTCTTTATTTTTTTATTTTTTTTTAAGTTTGCTGAATGGGTTTAAAATATTTTAAAATGATCAAACTAAAAAAAATAATAAAAAATAAGAGGTAATAAAAAAAATTAAAAAAAGTTAAAAATAAAATATTAAGTGTGACACATCATTTTAAAGGAAATTTTACGCTGATTTGAAAATGACAAACTTTATGTAATATCTCAAAAATTAAAAGTGAAAGATAAAATTTAATTTGACAGTTGACCTGCTTTTAGAAAAGTGTTTTAAGAACGTTTTTACAGAAATAAAAAATATTCATAAATAAACAAGTTACGGGGGTGGGTCGAAAATGCACCAAATTGAAAACCACCCTATATCTTGTAAGTAGTTTGAGATATCGATGTGTGGTTTTCGGCAGTAACTTTTTTACGAAAATCGGGCTCGCAAAATGCAGGTTAGTTTTTTTCTATCTCCTCTAGAAATAGGCGTTTCCTATCAAAAGTGTCCTATTTGGACCACTCTGTACTACAATAAAAGAAATTTTAGGTTTTTCTTGCCGTTAGTTTCAGCTGACCAAAACTGAATTGCAAATCACAACAAACCCTATTTTTAACTTTACAAATACTTATAATAATACCTTTGAACTTATTATAATAATAATTGCAAAAATGGGTATACATTGATCCATCAACCACAATGCAAAAGAGTACCTTATGATGATGGGATGACAAATGGCGTGGGGTGGGCTGCGCGAGTTGCGGGTTAAAACAATACCATGGGCCACTGCGCCATCGCCGCCGGCGGGCAATCTTGTACATAACTTCCCTTTTTGCATTTAATTAATTTGAAGCCGTTTAGGTTTTAGGAAGGGACCCTAAGAGGCTTAAACTACCTCCCAAAAGAATTCTGCATAAGACATTAATCACAAAAACACACACACTATATTCTCGCGGACGCTGGAAAAAATGCAGTGAACTTTCCAACTAAAACCGCGGCTTTGTTTTTCAGACAGAACACGATCGTGTGGCCCAGATGAATAATAATGCAGCGGTAGCGTTAGTCGGTTCCTACTGGTCGGTAGTAAATTCGGGCAAAAAATAAACGGTATTATTTATTTGCTTTAGTTTAGTTGAACTTAATTTTTTTTTGCAAATTTTCGGGAGCTTTGCGTTACGAGTGCTCGATAATAAAAAACTTTAGTTCTTGGATTCTTGGGGGGGGGTACTGACCCCCAGTGTCCCCCTTATCGACGCGCTTGTCTCTATCCCGGAGAGTTAGCACCTATCTAGGGTCCCTTTCCCAGGGTTACGGGAGAAGACCACATTGATATGAAAGGCGGAGAGAATGGATCTCGGTACGGTGATCATAGCGTAGGTGGCAACCCTTTCTTTTAGTGATAGAATAAAAGACAGCTATTGCCTTGCAGTATGGCCCTGGCAAGTCAAAAGCTAGAGGAGAAAAACCTTGATTAAAAATCCTAGCCCTCCAAAATATATCGCTCTATTGCCCAAGCCCCCCAGGATCCATCTCTTTTAAATCTCAGATGGCGGACTTATTAATCACTTTATAAAGGATGATCGCTATTTTAGTTGCGAGGAATTTTTACCCCCTATGCGAATGCAAGAAAAGAGGGACGCGGGCTATATTAATTTTTGACACATTTATTCTAAGCCGCCTAATGACACTTAACATTTGATCATGGCTCACCAGAGTTCTAATTACTTGGAGCCATATAATTATGAGATACTGAAAACAATACTCTAGAGGTGGTATAACATAAGGTAGGATTTCCTTAAGGTCGATAAGCATATCAGTTGTAACTTAGTGGTCTTACAAATTGAATGGAACATTGATGACGTCTATGGGCAGGGCGCGTAGTGGGCACGAGCAAACCGGGCTCCCGCCCAGGGGCGCCAAATCGGAGCTCTAAACGCGCTAAATTGAACGTCTAGAGGAGTCGGATTAGATGTATTAAGAAGTATAAGTATAGGCGCGCCAATTAAGTATTACGCGTCCTGCTATGTTCTTCAGTTATTCAAAGATACCTTAGCTTCTAAGGTTCTAAATAAACTCAAGCAGTGTGAGGCATAAAACTTATCAATATTTTTACAGCAAAAAATTCAAGTTTTTTTAGACGGCACCCCTACTGAATAATAAAATTTTGGTTCTGTTTTCGAGAATTAAGGATCTCTTTAAATTTAGTGTGGCTTTATAATTTAAGATTTTATAAAATTATAAAGTGCCATTTATAAGCATAAAAACTCCGGCACTATTTTTGTAAAATTTTAAAGTTTTTTAAAGGTTGTTTCCTAATATAACTAATTCTAGTGGAGGATCAATATATAGTACTTAAAAAATATATTTTATCTTAAGAGCAATTTTTTAATGTTCTTTACAAAACGCGATATTGCTATTTTTGGTATTTTTTAGAACGGTTCCATGTAAAAATAATATGTAAATAGAATTTTCATAAGAAATCAAAATCACCGCTAAACTGTTTTGAAGGAAACCAAATAATCCAAAAATTTAAAAAAATAAAAATTTAAATTTTGATGAAAATCTCATTTTTACATTTTTTATTAAAAAAACTCGAAATATTTGTTAAGATTGTTATATAACTATAGAACGATACTGGCTGCATACAAGTGAAAACAAAATTGTCCTACATATTACCGTTTTTGAGATACAGTGAAACATCCTAAAAGCGGACACTCACGGTTTCGTCGACTTTATCCGCTTAAGAGAGGGAACTACGAAATTTTGATATATATATATATATATATATATATATATATATATATATATATATATATATATATATATTTATTAACAATTTCCGCTGCTTGAGTTTTTCCGATATTAAATTTTTCAGCGATATTTCGTGCTTTGAAACGTTAACGACTGACATTTTCTCACGTAATATAAGAAGTTTTTTACTAGGCGCCATTTCAAAGTGATATATTACTACCCAACTGAACAATACAAATAAAACACGGCAGTCCCGCCGAATAAAGTATGTTGTAAATACGACAGAAGTATTTAGTCTCTGCATTAAAACGGAGAGGGAAGGTAATTCCCTGGCTGCAGAGTGCGTTGTTGCCAACAAACTACATAATATTTAGACCCATGTCGTGCAGCGCTCCGTCCCGCTGTCAGAGGTTCGGGGAGGTTTCAGAATTTTTATACCAAAAAAAATTGTCCGCGTCCGGTTGTTAGAGTGTCCGGTTATAGGAGTGAATTTTACATGTAAAGAAATAGGGAAAAGCTTGGTTCTAACAAATTTGTCCGCCTAAAGGGAGTGTCCGCTTAATTGAGGTGTTCAGGCTTCACTGTATTTGACAAAAGTAGGTTAGTATCAATCTTAAGTTTTAGGGCGTCGCGAAGCTATCTATAATGCGACGCTGGGCAAAGCACTATTTTTTCATAACTTCGTATGGAGTCCTTAAACAACGTGCCAAGTTATATCAAAATCACCCAAAAATTGAAGATTTCAAAATTAACTGCCCGACCATGTGTCCGAAAAACTGATCATCATTCTAAATTTAAAAAAAATAATTAGAGTTATTCGTTTAAAAAATATATATTTAAAAAGTGGTACGATTTAGGCAACCTTACCCTACTACTTTTAAAAATCCTACCGGCAGTTTTGCAGTTGTAAAACAAAAATTTTGACAGTTTTCACCTATTACTGCCGCCATATGAAATATTTGAATAAATGTATAGCTTATGTTGTCGCCGATACCAAGAAAATGACGTATTGGCTAAGAAAATCAGATTAGTGGTTTTTTAGTTTTAAAGAATACCCACATACGCGTAGTCGGGCAATAAATACATACAAACTTCAACGCAATTCAAGCTAAAGTTTAAATCGGTTTCGAACAGTGGCGTATGTAGAAAAAAGTTTCGGTGTGAGCCCAAGACAGTTTGGGGGGGGCGGAGGTCGAGGACCCATGAGGCCGTATTTTATGGTATTTTATCTATCAACATTGTGCGCAAATTTCAGCTGTATTGTTTAACAGGAAGCTGCGCGCGAAAAATTATTTTAGTCGTGCGTCAAGTGTCGAAGCGGAACGTCGCATTTTATTATAAGGTAAGCACGTACTCATTTAATAATAAAGATTTTAGGTACTTTATTATATTATTACCTAATATATTTGTACTTTTTACCAAACCAATGTCCGTAGAAAAGTTTTTAACCAAAATTTTCTTTCTTTCTTCGATTATTTTCAATAAAAAGGGGGTGGCAGGGTTTGGGTTACAAAAAAGCATTGAACCGGAAATCCGACAGGAGTGACGGAATTCCCAAAAAAAAACAATGTCTATTCAAATTAGTTTTTTTCATACCTACATTTATCAAAAGGCGAAAAATACATCTAAATCAGTATGACATTTGTTCATATTTTCTAAATCTCAAATTCCGTCACAGGCCTATTGAGCTATTTTCTCTGAAAATGTGTTTTAAATTAAAGGTGTCGGAATTTCGGCTGTGGGGCTATGGGTGACAGAGTTCTGGTGGGCAACAATTTTTTTAAAGTTCAGTTTTTTCCAAATCAACAAACATCTAAAAACAAAAAATCTAAGATGATGAACCGAACCTACATAAAATCAAATTTTTTAAATTTAAAACTCCGTTTTGTTGTTTTGTTTATAATAAACCGCGCGCGCGAATCTGTGTTAAATATCTATAAACAATGTTTATTATAAATAATATATCATGTTTAAAAGCAAGAAAAGTGTACCATCTCCAGTGAAGCTTGTTTTAAAAATTAGCGAAAAGCCCAAACAAAATCAAGAAAAAATGGATAATGCCGAATTATTTCAGGATAGCCATGCTAGAACACAAAATGAAGAAGTTTTATATAGCGAATGGAAAAAATCCCAAAACGAAAAAAATTCACTTAGTGTATAAGTGGATTATCTCCGAAGTCAACTGGAAAGTATGCAAAAAGAAATTGCAGATTTAGAGACAAAAGTCACTAAAAAAGAAGAGTCTGACATGGATTACATTACTGATGAGGACGATCTAGCAAGAGAAACTGAGTGGGTCAGACAAAAAGGAAAAGGTTGGAGAAAACGTCGAATGGATACTTCACTCTTACCACCACAAAAAAGCTCGGGCACTGGAGAGCCCTCCAATAAAACACAAAATGAAGAACCCCCTACTAAGGTTAAAATTATGCTCACATTTAGCCACGATGACGATATCAACAAAATTTTTGAAATTTCCAGTATCCTTGGGATTGAAGTGAAAATAAAAGCACTAAAAACCTCAAAATTAGTCCCTCAATGCAAAAGATCTCAATCTTATGGACACACGTAAAAATATTGCGCTAAAGAACCACGTTGCGTAAAATGCACGGGGAAACATCTTACTGTAGAATGCCTCAAACCAAAAGAATCTGAGCCAAAATGCATCCACTGTGGAGGCAAGCATCCTGCTAACTACAGAGGATGCCTTGTTGCTAAAGAAATACAAAAATTGGAAAATAAACCTAAGAAACCGAATCTCACACCAAACGGGATTACAAATAGTCAAACCCAACAGAAAAGAAACACAATCACACAAAACTCTGTGACAAGGACATACAGCCAAGTAGCAGCAACAGCTAATATACCTGATATTAATATCAGTAGTCAAAATACTATGGAACTAACACATCAATAAATTTTGGATAAATTGAACAAACTTGATGAGCGATTAACTAAACTAGAAAGTAGCAATAACGGAGCTACCAATATGCCTCAAAATGGTCAGTAATCTTAGAATTCTAGCTTGGAATGCCAATGGTCTCTTGCAACCTCAGCAAGACTTGCAAGTTATTCTAGACGTAGAAAAAATTGACGTCTGTCTTGTGTCAGAAATGCATTTCACTAACCAGTCTCACATTAAATTTAAGGGTTATAAAGTGTATCATACAACTCACCCTAGCAATACTGCACATGGGGGAAGTGCTGTAATTATTAAAGAAAATATATCACACTATGAGGAGATGGGATATAAAACCATAGAGATTGAAGCTACATTAGTAAGTGTAAAAACCAAAACATATACACTAGTCATAAGTGCTGTCTATATACCACCAAGGCACTTACGAAAGAAAAATCAATATCTTAATTTTCTCAGAAAATTAGGAAACCGTTTTATAATTGGAGGTGACTTTAATGCAAAAAATACCTACTGGGGATCTAGACTGACGAATTCTAAAGGAAAAGAACTTTTGCAAGCTATTAGTGAATATCAATGTGAGCCAATATCAACTGGTAAGCCCACATACTATCCAACAGATCCTGGAAAAATTCCAGATCGAATTTATTTTTTTTTTAGTAAAAAATATATCTTTAAGTTTTGTATATAGTTTTGATTTACACTCAGATCATTCACCTATTATTCTAACTCTAAGTAAAAACATAATAAAGAAATAAGCAAATACCTCACTAGTTAATAAACTGACTGACTGGATTAGTTTTAAACAAAGTCTGTCAGAGAAAATAAACCTATCAGTACCATTGCAAACGCCAGAATAAATCGATAAAGAAGTTGAATATTTTGTTACAAATATTCAACAAGCAGCTTGGGAAAACAGTCCAAAACCAAAGAGAATTTTTAAGGGAAAAGACTATCCAAAGGAAATTAGAGACCTTATATTGGAAAAAAGGAAACTAAGAAGAAAGTGGCAGCAAAGCCGTGATTCTCGGGACAAAACAAATCTCAACAACATGACGCAGCGCATTAGGCGAGAAATTCTAGTAAGAAAAAATGAATCTATTTACCATTTTCTTAATGAACTTACAGATGACAAAAATACCGACTATTCCCTTTGGAAAGCTACCAAAGATTTTAAAAGACCAATTATCCAAATTCCACCCATACGAAAATCTAACAACCAGTGGGCAAGGAGTAACAAAGAAAAAGCAGATATTTTTGCAAGTCATTTTGAAAAAACATTTCAGCCCCACGAAACACCGGATGAAAACTTTCATTTAAATGAACCCCATCAAATCGAAGACCATATTAAACTTACATCACCAAAAGAAATATTAACAGAAATCAAAAATATTAATTCGAAAAAAGTCCCAGGGTATGATCTTATTAACGGGGTAGTCATAAAACAACTCCCCAGAAAAGCTATCGTAAAACTATGCAACCTAATTAATGCGTCCTTTGGGCTTAGGTATGTACCTAAACTGTGGAAAGTTGCAGAAGTTATCATGATCCCAAAACCGGGAAAACCACTCCATGACGTGTCATCTTACAGGCCAATATCTTTGCTGCCAATTATATCCAAGCTCCATGAGAAATTATTGCTTAAAAGAATAAAACCGGTTTTCGAGACAAGCATTCCACGATAGATCAAGTACATAGAATTACTAATATAATAGAAAAATCACTAGAAGAGGGAAAAATTTGTTCTGCAGTTTTTCTAGATGTAGCACAAGCATTTGACAAAGTGTGGCATGAAGGCCTTACTTTTAAACTAAAACGGTTTCTGCCAAAACAATATTCGGATGTTTTGGAATCATACATATCTGATAGACATTTTAGAGTAAAACAGGAAGAATCATACTCAAATTTAAGAGAAATTCAAGCAGGCGTACCCCAGGGTAGCGTACTAGGCCCTTATCTATACTTATTATTTACTTGCGATATCCCAAAGCCAGAAAATTGTCACTTAGCAACATTTGCTGGTTTATTGACGGTAGAAAAATCTATTGAAAAATGCATAGAAAAACTTCAGGATGCAGTCACCGAAGTTCACAGTTGGACCACAAAGTGGCGAATAAAATTAAATGAAACCAAATCAATTCATGTTAATTTTACAAACACATACAAATAACAATTAACAACATTCCCGTACCATATTCAAATCAGGAAAACTATCTCAGGATAACACTTGATGCCAAATTGCGCTGGAACGCACATGTTAAGAAAAAAAAAGAAGAACTTGAGATAAGGTGTAGAAAAATGAAGTGGCTAATTGGAAGGGAGTCCAATTTAACAATTCATAATAAGTTACTGCTTTATAGACAAATACTGAAACCAATATGGACATATGGTATTCAACTATGGGGTTGTGCTAAAGAGAGTAACATTCTAGTTTTACAGAGATTTTAAAATAAAGTATTAAGAAACATTGTGAATGCACCTTGGTACGTTCGAAATAGTGACCTTCATCGAAATCTAAAAATCGAAACTGTAGCAGAGACTATAAAAAAGTACGCAAAAAGCCATGAAGATAGACTCCATCGGCATGTGAATGTGGAAGCAATTCAGCTTCTAGACAATACTATGCTAGTTCGAAGACTAAAAAGAGTGAAGCCGTTTGAGCTAGTAAACTAAGTGAATTATATAAAACAAAATAATGCTATAAACACAACACAATTGTGAGTTACAGACTAAACAAAGCGGGGAGAACTGTTGAGTGAACCCTAAGTTTAAATCTGACTTTTCTAGTAAATTAAGTTAAAACAAAATTGCTAATTAGTCTTACTGACTAGATTGTAATACAATAAACACAGTGTGTCTGAAAAAAAAACTCCGTCATATGTTTTTTATACTCCTCATTTAAAATCTGTGATGAATTTGGGTGTCGGAATTTAGGTTACGACAATGACGGCTTTCAGGTTGTGATTTTTCACGTTTTCTGGATTATGAAGGAGGCTGTCCCCTTTTCATATCTTACGAAAAATACCCACCTATCCAGAATTTTTGCTCCAAATATTCTGCTTACTGTAAGAATTAAATACATACAAGACTCCACCCCACTAAAAACTATTAATTATCATTTCGAATATCCCAGTTATAGATTAGGCGAATTTTTAGTTATGTTACAGTCAGATAGATACTGACACACAGACATATACTACCACAAAATTTGGTAATTAGGTTTTTTGGGTTTTTAAACAACTCATTTGAAGTGGTAATAAAAATATTTTAATGACGAACTCATTACGCTTTCACGTTTAATGGTATGAACAATTGAAAATTCTATACTTTTTCTTGTGCGTACTGTACTCCTAAAAATATTTGATGAATTTATGTTAGCAATGTTAATTAGTACAATAAAAGTTAGTTGTATTTGTTACAGATTGTTTTTAGCATTAATTTTGTCATATGACGGAATTCAGGTCAAAACTATGTCGGAATTCAGGTAAGCACTGTGTCGGAATTAGAAATTTCGGATCTCTATCTTTTTTATTTACTAAAAAAATATAGTTAGATTTAAATTCTCAAAATGGAATACAATGTTTAATCAAATGTCCAAAGTTTCAGCACAAATGAAAATAAATTTATCAACACATAGTGTAACCTGTCATTTTTACATTTAAGGCAACGTTACATATTTGTTTATTTAGGTAAATAATCAAGGCTCTTCGACTCGTCTTTCTGTACACAAATTAAGGGTATTTTATAGAGCTAGGTTTGGAGGTTATATAGTGTCCAAAAAGTTACCTTATAAAGGAGACATTCCATCGAATTACTGTGGACACTACGCACATCGCATTATCTGGACATCGTAATTGGAATTTAAGATCACACAGGTTTCGGGGAATAATCACATTAAAACTTTTGATTGTTTTGTTTTTCCGTAAAATTTTGTAATTTTCTTTGACGTTCACGGAGATAAACAGCTGTTCTGCTGGGGCATAGCGGCGTTGCCGCATCACAAATGGTTTCAGTAACAGGAAGGAAACATTTAGATGAACATTTCGTTCGCTTATGTTTATTTTCGAGGATATTGGGAAAATAATTTCTATTCCGAACCTCATATCCTCCACGGATTAGCTAGTTTTGATAGCACGAAAACATAGTTAGGTCCACGGTTTGACCAGGAACAACCGAGGCTCCGCCCCCTTTGATATCTTTATTAATTTGATGAGGAGAAAATAAAATAAATACGAGTTATGCACTTTTGTAAATGGGAGATAAACGAGGGATAAAAACCAAGACTAAAAGAATAAACGAAATCGTGTGAGTTAACATCTGAACACTCTTGTGCCGAGTTTAAGCAGTAGTTCAGTGTGTATTTTTAGGTTCAAGTTCAGAAACAACTTTATTAATGTAGAAATGTTTTACAAAAATGGCGTCAAACCATATGAATCTTAGAGAAAACATTTATAAAGAGCAAAGGAAACTTTTGACTAAAACTGTAACTAAAATACAACTAAATTCTACACTTAGTATAGCTTTACTCATATGGGAATTGGTTGAATGTTCAAATATTCCTGGGTTTGCTGCATGCTCTGATCTCCAGTAATTGAATTTACAGTTGATGGTTTCAATGCTGAGCATCTTATAGTCCGGCTGGTTATTTTCCTCCTACTTGCTATGTTGGCAGGGGTCCGGTAGGCAAATGTTCGGTCTATGTATGGAGGGTGTCTTGATGTTCTTGTTATAAAAATTTCAACCGTGGAAATAGATCCGACAACACCTCAAGGTGCGTTTTACGTATTTTCAATATCCCCTTGGTCGATGCTGCCCCCTATACACCGGTACGAAAGTATTGATGTATTTCCTTATTGGTTAGTTTGAAAACCGCGGGTTTTTTTCCTCCAGTCTTGCAAACCGGACTTAGTGATTTTTCGGTGAGAGCGTTTTTTTTTTATAAATAGGTTTGCATTCTTATTTGAATTTAACCGGGAAAATTTGGTTGGTACTGCGTTTTACTGTCCCCACCAAATTTAGGAATGGCATTTCCGGCAACTTCATTTTTTTTGTGTTCTCGACAAAGTGCCTTGTCTCTTTTCAAAAGAACTGGCTGTGTCGGCAACAAATCTCTGGGATGGCCATTGTTTTTTTTGGTAAGTGGCACTGCAGTGGCTGCAGGTTCTGCCCCAGAGACTGTGAAGAGTGAGCCGTCGTGTTTAGGCGAATCTTAAAGTGACGCTCACACCCTTTGAGAGGGATTTAAGGCGGCCTACGCCATTTCTACGGGAAATAAGAGCGCCCTGTCCATTCCATCGACGGGACAGTTGTGCTGGACGCTGGTGTGAAGCCGGGTGTAGCACTGTAACCCTGGGAAAGGGTTTTACGCTCGGGCAAGATCCAACCACATTTTTCACGACCATGTGCTGCCCTAGCGTCATGTGCTAGATAATCAGCAGGGGAGGCGCGGACAGAACAGGTGACCTGGTGCAACAATAGTGAGGAAATGTCAACACTTCAGGTTTAATAAAACACCAATAACTATTAAATAATCAAAGACCAAGGTAGGAGCAAGCTTCAGATATAATCTTTTACATAAATCTTTAATAATAACTTTTCATATAAATTTTTAATATAATTTAAACGTAATCTTTTCATATATAAACCGTATAATTTTCAATATTGCTTGTAAACGCAAGGTAACGGTATGACGTGATGACCACCATTTTGCGGCATATTTACTACATTGACTTGTTTTCATTTATTTAGGACAATTTTCCTGTCAAGTTTAAAGTGCCTTGCTATTTTGGCCCCATTTAATTGTGTGGTATTATTCTCAGGTTTCAATATTTTTTCAATCAATTTCATTGTCATGAAAATATACAAGATGAACTAAAACTTTGCAGAGACAAAAGAGAGATGAGGTTATATTTTTTTAGCGGTTTCCTTACATTGTTTTACCTCATGGGGTGGATCTCGGACTGGGTTGCTGTCTGTCTCATTCTACCCAACGTAGAATGATGACAGCGGATATTTGGTCCAGATCTCCCCTATGATGGAATGATTTTGGAAGTGTAATTTTTTTAACAATCATTTATATAAGTTAGTCTTACACTACTGACTCAAATGTAGGTACACTGTGACCTGTTGGAAATGTGCATCTACCTATAAGGAATTTTCTATTTGTGTCATTTTGATTCATTTAGGAATCTTTTAGAATTTTTTTCTTGGTTATTAGTAATTTTTTTTGGTTTTTTAAATTACACAAATACTCTGGAAGCCTCGGAAGTAGGTAGAGTATCATTGTTTGGCTACAACGTTTGAGTTGAACTGTATTTTATTTAAGATCTTCTTTGTAAAACATTGGTATTAAGACACTGTGGCGCACTTAAAATTTTCTTATTTCTGAACCCCCCCTTCTCCACTGTATAAAAGTTACCGGGCATATCAATGTTTTACCTAGCTGAAAAATACAGTTTTGCTTCCAGATATTTGTTTAATTATTCAGTAATTTTTTTTGTGTCACAAATTGGCACATTGTTATTGTTCTATTTACAGTGTCACAAAATGGCGGCAACGTCTTTAAGCTGCCACAAATGTCATCCAACGCATTTTAATTGGCCACAAATGGCGCCCTATGTGAGTTTTTGGCTAGTTTTTTAACATCTGATGTAATTTTTTTTGGTTTTTTTTTAATTTGAAAAAAAAAGAAAAAAATTATTTTAAAATTTTTTTTTTTAGAGAATTTTTTTTTGTGATACAGCCAAAGCCAGGTTAAGGCTTTCAGTGGCTGTCGGTGTTTTTTGACAACCAATCATTTTTTTTATTAAAAAACAAGATCATTGGTTTTTGGAAATAACACTTTTTTAAATATTTTTTGGTAATATTTGAACGTTGATTTGGAACTCGTTTTGTTGTTTTAGTAATCTTCACAAGTTTTTTCTTGGAAAATAAAATATTCATTTTATTTATTAAGGAAGAATAAGTGGAGAGTTTGTATTCAACTGCATTCAATTCATTCAACAAATCATGTTCTTAATTCTTTAAAGTTTTTTTGTAGGAAAAACATGTTTTAATTTTTTAAAAATTTTTTTAAAGAAAAATAAAAGTAATGTAAATTTACTTCTATTTTTTTGTTGATTTATAGGCGGATGGACCTCCAGACATGGTCTTTTTATGTTTTAAATATATGACATAGGTAGTGTGTTTTTTCTAACATTTTTTTTTGCAGGTTTATTTATTTATATGTTATTATTTCCTGCTTGTGATAATATAGAAATTGTTTCACCGATTATTTTTCAGTGCAGTCAATTTATTTAGGTCAACAAGTTATGTTTTTTGGTGATTTTTTTTTTTTTTTTGGGATATCACCACTTGGAAATTGGAATATTTTTACAGGGTTTCTTGGCTAGGTTGTTTTAAAGTGAATATAGCTTAACAGCTGGTAGCTTTGTTTAGTTGAAAGTATTAATTAGTAATGAAATAAAAGAAAATGAGTTTATTTTGCTTTGTCATTTTCTTTTCTTGTTTTGGTGGTAACTGTTGATGACAATTAAGATCTTACGTCACTCAGTTACATCGGGTCAGAGGAGGGTACTACTACTACATAGTGTCAGCTCGGAACTTTAGGGAACACAAGGCTAAAATTCCTAGAGCAACACATTGGCTGAACATCACTGCCAAAAGTCCAGTTAACATTTTTTTGGGTATTTTTGTTGGGGCAGTTTTTTTTTTAGGTCTTTGGTTGCCAGTTTAGTTGTCTAGTTGTGTTTTCGTGACTGGTCCAATTTTTTTTGGTAGAAAATCCAGCGTTGGGCTTTGGAGTGCATTTTTTTAAAAAATGACCTACGGGTATATCTATCAATTAAAGTTTTTCTGGTTCACAATTATTTTTTCTGTATTTTTTTTCTGCGTTCAGGTCATAGCTTGGTCATGGCCAATGGAGGGCAAACATTTATGTTTGAGCCTTGAGAAGTTTTGCCTGCTCCAGATTGAATACAGAGAAAATGAATTTGAAGCCCAACTAGATATAATACCACAAAAGAAATGTTTAACTGAGACAGATATAGATATAAGTTTTTTTGATTTTTTTAGTTTATTTGTAAAGTTCATTAATTTTTTTTTAACTAATGTCATTTTGAGGCCGTGAAATGGGTCAGTAAATTTAGGAGAAACTTTCAACTAAATATAAATGCTAGGCGGTGGTAATTGGTAAAAATATTTCAAAATTTTAAATTTTTTTCAAATAATTTAATTTTTCTTAGAAAGATTATTTCTTTCTGTAAACATAACTTCTCGAATTCTTGTTTTGGTCAAAACGGTTTGTATAGTGGTAGTTTGAAAGGGTGACCAGACAGGTTATATTTTTTTAGGGGACCAAACGGGAACTTCTTGAGTTACAAAAGGGGAACTTTTTTTGTCTTAGTTGATCAGGCAGGAAAAAATAAATCTTGTACTTCCAAATCATAGTTTTAAATAACAAGATTTATTGGTTAGGTGTTTGGGTCTTATAATGAAAAAAAACGTTTTGTTTTTGAGGATACTGGTATGATATGGAATTATTTTTATTTCATGCCAAATGTTGTTTGACGGCAGATATGCTAGTCTTCAGTTTTTTTTGATAGTTTGCATTTCAAGACAGTGGCGTGTACCTAAAGGGGCCTGTCTTCTGCGCCCATTGTAAAGCAACTTCCAACTTGCTTAGCTTTTTCACTTCATCTTCGTTTTGTTGCTTCTGAAATTAAAGCGTTATGTTGGATAACGATGGATGGTGTTAGACTAAGAAAGTACCTATTTAGGGATGAACACTTGGAAGTTGTGGACAATTGGGAAATAATTTTTTTTATTTAATTTTTTTTAATTTTAAAATAATTTCATACTGATGACCTCAAATAATGAAGCAAATTTTTAAATTACAATACACTGTTGTGGAATAAATGGGAAAATGTTCAGGTTAAACAATAAATTTAAGATGATAGATGTTGATGAATGAACCTAAGAATAAATTTAAAAACAATAGGTTTTCTTTGATGCGACTAAACAATGAAGAGGGCATATATTTTTTTTTGTTATGCATAATATGATAGTAGTACCTTTTGTATTGCAATAATTAGGGGTTTTCCTCCCGCGAGCTGGGTGGAAATGGAATAAATGTTTGGTTCGGAGTGTAGAAATCGAGGAACAAGGACTTCCTGCTAATCTTTTTAGGATTTCGCAACTTCGGTTTTCGCTAAATTAAAATACGTCCAAATTGGGCCTACAGGCTGAATTTCACATTTTCCAGGACCTTGCAGATTCGCAGAGAAAGACAAATTTTGCGATCTGGTTAGTTATGATAGGAAGTAAAATAGTAACACGCACATGAAGGAACTAGATATATCTAGGTTGGAAATTAGTAAGTTAACACTGACCTGAACAATTTTCCATAATAGTGTCCTATTTTCACAGGGTGCTTCAAAATATCATCACCCTCTCTTTGAAATAAGATATTGTTTCGCCTGTGGGCGTTTAGCCGGTTAAAAATATATAGGGTGCAGACGGGATTGGAATGGAAATCACAAGTTTTTGGGTTTTATTGACATTATACTTAGGGAATAGGGGAAGTGTCTAATAAAAAGTTTTTTGGTTTTAGGCCGAGTTTTGTTGATATAACAAAAGTTTATTTGGGGCCGGGAGGTTATTATGCTTTTTTAAAATTAATGTAATAGTTTTGGCTTCTTGATTTTTGTTGTCTGGTTTTTACGCAAGATTATTCCCAACTGTTTCATTTCAAAATATCATGTGTAGGTGATAGGGTCTCATTAGCCCTTGGACATTTGGTAATTTTTGCTTTGACTAATAGTTGTGGGAAGGGCCCAACTTAATTTTATATCTCGTGAACACCAGGAATAAGGATTTGATAATGCATTAAGCAGAAAAATTTTTTTGATTAGATGTTGTGTGTAAAGACACTTGAGTAGGCAGATTTAGTTTTACAACGTTCTTATAGGTGAACCTTGGAATTGTTTTCATAGTTGTTTTTCTGAAAGTGCACACAAGATAATTATTTACGGGGTTGAGTGCAAAGTTTAAAACTTAGGTTCACATTATTATAGTGGTACAGTAAATAAGTACTCACGTTGTTTATTTCCTTCAGTAATAATTTTAAACAAATATACTAACATCGTTTGTTTTTTTTGGAACATAAATATTTTTTAACTTTTCCTAAACTGATTGGTTTTTTTTGCAATTACGATTTTTATACCTTATGATTCTTAAGTAAATTTAATTTTCAACATTTTTTTTTGTATAGTAAATTAATTTTTCTAGCTCATTTACTTTTCACATTGCCACAGTTTTTTTCAAAGGAAAAGAACAAAAACAGTTGCATGAAAACTCGAATAAGATTTTTCTGGTGTTGATTTTATAAAAAAAATTTTAAGGTTCACTAATGGGTGCTGCAACCCCACTTAAACATATTATTTTTTTTTTGAAAATATTTTTTTAAAATATTTTTTTTAAAAAGGGAGACTTGATTTTCTTGTTGGAAATTGTTTTCTTTGGGCATAGTAGTTGCCCCTACAATGGTTTTACCAGTTTATTTAAATATTTTTTTTTCTGAATTAAAATATAATTTCATTTCGAACCCTCGCGTTTTAACAACTTATCATCATGTGTTTTATTTTTTTTTCTCCCTACTCCAAACCAGGGTAGATTAATATTTTGAAAATTTTAGTGAGCCACTATTTAATTTTTTTTTATTATTGGGCTACTGTGGTCGACACCAAAAATTTAAAAAAAAATTTTTTTTTTTGGACACCTTCCGGTACGATCCTAGGGTCTTCTTGACCATGGTTTGCATCAATTTGGTTGAAATTTTGGGAATTTCATTTTAACGATTATTAGAGAGTTGCAGTCCTATCAAGACGTTATTTGTATAAATTTTTTTATACTATCTGTAATTTTTTTTTAAAAAGATTTTTAATTACACACAACATCCTTACAAGTCTAATTCGACGCAATTTCAGCTAGCGGATTTTTTTTGATTGAGCATATTTTACGATTTCTATAACATGAACATCTGTTCCGATGTTTATTGCGTTCACTTATATATTAAGGGATGATGTTGCCTTAAGCAATGCATGGTTCGTGTAACCTCAGGATAGGTAAGCAGGTTAGAGTGGGTTTTGATTTATTCTTTCGAGAAAAATCATTATATACGGCGATTTGGGTTTTTTTTTGAGGAGTTTATTAGTGGAGCCGTTCTGCAATAGCAGGAGTATACCCTAGCGTTAACTGTGTACAACAGCTTTGGGATTTTTTTTTGTTATAGGTAGTCTGTTGTACGTTCCATTTAGGGATAAATTTACCTATTCGGTTGCTGAGGTAAACAAACATCACTTAACTTTATTTTAATCCAGTTCAGCCAGGATAAGCGCAATTATTTTTTTTTGGTTTTACTCACGCAGGAGTGGAACATAAGACCTGAACAGTCCAAAACTCTTGTCTCTCTTTTATTTTTTTTTAAATTTTTGTTATAGCTACTTGTTAATTCTAATTTAGGATTTAAGTAGTTATTTCTCTCTGCAAGGTTGGACGTCATAGTTGGTTGTACAAATACTTAATATAAACTATGATTACATTTTTACATGCAAATAAATTTTATTTTCTTACTGCTCCGGTGTTCTTCCATTTTGTTCGCGTCTGCTCGTATTTAAGTTTTATATTTTCTACATTTGTGAGAAAATTTATAGTGATTTTCACTAGTGAATTTAAAGTGAACTTTGTGTTTGTTATTGCGTGGTTTAGTTTTTTTAATTGGGAGGTATAATTAAGAGTTTTAAAGTTAAAAGTTTTAATATAAAAGGCACCATGGCTGTTTCTGTGAGTCGGTTGTCTGACATAAGGTACTTAGTCAAGGACGAGTTAATCTACGAATTAACATGGAGAGGCATAGCCATTGGATCGGTGGAAGAAATGAAACAACAGCTCATGCTGACTAAGCAAAGAGAAAAGACTGATACAAGTATGAGATACCCTCCGTATCCCTTTAAATTTGGCCAGGATACTTTTAGCTGCATGAAGAAGCTAGATAGTCTGGTACCGCTGGTAGAGAAGTTCTCTGGTACGAGCAAAGGGGGAGAGTTTAGGAAACTCGCTGTAAGGTTGGAACATGTGTTAGCCAGGATAAATAACATGAATCCGTCAAACTTTGAAGAAAGTCAAACAAAAGGCATACTGGTTGCGGAAACCTTGAGTTTGATTGGGAGATTGCAGAGCCAAGCAACAGATTTACTAAGAGTTGGCGTTACCTCAGATGATGATGAAGCATCTGAAACCCAATCAACGAGTCGAAGCTCAGATCACTCGACAAATGTTGGCAACATTCCCAGCCAGTCTCAACTCCCGCAACTACAGCACTCGAGCACACAAAGAACAGCTCAACAGCCTACGAACCAACCGTCGGTCATTGCTCCAGTGCAAATGCAAGTGCTAACGAACCCAACTCAAGCACCAATACAGGCACCAACCCCAATGCTAATTCAGAATGACGGTACAACAGCTTTTCATTATCAACAACCGTCCACCGTTCCTTTGAGTTTAGCTGTCCTCCAAAGTAGCATAGCACCGATTGCTCAGTCACGACCATTTTCATGTTCGTCACCAGTACCAATGTCAAGTGATCCTGGTACCTCATATCACGTTGCACCTGTACCTCCACATAAATGGAACTTAAAGTTTACAGGCGAGAGGGGTACATCTCCGTCACCGCATTTTTTTGAGGGAGTGGACGAGTTGAGTCAGGCTAGAGGAGTTAGCAAAATGATTCTACTGAACTCAGGCATTGATCTTTTTGAAAAGTCAGCCTATACTTTTTATAAAGATGTTCGTAGAGAAGTCCATACATGGGAACAGCTGGAACAGAGGTTCATGGCAGAATATCTTCCTTCTTCATATGGCGAGAAGCTGTTGAAGGAAATCCAAAAACGTAAACAAGGCCCTGAAGAGTCTATAGGGACCTATAATGCTGTCATGAACACATATTTCCAAAGACTTGGCTGTCCTGTTTCTGAAGAGGCGAAATTAGCTATCGTCTTCAGAAATATCGCGGACATCTATAAGAAAGGGTTGATTGCTACTGAGGTCAATAGCCTATCACATTTAAAAGATTTGTGTCGTAGAATAGACCAGAGATATGGGTTAGAGGAGGAGAATTTTACTCCGAGAAGAAACCAATCTATTGAACCTGACTTGGCCTACGTTGACGTAGAGAGCGATTTTGACGATTTCCCAACAGGGGTTGATGCAATTCAAATATCAGGTGCCGGGACATCGAACCAACAGAATTTAAATCATCCTGCTAACAGATTCGACAGAAATAGGCAGCAGCAAGCAGGCAGTTTCTCTGCTAGTGGTCAGTCTAGCGTAAGTGACAGGGATGCACAACCACCACAGGGTGTTGGATCTGGTAGGGCGAATAGGGACGTTGTTTGTTATAGATGCAACCAAACAGGGCACATGGCGATCGGGTGCGCATTACCTAGAGGTAAGCAGTGTTATCCGTGTGGACAAGCAGGGGTAACAGTAAGAGAATGTCGTAATTGTAATCGTCAGGGAAACGGACCCAGGCGCTCGTAGGTGGTCGACCTTCGAGTCAGCCTGAACAAGCATCGACCGATAGGCTAACGTACGTCTTAGATTATGTGATAAGTCATGCTCGTAAAGATGAGAGACCTTATTTAGAAGTGGATGTGCTCGGAAATAAGTTATTAGGTTTGTTGGATTCCGGGGCTTCACGTAACTTTTTAGGGAATCATGGTTGGTCAATCATCGAGAGGTTTGGTTTTTCACTTGATACGACAAAGAAGACGAGTTGTATTGTGGCAAATGGTCAAAGCACGAGTAGTATTGGGACAGTGCAGCTTCCTATGCGAGTTCAAGATAAATTTAGGTTAATAGAGGTCGTCGTCGTTCCTGAGTTGCCGCACACTTTGATTTTAGGATTAGATTTTTGGATTTCGATGGGTATAGTACCGAACTTAAGTACTAATGAGTGGCACTTTGCCGATAATAAAGATGTGATTTGTTCTTTAGAAACATCAGACCAACAAACAACTCTTACACCTTATGAATCAGAACGACTAGAGGAATTGGTCGTTAAATATAAGACTATTATGGGTGACACACTGGGATGTACAGACAGAGTAGAACATAAGATTACAACAGATGCAGCACCGATAAGACAACGTTCTTATAAGGTCTCACCGGTCATTCAAAAACTTATTGATGACGAGATCGACGAAATGCTGAAAATGGATGTAATAGAACGTAGTAGTAGTTCATGGGCTTCACCAGTGGTAATGGTACAAAAGAAAAACACAAAGAAATATCGTTTCTGTGTAGACTACCGCAAATTAAACTCAGTGACGGCGCGTGATAGTTATCCTTTACCACTCGTATCCGAGACTCTTAACAAGTTGAAAGATGCTAAATACTTGTCAACTTTAGATATCAAAAGCGCTTATTGGCAAGTACCAATGGCAGAATCATCGAAGCCACTAACAGCATTCATCTGTCGACGAGGTCTCTTCCAATTTAAGCGTTTACCTTTTGGTCTTCATAATGCACCTGCAACTTGGCAGAGACTCATAGATAGCATCATAGGAAACGATTTAGACCCCTACGTGTACGTATATCTCGATGACCTCGTAATTGTCACACAGAGCTTTTCTGAACATCTTAGAATTCTTGAGGAAGTCCTACGAAGATTGCAAAATGCAAAGATAACGGTAAGTTGGGAAAAATGCCAACTGTGTAGGCCAGAAATGACTTATTTAGGATTCGTCGTGGACCGTCGAGGCATCCGAGTTGACCCTAATAAAATTAGAGCCATGTTAGAAATCCAGAGGCCAAGAACTGTCAGAGCAGTTCGTAGAGTTGTAGGTACAATTTCCTGGTATAGACGTTTCATAGAGAATTTTTCAGCGATAATAGCTCCAATTACAGCTCTAACTAAGAAAAATCAAAAGTTCGATTGGAATCCAGACTGCGAAAAGGCATTTATTAAGATTCAAAGAGACGCATGAGGATATGGAATAGGAGCATGTTTAACGCAACCTTATCCTGAAGGAGACAAAGTCATATGCTATTTGAGTCGATCTTTGACTAGGCAAGAACGTGTTTACACGACCACCGAGCAAGAATGTTTTGCATTGGTTTGGGCGATAGAGAAGCTCCGGCCATATATTGAGGGGATCTCATTTAAGGTCATAACAGATCATTTTAGTTTAAAATGGCTTCATAGCTTGAAAGAGCCCAGTGGAAAGTGGAAGACTTGCTCGTTGGTCTGTAAAACTGCAGCAATATGACTTTAAAGTAATCCATCGGAAAGGGAAAGATTTAGTTGTCCCGGACATGTTGTCTCGCGCAGTTGATACAATTTCGCATCCCAGAGACGTTTCAACAGCAATAAAAGATCGATGGTACCAAAAGATGGTAAAGAGGGTCGTAGAATCACCACTAAAATTCATGAATTGGAGATACACTGATAATAAGTTGTATAAATATGTCAAACAAGAATACCCCCAACTTTCACCATCTAACGAATATTGGAAAGAGGTAGTCCCCAAAGATCATAGGCGTAGAATTATTGGAGAAGCTCACGATCCTCCTACCGCAGGACATATGGGTGTGTATAAAACCTTCCACAGACTGGCGGAAAATATTATTGGCCAAAAATGTGCCAGGACGTGGCAACTTTTGTAAAGAAATGCTTTGTCTGTGCAGCTCATAAAGGTGATACACAAGGTGTATCTGATCAGATGATATCTCACCCAAAACCAACTCGTCCTTGGGAAATTATCTCAACAGATTTATGTGGACTTTTACCTCGTTCGACAAAGGGTAATTGCTGGATTCTCGTCGTTACGGACTATTTGAGTAAGTTTTCCTTAGTTTTTCCAATGCGAACAGCCCCTACTCAAGCTGTTGTCAAGCATCTTGAGGAGCAAGTATTTATGGTCTTCGGAGTACCCCGTTTGATACTTTGTGATAATGGCCCTCAGTACAAAAGTAACGAGTTTAAGCGTTTTGCTGAGAGTCATCAGGTTAAAATTCAGTATAATCCGTATTATCACCCCAGAGCAAATCCAACAGAAAGGACGAATCGTACGTTAAAAACCATGTTATGTTGTTATGTGAAAGACAACCACAGGAAGTGGGACGAACAAATACATAAACTTGCCTGCGCGATTCGTACTGCAACCCATGAGACAACCAGGATGTCTCCTTTCTTTGTTAATTTTGGTAGGAATATGTGTTTGTCAGGAAAATATTACTCCAACCCAGTTTTGTTATCTGAAGAGAATGGTGTACAATCCGCAGCTGAAAGTAAGAACGAAGGTTTCCGGAAGCTCTATGCTGATGTTAAGAGAAGGCTAGAGGTGGCAGGAGAGAAAAACGTAGTCCAGTATAATTTGCGTACAAGGGTACCCAACTTTGTTGTGGGTCAGCGTGTTTGGAAGAAGAATTATGTGTTGTCAGATGCTGCGAAGTTTTTCTCGAAGAAGTTAGCACCGAAATTCGTTGGTCCTTATGTGATTAGGAATAAAATTTCTCCTTGGATATTTGAGCTTCAGGAACCATCGGGTAAAGTACTGCCAGGGAGTTGGCATGCCAAAGACCTTAAGTGGCAGCGGATCTCTCCGATTAACCTTTTTAGGTTAATCGTCTTGAAGTTGGGGGGGTATTATGTAACGTGTCATTTTTACGTTTAAGGCAACGTTACATATTTGTTTATTTCGGTAAATAATCAAGGCTCTTCGACTCGTCTTTCTGTACACAAATTAAGGGTATTTTATAGAGCTAGGTTTGGAGGTTATATAGTGTCCAAAAAGTTACCTTATAAAGGAGACATTCCATCGAATTACTGTGGACACTACGCACATCGCATTATCTGGACATCGTTATTGGAATTTAAGATCACAGGTTTCGGGGAAAAATCACATTAAAACTTTTGATTGTTTTGTTTATCCGTAAAATTTTGTAATTTTCTTTGACGTTCACGGAGATAAACAGCTGTTCTGCGGGGGCATGGCGGCGTTGCCGCATCACAAATGGTTTCCGTAACAGGAAGGAAACATTTAGATGAACATTTCATTCGCTTATGTTCATTTTCGAGGATATTGGGAAAATAATTTCTCTTCCGAACCTCATATCCTCCACGGATTAGCTAGTTTTGATAGCACGAAAACATAGTTAGGTCCACGGTTTGACTAGGAACAACCGAGGCTCCGCCCCCTTTGATATCTTTATTAATTTGATGAGGAGAAGATAAAATAAATACGAGTTATGCACTTTTGTAAATGGGAGATAAACGAGGGATAAAAACCAAGACTAAAAGAATAAATGAAATCGTGTGAGTTAACATCTGAACACTCTTGTGCCGAGTTTAAGCAGTAGTTCAGTGTGTATTTTTAGGTTCAAGTTCAGAAACTATTTTATTAATGTAGAAATGTTTTACAAAAATGGCGTCAAACCATATGAATCTTAGAGAAAACATTTATAAAGAGCAAAGGAAACTTTTGACTAAAACTGTAACTAAAATACAACTAAATTCTACACTTAGTATAGCTTTACTCATATGGGAATTGGTTGAATGTTCAAATATTCCTGGGTTTGCTGCATGCTCTGATCTCCAGTAATTGAATTTACAGTTGATGGTTTCAATGCTGAGCATCTTATAGTCCGGCTGGTTATTTTCCTCCTACTTGCTATGTTTATTTTATTTTATTTTTTATTTTATTGAAAAAGTAATCAACAGACATAAAGTCCAATAATAGATTACAATTATAACATTTGTTTAAATCTAAACAGTCATCACTAATAACAAAAAAAAAGAACACTTCTAAAACCCGCAAAAAAAAATACTAACACTTTAATGCGATTTCACTAAATGTATAAAAAAAAACTACATAATCTCTACAATTTTACTTTTAAACCTACCAAGCGATTCATAAAAAATGTCTATATTCATAAGAAGATTGGCAGTGGTCGTTATTCTATATATAGGTGAATTCATTCCTAAATTTGTATTTGCCCTGTGAACATAAAATGTACTTAACGCCCTATTATTAAAGATATTAACTGTCAAAGCTAACCTACTTAAGATAAAAGGACAGTCTATTTTATTATGTAATATTTTGTATATAAATAGCAGGCAAGCCATGGTCCTTCTAGTTTCTAAACGCTTAAATCCAAATTCACTTAGAAGCCGCTCATACGGTATATCCATCAAATAAACCTCAAATTTTTTATAACACAGGTATCTCAAGAATTTTTTTCGTACTTTTTCTATCATTTCCTTGTATACTGTGTAAAAGGGAGACCACACGATGGACGCATACTCTAATATACTTCGCACAAAGGTATTGTACAGAGTGATTAAACTATTTATTTTTGTAAAGTTGCATGCATTTCTAATTATAAATCCCAAAGTTCTAAATGCCTTATTAGCAATGCAATGAATGTGAGAATCAAAATTAAGGCTTGGGTCAAACAGAACTCCTAAATCTTTTATTTCATATTTGTGTTTTAAAGTTTTGTTGTTGATTTTATATTGGTAATTAATTGGATTTTTTTTTCTAGTATAGTTCACTATATAACATTTGTCAGCATTAAAACTTAATTTATTCTGTATAAACCAGTTGACCAATACTTCCAAATCCTCCTGTAAAAGTTCACAGTCTCTTATCGTGTAGATTATTTTGAAAAATTTGAAATCATCAGCAAACCCCTCACACTCACAATTTTGTAAGCAACCAGGAAGATCATTAATAAGATACAGAAATAGCAATGGACCCAAATTTGACCCCTGCGGTACCCCTGAATAAGATACGAAGCTCTCAGAGTTACATTCCTTAAAAACCACATACTGTCTTCTGTCTTTTAGAAAAGATAAAACTACTTTAAGCAACCCTTCTGATAATCCAAACGCATCTAGTTTCTTCAGAACAATGTCGTGGTTGACTCCATCGAACGCATTTGAAAAATCTGTATAAATAACATCCATTTGTCCATTAGAGTCAACCACGTCATTTAATTTATGTGAAAAACTTACCAAATTAGTAACGGTGGACTTTTGATTCATGAATCCATGCTGCTTTTCTGAGATTGCTCCCGATATATGATTGTAGATTTTTGTGTACATGATTGACTCAAATATTTTGCTTGGGCAACAGATCAGAGCTACGGGTCTGTAATTTGAAACGTATTTTTTGTCTCCACTTTTGAAAATGGGTACTATTTTTGAAATTTTCCACTTTTCCGGATAAATGCGCGTTTGAAGTATTAAGTTAAATATTATTTTCAAAGGTTCTAATAAAAAATCAATGCAGGCTTTGTAAATATAAGGTGGTATTTTATCCGGTCCTACCGATTTTTTAGGTTTCAGCTTTCTAACTGCCGCTTTTATATCTGATTCATAAATATTTTTATATCTAAAATGGAGTTAGTAAGGGGTACCTGGGGGTCAAAATCTAAATTATATTGTGAAGAATTGGCCTGTACAATGCCAGAAAACTGTTGGGCAAATGCATTCGCTATTTGTTTATTTCCACTCACCTCGTCCCCCTCAAACACCATTGAAACATCCGACATACCTGTATTACATCTTACTGATGAGATATATCTCCAAAATTGGCTAGGATCATTACATAAATTTTGTTCTAGCTGATCAACATACCTTTTGTGAGCTTTTTTAATGTCACTTTTTATTTTAGACCTCAAAAGAGTGTAATTTAATTTTTCAAATTCATTGTTAAACTTTTTAACCTTATTTCTTAGCCTATCCTTTTTTTTAAAATCATTGATAATATCTTTTGCAAACCATGGGGATATGATCTTTTATTTTCGCGCGCTAATGGTACACATTTATCTAAGGCTAAATACAATTTCTGATAAAAGATATCTGTTGCTAAATTTACATCCCTCCTATTCGCCATTTCATCCCAGTTTGTGGATCGCAATAATGTATAAAATTTTAAAAAGTCTGCCTTTTTATAATTGTACTGACTATTAAAAGTTTTTTTTGCCAATATGCTATTAACTTCTAGTTTGCAATATAGTGTAGGGTGATTAGGATACTCTTTTAATAGTGGCATATTATTTTTTTCTAACTCAATAGGAAAATTACCTAGGACTAAGTCAAGATATCTGTTATTGTTGTTAAGAATAGTGTTTTTTTGAACTAAATCTAACAAATGAATCGTCTGTAAGTATCTATTTTCTAACCCTGAAAACACCGTTCTATTTTCTAAGTCAGCTATTGTTTTAATATTAAAGTCTCCAAGCAATATAATTTTGCTATTTTCCCCTAGTAAACGCCTTTCCACGTTCTCAAAGAATAAGTTGTAAACCTCATATGGCATTCCCGGAGGAATATAAGCTGCTCAGAGATACAGTGTTTGAGAGAAAGTGTTTATTTTAATCCATACTTCCTCAATCTGAAAATTTTGGCAAGAATAAGATAAAGATTGGGAAACTATGTCAGCCCTGACAGCGACCAACGTGCCACCACCAGTTTCTTTTTTGGATGCAATTAATTCTCTGTCTTTTCTATATACAACATACCTGTTATCGATGAATTCTTGATCGTAGACAGAGGGTTGAAGCCAGGTCTCTGTCAAGACAATAATATCGTAATTTGAAGAGTATATCGATAGCTTGAGTCCTAGTAACTTTGAGTTTAGGCCTTGGCAGTTTTGGTAATACAGGCTTAAATATTTACATTCATTTCTAATAGACATCATTAAGTGAATTTTCTGAGTTTATTACAAACCTCTTCGAATTTTCAGATTTACGCATGAAGATTCTTCCGTCTCTGATCCACAAAAACTTAATTTCATTTTTTTGTTTGAACTCGCGGCACTTCTTGAAAAGGACACGATTGACCTTTGTGAGAGATTCATTTATATAAATGAGTTTTTTGGCCTGGGCGCCCTGGGAACCCTCAACAACATCTTTAACACATAAGTCTCTCCTAATTTTTTTAGCTCTCAAAAATTCATCTCTTTTTTGTTTCGAGATAAACTTCACAAAAATTGCTCGCGGCTCATCACTTTCTCTCTGTTTATCACCAATGCGATAACAAAAATCTAGTTGTTCTTCGCCAATTTTAATATTTATTGCATTAGCGATCTTAATCACCGAAGATATCACATTTTCTTCTGTAACTTCAGGTATTCCAATCACTTCAACATTGTTTACTCGTGTATACTGTTCCTGATTATTAATAATTATTTTTAGCTCCTGGTCTTCCTTCTCTAATTGGTAACATCTTGCTTCAAGTTTTTCCATATGTTCCAGGCAATTAGAAATCTTTTGGTCTTGCTTTCTAATTAATTCATTATTTTCATCAATTTTGGCTTCGCAAAATTTGATTGATTGATTTACGTTAGTCTTCAACTCAGCGACAGACTTATCAACTTTCCTTATTTCAATCAGCAAATCTCGCAGAGATAGACCCGGGCACGACCACATGTCCATCCATCTGTAGGTCCTTTTACGCAGTGTTGATGGGACACATTTGGGCACTGTTTTTCAGCACATTTAACAGTTTTTCTCGAACTTGTTATTTTTACTAAACAAATATCACACGCCGACATTGTGGTATCGCTACCTATCTTCCACTAGAATAGTCAATGGTCTCGTGTCGGGACTGCGATAAACACACAAAAAACCGCTTGTTATTTTTAGTATTTAATTTAGATAACACAATGATTTTGGTTTTTTGAAATGATCACTTTACTATTTCACTTTATTTTTACACAATAATATTTCTCCTATATTGGGCTGTTGTTCGTCCAAAAATCGCGTTTTTTTATACAGTTTAGACTATGTTTAAGCGTTTTCTTTGCGGAACAAACACATGTGTGTTATATCGTGACGACCGTTGAGTAGGAATTTGTTGGCAGGGGTCCGGTAGGCAAATGTTCGGTCTATGTATGGAGGGTGTCTCGATGTTCTTGTTATAAAAATTTCAACCGTGGAAATAGATCCGACAACACCTCAAGGTGTGTTTTACGTATTTTCAATATCCCCTTGGTCGATGCTGCCCCCTATATACCGGTACGAAAGTATTGATGTATTTCCTCATTGGTTAGTTTGAAAACCGCGGGTTTTTTTCCTCCAGTCTTGCAAACCGGACTTAGTGATTTTTCGGTGAGAGCGTTTTTTTTTATAAATAGGTTTGCATTCTTAATTGAATTTAACCGGGAAAATTTGGTTGGTACTGCGTTTTACTGTCCCCACCAAATTTAGGACTGGCATTTCCGGCAACTTCATTTTTTTTGTGTTCTCGACAAAGTGCCTTGTCTCTTTTCAAAAGAACTGGCTGGGTCGGCAACAAGTCTCTGGGTTCGCCATTGTTTTTTTTGGTTAGTGGCACTGCAGTGGCTGCAGGTTTTGTCCCAGAGACTGTGAAGAGTGAGCCGTCGTGTTTAGGCGAATCTTAAAGTGACGCTCACACCCTTTGAGAGGGATTTAAGGCGGCCTACGCCATTTCTACGGGAAATAAGAGCACCCTGTCCATTCCATCGACGGGACAGTTGTGCTGGACGCTGGTGTAAAGCCGGGTGTAGCACTGTAACCCTGGGAAAGGGTTTTACGCTCGGGCAAGATCCAACCATATTTTTCACGACCATGTGCTGTCCTAGCGTCATGTGCTAGATAATCAGCAGGGGAGGCGCGGACAGAACAGGGGACCTGGTGCAACAATAGTGAGGAAATGTCAACACTTCAGGTTTAATTTAACACCAATAACTATTAAATAATCAAAGACCAAGGTAGGAGCAAGCTTCAGATATAATCTTTCACATAAATCTTTAATAATAACATAATCTTTTCATATAAATTTTTAATATAATTTAAACGTAATCTTTTCATATATAAACCGTATAATTTTCAATATTGCTTGTAAACGCAAGGTAACGGTATGACGTCATGACCACCATTTTGCGGCATATTTACTACATTGACTTGTTTTCATTTATTTAGGACAATTTTCCTGTCAAGTTTAAAGTGCCTTGCTATTTTGGCCCCATTTAATTGTTTGGTATTATTCTCAGGTTTCAATATTTTTTCAATCAATTTCATTGTCATGAAAATATACAAGATGAACTAAATTTTTGTGTTATTTGTACAACCCAATGACCAATTTTGCAAAGACAAAAGAGAGATGAGGTTATATTTTTTTAGCGGTTTCCTTACATTGTTTTACCTCATGGGGCGGATCTCGGACTGGGTTGCTGTCTGTCTCATTCTACCCAACGTAGAATGATGACAGCGGATATTTGGTCCAGATCTCCCCTATAATGGAATGATTTTGGAAGTGTATTTTTTTTTAACAATCATTTATATAAGTTAGTTTTACACTACTGACTCAAATGTAGGTACACTCTGACCTGTTGGAAATGTGCATCTACCTATAAGGAACTTTCTATTTGTGTCATTTTGATTCATATCTTTTAGAATTTTTTTCTTGGTTATTAGTCAATTTTTTTGGTTTTTTAAATTACACAAATACTCTGGAAGCCTCGGAAATAGGTAGAGTTTCATTGCTTGGCTACAACGTTTGAGTTGAACTGTATTTTATTTAAGATCTTCTTTGTAAAACATTGGTATTAAAACACTGTGGCGCACTTAAAATTTTCTTATTTCTGAACCCCCCCTTCTCCACTGTATAAAAGTTACCGGGCATATCAATATTTTACCTAGCTGAAAAATACAGTTCTGCTTTCAGATATTTGTTTAATTATTCAGTAATTTTTTTTGTGACACAAATTGGCAACGCATTTTAATTGGCCACAATAGAACATTGTATATCATCTCAAAAATCAGTCCATGAATACTAAGGGGCTTAAGGTGACGGAATTCGGGTCGACTACGGTACTCAATAACTAACAGAAATATCAGACTTTGGAGTTTTGATCGACAGTAAATTGTCATTTTCTAACGAAATCACTCAGGTAACAAGTAGGGCAATGAAGGTATTATCCAGCGTTTATCAATAGACATGTGATGGTTTGCATTTAGGACACCTTATTGTGCTCTTGTTAGGCCTGTCTTAGAATATGGAACGGTTGTGTGGTACCCTTCATTTGGTTGTTACATTGAGCAGATTGAAAGAGTTCAAAATAAATTTTTCAGAGTGGCAACCTTTAGGAGTGGATATCGGCGAGAAGAATACAACTACGACTGGATGAGAAATAGTTTGAATTTACCTACTTTGGAGTCCGTCACAGAGTGATCAATTCAGCAACAGATTGTCCTCAGCTGTTATCCCGTTTTAAACTTAAATTTCCTAATCACATTAATAGGCGTTCAGACATTTTTTCTACCACACTAATTATGGTAATAATGAATCAACTACACGATTACTACGTAGTGCCAAGAGCCTGTCAAGGCAAATAAATATTTTTGACTCGAAAATTAATTTATTTAAAAAACAGCTAAAAAGTATTTTATAAGTTCCTGCTGTATTCTAGTCCATATTGAAACTGTGTTAGAGTCCGTGATTTGTAAAATGATTTTGTTAATTTTGTTTTTTTTTTAAGATTTCCATATTTTAAATGAATTCCATTGATAAAAAAATAAATAAATAATTAAACAGAAAAATATACCCAAAATAGGATATAAATCCACAGCGCGACGGAGCCTCATAAATCGCAACTTTTTCAAGGAAAAACACTAGGGCCTATACTCCGTTAGATTAAAAACACTGCACTTGCATCGAAAATATAAATTTTCTTCAACAAGCCGCGATTCGTAAGATGTATAACGAATTAAAAACTGTAAATCAAAACTTAAACACTTACCACAACACCAACATGCACAACACATTAACGACTGCAAAGCGAGACAAACAAACCAACCTCACTTTTAACGAGATCAGCTGTTTATCTGCCCGCACGTACCTAACGAAAGTATTAGTAACTCCGGTTATGTGTGGTCTGACTAGCCACAGAATATTTTTGACTAGCCATATGATACTTTTCTGTTTATTCAGTAGCCGGCCAGGCTTTATCCACGCATTCTTAAGGACTTATGTCACACTGATGTGCTCTAAAGAGAGCGAAACACATGTGTCTGAATTGCTATCTGACATTTTTTTTGTTCATAACTCGTATACTGTCAACTAAAGAACCCCGAAGATCATTTTCACGCTGAACCACTGATTTATAACCAGACTCCCTTAAAACAGCTTTGTATTTTTTTATTAGTGTTTAAACAATTGTAAATTTATGTAAACATTAAAATACATATAACAATATTTTTGTAAAAATTATGTTGTTTATCTTTTTCGCATTTGTGTCAGTAATTCAAAATGAAATTAACTAATTAACTTATTTTATAAGCATGCAATCTACCGTCTGGAAAATATAGAAAAATTAGAAGACGTGACGGCTACCCGACGCCCCTCTAATATACGGAGCTCACTTTTTCCCTAAATAATTCACACCGTTTATCTTGGAGTCGTCGTAAACTTTTTCTTGATCCAATTTTCCGCCTATTGCCGTTTCTTTTTATTGTAGAGAAACGGATGGAAGGACTACAAAAAGTGTGTTAATAGACAAACATTATTTCTGAGGTTCAGGAACATAAACAAACAATGAGAAATTGTTAAGGAAGCGACGTCGGCAACCGGTTTGGTGAAGGGAGGAGGGTAGGGTCACTGCATCCTGGAAACCTGGCGTACCCAGCGCTTCCAGGATGCTATGACCCTAGAGGAGGGGGGAATGAAATGGAATTAGCTCCCTTAGCACCAAACCTTGTAACTAACTATGACTTCATAGTTTTCGGCCGCCTGAATATAAATTTGAAATTATTTGAGGCGGAGCAGTGGTAAAATCTGCAGAGGATCTTCCTTTCTTCTTGTTTTCGACCGATGGGCCGTGGCGGATCTGTGGTAAAATACGTCGCGAGCAAAGACAAAACTTGGCGGCCCGACGCGACGCTGACGGTTCAAAAAATGAAAATTTGACTTTTCTAGACTTTGCTGCAGCCACTCTATCCATAACTTTATCAAAGTTAATCTTTTTGGCTATTTCATAATTTATGCTTAATATTCCTGGGTCAGCAGTCTCTGCGGTGTCATAGTTGATCACCTAAAATATTTAATTAATTTTAGTTTGCTAAATGTCAGCTCACATGACACAGGAGTGACTGGCATAGTTGGAAATATTCATAGGGCAAGTTAGAAAAATTTGGAATTATACAATATAATATGTTTCTAGCATATTAAGAGTATCCAAGCAGCTAGCTGCTTTCAGGTTTGAAAGCAACCAGCTTGCATGAGGTTTGAAATTTTCAAGTTCATGATACAGCTCTTTTGCGTCAAAATCGTTGCTATATTTATTAGCCAAATCTGCAGCATGTTTTTTATTTATTCCAGTGATAATTATGCCAATGACTTTGCAGAAAGGAAGTAGGTTTAACATTACATTACACGGTACGTACGGAGCGACATCTTTCCGGCATCGCTGCAAGCAGTAGTAAATGCATTAAAAATATAATAGGCACATCATAAAGGGGCCTACAGACACGCGAGCATTTCTTGAGATTAGTACGCGCACTAATCTCTGCATACATGTACGTTTGGTGGAATTGCCTACACACACGAAGACAAAATTAAACGTTCTAAACATAAACACGATAATATCAATGCGTTTTGCCTAGACACCGAGAGATTTGCTCGCGTACATCGTGCGCGCGAACTAATCTTCGAGAGATATTTTAGGCGGATATTGTCTACACACGAAGAGATTAGTATGCGCAAACTTGTACGCGCGTACTAATCTCTAGAAATGTTCGCGAGTCTGTAGGTTCGGTTCGGTTCGGTTCGGTTCATTTCCTGTGTCGCATATTCACCGAAAATTCACTGGGCGAAGCACGGGTAGCGCGCCCCTAGCGCCTTTAAAAAAGCAACAAAACATTAAATGAAATTAAAATAGAAATCCAACCATAGCCCAGTTATTGGTGATTAGGTTGGTGTCTTTATCAGAAATATAAGCTTTCGACCTTGGGAGAGATTGCGATCCGCCATCTTTCGAATGAAAAACTTCAGGAGAAAACACGGCCGTATTCAGCGAGGAAGGTAGTCTGCTGCCCCCCTTTCTAATCAGATTTTCCTAAGTAAGGCTATAACACTGGATTGATGAACCGAACCCCCTCTTAAAAAGGCAATTCATTTTAGAAACCCGCCCCCTGTTTCCAACTGGATATACACTCAAAAATACACAAAAATTCTTATTTTTAAACGTAATGTGACAAAATTTGCTAAGTAAAACTTTTTTTGTTAGACTAATATTTTAATAGCATAAAAACTACTTATTTTTTGAAGAATTTAGAAATAGAAAAACTAGAGTAATCATAATAACAAAAAACATTTTATTTAAAAATAAATCGATTCACAACGGATCTGATACTTTCCTATCCCATTAGCACACTTTAAGTAAACTCAAGCTATATCCATCTTGGAAACAGTTTTTTGTAAATAACTCTAAAACGAAAGCCCCTACAAAGTTTTTGGTTATATTACAAGTTTTTGAGAAAAATGTACTATTGACATATTGATGCGATGCTCAATTAAAAAGTTAGCATTTTTTAAATTTTTTAACTGTCAAAAAACTGTCATTATTATTAATGAATTTGAACCAAAATCTAATCAGATCATTAAAGTATTGAACACTATTTTACCTGAAAATTTAGACATACACACGCAGACATATATCACGACGATATTACTAGGGTAAGTCAAGATACAACGAAATAAAAAATTTTCGGCGTCATCTGAAAAAAAAAATTCTCTAGCCATTGCTGAGCGGGCTAGGAAGGTAGAAAGTCAAGTACGCGAAAATGGAATTCCGTAAAAGTAATAGGGAGGAAAGTATAGCCAAGTTCCAATGACCAAACACATTTCAAAATTAAAGGTTCTTATTAGTTTGGAATAGTTTTGTTACTTTGCTATATAGCCACACTTGTTTATGTTCAATTTATAACTTTGCCTAAGGGTCAATTTTTACCCAACTGTAGCACGGCGAAAGAAAGTGTAATGTTTTTTGATTGTAGTATGTTAGTAAATTTGTTTGTATAACGCTAGAGGCTAAACGGCTGAACCGGTTTTGAAAAAGGTGTCGTTGAATTGCTACTGATCCCGAAGGTGCTATGGTCTATATTTTTTTAAACAGGTACCAACATGGCGGTCTTCAGACGTCATTTTGTCACATGTTGTAGGCTTTAAAGCATACAAATTATCTAAATTTCAGGCAATTTTATTGAAATTCCTTTGATTACCTATTGCAAATGTCCTCTAATATGTTGTAGTTACTTTGTACTCATCCATGCTTCCACCCATCTCCCCTCCTGTCCTGTCCCCTACTCTGTTCAGAAACCATATTCGTATAATTTTATCAAATATTGAGCGATTTTAAAAATTCTTTCTGCATACGCTTTCAGATTTTTCTCCAACACCATTTTACTAGTCCCCCCCCCCCCGCTTCTCCCTCTCTTCTACCGGCCTTTCTTCACACGCTTGAAGACTTCTTTCCAACATCATTTACTAGTTTCCCCTTCCCTCTCTTCTCCCCTCCCTCCTTATTAGTAAGAGTTGTTGCTATACCTTTCACAAATATAGAGCGATTTTTCAAAAATTCTTTCTGCACATGCTTTAAGATTTTTTTCGACACCATTTTGCTAGTTCCCTCCTCCCTCTCTCCTCCCCCACCATCACTCCATGGAAGGTAACACTGTTCGCGTTCATAGAAAATCTACACGTACTTTTTGGGTAAAGCTAAATGAATAGTAATTGCATAGTGCTTTTTATAAGGCTGGATAAGAATTAAACCTAAAAGTTGGAAATAAAAAAAGTTTTAAATACAAAAAACACCCCACTGCTAAATCTACTTGTACCTACTAGTCGCAGTTGTGGTACCACAATGATGGACGTGTAGGTCTACGTAAGACCAGCTGACGTTACTAGTTGATGATCTTCCACCTTACCTAACCTAACCTAACCTAAGAGTCAATTTGAAGCCGTAATAGCCAACACAAAAAAAATGTGCCTCGAAAGTTGGTTTTGGTTAAAATAGGGTTACCTAGGTATGCTGCTGTCCACCGATGACGTAAAACACACAGAAACGTACGTCTGGAGATGCTACCTTGCGTAAGTTGGAAACTAACCAAAACCAACGCTTCCTTCGCGTTTTGACACTCGCGAGTTAAGCACACACACCTTTGTGTGAAGTATAAAATTCTTTTTTATTTTGAAGTTTTTTATCTGGGCGCTTTTTTCCGTGTGCACTTTTTTCCGCAACCGATTTTTTCCATGTGTGCGTTTTTCCTATGCGCTTTTTTTTCTGTGCGCTTATTTCTGAGTTTATATAAATAACGAAAAATATATTTTTCTACTAGCTTCGATACTTTTCTTTTTTTTTGGGCTCAGGGGGTAACTACCCCCTTTTCAACCCCCGTAGAACCGCCAATAGTCAAAACTCAGCCCTCTAGCGTTTCAGTTTACATGTATAGGGGATGGAAGTAAATTAGAATTTTTTGACCCTTTTCAATGTCATATTATTGTCTATCAGTCTACGAAATTCCAACTCTATAGCATGTCTGGAAGTACAGTAGAATTTTGATGATCTATACATGAGTGAGTGAGTGAGTTAGTGTTTTAACTACTTTTCTACTTTATGAAAGTCCCTAAAACTTGGATAGATCTAGAGGAAACGGTTGTACTGCTAACACTTCAGGGTTCGTATCTCAGCAAGTTTACCAGATAAACAACTCACTGATATTTCATTTTATAGGCTATTAATTGGTCTTTAATTTTTTAATAAGTTTCTTAAAAAAGTCAAAAACCATTTATATGTCGAAAAAACGTATAAAAGCACTTTTGTAGAAAACTTTACTGTTTTCAAATTTTGCTTCAAGCTTTTGCTATTGTAAACCAGGAATCAAAGCCACCTATAAAATTCAATATTTTTTGATGACTTCAATGTCCACAACATATGTCCATCTCGCGACTACACCACCTTTTGCAAGCTAAAATTCTATAATGACTGGACTAATATGTCCTAAAATTCTTAACTTTTAAGATCAAAATCCAATAACATAACTTTAATGTAAATTCCTTGAGTGATTTCAAGACAAAAAGATTATATAAACATAGGTCCGCGAACGCTTTAGACATACAGGGTGTTAAAATCTAATATTTTTTTAGTTTGTTGTTTATAGCTCATGCAGTTTTTCAGATATTTAGGTCAAATTTGGTGCGTATGTTAAGCTATAGGCACTACACTATAAGACATGTCAAATAATAGTAAACATCTATAGGGTGATACTTTTTCAGGGGTTTTGTCGCCTTTTCTTGTGGTTTTTTTGTATGGTAACCCACTGATTGATTCTAAAACAATAAGTAAAATACTTGTTTTATTTGCAAACTTTTTTATCTCTTGCGATTTTTTTGCATTTCTAACCGTTATAGAGAAAATCGCCGTTGCACATAAGGATACTATCATCAAAATAAAAAATGCTACAGTATGGTATATGGCAAAGTATACCAAAATAAAAATGTCTTGAAATCACTCAAGGAATTTAACATTAAAATTATGTTATTGAATTTTGAAACACCCTGTATAACTGCTCGTACTGGAATTACTTTCGGTATTTAAATAAATAGTCATTAGCTATCTGACCTGGGGGGTGCCTAGGGGGGCCTGGCTTGTGTGACCGAATTTTTTTTCAGCAAAAACATTACCAGGACGGGCGGTTAAAGTTTTTCTGAAATGCGGATGTCTGTTGATTAAGTGTGTAATAAAAAAATTAGCGGGTCTTAATGCGCCGCAGACAAAAATCTTAAGAAAATTGAACCAATTATTGCACCAGGTAAATTTTGCCGCTATCATACTAAGATTTTTTTAGGCGTTTTAGGAATTAAATTTTTAGTGAGTAGCTTCAAAAGGTGTTATGGGGCAAAGCTTAAAAATAATTGAAATTTCGGTATTATTGGCGCAGGAGTTTTTGAGTTGTGGTGGCTACAAATTGAGTGACGGACGGACAGACTGACAGCGCCTGGAAACGTGCTTTTGGATTTTATTGAAATATCGACCAAAGTGGACTGAGATGGGCAGAATTTTAGAATTGATTCTAGATTAGCGGTGCAGGCGAAATTTTGGATATAATATACTGAAAATGCTATATTTTACGCGTTTCGAATGCTTTAAAAAAATTTTTTGGCTACTATATTTGGTTGCTACATTTTCCTGAGGAGGGGGGGGCTGGAAATCTCTGGAAATCTCTGGCTCTGCCAGGCCCCCTGTTACGCCAGTGTAAATAGTTTTTATTGTAAGGTAATTGTAGCGAGATGTAAATGAATAAATTTAATTTTATTAAACAAATACTGTACCTCAAATGAAAAAAATGCTCAGCAAACAATAAGGATTTTAAAAATAATTTTTGCTTAAAAATAAAACACTAGCGTAAAATTATTTTCTTTAAAACTACCGAGGGCAATTCCCGCACGAACGGTACACGAAAAAAAAAACTTGTTACACATCAAAAAATACCCCTTGATGAATAGAAACTGTATAACACATTTAAAAAAAAGAAGAATTTTCACAATATTTAACACTTTTTGTATCTCAAAAGTAACTAAAACGTTTAGGACATAGTGTGTATAAAATATTTTTCTCAAAATGGACACAAGAATTTTTTTCTTAATTATATTTCTATTCTATCTATTTAGCCTTCTTGAATTCATCTTTGGACATATATGCCTGCCCCAATATTTTCCACTCTTCTCTGTCTATCGCTGTATTCATCAAACTAGTTTCCGCATTTTTCTCCAAATCGTCCGGCCATCTCATTTGGGGTCTTCCTAACTTCTTTTATTTTCCAATGTGAACAGTTTACAAAACATTTCTTCCATCGATCGTCTTTTTGTCTGATATTATGACAGGCAAATTTACATTTTAATTTTGCTACTTCTTCTCTGACATCCCTTACTTTTGTTTTATGTCTTATGCATTCATTCATTTTTCTTTCTTTTGTTACCTTATTACAAGGTTTGACTTTGTAAGTGTCTAGGTCGCGGATCTATAGGTAAGTACAGAAAGGATACATTGAGTCATCAGCTCACTACAGTAGATATTAATTTTATAACAAACAGAAAAAAGCAAAATCATTTAATTTACAATTTTAATATTGTTAAATTTTATTTAATTATTATTATTTAAACTAAATAAATTTGGATCCTCGTAAAGTTGGTATTGTTAATTTAACGCTTTGGTTTTGTTCATGTTCATGTATATATTAGCTATAATTGCCATATAGGGTTAGATGACAACACGCTACTATATTTGAAACTTATTTCACCTTGCGAGTTCCACATATATCCACATGTTTGCTAATGGGCAAAACTGCTATTTTTTAATTGATATTTTCAAATAGCATTGAGAGCAGTTACTGCATTTTCCAAAAAGTATTTTTTAAATTGCTGCTTTCCAATAGAAATTTGCATTTTGCAGGACTTTTCTCTGGAAATTTGATTCGGAAAAAATTGGCGACCAAAATATTTAAAAATAAAATAGTTAAAAATATGGCTTTACTTTACTTACTACTTTACTACTAATTTTTACATTTGGTTTTTCGAGGCTTGTAAGATTATAAGATGTTTTGTTAATTTAATAATTATTGTATAGCTGATTTATGAAATTGTTAACTTTAACAAACTATTTCTTTGTTCCTGTTTAACAATAATTATTTGGTTACCTTAACAATACTCTTTTTCTGTGAAAGAACCGACTGGACGACCAGTACTGTAGCTTAAAAAAATTGTTAGAAAGTAAATGGCAACATTGTCAGTAAGCAACAGTTAGGTATCACTTTTAAGAATTTTCGTAGAGAAAAAGGTTAGAGGTTTCGGCAAAACAAAGCTATGCACGAAAATTCGACCTGTTACTCATCAATTAAAAAATAAGCCGGTGTACCGTGGACTATCAGATTTCGTACCAATATAAATTGATTAATGTGTCTCAACTTGACTAATAGTGGCACTAGCTCCAACCGAATATAAAAATATGCGGGGGATTTGTAAACATTTTGGATTTATTGTTTGTTCTACTTATTTTGTTTGAACAAAAACACAAGCAATACGAAGCAATTGTTGGCTGCTATACTACAAAATTTACCAGATGTCTTTGTTTGATATCCTTATTGAAACTATATAGGGGAAAGGGGGGCAAAATGAGGTACGGGGGTAAAACGTGGTACCGCCGCTTTAGGTAAACTGCGCAAGAATAAAACCTCTTAATATCAGATGTTTTATCCCCATGACTGGTTCAACTCTCTGCAATATGATTGGTGCCTGTCGGCTGAGCTTAAGTTGGTTTTTGCTCAACATGTGATGTTGTGCGTTGTTTATTGTAAAAAAAAGCTTACGTATTGTATGACGGTAAGTACATTTTTTACAGACATTTTAAAATGTTGTTTACATTGAACAATTAGTGGGTTTATGTATTATTCATAAATAAACGCTTGCCCGTAAAATTAGCCTTTTAATGTGTATTTTTGTTTGAATTTAACTGGTGGTTTGGGGTAAAACAGGGTATTTTCATGGGGGCAAAACAAGATTTATTTATTTTTGGTACCATCATTGGAAGTTGTATTTTATGTTGTCTTTGCAAAAAATGGGCGCAAATTTCGATAGCAATGACTAAATTTTGTAAATAAGAAATTTAATTATAAATGTATTTTTTATTAAAACTTTTTATTTTTTAAATAAGTATTTTATACTTGGTTAGTATTTTAATAAATAACACTTAACTTACAAAAATATTGATTCTAAATTACTTAACAGCTACAACCGTTTTGCCACATATAGGAACCCCCCACATACGGGGTAAAATGGGGCAAAGTCAACTTTTTACAAAAATAAAAATAGAAGTATGATGGAGTTCTAAATCGCTTAAATTGAAAATTAAAATAAAAAATAACATATCTAGCCAATAGTCATCATTTAATAGGAGACATAAGCCTATAAAATTAATTACCCCATATTGCCCCCATTTCCCCTACCTAGTAATAGTGCTTGGTTTAAATTACCTATTAATTATTGTTTTATTAGGTACAAACCTACTATTGCAGAAGAAAACGTTTTATTTTATGAGGGAACATAAAACGGCATTATTTTACTTTTTACTCCTCGCAAACACATTTAAGCTCGTATTTGGTTTATAGCCGTTTTATTTCTCTTGATAAAAAAATAACGCTGATGTTGCTCTCACTGCACCCAGCTAGTTTAAAGTTAAAATATACCAAGAAATAAAGTTGGCACTTTTTAACCCGAGGTGACAAGTTTTAGCCCCTCAATAGAGAGGGCTATACAATTCGTTGAGGGATAAAAAGACACCTTTATCACGAGGTATTATATACCTACGCTATTTTTAGGTAGGTAACGTAAATATGTATGTTTGTGTCGCGCTAGAGGCTAAACAGCTGAACTGATTTTGACGAAAAAGGTGTCGTTGAGTTGCTACTGATCCCGAAGGTGCTATAGGCTATATTTCTTTAAACCGGAGTCAATAAGGCGGTCGTCAGACTCCATTTTGTCACATGATGTCAGCTTTAAGGCATTCAAATCAGGCGATTTTATTGAAATGCCTTTGATAACTCATTGCAAATATCCTCTGATTTGCTGTAATTACTTTGAAGTTCTCCCGGCTCGCAACAATCTCGCATCCTATCACCCTCTTAAAAAACCATATTCGCATAATTTTATCAAATATAGGGCGATTTCAAAAATTCTTTCTGCACACGCTTTTAGACTTTTTTTCCAACACCATTTAACTATTTTCCCCCTCCCTCTCCCTCTCTTCCCCTTCTTATTAGTAATAGTTGTAGTTGTAACTTTCACAAATATAGAGAGATTTCAAAAATTCATTTTTCAACACCAATTTACTAGTTCCCTCCTCCCTCTCTCCTTCCCCACCTTCACTAAATGCATGGTCACAACTGTTTACGTCCGTAGGAAATCTACACGTACTTTTCGGGTAACACTAAATAAATGGTAAATGCATAGTGATAAGGCTGAAAAAATAATAATAAAAAAAACACCCAACTGCTAAATCTACTTGTAACTAGTAGTCGCACTTGGGTACAAAATTACCCAATAACCTGATTCATGCAAATACTAAACTGTATAATTTCGTAAGTGCGTTTTGGGCTTGAAAACTAAAAGCTAAAGCATGTCGTAAATTATAGCTATACCGATCAATTTTGTACCCAACTGCGACTAGTAGGTACAAGTAGATTTAGCAGTTGGGTGTTTTTTTTATTAATTTTTTTTTATACACGACTTTGGACCGTTTGGTCAGCCGAAAGTTTCGCCTAGGTTTTGAATAAAAATCGCAAGTTTGTTATTTTTGAAACAGTTCCACACGTTGTTTATTTGCGTCTTAACGTCTTAATAGTTCAGGCCCTACGGGGTCCGATACTGCGTTTAATGATGGAAGCAACACACTTGGTATGGATAGACATAAGACTCGCCCGAACATTTTACGAAAGGGAACGACCCGCCCACCCGTGGCAGTGGGGTGGTTCCCCCCCTTTAACGTGCTTTTTGATAGTTTTTGCTAATAACTCGAAAACAGTCAACTTTTTCAAAAATCTCGTGGAGATCATTTTTCAAGCGGATACAATTTCCTTTCCAACGATGTATCTTAGTACCCTCTGACGGCAGTGGTGCACATTCCATTAGCGTACGAAAAAAGGGGAAAATTTTTAAAATATTTTTTTTATCTATTTTTTGTGGTATTTTTTATCCTTAACACTATTCATTTTTCAAAAAAATATTTTTGTTAAAAAGCCCATTGTATATAGTTATATGCTTATTGAGCTAGACATATATTTAGCCGCCTTGAAATAAAAATAAATGTGTTTGTAGAAATCCTTAAATCAAACAAAAATTTTTAACATTCATTTTTGTAACTGAGTAAATAAAAATAAGAGTGAGTAAAAAATTATTTTTAGTTAGTTCTTTAAAGTGGGGGTGGGGGGCATCCCACCTCTCACCCCCCTTAAAAGTGCTCTCTTCTAGTATTTTCCCAATTAACTTGGCAAAAAACAACTAAGTAACGATTATTAAGGCTGATAAAAAGTCTTCTCTACCGATGTATAACACGCCCCCTTACATCAGTGGTGCACGTTTTATAGGCATTTAAATAAATATGACCAAGCATTTAAAATTTCCATTTCCACATTCCTATAAGTAAATGATCTTCGAATTAACGACAGACCAAGAATGTTGCACTAATTGTATACAGTTTCAGTAATGAAAGTAACGATAGTAACGAATATATAAAATAATTACTTAGTAGTCGAGTAACGATTAGTAACGAGTATTCAAAAGTAACGAAAATCAACACCTCTATCACCTGCTAAACTAGAATTTGTTTTTCTCAGCAGGCTACCCTATGGTCAGTATAGCTTCCATGTGTTATACCTACGACATTCCGCAGTCCCGTAGTTATAAAAATTAAGAGGTTCTTGCAAAAAAATCAACAGATGCTGCAGACGTTGCACAATTTTTTTTTTAGCTTAAAAAATATTTGTATATTTAATATTTTAATTTTTTAGGTTATTCACTGTTTTTTGAATTTTCTCAGACAAATGTAAATTTAATGTAATTTTATGGTATATTTTTATCTCAGGTAAACTAGAAATGTGTGTGTTTTGCCTACAATATATATGATAAACACAGACAAAGAAAAGAGAGAGAGAGCAAACATTTCTAATGCGCGTGTCTTCAATCCTTGTATTTCAGAGGAGTCCGAAACCAGTGGAAGTGGCTTGATGGAACGGAAAACTGACTCTCTGATAACTGTACAACGTCGACCTGGAACGCAAAAAGGATTTTTCGTACCGTTTTATGTCTATCGCACGCGATGATAGAACGAACCCATAAAAGGTTATGGCAGTCAGGATATGCGTGCGCGGGCACGCGAGAGAAAGTGGTAGGTTCAGAACTCAAAGCCCCATTTTCGGCGGTCATTCATTCATTTATTGGTGAACAATGTAGCATTTCCGCTGTTACCGGATCTTCTGTCTCTGTAAAATTTTATAAATAATAAGTAAGGTTCAACTTGTGATCAGTTGCAAAATATATAGTGCTTTGATTTGGTTAGGCTATTCAATCCCCGCGATATTTTGTCCTGCGCTTATTAGCCCGCGTCGCGTCGTTTTATGCTGTACATTTTTTATTACATCCTTCGATAAAAACTTATTGAAACAGCTTAATTTATGAACGATCTCTTTTCACTTAATTTTTTGAAGACGTGGCAACAGGCGTATGACCTCATGTTATGTATTTCGTGTTAGTAGGGCCGCGTTTGCCTTTGAGCTACTTGGACTATAACCCCAGGGAATCCTTTTTGCTATTGTAAAGGATCAATAACTATTACTCATTATTCCAACAATTTTAACCGGTATTAAGGATATTCTATTTTATTATTTTAAAGCGCGGTTTTTCTGTTTGGAAAGATGAAGCACTACTAACCATCCAAACGAAAATTTCATCATTTGTAGTGTTTTTGTGGTGGCCATACAATTCAAAATGGCAGACTTTTTTATTTATTAACCGATTTGCTTGAACTTGATAGTTCGTGGTGCTAAACTATTCTCGTCTAGCAATCTTGACGGTCCGGATAGTGGCTTGATGGTGGCGCTACGGTGGAGTGTAAATGGGTCCATTGCTTTCAATGTAAAAATATTTTACGTGTCGTTAACGGTACGGTGACATGACGTTGCCGCTAGGTATAGTGTGAATCGCGCCTTATTGTTAATGGACAGTGGAGGATCCAGGGGGAGGGCAGAGGGGCCCGCCCCCAACCCCCTCCCCAGCATTACTTATTTAAAATTTGTCACAAATTCTACTTATTTTTTTTTAAATTTCGCCTGCGGCGCTATTAATCTCTTTTAGCTACCAAATTTCACACCTCAATTTCTATCAAAAACCACAAAAAATTTTTTTTCATGTTTGCTGCCACTTTGGCCCTTCTTCCCTGAAAATCCTGGATCCGCCACTGTTAATGGAAACTTGGGATTACATCAAAGGCCATAAAGTTAATATCCATTTTTTTGCTAATAATTCTGGCATAATTCTAGTTGTTCTTGCCGGATCTAGCACTATCTTTGGTTAGTTAAAAAAAAACTAATTAACGTTATTTAAAAAAGATATAAAAATATGGACATTTTTCTTACTGGTGTTGATTGGTCTCAAGGAGGCGATATATAAGTATTTCTAGCTAGGACTAAAATTAAGTTTATTAAGTTAGTGTAAATGTAACTTTCCCGAAACTGTGTATTTTATTAATTTATATTAGATTTTCTTTCACGTTTATAATGGAATAAAGCAATATATCATCATATTTTGTTACAGCTCTGGTTAGACATAATTTATATCAACATACAGTGTTTCATTCTCGTGAAAATTACTTATTATCCAAGCTTGTCAGACATCTAGCTGATAACGAGGATAATAACTATTAGAGTCTCGGTGCTGTATATAATCTCGCCTCTCTGATAATAACAACATCTTTATTAGGCAAAATCTATTCAGTTACAGACAAAGTGTTTTCAGAGAAAATTGAAACGAATAATGCATGCTGTAATAGAGACATTTTTATAGATATCTAGAGTAGCGCAAAAATGCAACCAACACAAAATTGAAGTACCTAGTAGTGGTAGTAGTTAGTGTGACCCGTAGCTCGGGCAAATAGGCCAGAGTGAGCCTTTTTTGTGATGACCCAGGTCTTTCATTTAACCCACTGTCAGCACTTCCATTCGATGTACAGGTAGCGCAATAAAAAAGTCCATTATGACACACCATTTAAGCAATTATAGCTCTTCCTTGCTTATGGTTGGTATCCTGATTGCCCTTTTGCTCATCCTTGCATAGCCCTCACATTCTGCCATATCGTGCCCTAAGGTTGTCGCCCACTTGGCCGTCCGTTCCGTCCCGTTCCGGCCCGTCAGAATACGGATAGGATTAAAACCTCAGAGTAATAACATATAAAAAGAAGTAGTAGCCCCGGTTTCGGCGGTCATTCATTCATTTGATGGTAAATAATGTAGCTTTTCCGCTGTTGCCGCCTCCTCTGCCTCTATAAGATTTTATAAATAATATAAGTAAGGTTCAACTTCTTACCTTACCAAAATATATAGTGCTTTGAGTTGGTTAGGCTATTCAAACCGTGCGATAATTTGTCATGCGCTTATTAGCCCGCTTTGCGTCGTTTTATGCTGTATTTCTTATTACAATCTGCGATAAAAATTCATTTAGACAACATAATTTATGAACGGCCCCTTTTCCCACAATTTTTTCAGGACGTGGCAACAGGTGTAAGACACCATATTACGGATTTCGTGTTAGTAGGGCCGGGTTTTGTTTTGAGCTACTTGGACTATATCCCCAGGTAAAAAGAGAATCCTTATCCTATTGTAGAGGACGTTTAACTATTAGTCATTGTTCCAACAGTTTTAACCCGTATTAAGGATATTCTATTTTATTATTTTAAAATGCCGCTTTTCTGCTTGGAGAGTTGAAGCACTATTAACCATTCAAACGAAAATTTCATAGGATTGTTTTAATTTTCTCTAAGTATTTAGTAGTTTTGTAGTTTCTTTGTGTGAAACCACACCTTAAGGAAAACAAGCGTCTTAAAATTAAATAAATGGATCCATGACGGATCTGATACCTTCCTAGCCCATTAGCACACTCCACGTTATATCAACCTTGAAAACAGTTTTTTTTAAATATCTCCGAAATGAAAGCTCCTACGAACTTTTCGGTTATAACATAATTTTTTTCAAAAAACGCGCGCTACTATATTCCGAAAACCGCATATTGATGCGACGTTCCATTAAAAAGTTTGCATTTTTTAAACTTTTTAACTGTCAAAAAACTGTCATTAGCATTCACGAATTTTGACTAAAATCTAATCAGCTTGTTGCAGTATCGAGTACTATTTTACCTGAAAATTTCATGTAAATCGGTTAAGCGGTTTAGGAACTATCACGTTACGGACAGATATACATACATACACACACAACACAGACAGACATCACGACGATATTGCTAGGGTAGGTCAAAATACACCCAAATAATACATTTTCGGTGTTATCTCAAAAAAAAATTTTTGTCGAAAACAATACCTTCTCCAGCCGTTGCTGTGCGGGCTAGCAAGGTAAAAGGGGAGCGGGCCGACTGCTCACCAAGTAGTATAAGTAGTAGCCTTTAGACTGGATTGTTTAGTTTACACTTAAAAACGGTTAGATATACTTACTTACTGAAACGTCCTGTTTAAAATAAACCAACACAAAAACATTTCATGTAAAAAAGAGTCAAGTTCGCGAAAATAGCATTCCGTAAAAAGAATTGAGATAAAAGTAAGGCCAAGTTCTCCAGTACAAATTTCGTAATAAAAGATTTTTACTTGTTGGAAATGTTTTTCTAAACTTTGCTATTACTAGAAACTAGTTTCTTACTTTTATTTCGAAATTTGTATTGGAGAACTTTAGAACTTTAGAACTTTAGAGAACTTAGACTTTACCTTTATCTCAATTCTTTTTACGGAATGCCGCGTACTTGGTTATTTTTACATGAAATGTTTTTGTTATGATTTCACTTCTTTTTTAAAGGAATTGGATTATATTTAATTTTTAAAATAGTAAAATATGCGAAATATTGATCAAAACTTTTGCAACGCCTTACTTAAAATTTTGAGGTTTTTTAGTTTTTTCCTATGGTTTTATCATAGCTGCTATCAGCCTTCCAAAGCTCAGCTCTCTAGCGTTTCTGAAAGTGGACAATGTTACTTTTGCATAACTTTACATGTATAGGGGAGGGAAGTAAATTAAAATTTTCTTGTTTTTAAATTTTTTCCTATAGTTTTATCATAGTTCCTATCAGTCTTCCAATGCTCAGCTCTCTAGCGTTTTTGGAAGTGGGTAATGTTACTTTTACATAACTTGACATTTATAGGGGAGGAGAGTAAATGAAAATTTTTGGGGTTTTTTAATTTTTTCCTATGGTTTTATCATAGTTTCTATCAGCCTTCCAGAGGTGAGCTCTCTAGCGTTTCTGGAAGTGGGCAATGTTACTTTTATATAAATTTACATTTATAGGAGAGGGAAGTCTATTAAATAATTAGTGTTTTAAAATTTTTTCCTATAGTTTTATCATAGTGTTTTTCAGTCTTAAAAAGCTCAGCTCTCTAACGTTTCTGAAAGTGGACAATGTTACTTTTGCATAACTTTACATGTATAGGGGAGGGAAGTAAATTAAAATTTTCGTGTTTTTAAATTTTTTCCTATAGTTTTATCATAGTTCCTATCAGTCTTCCAATGCTCAGCTCTCTAGCGTTTTTGGAAGTGGGTAATGTTATTTTACATAACTTGACATTTATAGGGGAGGAGATTGAATGAAAATTTTTGGGGTTTTAAAATTTTTCCATTGGTTTTATCATAGTTTCGATCAGCCTTCCAAAGCTCAGCTTTCTACCGTTTCTGGAAGTGGGCAATGTTACTTTTATATAAATTTACATTTATAGGAGAGGGAAGTAAATTAAAATATTGGTGTTTTAAAATTTTTTCCTATAGTTTTATCATAGTGTCTTTCAGTCTTAAAAAGCTCAGCTCTCTAGCGTTTCTGGAAGTGGGCAGTGTTACTTTTACATAACTTTACATTTATAAGGGAGGAAAGTAAATTAGAATTTTGGGGTGTTTTTTCCTATAGTTTTATCATAGTTCCTATCAGGCTGCCAAGGCTCAGCTCTCTAGCATTTCTAGAAGTGGGTAATATTACTTTTAAATAATTTTACATATATAGGGGAGGGTAGTAAATTAGAATTTTGGGGCTTTTTGATTTTTTCCAGGGGTTTGGTCATAATTTCTATCAGTCCGCCAAATTTCAGTTTTATAGTAGGTCTGGAAGTACAGTAGAATTTTGGTGATCTATACATGAGTGAGTCAGTGAGTGAGTGGCAATTTCGACGTTTTTTGAAATTTCGTAACTACTTTACTACTCTATAGAAGTCCATGAAACTTGGAGGGGTTGTTAACTCTATGAAGTTCTACGACTGTGCAAAGTATGAGATTCGTAGCTCTTTCCGAAGTAGAGCTTTAGATAGGTCAAATATGGGCTGAAATGTTTCAAGAAAAGATGGTACGGCAGCGCGAACTTTGCGAGGCACTGCCGTGCCCTCAGATAAAGACAATGGAAGTCCAAAGTTTTATTTCTACTCAATCATTGTCTACGAGTTTTAAACAAAAGATTATTTTTTCACTTATATAATGGCAACAAGTTTAATTAGGTCCTCAAGTCGTGAACGGTTAGCCCAGATATTCCTAAGCTCTAAGGTCGACACTGACAGTAACATGTGTTTGTATTAAATGTAGTGTTGTCTTGGCCGGCGGACTCGGTATATTGAATTTTTGGTGTTTTTTTCTGTGTGCTGAGTTTTATTTTTGTAAAAAAGAATTTAGTTTGGACATCTTCTGAAAATATAGTGAAAATTAATCCCAGTGTGGTTTTTTCGAGATGATTCCAGTGACGCAGCTATGTTGCCATCGCCGAGGATTCTGTAAATTCTATGTTTTCAGGAATGACCGCCACGAATAGGGAAAATCTACACGGGACCGCGGTTGGCTTCTTCTCTTTATATTATTATTACTCTAAGATTAAAACCAAGCAAATAAATCCCGGCGAGTCCGTCGACGGACCAGATTCCAGTTCTCCGACTCTCCCTGTCAAACGACTGTTGGTGCCGGGACGGGCTGATCAAATGTGCGCGGGGTCAGCCGCCTCAGGACAGCATCGACTTGTGTTCGGCGACATTCTAAAATATTGAAAAAATTTATTTTCGTCTTCTTTTAAATCGTTAAATAAATGATGGAACTCTCCGAGTTTACCCTTTTTTTTTTAAATAACGGGATGGACCCATATGCTTCTCTTTTTATTTTTCAATTTTTTTTCTTCTTCTAAAAATGCAGCCGATACAATAGCTTCTTTATCAGAACTGTTGTTTTCACACATACTGACTCTGTCACTGCTACATGTAAACTAAAATAAAAAGTTATTTGCAACAGACGACCTCGAGGTGACGGTTTCCACCGGGAAAGTAGGCGACCAAGCTATCCGTGGAATGCAGGCGACGGGTAGCAACGGTGAGTGTTCTGCCGGACAAGTGGGCGACAACCTTTAATGTATCTTCTTCCGGTCCACAGGCTGGGCAGGTAGAATCGTTCTCAGCTCCTATTTAGATGATGGCTCCCTCAACCGGTTAGAATACTCATCAGCAGTTCAACGTATTTTCATGCATTTGATCGCTCGACGAATCCTCTGGTCTCTCTGCAATTTGTTCCTGTTTCCCAGACGTTTGTTAGTGCATTCTGGGCCCCGTTATTAAGTCTGCTTTGCACTTGTCTTTTAATCACGTACATAGTCGGTTCCTTCTCCGATCCGCGACAGGTTATACGCATCCTTTAAGTAAACCACGGAAGCACTTTGACTTTTATTGATATTAAAATTTACTATCGGAACATTTATTGGAAGGTTGTAGGTAGCTGTAGATATCGCTATTCATGGGACACAAAAAATTGTTAAGTACAAAGACTAATCGTTTAATTGTAGAGTAGTGGTACAGCATGGGTTATCCGTAGGTCCGGTAATAGGCCAGTGCGTTCTGGGCTTATATTCTACAATTCATTCCGTACTCGCCTTTTACTGGTTTTTGTAAGCGACTGCCTTCTGACCTTCTTATTAGCTGTATGCCACGGGTTCTAAACCTGGGTACCTGCGCCTTTTTTTACGAAGCCTTTAGGAATTTGGTTTGCTCTAGTGCCTTCAGAGTGGTAGCACGATTCACCAAACAAAATGCATTAAGTTTAAGTATCCCCTAAGTTACCAAAGACTAACAAGACTTTTACAAAAAAAATCGATCGACATATTTTACAACATTAATTTAATTTACATTTTTAATCTCACAAGCTTTAGGCAACATAAGAGCAGTAAACATCAGAGCTACACTCTAAACCCTCACTAAATATACTTAAATGTAGTGTTCCAAACAAAGTCAAACATCAAAATAGGGGTTGTTTTCGCAATACAGGCACAAAGGGCAACTGTAAAATTTCCGCCGATTAACCTCTGCCTTTCCGCCAACTTAAAACTGCACAGTGGTTTCAGGCTTAAGGTTTAATAACTTCAGTTACCGCATTGGAAACGCAAACAAAGTCGACTGGAGGCAAACATTGCAGCAATCAAGTAAACTATGACTATGAGAACTTTGATTTAAATTATATTTTTTTAACTGTCCGACAAAGAAGCCCTTTTCGTACATTTATTTATGCGGAAAGTGTCACTTTATAGGTAGTTCCTTTTAGAAAACTTTCCGGTCTCAGGGACCTGTAAAGAAAGGGATCTGTAAAGAAACAGACCGGACACACAGCTTGTGGACAGTTTTTAATTTGTGTTTATTTTGATGAGTTTGACATTTCTATAAATTCTTTTATATTATAAGCTTCAATAAGGAAATAGCCTATTATAACCTATTGGTTTTCTAATAATTATAAATATACTAGCTTTTAGGTAAGAACCTTAATATTTACATGTATAGTAATTTGTGTCGCTTTATCGTGGTTAAAAAATTAATATTTACAGATTAAGTATGTTGACTAATGGCGGTTAAAAAAAACATACGTACGATACACAACCTAAATCTGACTTTACAGGCTTCCTCAAATTTCTTGGGTCGACCTAAAGTTTATGTTTTTGGTATAGTAGTGTAAATACCTATTATTATTATTCTTTTTCAATTTACCTAATTTTGAGGCAAACACCCTAGCCGTAGGACGCACGGAGGTCAGCTTGTCTAATTTAGACCAATAACCACTAAGGGCCGGTTTATCAATGGAGGGTTACCCCTCGAGTTAGAGATAGCATTGGGTTAAAGTTGTCAAAAGTGTTTATCCATCCAAGGTTAAATGCAAACTCGAGGGTTAACCCTAGGCTAACTTGACCCGCGCTCGAACGGCAGGGTAGCGTATTTAGCTCTGGGTTAACGTCAACATTTCCAAATATTTTGAATGTTTTTTTTTTGGTTGATTTTTCTCAAAAGCATAACATTTGACTTGTGTACTTCAATTTTTGTGTTAAATAGGATGCTCCGAAATTTTTAAAACACCAGGGGTGATACTTTTTATGGTATGAGGCTGAGATGATGAAATTCCCCACAGACATGGAGATTTTTGCAATGGGAGCAGTCTACCAAGCAAACCAAAAATAAATATTCTTTTTTCTATAAGCAAGATCATGTTTAATAGAAAAGCAACCAATAAATATCCCACCTGCTAACAGAGCTTTACCCAAATTGTGTAGGTACCGAGCCACAATATAGACCCACTGGCGGTCGCAGCGGAAGGGCTGCAAGGCCCACTCACATATGAATCTTCATCAATATGTGTACCAGTTTTATATAATTACTAATTTATGTATATAATTTTAAAACTTTTAATATGTATTTAAAAATGCAAAATAAAAAGTAAATGTATATTTCAAACACTGTTTTTTCAATTTTTATTTGGCGGTTCCTGAAAAATTACTATTAAGTTCTTTTGTTATACAACAGTATTTTAGGAATCAGAAATAATCAACAATTAAGTTTATATATGTATTGTACGTAACATCAAAATAAAATACTTAAATTATTGCAACATGCTAGAGCACTTTTATAATTAAAAAAAATATGTTACAGAATAAATATTATATCACATCAAGGTTTTTAGACTGGTCACCCAGGAAGCCTCTGCTTGCTCTGTACAGAGGGGTGTTTGTAAATCAGTCATTCCGGCATAACAGGTTGATGTGTCAGAAACTAGTACCATTATTTCTTGTTGATGTGCCTTATTGATATTTCTTTATTAAAATGTAGAAGTCTGTTGGTTTCCTTGTAAAGACATGACCTGTGACAAAAATAAAATAGGTGTAGTAGTTTAAAAATAAATTTAAAAAATGCAGAATTATGATCCAATACCAAAGATATTAATCCATTTGCTTTTAACTTATTTTATCTCTTAAATTGTCTAGCTTTAATAAGTAGATAGGTACCTATAGATGCATTTTTATTTTAGGCTATAATTAGTAGTTAAGTACCAGAGAAACAATTTCCAAAGTTAGAACTATCTACATGCTAACTTTTATGTAGCTAAATTATTTTCATCATACATATAGTAGATACTTACTGGCTAGGCTACAATAACTGAAGAAACTGAATAAGTTTTTTCCAAATTATATTTTTTAACAAAACAACCGACACCAACAATACAAAAAAACATATGATTATAACCACAAAATGTCAAAAATTCCACAGACTATTAAATAAGAAGGGAAAACTTAGATGGTCGATTGTTACCAGCATTGCCAACCTGCGAGTTTTGGAGCTCTGAGTTAAAATCGCGTGGATAAACACTTTTCTCTTTAACTCGAGGGTTACCCCAAGGTTAGAGTTGGCCCAGGGCTAGCTAACACGATGAGATACCCCGCCATTGATAAACCGGCCCTAAGTCTTACAAAAGTGTCCAATTACCTTATTAATAAACCCCAATGCATAAAATTAACCAACTAACTCGTTGTCAATTTTCACGACGACAAGTCATAGGCAGCATGATAGTCTGTATATTGATCCGCACTTATTCCGCGCGAAAAGGCGATTTTCAAAAGTACTCCAAGTTGGTAAAACGGAGTTTATATTGTGATTTGTTCACATAGATTATAAATATGGGTTAGTATCTTTAATTTTTACTATTAAACCATTTGCAAAGTTTAGATAAAAGTTGTGTATTGAATTATTATAATTTTTCAAATATGTATTATATATATATTATTATTATTATTATTATTATTATTATTATTTTTTTTTTATCACGTTAACCGGATGTTTTACACTGGAACCGGCAAGGTGAGTTGCAAGGTTCGCAGTGTTCTCTATTTTTTATTTAACACTTTTCTTATTATGTTACAGGTGCTTAAGACAACTGCCTTCTGCAAGTCGAAAAATAGACCCTTTGAAAGTCCAAGGCTCTCCAGATGGTTTTTTAGCTCCTTAGGAACTTCCCCTGTTGCTCCAATGACGATTGCAATGGTTCTGACTTTTCTAGCTTGCCAAGTTTCCTTTAGATCTTCACATAGTGGTAAGTATTTTTCTATTTTTTCCATTTCCTTTTTCTTGATGTTAGCTGGAGCCGGGATCGCAACGTCTATCAAAGTAATTTCTTTGTTTTCTTTATCAAATACTACTATATCAGGTCTATTGTGTTGGACAGTCCTATCTGTTTGAATGTCTCTGTCCCAATATAATAGATAGTTGTCATTTTCCAAAACATGTTCTGGTAAGTATCTATAGTAGGGCGTTTTCTCCTTAGTTAGCTGCAGCTTGTGACAAAGTTCAGTATGTAATATTTTGGCTACATTATTGTGACGTGTGGTATATTCTCGTGGGGCCAGCGTTTTGCATCCACTAATTAGATGTTCAACATTTTCATGTTTTTCTCCGCACATTCTACATTGAGTTGTTGTGATATTTTGATCCTTTAAAATGTATTTTAGGTAAGATCGCGTGGCTATGACCTGGTCCTGTATTGCACATATGAAACCTTCGGTCTCTGGAAAGATGTTCCCTCTATTAAGCCACCCAAGTGAGGCGACTCTATCAAGGTTGGTATTGTTAAGCATGTTTGGGTAGCGGCCGTGAAGTTCCTTCCCTTTCCAATCGTTTACCATTGTTGAGAGGGAGTATTGTGGATCGCATATATGTTCTTTGTTTTGCAATTTTAGTGGTGTTAGATTTTTGTCTAGGTTTATAATTGCCTGGTGAAGGGGAGAATTTGTTGCCCTATCATAGAAATACTTACGCATCTGTTCAATTTGATTTTTATACCTGATTCGCATGTCTGCAATACCCCTACCTCCTTGGTTTCGCGGTATGTGAAACCTCTCCTTACATGCTTTAGGATGATGTTTTCTCTGTTTAGTGAAACTTACTCTGATGGTTCGATTTAGATCATCGAGTTCCATTACAGTCCAGTTTACAACTCCAAAACTGTATGTTGCGACAGGAATTGCATAAGTATTTATTGCTGCTGCTGTATTTATTGCGGAAAGTTTTGTTTTCAGTATGCTTATGGTACGTTTTTTTAGTTTATCTTTAAGTTGGTGTTTAACTTCTACTTCTTGTATACCTTGTGACTGTATAAATCCCAGGTATTTGTATGTATCGTCTTCTTGCATGTGAGATATGGTTCCACTACCTGAAGCCTTCGTTAACTGATGGTCTTCCGTCTTGTGCCATTTTCCCTTTCGGATGCTGTTAGTTTTGCATTTGTCCAGGCCAAATTTCATCCGTATGTCATTTGAGAAATTTTCTATGCATCTTAGTTCTTTTGTGAGTCCATTTTGGGTGCCTGAGAAAATCTTTATGTCATCCATGTACATGAGGTGTGACAGTGTGATTTCCTTATCAATTTCATAACCCTGATGTAATTCATTGAGTGCGGTAGAAAGCGGGTTTATTGCTATACAGAACCATAGCGCGCTTAAGGCGTCACCCTGGAAAATTCCACGCATGATTCTAATATGTGTACCTTGGTTACGTGTTGTTCCAACAGTGAATTCAGTCTCCCATTGCGACATCATTGTTTTAAGTAATTCTGTTATATCTGGGTTCACCTTGTACATGGACAGACATTGCAAAAGCCAAGAATGAGGGACACTGTCAAAAGCCTTCTGATAGTCAATGAAAGCAGTGTATAAGTTGTTCTTGTTCTTAATGACGTGTTTTGTTATTGTATTGTCTATTACAAGTTGTTCCCGGCATCCTTGTGCTTTTTTCCTGCATCCCTTTTGTTCCTCCGCTAGGAGGTCGTAATCTGCCATGTGTTTATATACTTTGTTGCATATAACACCGCTAAGTATTTTATATAAAGTAGGAAGGCAGGTTATTGGCCTGTACTTTGACGGGTCTTCTGATGGCTGGTCTGTTTTCGGGAGGAGATATGTTACGCCTTTCATAAGAAAGTCTGGGCTTCTTGTCGGGTCAGTTATTAGATCATTTAGAAGCTCCAGCATTTTCGGTCTTATGCTGGTAAATCGTTTGTACCAAAAGTTTTGAATTTTGTCAGGACCTGGGGCCTTCCAATTAGATATTTTTCTAAGTAATTCATCAAGTTCTTCAGTTGTGATCTTTCCTGATGTCATAATTGGTACTTTGTCTCTAACTTTATGTTCCTTTTTAATCCAGTTGGCTGAAGATTTGTGGGAAACTGGGTTTTCCCATATGCCTCCCCAGAAGGTTTTGATGGCTTCGGAGGTGGGATATTTTGCGTTGCATTCGTCAGTCCTCTGGCTGCCTAAGTTCCTAAAAAAGTTTCTTTGACTTTGACTAAAGTTTTTATTGTCAATTCTTCTCTGGTATGCCTCCTTATACCTGTTAAGTCTGTTTGAAATGACTTTAAGGCGTTGTTTGAGGAGGTCCAGAATTTCGATTTGTGTTTTATTGTTTTCATTTTTTTGTGCGTTTATGATTTGTTGAGCTTTATGTCTTAAACGTCTTTTCTGTGTGTTGAATTTTAAATCTTCACTTAGTATTCCGATTTCTTTTCGTATGTTGTTAAGTTTTTTCGTAAGCCTTATTTCCCATCCTGGTTTTCCGTTATTTTTGTTTTTCCCATTCTTGTCTTGTGTTGTTGAGTAACCGCATAGATTGACGGTAGCTTGTGCTCCGCAGTAGACAAGATCATGTAGTTCAGGGATATTGTGACATTGGTTTATCTTGGTTTTTATTATGTTGTTTACCTGTTCTATTTTAATTTTTGAAGCTTTGTTCACACGGATTTTTCTTATGGAAGGTCTTAAAGTTGGGTTCGCTCCAGCATATTTTTCTAAGCATTCATGAACTGCGTCAAAAGCCAAAGGGAGTATAAAGACTATTATTATTATTATTATTATTTTCAGGTTCCACAGGTCTTCCTGGTTAGAGCTTCTCTCCGGTACTTGCGTACAAGGATTCGAAGTGGGGTCTACGGTATAGGTAAGTATTTTCAAGGTAAGTTCAGAACTTTACGTACGATTCCAGTAGTTTCTATCAGAGTGATTTTTTGCATTTGACTAACTAGATTTTCTTTTATTTCCAGGGTTTTGAGGCCATCGAGTGTTGCTGACGGTACTTCCCCAGTAGCTCCGAAGATTATTGGCACAATGGTGACTCGATCTTGGTTCCACATGTCTTTGATCTCATTTGCTAATGGCAAGTATTTGTTTATTTTTTCTTGGTATTTTCGTTGAGTGTTTGTGGGCAGCGGGATTGCCATGTCTATGATGTACGCTTGTTTTGTTTGTTTGTTCACAAGCACCATATCTGGTTTGTTATGTGGTATATGTACGTCCGTGATTATTTCTCTGTTCCAATATAGTTTGTAGTTCTCATTTTCATTCACAGAGTCGGGTTTTAGCTTATAGTACGGGGTGTGAGGTGCGTCAGGTTTTATTTTTTTTAGAAATTCCTGGTATATGACTTTTCCTACGTTGTCGTGCCTTTTTGTGTATTCGTTGGGGGCTAGTACTGTGCAACCGCTCACTATGTGATCTATCGATTCTGTTTGTTCTCCACACATTCTACATTTATCTGTTTCTATGCGTTGTTTCATTATGTGTTTTTGGTAATTGCGTGTGGGAATTACTTGATCTTGGATAGCCATGACAAACCCTTCTGTTTCTGGGAACAGCTGTCCCTTCTTAAGCCAGTCCAGTGATGCTTTTTCATTGATGTGGGCCTGCTTGAGTAATGCAGGATATCGTCCATGTAATTCTTTGCTAAGCCATTTTTCCATGTGATTTATGGATTCTTCTTCAGGTAATTGTCTGCTTTGTAGGTTCAGGGGCGTGATTTTATTGTCTTTGTTTACTATTGCTTTGTACAGTCCGGTCTCTTCCGCTTTTTTGTGAAAGTAGGTTCTTAGGTTTTTTATTTGTTTCTTATGTAGTTCTTCAATGTTTAACACTCCCCATCCTCCTTGCTCTCTGGGAAGGTGAAATCTTTCCATAGAGCTTCTTGGGTGGTGCAACCTGTGTTTAGTGGCTACAGTTCGTATTGTGCGGTTAAGTTCGGTTAGCTCTGTTTGTGTCCACGATATGATGCCGAGGCTATATGTTAGGATTGGGATTGCATAGGTGTTGATTGCCTTCACCATATTCCTTCCACGTAGCTTCGTCCTCATTATCATTTTGAGCCTTTGTTTGAGATTGCATCTAAGGTGTTCTTTGGTTTGTTTCTGATCTATCCCACGTGCTTGCTGGTATCCCAAATATTTGTACAGCTCGTCCTCTTCCATTCCTTCTATCACTCCAGCATCCTCTCCCATTTCTACTCCTTGATGTTTCCTCCATTTCCCTTTTTCCATGACATTGATGCGACATTTGTGTAGGCCAAATGTCATGTTAATATCTTCACTGAACTTTTTTATTATTTGGATGTTTTTTTCCAGGTCTTCGTTGGATGACGCATATGTTTTGAGATCGTCCATGTATAGGAGGTGGGTAAGTATTTTGTTGTTTTCTAACTTTACACCTTTATTTTGTTCTTTTAGTGTGGAGGAGAGCGGGTTGAGAGCCAGGCAGAACCATAGCGGGCTTAGAGCGTCTCCCTGGAAAATTCCGCACTGTATAGGTATATCTCCGATTACTTGTTGCTTATTTTTAGCTGTGATTGTTAATGTGGTTTTCCATGTGTTCATTGCCTTTTCTAGGAGTTTTATTATTTGCGGGTCAATCTTATATAGTTCCAGTACCTCCAGCAGCCAAGTGTGTGGTACGCTGTCAAAGGCTTTCTGGTAATCTATATATGCAGTGTAAAGATCTTTTTTTTTTCTTTGCGTTTCCTGTTATTATGGCATCGATTACCAGTTGGTCTTTGCATCCTTTTGCTGACTTTGTGCATCCCTTTTGCTCTGTTGCCAAGAGTTCGTTCTCGGTTAGGTGCTTATATATTTTTTCAGCTATAACTCCTGCCAGTAACTTATAGAGTGTTGGTTATTATTATTATTATTATTATTATTATTATTATTATTATTATTATTATTATTATTATTATTATTATTATTATTATTATTATTATTATTATTAATATTATTATTATTATTATTATTATTATTATTATTATTATTATTATTATTATTATTATTATTATTATTATTATTATTATTATTATTATTATTATTATTATTAATATTATTATTATTATTATTATTATTATTATTATTATTATTATTATTATTATTATTATTATTATTATTATTATTATTATTATTATTATTATTATTATTATTTCGATAATCACTGCAAGCAGGTCAGTAGATCGGGTACGGCTCATTTCTGAGCAAGTAGTCCAAATCTTCACTAATTTCCCTTTTCTTTATGTAGAACAGTTAAGTGTTTTGCGCGCAATATGACAGCTTCCCAGAATAGCTATTTTTTGGAGAGTGATATAGAGTTTGGTAGGTAAGTTGAGCTGTTTGAGGTAAGTGTGTAACTTTATAGGTATTTCTCCAGTTGCCCCTACTACAATTGGTATAATTGTCACTTTTTCCTGATTCCAGAGTGTTTTAACTTCTGCGGCCAAAGGTAGGTATTTTCGGACCTTTTCTCTTTGTTTTTCAGATACGTTGTGGCCAGCCGGTACTGCAATGTCAATAAGGTAGGTATTTCTATTATGTTTGTCTTGAAATATAATGTCTGGTCTGTTGTTTTCAATTTTATGGTCTGTCTGGATTGGTCTGTTCCAGTATACTTTGTGACTTTCACTTTCCAATACTGACTCAGGTCGGTATTTATAGTAAGGTTGCATTTCAGTGAGAATACCAGCATCAATGCAGAGTTTTTGATGTACTACTTTTGCAAGGTTGTCATGTCTTTTCAGGTATTCAGATGGTGCTAGGATTGAGTAGCCTGTTAAAATGTGTTCTATGGTTTCAGATTTGGTATGACAGAGCCTGCATTTGTCGTCAGTTACAGTTGGATCTTGGATTATAAACTTTCTGTAGTTTAGGGTTGGTATTACTTGATCTTGTATGCCCATTATGAATCCCTCAGTTTCTGCAAACAGGTCGCTGTGTTCTAACCATGCGATTGATGCTACCTCGTCGATCCCTTCAGTGTAGAGAAGTGCTGGGAACCTTCCATGCAATGCCTTTGATTTCCATTGCTGTATTCTTTCTTCAGCGCTCATCGTCAGACGGAGAGGTTTGTAATTATTGTCAGCCAAATTGAGTGGAGTGTAACCTTTGTCAGCTTTTGATATTTTTTCATGATAAGGTGATGTTATACTTTTATCAAAGAAAAATTTTCTAAGGCCTTCAATTTGCTTCAAAAGAGCATCGTGTAAATCTACAACTCCCCTTCCTCCTCTTGCTCGTGGTAGATAGAACCTTTCAACTGCACTTTTTGGATGGCGTGCTTTGTGCTATGTAAACTGAACCCTTATAAGTCTGTTCAGATTCTCGATATCGGTATTGGACCATTTGATTATACCGAAGCTGTAGGTTATGACAGGTATGGCATATGTATTAATCGCTTTAACTTTATTCTTTGCGGAGAGTTGAGTTTTTAATACTGATTTTAGTCTTTCAATCATTTTCGTTCTCAGTGCATCTTTCATAATGGAGTGTTTAATTCCTCTTGCTTGGTCTAGTCCTAGGTATCGGTAATTTTCATCTTTCGACATATTTTCCACGAGTTGATCTTGAGTTAGGTTAAATCCAGCGTGATCTTCCCATACTCCTCGTTTCATAGCACTGATCTTACATTTATCTAAGCCAAATTCCATTGCTGTGTCTTCACTATATTTGTGGATAGTCTTAAGTAGTATATCTAATCCCTCCTTAGACGAGGATGTAAGCTTAATGTCGTCCATGTAGGCTAGATGATCAATTTTATGGCCATTTTGTAACTTATATCCCCGATCTTTTTTGTTTAGTGCGTTTGAGAGAGGAGTGAGAGTCATACAGAACCACAGAGCACTCAGAGCGTCACCTTGAAATATACCTCTTCGGATACTCACACTGCCCATACTGTTTGTTTTGTCATTGCACTTCATCTGTAGGTTGGTTTTCCATTTCGGTAATATGCTGTGCAAAAGGTTTACAATCGATGGGCTGATTTTGTATAATTGAAGTATTTCAATGAGCAGTGTATGAGGGACGCTATCAAATGCCTTTTTGTAGTCTATATAAGCTACATATAGGTTCTTTTTTTTCTGTTTTGCTTCTTTAGCCATTAATGTGTCTATCGCCAGTTGTTCTTTACATCCTCTGCTTCCCTTTCTGCATCCTTTTTGTTCTTCCGGTAGTAAGTTGGTTTTATCTAGATGAAGGTATATTTGATTGCAAATTATTGACGTCAGTATTTTGTATATAGTTGGTAAGCAGGTGATAGGTCGATACTTGGCAGGATCTTTTACTGATGGGCTAGTCTTTGGAAGGAGATGGGTAGTTCCCGTTACCATAAATGATGGAATTATGTTGGGATTTTTAAGGCTCTCTGTCAGAAGCTGGGCTAGGCTTCTATGTGTTGTGTGGAATTTCTTTAGCCAGAAGTTATGGATTCCATCTGGCCCAGGAGCTTTCCAATTCGTCGTATTGTTGATAGCTTTCTTGACGTCGTCTTCGGTAACGCTGCTAAATACCATAGTTGGAATCTTGTCCACTCTTTTTCTTTCATCGTCCAACCATTTAGCTTTTCTGTTATGTACCTTTGGATTTTCCCAAATATTAGCCCAGAATTTTTGGGTCTCTTCTGGGTTAGGTGTTTCGTCATTGTCACTTTGTTTATTTTGTGTAAGTGATCGATAGAATTGCTTTTGATTAGCGCGGAAGGCATTATTGTGTATTCGCCTATTGTAAGCGTTTTTGTGGCGTCTTAGTCGAGTGGAATACACTAGCAGTTTTTGTTTTAGTTTATCCAGAACTTCTATGTTGGTTTGGTTGTCTTTATCTCCATATCTGCGATCTTTGATTTGTTTTGCTTTGTTTTTCAATTTGTTAGTTGGCTCTTTTAAGTTTTTAAGTTGTGTAAGTTGCCCTATTGCTTTTCTGGTTTCCGCTATGTTTTTCTCTAGCCTTATTTCCCATCCTGGCTTTCGATCTTTTTTGTCTTTTGAGGTTTTTGGAAGAGCTTGTTTATGTAGCTGTAATACAGCATGTGCTCCTGAGTATATAAGGTCATGAAAATCGTTAAAGGTATGTATATCATCTACCTTTTCTGACATTGCATGGTTAATTTTGTTAAGTATGTTTTTCGTCTCTTTGTTAGTGTTAAGGTGTGGCAGTTTTGGTCTAGCTAGGGGGTCTAGCCCTTGGTATAGAGCAAGGCATCTTTCAAGGCATGCTTTCTCGTTCTCGGCGTCATTTTCATGTTCCTCTGGTACGAGTTGCTGTTCTTGGGGGTTTACTGAGGGTCTCCTTATACCTATTTCAATAGCAACTTCTTTTCTTAGTTGTTCGATTCTCTGCGGTTTGATCCGGTTTTTCGTGAATAGTTGCCGCCTCTGATCTAATATATTCTGTGTTGTCTTTCTTTGTAGTTCTGGGTATTTATCTGTCATCACTCGGTAGAGATCCGCGCTGTAGGGTTTTTTGGAGGTTTCCATTAAGGTTATTTTGAGGTAAGATCGGTAAAGGAATTCGTTCATTTCGTCTGTCCATTTTAACCGCTTCTTACTCTTTTCTGCCTCCTGGGTGGGTCGAGGAATATCCTCGACATCACTTTCAGAGGTTGGAATTTGTGGTGGGTTTTCTAGTTGTTCCGTTTCCATAGCCGTTGAAGTAGAGGGTCCATTCCGCGGGTCAGTGCCACTTCTTTCACTGATGGCCGCGTCAGGCATAACCGCCGGGCGCCTCCGAACAGGGTCAGCCTGATTCCCTGCCACGCCTGAGTACCGCTTGTGTCTAGTGTTTACAGCAAGGGACACTTCTCACACTATATGGGTTGCTAACCCATGCAGTGGTGCTGGTTTTTGTCCACCCCGGGTATTTTATTTCCCCGTTACCCGTCAGCCTTTTTTTAAAAAGCTAACGAGCGTACCTCATCGCTAGAGGCGGCTTATTATTATTATTATTATTATTATTATTATTATTATTATTATTATTATTATTATTATTATTATTATTATTATTATTATTTTTTTTTTTTTTTTTTTTTTTTTTTTGTGGTGGCCTTACTTGCGGTCCCGCGGCTCCGACTCACACGGGTGCAAGTAGGCCAGATGGTCCGTTACCGTTTCTACTCCCCACCAACCGCGGGGTTAGTAGAAACGGTGTTCCGCATCGTGTGCCCTGAGTAGACGCAATGATCCGAGGATGACTGCTTTCTGCATGTTGCCTGCAAGTTGCTCTGCCCTGTCACGGCAGGCCGGCAAGGTCTTGAGAGCTGAGAGCAGTGTCTGCCGTGCGCCTCCGAGAGCTCCAATTACCAAAACCACTAGCTTGACTGTATAGCCCCGGTACACTCGGCGAAGGTCAAAGAGAAGATCCTGATATTTCGTCCGTTTCTCTTCTTCCTTGGCAATGATGTTCGTCTCGGCAGGAGCCGAGAACTCAATGACATACATAATTTTGTCATTTTTGTCAAGGAGTACTATATCCGGCTTGTTAGCGTTTACAAGCCGGAGTGTGGGGAATGCGAAATTCCAGTATATTCTGGTTCTGTCATTCTCCACGACGGACGGAATATCAGAGGGGACATATGGCAGCACTGGAGCATCATCAATACCGTACGAGTGCCTTAGATGGTAATACAGCACCCGTAACGCTGCGTTGTGTCGATGGATATACGCCGAGACCGCATAGCGCCCGCAAGCGGACAGCAAATGATATAAGGTCTCCGGCGCCCTATGGCAGGCCCTACAACTTGTATCAGGAACCTGTATACCCATCACGCGACTTCGGTGTTCCAAGGTGTTGATGACTCCGTCTTGGCAAGCAATGATAAACCCCTCAGTTTCCGACTTTAATGCACCTGACCTTAAGAATGCAAAGCTTAGCTTTTTGGATAAGCCAGTGTTTTCAATGGTTTTATAGAAAACACTGTGCAATGGCTTATCCATATGTAGACGTAATAAATAGTCTACCTCTGCATTCTTTAAGGTGGTTTTAAGTCTTTGGCAGGTCAACTGTGTAATGGAGTTTTCCTGCCGCCGACTTATGTCGAAAACTATTTGGAGCTCATCTGCTGCTCTTTGTGCTGCTTTAAAAAGAAATGCCCCCACCCCAAATGTTTCATGGTTACGCACCATGCATAGCAGTGGATCCTCGTCTCTGATTACTTCGCACGCGGTACTTAGGACTATTCGTCTGTGTAAACACTCCAAACTTAAGAGTCCACGGCCTCCCTGATAACGTGGGAAGTAAAGCCGTTGGACAGACGCCTTAGGATGATGGCTTCGGTATCGAGTCATCATCTTGCGGGTTTTCACGTCAATTTCACGCAACTTGTTCACGTTCCACTTAATGACTCCAAAGGAGTAAGTGATTATAGGGACGGCAAGCATATTTGTAGCAGCGACTTTGTTCTTTCCAGACAACTCTGAATTCCAGATTTGTCTTAGTCGTTGCTGATACTTGTCGCGAAGAGACCCTTTTATTGCTACACTATCATGGATGTGTCCCTGGGGAACACCCAGATAGGTATAGGTCTCTCCGGCATCCAGATGTCGTAGGATGCTCCCATCTACAAGTTGCGCGTCCTCGGCGTGATCCGCATGGCGTCCTTTCTTAAGTTGAACCGTCGCACACTTATCCAACCCAAACTCCATCCCGACCGCATGAGTATACTCCTGTACTACCCGAAAAGCTTGGTCGAGGTCTCTCTTCGTCGACGCGTAGAACTTAAGGTCATCCATATAAAAGAGGTGAGTAACCTTATGGGTTCTACGGCCAGGAGCACCGCACATGTATCCCTTTGTGTTACGCAAAGCAACGGATAACGGAAGTAGCGAGACGCAAAAGAGGAGTGGGCTGAGGGAATCACCCTGAAACACTCCCCGTCGGAATGACACCAATTCAGTCGACACCTTTGCGTTACCCGTACATATGGTAAATCGGGTCTTCCAAAATGGCATCATTCCTGAAATGCATCTCGCTATGGGATCTGGCACCGCAAGGCCTCTCAAAAGGTGAATAATAAGTTCATGAGAAGTTGTGTCAAAGGCCTTACGGTAATCAATCCAGGTCATCAAAAGGTTTCGCTTGTACTGGAAGGAGTCCTGTGTGACACATCGGTCTATTAGAAGGTTCTCCTTGCAGCCGGCTACGCCTTTCTTTGACCCTCGCTGCTCGTATACTCCACTAAACACGGGACCCATGGCTTGGAGTATCCGCTGGTACAAGAGTCGCGTAAAAATCTTGTAACAGGCGTTTAAACATGTTATCGGGCGATAGTTCTTTGGGTCGTACAAGTCTCCGTTTTTGGGGAGAAGGACGGTTCGCCCCTCAATAAACCAGGGAGGGATTGGCTGCCCCTCATTAACCCAGGAGTTAAAAATTCGGGCAAGGGCCTCATGGGTTGATGGAAATTTTTTCCACCAGTAGGTGTTAATTCCATCAGGCCCAGGGGCAGCAAAGTTCTTAGCACCCGTAAGAGCACTTCGAACTTCCTCCACGGTTATTGGTGGGCACAGTTGCTCAGGTGGTGGAAACCCCCTCACAAAGGTTTCAAACTGTGCCAGGGCTGGTGTGTTTACGTTGAGCGGCCGAATTACCTCGTAAATACCCCTCCAGAAGTTTTCCACCCTCTCAGCGGTCGGAGGATCGTTAATAATCCTCGGCGGCGCCTGAAATAGGCGACTGGGGTTTTCGAAAAATAATTTATTTTCCGAAATACCCCTCGCCCGCCGAATTAGATTTTGTTTGGCAGTCACTAACATCCGTATCCTTTCGCAGCACTGCTGCTTGATGGTCTGCAACAGTGCTTCGTTCAGTGTGTGGTGGGTGCGTCGCAGGTTGGCCGCTATGCGGCGCACTTTTGGCGTAAAAGGCTTGCCTGCCAATTTGTATTCCACCACACACTGTATACGGGATGCGTGCTGCCTTGCTGAGAGGATTTTTGCTTCCATCTTCTTCACTCGGCGTTGCGCCCTGTCGCCGCAGGGGTCCCTATTGGGCGCCCTGGGCGACACGGAGCAAGCTGCCTCGTAGACGAGGCAATTAATGCGCCAGATGTCAGCTTCTTCTGTTAGAGTATTCAATAGCTCTGCGTCCGCTCTAGCTAGGTCTTGTGGCTTCGGGCGCTTTATCTTGTGTAGCGCCCTGCGGTCTTGAAGACTCTCTTCTGGTGCAATGGGAAGTACCTCTTCAGCCACATGTACCTGCAATTCCTGTACCCCAGGTACTGCCGGCTGTTGAGGTCCTCTTACATATCCCCTTCGCCGAAGGTAGGATACATAGTCTCGCAGGCTCTGAGCAGTAAATGTATTATGCTCAGGATGCATAACATTCCACTGCTCACGCATACGAGCCATATATCCCCTTCGACCTGGGCTACTGCTCTCATAGCATTCCAGCAAGTCATCTCTCAGATCATTGGTCCACTCAAAGCGTCCTTGGTCATCGCGGTCGTCATCGGGCAATCCATCCGGCTGGGCCCCTCCACCTTGCCTTTGACCCCTCATCCGACGGGGTCGGTCGTGGGGGCCCTCTCGATCCTCCGCGTCCTGAACCGAGTCTTAGGGACTGGCAGGAGGTTACCCTGGCCAGCCCCCGGTCGACATTTAGGAGAAGTAGATTTTCGTCCTCGCGGGTCACCTGTTTTGCAGGTTGCCGATCCGATTTGACCCTTGCAGCTGGGGTAAAGGGGAGTGTTGCTAATACCCAGGCGTTGTTCTTGTGTGCCTCCTTGCCCTTTTAGTATTATTATTATTATTATTATTATTATTATTATTATTATTATTATTATTATTATTATTATTATTATTATTATTATTATTATTATTATTATTATTATTATTATTATTATTATTATTATTATTATTATTATTATTATTATTATTATTATTATTATTATTATTATTATTATTATTATTATTATTATTATTATTATTATTATTATTATTATTATTATTATTATTATTATTATTATTATTATTATTATTATTATTATTATTATTATTATTATTATTATTATTATTATTATTATTATTATTATTATTATTATTATTATTATTTTTTTTTTTTTTTTGTGGTGGCCTTACTTGCGGTCCCGCGGCTCCGACTCACACGGGTGCAAGTAGGCCAGATGGTCCGTTACCGTTTCTACTCCCCACCAACCGCGGGGTTAGTAGAAACGGTGTTCCGCATCGTGTGCCCTGAGTAGACGCAATGATCCGAGGATGACTGCTTTCTGCATGTTGCCTGCAAGTTGCTCTGCCCTGTCACGGCAGGCCGGCAAGGTCTTGAGAGCTGAGAGCAGTGTCTGCCGTGCGCCTCCGAGAGCTCCAATTACCAAAACCACTAGCTTGACTGTATAGCCCCGGTACACTCGGCGAAGCTCAAAGAGAGAAGATCCTGATATTTCGTCCGTTTCTCTTCTTCCTTGGCAATGATGTTCGTCTCGGCAGGAGCCGAGAACTCAATGACATACATAATTTTGTCATTTTTGTCAAGGAGTACTATATCCGGCTTGTTAGCGTTTACAAGCCGGAGTCTGGGGAATGCGAAATTCCAGTATATTCTGGTTCTGTCATTCTCCACGAAGGACGGAATATCAGAGGGGACATATGGCAGCACTGGAGCATCATCAACACCGTACGAGTGCCTTAGATGGTAATACAGCACCCGTAACGCTGCGTTGTGTCGATGGATATACGCCGAGACCGCATAGCGCCCGCAAGCGGACAGCAAATGATATAAGGTCTCCGGCGCCCTATGGCAGGCCCTACAACTTGTATCAGGAACCTGTATACCCATCACGCGACTTCGGTGTTCCAAGGTGTTGATGACTCCGTCTTGGCAAGCAATGATAAACCCCTCAGTTTCCGACTTTAATGCACCTGACCTTAAGAATGCAAAGCTTAGCTTTTTGGATAAGCCAGTGTTTTCAATGGTTTTATAGAAAACACTGTGCAATGGCTTATCCATATGTAGACGTAATAAATAGTCTACCTCTGCATTCTTTAAGGTGGTTTTAAGTCTTTGGCAGGTCAACTGTGTAATGGAGTTTTCCTGCCGCCGACTTATGTCGAAAACTATTTGGAGCTCATCTGCTGCTCTTTGTGCTGCTTTAAAAAGAAATGCCCCCACCCCAAATGTTTCATGGTTACGCACCATGCATAGCAGGGGATCCTCGTCTCTGATTACTTCGCACGCGGTACTTAGGACTATTCGTCTGTGTAAACACTCCAAACTTAAGAGTCCACGGCCTCCCTGATAACGTGGGAAGTAAAGCCGTTGGACAGACGCCTTAGGATGATGGCTTCGGTATCGAGTCATCATCTTGCGGGTTTTCACGTCAATTTCACGCAACTCGTTCACGTTCCACTTAATGACTCCAAAGGAGTAAGTGATTATAGGGACGGCAAGCATATTTGTAGCAGCGACTTTGTTCTTTCCAGACAACTCTGAATTCCAGATTTGTCTTAGTCGTTGCTGATACTTATTATTATTATTATTATTATTATTATTATTATTATTATTATTATTATTATTATTATTATTATTATTATTATTATTATTATTATTATTATTATTATTATTATTATTATTATTATTATTATTATTATTATTATTATTATTATTATTATTATTATTATTATTATTATTATTATTATTATTATTATTATTATTATTATTATTATTATTATTATTATTATTATTATTATTATTATTATTATTATTATTATTATTATTATTATTATTATTATTATTATTATTATTATTATTATTATTATTATTATTATTATTATTATTATTATTATTATTATTATTATTATTATTATTATTATTATTATTATTATTATTATTATTATTATTATTATTATTATTATTATTATTATTATTATTATTATTATTATTATTATTATTATTATTATTATTATTATTATTATTATTATTATTATTATTATTATTATTATTATTATTATTATTATTATTATTATTATTATTATTATTATTATTATTATTATTATTATTATTATTATTATTATTATTATTATTATTATTATTATTATTATTATTATTATTATTATTATTATTATTATTATTATTATTATTATTATTATTATTATTATTATTATTATTATTATTATTATTATTATTATTATTATTATTATTATTATTATTATTATTATTATTATTATTATTATTATTATTATTATTATTATTATTATTATTATTATTATTATTATTATTATTATTATTATTATTATTATTATTATTATTATTATTATTATTATTATTATTATTATTATTATTATTATTATTATTATTATTATTATTATTATTATTATTATTATTATTATTATTATTATTATTATTATTATTATTATTATTATTATTATTAATATTATTATTATTATTATTATTATTATTATTATTATAATTTTTTTTTTTTTTTTTTTTTTTTTATTATGCTCTGTTATGACAGGTATAATAGAACCAAAGTTGTCGGCCTATAAGCAAGACAATCTTGGCGAGTTTACATTTCAAGAAACGACCGAACGATATGAGCCGCATCTAGGATTACTGCCTTCTGGATTTGGCGATATGTATTCACCGGTAGGTCTATCATTTTTAGGTATTCTTTTAAGTTTTTTGGAACAACACCTGTGCTAGATAATATGATTGGTATTATTTCGACTCTATCCATGTTGTGCATTTCTTTATATTCTCGTTTTAACTCTCTATATTTTTCAATTTTTTCATTTGTTTTTAGATCCAGGTTATTAGTGTTTGGAATGGCGATATCTATAAAGTAGGTAGTTTTTGTGTTTTTGTTGATGAGCACGATATCGGGCCTGTTGTGTCGCACTTCAATATCAGTGATAATTGCTTTATCCCATATTAATTTTATGTTTTCGTTTTCTTTAACCGGCGGTGGTTGGTAACTATAATATGGATTTGAGTTTTCTAAGGCTAAGGAGTATTTTTTTGCAATTTCTTAATATACTATTGCTGCTGCTTTGTTGTGTCTCTCTACGTATTTATTTCCAGCAAGTTTTTTGCATCCTGAGAGTATGTGTTCTAAAGTCTCTTGCATTTGGTTGCATTTGCGACACTTGTCGTGTGTGTTGTTTTCTTTTAATATGTGCTTTGCGTAGCTTCTTGTTTTGATAACTTGGTCCTGAATTGCAATAAGAAATCCCTCAGTTTCTGGCATAAGATAACCAGCTACCAACCAATTTAGTGATGCTTGCTTGTCTACGTTATCTCGGTTAATATCTCTATGATATCGGCCGTGAAGCTCTTTCTCAGCCCATTTGTTATTTTTTTCAGCATCATTCTGGCTTTTGATGGTTGTTCCTTCTGGTTTGCTGAGATTCAGGGGGGTATAGTTTTCGTCAGCGATTCTTATGTTGCGAAATAGGGCTTCGTTTTTGTGCTGAAAATACTTACGCAAACCTTGAATTTGGACACTGCAGGCTGACGTCAGATCTTTTATCCCTCTACCTCCTTGATTTCTTGGTAGAGTTACTCGCTCCATGGACGCTCTCGGGTGGTGCATTCTAAATTTGTTCAATCGAGTGCGTATTAGCCTGTTAATGTTCTCTAATTCCGTTGTAGTCCACTTGATGACCCCAAAAGAATACTCAAGGATTGGAATCGCATAGCTATTGATGGCTTTAGTTAAATTTAAGGAGTTTAATTTTGTTTTGAGTAGGGAAATCAGCCTCATCTCGAATTTTTTGATTAGGTTTTCTTTGATTTGTGCGTGCTCTATTCTATTAGTTTGCAGCATTCCTAGATATTTATAAGGCATATTTTCCATAGAAGATATTTCAGTATTCCCATCCAGCCGCATAGGATCTCCGTGACTAAGTTTACCTTTGATGATCGTCACAACTTGGCATTTATCTACACCAAAAGTCATGGATATATCATTACTGATCTTGTGTACTAGCTTTAGCAGGGACTCAAGATGGGATTTAGTGGAGGCATATAATTTGAGGTCATCCATATACAGTAGATGATTGACGAGTTGGTGTCTCTCATTAGTTTTCAGTTTGAAACCATAGTTTGTTGTGTTGAGTGTTTTAGAGATTGGGTTTAGTGCAAGGCAAAACCATAATGCGCTGAATGAGTCCCCCTGAAATATTCCCCTTTTAATGCTAATTCTCGATGTTTCTATTTGGTCTTCTTCAGTATTGATAGCTAGAACCGTACCCCAATTTTTCATGGTGTGTTCGAAGAAATTTAAAATTTTTGGGTCGATATTATAGATCTTCATTACCTTCAGAAGCCACTCATGAGGAACTGAGTCAAACGCTTTTTGGTAATCAACATATGCCATGTAAATATTGCGGTTTTTGCGTGTTGCTTGCTCTAATATTATGGAGTCGATGATGAGTTGTTCCTTGCAACCCATTGCTTTTCTTGTGCACCCTTTTTGTTCTACGGTAAGTATGTTATTTGTTTCAAGATATGTATAGATTTTGTTGCTTATAAGGGCTGAGATAATCTTATAGAGGGTTGGTAGACATGTAATGGGCCGGTACTTTGCAGGGTTGTTTGTTGCTTTGCCTTTCGGTATTAAATATGTGATTCCTTCTGTTAGGAAAGGCGGTAATTCCGCGGGGTTATGTAGAACACTATTTATTTTCCTTATCAGTATACTGTGTGTGGCTTTAAGTTTTTTATACCAGAAATTCTGTAGTCCATCCTTACCTGGTGCTTTCCAGTTTGCTGCTCTTTTGATGACCTGCTCCAAATCTTCTTTTCTCACTATTATTTCCTCCATTTTTTTATCTCCAAATTCTTCAGCTTCCTTTCCTATCCATTCATGATCATCTAGACTTTTGTCTTGTTGAGCCCAAATATTTTTCCAGAACTCTTCGATATTTGCTTTTGTGGGGTATTCATTTTTTTCGGTGGATGTATTTTCTTTCATATTCCTGTAGAACATCTTCTCACTTGTTGCAAATTCCTTATTCTGAATTTTTCTTAGGTAGCTTTCATTGTATCTTCGTAATCTTTTTGTATAAGCAGCCAGCTTTTGTTTCAATGTATCCAGATGGTCCGTGACTATGTTTTTGAGTTCGTCTCCTTTTTTGTTTTTGATTTTATCTTTGAAACTTTCTGGCATTCGTCGAATTATCTTGTTGTTCGTTGGATTGTTCATCAATTGCTGTGTGCGACCAACATTTCTTCGTATCTCATCAATTTTTTGTTCTAAGCGCCTCTGCCACTTAGGTTTAGTCTTCCGTTTTACACTCTTTTTTGTTTTTAATCCTTGCTTATTCATTGTAATGCATGTAGCAGCAGTGCAATATATGTATAAGTGGATTTCTTCTAAGTTCATTTCGTTGTTCAATTCATTTTCAAGAAAGTCGTTTGCTCTCCACAAAATTACTTTTGTTGCAGGTTTATAGATGAGTTTCGGTATTTTTGGTCTAGCGTTGGGGTTTGATCCTATGTATTTTAACTTAATTTCTTGAAAAGTCTCATTCCATGTGTCATTAATAGTAGCTTCTGTTGGTTCTTGAATCTGTTGAACTTCTATGGTTTGCATGTTTTCATCCAGTGGGTTTATCCCTCTAAGTTCTGCAGCGATTTCTTCTTTAAGTTGGTCAATCACTGCTTGTGGTAGTAGATTTCTAGTTATGATTGCCCTTCGTTGGTCGGCAATCCGCTGCTCAGTTAGATTCCGAAGTTGTGGAAATCTTTCAATAAAATCGTTGTAAAGTTTATTCCTGTAAATCGTCCGGTCGGTCTCCAAAGCTGTTACCCTGTAGTATGACTTTATAATTTCTTTGTTTTCTTCATTAGTCCACTTCTTTCGTCTTACAGGACCTTCAGTGGGGACCACATTAGGTTGTGCTCTAACATCTGAAGGCTGATCATTTCCTTGTCGGTCCTGGGTGTTTTCATCTCGAGGTTCAGCGCCACCCTCCACGCCAAGGTCCCCTACAGGCTGAGACTGCTGACGACTCCGAGAGGGGCCAGCCCGTAGCCCCTCGTCGCCCTGTTGATTTCTGTTTGTCCTAGGAGCGGTTTAGAATTCACACTTCTGGGCTGCTAACCCAGAGAGCGGTTGTCCTTTTAGGGGCTTTTTACGCCAGGCAGGTCTTACCGGGGTGGTATTCTTTATAGCACCCGCCACCACCACGGGGTTTATTATTATTATTATTATTATTATTATTATTATTATTATTATTATTATTATTATTATTATTATTATTATTATTATTATTATTATTATTATTATTATTATTATTATTATTATTATTATTATTATTATTATTATTATTATTATTATTATTATTATTATTATTATTATTATTATTATTATTATTATTTTTTTTTTTTTTTTTTTTTTTTTTTTTTTTTTTTTTTTTTTTTTTTTTTTTTTTTTTTAATATTCACAGATTTATTCTGGAGTGAGAGGTTAACTTCGGGATCCAATTTTCGAATCAACAAGGCTAACCCTGGTTGTTTAGAACCTTTCGTATAGTGCTACATGTGGTCAGTATTGCAGCTTTTTGCATTTCGGATATAATACAATGTACTAAAGGTAATTTTATTTTCTCTAGGTTTTTTTTGAGCTGCTTATCGACCAATCCATTGCAGGAGATAACGATCGGGAGTGTTTCTATTAAGGTAAGTTTGTATATTCTTTTTAGTTCTTGTCCCAATTCTTGGTACTTTGTTAATTTTTCCGTTCTGCTTTTTCTTATGTTATCATCTAGGGGAATAGTTATGTCTATGATGTAAGCTTTGTTTTCGGTTTTGTAGGTGAGGAGAATGTCGGGCCTGTTGTGACGCACAGTACGATCAGTAATAACCTCAAGATCCCAGGTAAGTTTTACATATTCATTTTCCAAGATTTTTTCTGGTTTGTATTTATACCATGGTAAGTCCTCATTTATCAATTTTTCTTTTAGGGCAATGTTTTGGTGAATAATGTTAGCGACGTTATTGTGGCGTGCGAGATAGTCTCTAGGGGCTAGAAAGCTACATGCTGCCGTCAGATGTTGTATTGATTCGGTTGTCTCTGCGCAAAGTCTACATTTTTCATTTTCAACACTTTGTTTGGTAACGTACTTTCGATAGTTTCTGGTAGGTATCACTTGGTCTTGTATAGCTTGCAGGAATCCTTCTGTTTCTGCCATTAAACTACCATTGGTCAGATACTTTACAGACATAGATCTATCAACTTCATCTGAGCTCAACGCTGCCGCATATCTCCCATGCATCTCTTTCGCTCTCCATTCTTCTTCTAATTTATTAATTGTGTTTTCTGTTTTAGGTTGAAAGGGGAGCGCCATACTCATCGCTGACAAATTGGTATCTACCTGAGCAACGGCTCGATGCAACTGGTAAGTATTTTGTGTTAAGTAATTGTGTAGTTTTTTCGTGATGTTAGTATGCATGATAGCCATATTCTTTAGTCCACGTCCTCCTTTTTGCCTAGGTATGTAGAGTCTGTTCATTGATGCGTTGGGGTGGTGAAGACGGTATTTAGTTAATAAAACTCTTATTTTTCTGTCCAGCTGTTCCAGGTCCGTTGCTGTCCAGCGTAAGACTCCAAACGTATTCGTTAATACAGGCACAGCCCATTGGTTGATGGCAGTTATTTTCGCTTTAGCATATAGTTCTGTCTTTAAAATTAACCTTACTCGATTCATGAGGTTTGTCGCATAATTTTCCCGAGCCTTTTTGTCGTCTGTCGTTAGAGCCTGGTAAATCCCTAGGTATTTGTAATTTTCCCCTTCAGGTAGTGGTGGAAATTCGGTATTGTCTAGCATTGTGAGGCCGTTGTTCTCAATAATTTTTCCTTTTTTTACATCTATGTATGCACATTTGTTAAGCCCAAAGTTCATTTTAATGGTGTTACTAAACTCTTTGACAATTTCGATAAGTCCACCTACTTCTTCGATATTTTTCCCATAGAGTTTGATATCGTCCATAAAAAACAAATTAGTTATTTTTCTTTCAGGTGTTCGTGTTATGGAGTATCCATGGGAGCTTTCCTTAAGCATTTGACATAGGGGGTTTATTGCGAGACAAAACCACAAAGGACTCAGACTATCGCCCTGGAAAATTCCGCGCGCTATTTTGATTTTGTCTGTTTTATAGCTTATTTCTCCGACCCCAACACTCATTCTTGTAGACCAGTGGCTCATCATGTTTTGCAGAAGCGTTATTATCTTTTGGTCGATTTTATGTATTTCCAGAACTTTTAAAAGCCATGAGTGTGGGACCGAGTCAAAAGCTTTTTGATAATCTATCCATGCTATTGCAATGTTTCGATTTTTCTTTTTTGCCTGGTTAGTTATAACATTGTCTATAATCAGCCATTCAGTACTTCCCTTAGAGCCTTTTCTACATCCGTTTTGTTCTCTATCTAGCAGATTTTGCTTTTCTAGGTGATCTCTAATGCCTTTTTCTAGCACAGAAGTGAACGCTTTATATATTACCGGAAGGCATGTAATTGGCCTATAATTTTTGGGGTTATTGGTTTGGTCATTTTTGGGCAACATATATGTTATGCCTTCGGTAAGAAAAGGTTCTATGATCAAGGGGCTCTCAAGCATTTTGCTAAATTTATATGCTAAATAGGAGTGGGTTTTGGAGAAGTTTTTCCACCAGTAAGCCTGTATCTTGTCATGTCCTGGTGCTTTCCAATTTCCCATCTTTTTCAAAGAGTCTTCTACATTTTGAGATGTTATATAGAGTTCGGTCATTTCTGGGACATTTTGGTTTTTAATTTCATGCCGTCTAATCCAAGCAGATGAGTAATCGTGGTTTACGCTGTCTTCCCAGATTTTTTTCCAGAATTGTTCCATTTTCTGTTTTTCCGGGGGCTGCTGAAGAGTTTGTTCATTCTCGTCTTTTAAGCTTCTGTAGAAAAGTTTGGGGTTTTGATTGTACATTCGGTTCTGGTAATGTCGTTTACATCTTTTGTTGTACCGGTGAATTATTATGTTATTATTATTATTATTATTATTATTATTATTATTATTATTATTATTATTATTATTATTATTATTATTATTATTATTATTATTATTATTATTATTATTATTATTATTATTATTATTATTATTATTATTATTATTATTATTATTATTATTATTATTATTATTATTATTATTATTATTATTATTATTATTATTATTATTATTATTATTATTATTATTATTATTATTTTTTTTTTTTTTTTTTTTTTTTTTTGTGGTGGCCTTACTTGCGGTCCCGCGGCTCCGACTCACACGGGTGCAAGTAGGCCAGATGGTCCGTTACCGTTTCTACTCCCCACCAACCGCGGGGTTAGTAGAAACGGTGTTCCGCATCGTGTGCCCTGAGTAGACGCAATGATCCGAGGATGACTGCTTTCTGCATGTTGCCTGCAAGTTGCTCTGCCCTGTCACGGCAGGCCGGCAAGGTCTTGAGAGCTGAGAGCAGTGTCTGCCGTGCGCCTCCGAGAGCTCCAATTACCAAAACCACTAGCTTGACTGTATAGCCCCGGTACACTCGGCGAAGGTCAAAGAGAAGATCCTGATATTTCGTCCGTTTCTCTTCTTCCTTGGCAATGATGTTCGTCTCGGCAGGAGCCGAGAACTCAATGACATACATAATTTTGTCATTTTTGTCAAGGAGTACTATATCCGGCTTGTTAGCGTTTACAAGCCGGAGTGTGGGGAATGCGAAATTCCAGTATATTCTGGTTCTGTCATTCTCCACGACGGACGGAATATCAGAGGGGACATATGGCAGCACTGGAGCATCATCAATACCGTACGAGTGCCTTAGATGGTAATACAGCACCCGTAACGCTGCGTTGTGTCGATGGATATACGCCGAGACCGCATAGCGCCCGCAAGCGGACAGCAAATGATATAAGGTCTCCGGCGCCCTATGGCAGGCCCTACAACTTGTATCAGGAACCTGTATACCCATCACGCGACTTCGGTGTTCCAAGGTGTTGATGACTCCGTCTTGGCAAGCAATGATAAACCCCTCAGTTTCCGACTTTAATGCACCTGACCTTAAGAATGCAAAGCTTAGCTTTTTGGATAAGCCAGTGTTTTCAATGGTTTTATAGAAAACACTGTGCAATGGCTTATCCATATGTAGACGTAATAAATAGTCTACCTCTGCATTCTTTAAGGTGGTTTTAAGTCTTTGGCAGGTCAACTGTGTAATGGAGTTTTCCTGCCGCCGACTTATGTCGAAAACTATTTGGAGCTCATCTGCTGCTCTTTGTGCTGCTTTAAAAAGAAATGCCCCCACCCCAAATGTTTCATGGTTACGCACCATGCATAGCAGGGGATCCTCGTCTCTGATTACTTCGCACGCGGTACTTAGGACTATTCGTCTGTGTAAACACTCCAAACTTAAGAGTCCACGGCCTCCCTGATAACGTGGGAAGTAAAGCCGTTGGACAGACGCCTTAGGATGATGGCTTCGGTATCGAGTCATCATCTTGCGGGTTTTCACGTCAATTTCACGCAACTCGTTCACGTTCCACTTAATGACTCCAAAGGAGTAAGTGATTATAGGGACGGCAAGCATATTTGTAGCAGCGACTTTGTTCTTTCCAGACAACTCTGAATTCCAGATTTGTCTTAGTCGTTGCTGATACTTGTCGCGAAGAGACCCTTTTATTGCTACACTATCATGGATGTGTCCCTGGGGAACACCCAGATAGGTATAGGTCTCTCCGGCATCCAGATGTCGTAGGATGCTCCCATCTACAAGTTGCGCGTCCTCGGCGTGATCCGCATGGCGTCCTTTCTTAAGTTGAACCGTCGCACACTTATCCAACCCAAACTCCATCCCGATCGCATGAGTATACTCCTGTACTACCCGAAGAGCTTGGTCAAGGTCTCTCTTCGTCGACGCGTAGAACTTAAGGTCATCCATATAAAAGAGGTGAGTAACCTTATGGGTTCTACTATTATTATTATTATTATTATTATTATTATTATTATTATTATTATTATTATTATTATTATTATTATTATTATTATTATTATTATTATTATTATTATTATTATTATTATTATTATTATTATTATTATTATTATTATTATTATTATTATTATTATTATTATTATTATTATTATTATTATTATTATTATTATTATTATTATTATTATTATTATTATTATTATTATTATTATTATTATTATTATTATTATTATTATTATTATTATTATTATTATTATTATTATTATTATTATTATTATTATTATTATTATTATTATTATTATTATTATTATTATTATTATTATTATTATTATTATTATTATTATTATTATTATTATTATTATTATTATTATTATTATTATTATTATTATTATTTATTATTATTATTATTATTATATAGCATTTACTGTAGTCAAATGTATACATTTTGGTAAAACTATTACAACATATAATACAATAAATATGGTTTTGCCCACAAGAGTAACCTCGCGCGTGGGCTAAGGAAATCGCACTTAAGTAAGTAAATATAAAGATTACTTTTATTGGACTGAAAAAGTCAGAATCATTACGTATCAATTGCGTTTGTGACTTTATTATTTCAATCATGTGTCTAGGGTTGTATTTGTTATATATTCAGTTGCCAATTCTTGCCGGTGTATTAGTTTTGATTTATTGTTTCAGCGTTGGCGCATGGGATTGGCCGACGTAATTTCTTTAACGTGTCGCATAAGACACCGGATTCACAGGATAAAAATCAATCCGTTTTGAATTATGTATGTGAAAATAAGGGAGTATAAAGACTAACTTGCAAAATTTGATAGTTATTGATCTATATTAATATATAGTATAGCAAAATTCTTAAATTTAGTTCAATTTTTATGAAAAAAATATGTTAGATAAAAAAAGCTTTAAGCTAATTACGTATACAGGCTCTAAAAATATCAAAGTTATTTGCTTAAGAGGAAAAAAACGATATGCGAAATTATTTTTGGAGGCGACGGTACCATCTTTAGAATGCACAGTATATTAAAATCACATTTTTTAAACGCTAGTTATTTGTCAAAATTACAACCATAAAATAATTTCGATGGTTCAGAACCGACAAACTGACCACCGTGGGGCGACTTAAAATTGTTTTTTTGCTCAATCTCTTTTATTATTATAAAAAAAATATATTATTTTTGCCTTTTAAGGAAGGTAAATATAATTACTAATGAGCAGTGGGCAACGGGACAGTGCCCTCCCAAAACTATACAAGAACCAGTATTTTTAATTAATTTGTTTAAAAAAACTTAAATCTTTCCTTCCGGCATGTCTAGTTCTTTTTTTTAGTCTGCGGTTAACTGGGTAAACTTTTTTAGCATAAATAATTACAAGCCGGCAGCACCGCGCAGGACAAGATTTCAATTTCACCCGTTTTTCAGCGGTGTATTGGTAGCTGTTCTTGCGCGGGGGCGGAAGGAATGTTTGCTTTAGTTGACGTCGGCCATATTCATTGTGCCAAATCTTTTTATTAAACCAAAAAGAATAAAGTTACATAGGCATATCTTATATAAGCTCATCCTTTCATTATTATAATATTATAATAACATTAATATAGGTTACTAAAAATTAAATATAACAATTAATTATAGCATAAGTTTAAAAAGCAAAGAGTCTTTAATTATTTTTATATCAGATGGTAATAAATTGTACATATTAACACCGTTAAAAAATAGAACTTTTTGTTTTACTTAAACTGCATTGAATGATATTAATATTTGTATGATTTCTGGTTAAGTAAGTGTTGCCGTTTATATCCTTAGTGAAGACGTATGAGTTTGTTTTGATTTGAGGATGTCAGGGTCAGTAGTTAAAAGCCTTGCCGATCGCGTGTGCATTGTTTGTTTTTGTTTGTTTTCAAAATGGAAATAAAAACCGTCGATTTTATAATTAACATTTGCAAATTTAAATACGTTGACATATGAACTTCGATTACAAATAAAATCTTTAGGGCCACATAGACCGGACGTAAAGCTTCCAAAAATTAACCACCATTTTAGTGCAAGTAATAAAAAATTATACGATGCTCAGAACTAGTTGTGCAGTTGTGAAAAACAAAATCCACAAAACCTGCGGGGGCGGCAAAGGGAATGTGTAATATCAAGCCCTAGTGAAAAGTTAAAGACACAAAAGTGCTACTTATTTAAATAACCACATAGAATGTTCTATGCTAGGCAAGACTGATATTAGGTGCCAATTGAATAGTGCCCATAGGCAAAACATTACCGAGCAAAATGAAAATATAGCAAAAAATAGACATACTTAGTAGGTTTAAAATTCTGTGGGATTTTTAAAGTTGCTCTACAGGTCCATGATTAGTCTGAAACTGGTGCTAATCCGAGCACTTTGCGCATGTAAAAGAAGGGCGAATAGACTTTATCTATAAACAAATACACTATAAACTACACCAAGTAGCTGCTTGTTTGTAAAATGCTAAAATAAAATTGTTTAGGTAAGTTTTTATCTCCTTTTCCATGCAATATAAATTTCTGCCCCCCAATTTATAACGTCACCAGCCGCCACTGCTTATGAGCCTTATTTTATAGGTGAAGTATGACACTTCAATGCAACCGCAGTGCTGGATCACCACCCCGTCCACCCCTATGTATCCACTTGAAGTCTATTGACAAAATTATTCCTGTACAAATTTCCGATATTCTTAACATGACTAAGATTCACCTGCTTGACCTCATGAGTTGCGGCTGCCTAATTTTACTTAATAAATTCATAACCTTATTCTAACCACTGTGCATAGTTTAGATGCTCTTTGCTTTGATACGCACTCTAGAGACTCTAGCTCAAATTCTGTATGTACCTTACTTTCTCCTCCAAGAGACATTGCCTTTTTTATTGTTTCTTTTACTGTAAACAATTTACCTAAGATGAATAACAACTTTTTTATTACAGGTTTATAAGGCTTAAATAATAATTTACGTCCTTTATAAAAACAAAAAACACTGTTTTTGTACAGAACACTTAACGTATTAAAAAAAACAAGCAAATAAGATAGTAAAAATAATTTGTTTAAATATATTTTTAGCTCACACTGCTTCTATACCATAGTTGTTTGAGCTATGGTGATCCTATTTTTTTAAGAAAAAAAAAGTTGGTCCGATTTCAAAAATTTTTATATATGGTTTCAGATGATTTTGAAACATTTTTGTCTCGCCGTCTGTCTATGTATGTCTATCTGTATGTCTGTCTGTAACGAACAACGCGCATAACTTAAAAACCGCTTGCCCGATTTGAATGAAATTTGGTACCTAGGCTGGGTCTTGGGTTACGTAGTAGTAGTGGTGGTGGGGAGACAATTTTTGGTCTAGCGACTAGGCACACGGCCCGGCAAACCCCGATCATATATCAAACTGATGCACGTGCCCCTTAGGATGCAAGTTTTCTTTCTCTAAGAGGACTTAATTTTGCCTGACATCTCTTTGTCGAGGTGTGCGTAGCAAGTATACACAGTGGACCCACCCTTTTACACCCCTTCCGAAAGGTGGTCCTGCTACATGTTAGACTTGTATCTATCTAACATGGCTATCGTCCCAGCAGAACTTGGTTATAGACGATAGACTTCTTTCCTTTTGGGTCTTGGGTTAAAAATGAACAAAACCCACTGAACACAAGCCAAATAAAAGGGTGGGAGTAGATTTCAAAAATTAGAGTTTAAGTGACAATATGGTGTGTGTGAAATCAAACGAAAGGTAATAGAATCTGGAGTTAATCAAAATACATTTTAGTTTAAAAAAAAAGGTTGGGGAAGATTTCAAAATTAGAGTTTAAGTCAAAACACGGTTTGTGTGGTATCAAACGAAAGGTAATTGAGTCTGGAGTTGAATAAAATATATTTCACTTTTTAGTTATATTAGCTCACACGTACACTATAACTATAATCAAGGGGTGGCTCGATCGCCGATGTTTGTATACCAAAAGGAAATACCTACGGTATTTCCTGAGGTATTTCCTGGTATTTCCCAGTATTTCCTCAAATTTCAATGGTATTTCCTAGTATTTCCCAAGCACTTCCCGGTATTTCCTAGTATATTTGCCAGTACTTCCCAAGTATTTCCTGGTATTTCCCCAAACCTGTACACCAAAAGGAAAGACCGAGCCACCCCTCGACTATAATACCTAGTGTGAGCTTAGGTGCCCATATATTGGCAGAGTGTTTTTATTTTTGTTTGTGTTGCAAAAGCAAAAAGGAATATTCTAAAGCAATTTTATTAATATTAAAAAATATATTAACCATAGGCATTATTTTATTTTTTAATTCTAAAAAGTATTTTTATTTTTAATAAAATGGCACACTTTTACACATGTTAGTAAAATAATAATAACATTTCATTTGTCACTCTAGCGAGCAAAGCTATCAAATAGAAATCCTGAATTTTGTAAAAAAACTGAAAATATTTTTTACAGTCGCCGCCGTGATGTAATGGTGGCAATGTTTGTTTCCCACACCGGCGGTCCGGGTTCGATTCCTGGCTAGGTACTTGGTTGTTCGTGTTTGTTTAAAAATGCTTTAACTTTGCTAAAACTTTGCAAAACTGGGCGATTGATCCTAATTGAATGGAAAGTCCCAGTATTAATAAAAAATAAAAAATAAAAACTTACAGTTGCCTATCTAATTTTGTTTGGTCCTTCGAGTTAAATAAATCAATATTCCTAGTGACAACAAAAACAGAGTAAACATAGATATAATTTTCCTACAAGCGTGCGGACAGTGAACTTACTATTTTTCCGCATGCAAAAATAAAAAGAAAGTGCGGTTAAGTAAGTCTGAAATAGTATATTACTTAACAAGAAAAGAAAGTGACAAATTTCACACAAGCGTGAATGTTGTGAATTAGGCGCTAGCCGAATGGAAAACACGCAAATGTTAGAAGAATATCGAGTTGTGTACGCTATTAGCTCACACTACTACTATACTATAGTAGTGTGAGCTATAGTGATCCTAATTTTTTCGAGAAAAAAAAAGTTGCTCCGAATTCAAATTTTTTTATATATCTTTGCGTTTCAGATGATTTTGAAACTTTTTTGTTGCGCCGTCTGTCTGTCTGTCTGTCTGTCTGTCTGTCTGTCTGTATGTCTGTCTGTCTGTCTGTCTGTCTGTCTGTCTGTCTGTCTGTCTGTCTGTCTGTCTGTCTGTGTGTCTGTATGTCTGTCTGTAACGACCAACGCGCATAACTCAAAAACGGCTTGCCCGATTTTAATAAAATTTGGTACCCTGGCTGGGTTTTGGATCGAGATGGTCCCGTTTAAAAATGAACAAAATCCACCGAACACAAGCCAAATAAAAGGGTGGGGGTAGATTTCAAAAATTAGAGTTTATGTAAAAATATAGCGTGTGTGATATCAAACGAAAGGTAATTGAGTCTGGAGTTAAACAAAATACATTTTAATTAAATAAAAAAAAAGGTGGGGGTAAATTTCAAAAATTAGTGTTTAAGTGGAAATATGGCGTGTGTGATATCAAACGAAAGGTAATTGAGTCTGGAGTTAAACAAAATACATTTTAGTTTTTTTAAAAAGGGTGGGGGTAGATTTGAAAAATTAGAGTTTAAGTCAAAACATGGCTTGTGTAGTATCAAACGAAAGGTAATTGAGTCTTGAGTTCAATAAAATATACTTCAGTTTTTAGATATATTAGCTTTCACGTAGATACACTATAACTATAGTATCCAGTGTGAGCTTAGGTGCCCATAGATTGGCAGAGTATTTTTTATACGAACATTGTTAACCTATACTAATTTTTGTAAAAATTGATCTTGCAGAAATCGAAAAAAACTGCTAGTATGGTAACAGTTAAAGTCATCGTAAACTTTTCCATACATGTGCGAAGAAGTACATTTCCATACATGTGAAAAGTTCTTTTCCAAACATGTCCGGAAAAGTACTTTTCTATACATGTGCGTAAAATTTTCTGCACACGGGTGAAATTTAACGTTTTCTAAGGCAAATCGTGAGAAATCCATCATTTTCATATGTGGTAGTAGGAATATAAAGTTTTTGACATGCTAACAATCTCTGAAATTGGTGTTTTGTAGACAGCGTGTGCAAAAAATTATTGCGCGCTTTTAATTGGTTATTTATATATGGGTCCTGTCATCCAGACACGACAACATGTTTGATTATGTTTCTAATAAATTAAAATTTTCTACTTAGTTACTTCATTTTGCAGTTGTAGAAAAACCATTTTGAAAAACTAGTTTGAAAACTTTTTTTTACAACTCGCTCGACTACGGCTCTGTCCGACAAAATAGTCTTGCCCGTGTAAAAAAAGTTATTTGTAAAACTTGTTGTTTAAATAACTATTGCCTCACTAGTGCGGAGAAATATTTTCGTACTAGTGCGGTAGAGTTACCTTTCTGTAATCTTTTATCCCTCTACTTGTTTTGTTAAAAGAGTTATACATTATATTAGGTTTTTAGCTCACACATATACTATACTTTAGTAGTGTGAGCTATGGTGATCCTAATTTTTTCGAGAAAAAAAAATGCTCCGATTTCAAAATTTTTTATATATCTTTGCGTTTCAGATGATTTTGAAACTTTTTTGTTGCGCCGTCTGTCTGTCTATCTGTCTGTCTGTATGTCTGTCTGTCTGTCTGTCTGTAACGTACAACGCGCATAACTCAAAAACCGCTTGACCGATTTTAATGAAATTTGGTACCTAGGCTAGGTCTTGGGTCGAGATGGTCCCATTTAAAAATGAATAAAATCCACCGAACACAAACCAAATAAAAGGGTGGGGATAGATTTCAAAAATTAGAGTTTATGTGAAAATATGGCGTGTGTGATATTAAACGAATGGTAATTGAGTCTAGAGTGTAACAAAATACATTTTAATTTATTTTAAAAAAAGGGTGGGGGTATATTTCAAAAATTAGAGTTTAAGTAAAAATATGGCGTGTGTGATATCAAACGAAAGGTAATTGAGTCCGGAGTTTAAGAAAATACATTTTAGATTTTGTTTTTTTAAGGGTGGGGGTAGATTTCAAAAATTTGAGTTCTAAGTCAAAACATAGCTTGTGTGGTATCAAACAAAAGTGATTTAGTCTGGAGTTGAATAAAATATATTTCAGTTTTTAGTTATATTAGCTCACACGTACACTATAACTATAGTACCTAGTTTGAGCTTAGGGGCCCATATATTGGCAGAGTATTTTTATCTGAGTGGATGCAAACCCCTAACCGGTTATGACAACGAAGTATCAGGTTTGGGCCAGTCTTATACCAATATTAGCAGTAAATAGCAACTTCAGCAACAAACTAAGTCTAGTGCTTTAGAGCAATATTAGAGGCAATTTTATTTGTACAAGAAAAATAACTAATATACTAAACACTAATTTAATTTTGGATGGTAACATGAAAGGTGTACCCTTTTTCAATAATGACATATACATATTCTTGGGTTATTCTGTCTGGTTACGGCAATTTTCCGTCCGGGTTACTGGCAAAGCCATTTTGTTTTAGGCTAGTAACATATAAACCTTGGCACTTGTTTAAGCCCTTAGCAAATTGTGGCCCTTCTTTTCGGTCGGATTACAAACTTTTTGTCGCAGTGTTAAAAGTGGTACCTTAGTCCTTAGGTTTATCACATCACACGCCTATTACACTACCAATTTCTATCCACGCATCTTCTTTTAAATGATTTTTAAATAGTGTTTATTCTTTGGATCCCATATGACAAGTCTATTCTTTTAATTTTCAATTAAAACGAATACTTGTTCATTGTATTTATTTTGATTTGAAGCGAATCCCTTTGTGATCGCATCGAAAGCCAACGGCTCTCGGCTCACAGCGATCGGCTTGTTGGGTGCTCGCGATCATGACTATTTCACGTCCACACTAGCGAATATCCGTTCGTTGTTTAAAGCTCGAAGCTAGTGGCTGGGTAGTGAGGACCCGACCTTAGGTACAAAATATTACCTATTAGTATCTTTTCTTTATTTATGCCTTATGGATGCGTTGCTAAGGTTTCTAAGTGGTGCGCGAGTGGTAAATTAACTTTATCGCTCTGGGTGCGGTAATGTACTACTTTACCGCTCGCGAGTAGGTAAAAAAAATATAAACATAAAATAAAGCGCTGTTGATTGAATTTTTATTTAATTTTTTATTTACCAATTAAAATATATCTTTATAATATAGGGTGACAACTGTGTTGTAAAGAAGGTTCGGGCTTGTTAATTTAAGGGGGCTGTAATCAGCGATGATTGGAGGCTTGACGGCTTGGCCGGACTCTGATACGCTACTTCGGTCAACTGACGTTACGTTCGGTAAAGCACCACTTTCCGTACTTATTAGGTAAATTACTATAAAAAACTGGGATAAGTTGACCATATTGTAGCCCCTGGTTTTACCAAATTTTTTGGATCAAGTTTTCCCAACTACCGTTAAGACAAAAATGGATTTAGACTAAAAAAATTAATTTACGGGCTGGTCCTCAGAACAAGGTAGTGGTAGCCGTATACATCGATGTTACAGCCGTAAATTAATTTATTTAGTCTATAACCAAACCTCAAAAAATTGCTTTCATATTTAAAAATGGTTTACTTATTATTTATCCGCATTGGAGCAAGATAAACTATAAGATACGGTTTCATGTCAGCGTGGGTCTAGTCGCACTTCGTGACGTTTGTGAAATTCGAAATAGCGGAATAAATTTTGCATAAATTTGCCCTTAAGTATGCCTACAAAGCTTCTGAAATTTGGACCAGATCCGAAAAAGATAAGTCCCTCTTCCTATAGTTTTTACTGAACCTACGATTTAAAGCAAATTTTGCAGATTCGTTGATCAGAAAGTTTGCTAAAAGAAAAATAAATTAAAAGTAGTGTTGCCGCGAGACGAGACGAGAGAAGGCCTTTTCTCGTCTCGTCTCGTTGTGCGAGATAAAATGGGTCTCTTGTCTCGTCTTCTATCGCTCGACAGCCTTTCTCTCGTCTCGTCTCGTCTTTCGTGTCTCATGATTTATATGGTATTTTCTTTTCATCTTATTATTTATGGTATTTACTTTTTTCCAAGTCCATGGGATATACTCTGTATATGCACACATACAATAAATAAAGAAGTAAATAAAATACATGTACTAAAATACCTCGTTGATGTAACTGTACCGAAAATCCCAATTGTTCGTTGATAAAAGATTATTTTGTGTTTAGCCAATAATATAAATTCTTATAAATAAAGCAATAAATCATTGTATTTAGGTAAATTTTTGGATAAAACCACCAATAACCCTTTGATGCATGTCGACGGCGCAGGCGCGGTGACGGCGAGGTAGCAGAGCACTTGAGATATTAAATTGTAAATAAAAATGTAGGGATATTTTTACCAAAGTTTTCTTGGGTGATCAGTGCCATGACTCTGGCAACCAACGATTTCGGTTTTCTTTTGAAAATTTTGGAAATAAAGACAACAAAACTATTTAAAATATTTGGGTCTTGAAGATCTCTATGGAATTTCCAGATTCTGGAAACCAAAGATTTTCCTTGCGCAAATGTGTTTTTCTCAATACTAACGAAAACGTTTTGTTAAAATAACTTTTTTTAATCTTAATTTTTTATAATTTATCAGGGAAAAACAAGCTTTTGGCAGAAATTTCTTTTTTTTTAAATTAAACGCACAATTTTCCATATTTTTCAAAATAAAAACAAACTAATTTCCGCAAGAAAATTATTTGATTTTCAGAATTTCAGTTTAATAAAGAATCGTCCAAAAACATTTTTTTTTTAAATCACCAGATTTCTAAAAAGCAAAAAATCACTCCAAAAGCTAAAAATGAAAAGTAAAATTTCCCGCTTATGAATAATTTCTGAAAACAAAAAGTTCTGTAAGTTAATAAGCATCAACAGTAACAGTACAATTTAATTCCACATTTGTATTTTCTCCATCTGATTTCAAGTAAACAAAAGGTTAGCCACATTACATGTTGTCAAGGAAGGAATATATGACAATTTTTGCATACCTTTTATAAAAAAAAACAGTACACAAATATCAGCTTAACTCTATGGTAGGTCAATACTTGGTCAATACGTACAGATGGTAAATCATAAAAATTTATAAAACCAACCTTTTTTGCTCGAGAGAACGAGAGAAACAAGAATCTCTCGACGAGAGAGGGTCTTCCTTTCGTCTCGTCCGAGCTTTCATCCGAGAGAAAATATCTCTCTCGTCTCGTCGAGAGAGGGCGAGATGAGACGAGAGGTGAAAATCTCTCGTCTCGGCGGCAACACTAATTAAAAGTTTACTGTGTAAATTGCGAAAAACAATTAATTTTGTTTGAAAATATCAAGTTCTTGTTCATTTAGTATTATACCTATAGCTATAAAGAAACTTTAACATTTTCTATACAGGTGAACCAGATAATATAAACCGATTTGACCAGAGACTAGAGGCCCTGGATACATTTGACTGATGCATTTAACCAAATGTGGTCAAGTTATATTGTTGTTACTTTTAAGCATCTTTCAGGTTTACCTGTGAAATCGATTTCTAAATATAGACAGATAAAAGTGTTTGTCGGTATTCTTCCCCGACATTTAAAAAAAAATATGAAATGCTGTCAGGGACACGCTAAAGGTAAAAACCCGGTTCCCACCACGACTTTCTCGTGCGTGCCCGCGCACGCGACAACATGACTGTCATAACATTTCGTATTGAGATCATGTGACACGTGAGTGGGCACCCACGAGAAATTAGTAGATGGGAACCGGGTGTAACGCAACGAAGCAGCCGCCTAAGGATAAGGCTTTTTACCAAAAATTTTCTACTGTGTTTGTTTAAAAAATTCGTAATTTTTTTTTTACGCTTTTAAATTTATTTTGGTGATATCTTCAAAACATTTTCTATTTTTTCCGAAATATATCCGAATTTTACAATATATTTGTGCCTGCCGTGAATTTATTTTCAATTTTTCAGTAGTTTTCTATGTTGCAAACATTTTCTTCGGTTGCGCCATTTTTGCCAAAAAGAACCTAATTTTTAGAAAATTTCGCCTGGGAATTCTAATTTTTAAAAAATGTTTGCATTTGGTGACTTGAACGACTTTCGTAGCTTTTTGTAAACGTCAGATATATCAACAATCAACGATTATAAACACACAGGATTGCCTATTAGCTCGAATCTTTCAGCGATAGGCGGCGCCTTGCCTACGTCACTAGTGGACCTCTGGACACATTGCAATCGTGAGTTTTTCAAACAAATTTTTTATTCGTGATAGTAAATATAATGATAAATCAAGAGTTTTTTCCTACCAGACGATATGTTGGAGTTTCTTTTTTAAATAGTTAAAAGTTTTAGAATAGAAGTAGGATTTTTTCTAAAAGTTTAATCAATTTAAATCATTAGATGTATAATGTATTGTTTTTGTTGCGGATATAATAAAATCATAAAGTCAGTTTTTGGAGAAAACAGCCAAATAAGATGTGTTTTTCAACTTCTTATGCTTTAAATCAATCAATAGATTTTCAAGTTTTTTTTTTTAATGATTTACATTGTTTGTGTTATGAGTTGTTTTTATCCCACCCAGTGCCCGTTTTCACTCCTTCTCCTGTAACATGTTTCTAAAAACTTCTATAAAGAGACTAAAAAAACTTAAGAAAAAACTGAAACAACTTGGAGAAACAGTCTACAAAATAAACTTTCCAATAATCTGTTTAATAAAAGAAGTACGTTTGCGGCATAATTACCAATTTTCTTTAATGTGATTAATTTAATAAGCAAGGAGTTTCCAAAAATCAAAAAAAAATTAAAAGTTTATATAAATATAATAATATAAAAGTATATATATATATATATTTATATTTCTACACTGAAAGAGGGAACACAAAGCTTTTATTTCAACAATAAATTCATGTGCTTTCTTTATATCAATTCACTTAATTCACATTTCTAAATGTTTATAATAACAAAAATATTTCTTGTAAAAAAAGGCAAAGTACGCGAAAGTGGTATTCCCTAAAAAGAATTGAGATAAAGGTAAAGCCAAGTTCTACAATACAAATTTCAAAATGAATGGTTCTTACTAGTTTGGAAATGTTTTTTTAAACTTTGCTATTCCAGCCAAACTTCTTTACGTTCAATTTCCTAAGAGTCATTTGCAGCCGTAATAGCAAAGTTTAAAAAAACATTTCCAAACTAGTAAGAACCATTCATTTTGAAATTTGTATTGTAGAACTTGCCTTTACTTTTATCTCAATTCTTTTTACGGAATACCACTTTCGCGTACTTGGCTTTTTTTACATAAAATGTTTTTGTTATAATTTCACTGCTTTTTTAAAAGATTTGGATAATATTTAAGTTTTAAAGTAGTAAAATATACGGGATATTGTTCAAAACTTTTGCAATGCCTTATTAAAAATGTTGAGTTTTTTTTATATTTTCCTATGGTTTTATCATAGTTCTCTAGTGTTCCTGGAAGTAGGCAATGTTAACTTTACATAACTTTAAATTTATAGGGAAAGAAAGTAAATTAATTTTTTTCCTATAGTTTTATCATAGTTCTTATCAGTCTTCCAAAGCTCAGCTCTCTAGCGTTTCTGGAAGTGGACAATGCTAATTTACATAACTTTACAGTTATAGGGGAGGGAAGTTTATTAAACTTTGGGGTTTCTTAATTTTCTTTTATAGTTTTATCATAGTTCCCAGCAGCCTTCCAAATCTCAGCTCTCGAGCGTTTCTGGAAGTGGACAATGTTACTTTTACACAACTTTACATTTATAGAGGAGGAAAGTAAATTATAATTTTAAGGTTTTTAAATTTTTTCTATAGTTTTATCATAGTTCCTGTCAGTCTGCCATATGTGGAAGTGGGCAATGTTACTTTTACATAACTTTACATGTATAGGGGAGACAGAGTAAGTGACAATTTTGACGTTTTTTGAAATTTCGTAACTACTTCAGTACTTTTGGAAATTCCATGAACCTAAACATGAAGGGATTGTTAACTCCATGGAGATCAACGACTGTGCAAAGTTTGAGATTCGTAGCTCATTCCGAAGTAGAGTTTTAGATAGGTCAAATATCGGCTGAAATGTTTCAAGAAAAGATGATACGGCGCGTGAACTTAGCGAGGCACTGCCGCGCCCTCAGATTTACCTCCTAAATAGTTAACCACACCGTCAAATAAATGAAAAAACGCGAAAAAACCGAGGTAAATCGTCAAAAATACCTTAAAATCACAGGAACTCTCAATACAAACAAAGCAACTGGTCCGCTGGTGACGTAAGCAGATACTGTTCGTCTTGCTGAGCGACGGTAACATAGAGTTAAATGGAAATAAGCAATCCTTTGTGTTTATAATCGTTGATCAACAATAGCATTTTTCATGACAACTTGCATGCCACTTGACTTTTATGTAAATTTAAACATGTTGCTATGTCAAACATAATCTATAATCTTTGTGTCAAACGCAAATTGCAAATATTCAGTTGACCTCAAAAAGTTTAAATGAAGCGTCCCCAAAAAAGTCAAGACTGGAAGTAAAGGAAGAACTACCAACCAAATGACGTGTTAGAAGCTGCTCAGAGGGCCACTTCGGAGCTGCTCCCGCAGAAATCAAGAGAGAAATTAAAAAAAAAAAAACGACATATTTAAAAAAGGTGCCAAGAACATGGGAGTAAAAACTGTGAAAGAAGAGGTACTTTTAGCATATTTTATAAAACCGAACCGAACCGAAAGAATTTAGCCCAAATACTTTGTGGGCTAAATATTGTATGCTTAAAACTATTTTAAAACTAACTACAATCTTTTATCAAAAAACAAAACGTGAGGTTTAAAAAAGCATGCGTTTTTTCTAAACAAGATATTATATCGACTTTCATGAATGAGGACTGATGATATTTAGTTGCCACTATTTTTGGGCTTGCTGGTGCTTGGAGAAGAGAGGGACTCTCGAAAATATCCATAGCTGACATAGAATCTAAAGGCAATTTAGTTGTATTAAGTACCCGTGACTCAAAAAATTATACTTCTTGCGCTTTTGCCATATCAGAAGAAATTAACAATCGAAAGTATCTGCTATTTTATAGAAAGTATGTAGCGGTGGCGTTAGCCTTTCACGCCACTCCAACAATTTATTATAACTTTCAAGAAAGGAAAATGTAATAACAACTGTGTCGGGATAAACAGTTTCGGGAAGAGGCCCTTAGAAATTGCGGCATTTTGAAGACTACTCAACCCAGCACTATAAACCGGTCATAGTTTTCACCGCTCTCAGCAACTTTACCGGCCTGCTCGGGTAAATGACTGATTGACGATTCAACAACATATAAAATAGGGTTAAACAACAAAATTTTCTAGTTCGAATACCAAGTTCGTCAAATACTGTTGAAGAGCCCGTAATTGAATCAGTTGCAGCACCAGTTCGTTTGTACTTATTCGAGAGCACAAATGGTCCTTCCGATTTTGCAATAAATCCGTTCATGCAGCATGGCAGTGTTGTACTTTTAACTTTTATTGTAACAAGCAATAACAGTAGTATTCTGCATTTTATGTTCTGTTTAAAAATAAAAAGTTTAGTTTTCTAAATTTTTGAGGTTTTCACAGAAAATTTTTTATTCCTAACACTTGCGAGAAGCGTCATTTCCGCACTTAAAGCCTTTCCGAATTCCGCTACGCGTCGTTCGTTTAACTACTTTTGCGTGCGGTAGTGTATCACTTCTCGCACAGGAAAATAACTATTTCGCATTTATTTAACTCTCATTGATTATAGTAATTCATACACTAGTGTAAAACAACTGTCAAAATGTATCGAGGGCCTCTAATCCAGGCTAAAGCTACTGAGGCTAAATGAAAGGATTTTCTCCATTTAATTGTTCCATTAGGTAAAGCTCCAGCCCCAACGGCCGCAGATGACACGCAGATTTTAAAACTTTCCTGTTTGGGGATTTCGAAGAAAAACAATTTGGGAATCTAGAGCTACATTTGTAACAAATTTGCGGGCCAAGTAATAATGTTGCATGCGTGCTAAACAGATGGATTTTATTAGGATTGGTCATAATGAAATGAGGTCAAATTACAATTATCGGGTGATTCATTTAGAGATCCTGTTTCAAGTAGCGATTTTTTGACAGATGAAACTGTCACGGTAGTCGTTTTCAGTATTATTTAACAATTCATTTCGGAAAGATATAGCCCGACACAGCGACTACCAATTGAGGAGCAGACTTTCTATATGCAAAAAACTGCTATGCGTTTGACAAGAAATTAAACGAAAAGTTCATATACCTAAAATATGGATCAAAAATCATTCAAGGATTATACCTATGTACGCCTTCTGTGGTATAATATTGTTGCTCTATGTATATAGTTTGCGATGGCATCTTTGGTTAAAAATGTGAAAAAATTGACAAAATGCAAATAGAAAGTCTGTTTGCCCGCAATTAGAAAAACGATAACTACAGTGGACTGTATATATTTTATTAAATGAAAGCGCGAACAAACATAAATATATTGATACGAAATCACGAAATAATCAAAGGTCCATAGGTTAAATGCTGTTACAACACAACGGAAATCAGAAAAAAAGCACTCACCAGTTTGCAGCCAATTCCTCCACATTCCAGGGGCCCCTGTCTTGATCGAATGATGGCACCACGTAGCTGAAGGGCTGAAATTTCTAGTTCTATGCTTCAGTACACCAAAATCGAGCACTTTTAAGTGTAGAAATTTGTAATAGTTGGAGAAAGTAAATTAACACGCCATTTTCTCGAGGCGGTAGAAAAGGATCTCACTGATTCTTGGTGCGCATGTCCAATGCGCGGAAAATGTACTCTGTCCGTCATCCAATTGTGTGGTTTTAAAAAGTAAAAACAACCGCGAAATTTAGCGGGAGCTAACATAACTGCCATCCAAAACACACACTTTTAGAATATCAACCGGACAGATATAGATAAAAGAAAAAATGATCGACCGATAAATATAAATGAATGAAAAACAGAAAAGTAGCGTAAGTTTATTTAGAGATAACGAAAACCCGAAAAAGGCAAAACAAACAAACAAAAATTTTAAAAAAATAAAAATAAAGAAAAACCTATTGTAATACCCGGTAATAGGTAGAAAAATGAAAATTAGTTTTAATTCGGCAAGAGGCACAGTTTTACAACTGGCCGCTTGTAAACACCGGTAGCCGTTCGTACCGTCGCAACACGCACTTGACCGTCTCCGCCGGGATGCAGTTCGATGACCCGACCGACTGGCCATTTTAAAGGTGATTGGATGTGATCACTCGTTATGATAACCAAATCATTTAATTTGATATTTGGGGACGAATCAGCCCACTTGTGTCGCTGTTGTAGCGTATGCAAATACTCTACAGAATACCGTTTCCAAAAATCATTATGTAGTTTTTGGATTAGTTGCCATCTCGAGAGCCGATTTAGGGGAACCTCGGACAAATCTGACTCCGGAATTTCTGAAATAAGGGGTTCAAGGGTCAAGAAATGCCCAGGGGTAAGAGGTTGAAGATTGTGTGGGTCTGAAGAGGCAGGAGATAAAGGGCGACTATGAAGTACAGCTTCTATGCGACATGTAAGGGTGGACATTTCCATGATGGACAACTTCTGGTCGCCGACAACTCGAACAAAGTGAGTTTTAAAACTTTTGATGCCAGCTTCTGCCAGGCCATTGAAATGTGGACTGAGAGGGGGTCCCAGATGCCAACGAATAGAAAGTCTGGTGGACGCACTTCTTGCGTAATCAGGTAATTATTTACGAAACCCTATAAAATTACTGCCCTGATCTGACCAGCATTGCGTCACGCTTCCACGACTGGAAATGAATCGATGGAATGCACCTACAAACCCTTCGGTGGACAGTTCCATGGTTAATTCCAAATGCACGCAATGTGTGGCCGTACAGACAAACACACAGACATACGATTTGAAAGTTTTACAACCACGGTAACGATGAGGAATCACAAAGAAAGGTCCACAAAAGTCGATAGCTACACTTGAAAAAGGTTTAACTTGATTGATTCGATGAGCGGGAAGTGAACTCATTATGGGCGGTCTATAGGGTTTAGGGTTGATTCTAAAACATTGCAAGCACTTGTATATGGTTCTTTAAATTGCCCGTCTGGCAGATAATATCTAAAATTGCTGTAAAAGCAGATTATGTAATGTTTTAAACCCAGGATGACGGTATTGTCGATGAGTGGACTCGATAAGAAGAGTAGTTAAACGATGGTTACTCGAAAGTAAGACGGGGTGTTTTGCAGAATAAGACAAAAGGTCAGATTTTTGTAATCTGCCACCGACTCTAATGATATTATTTTCATCAAGAAAAGGTGAAAGTTTTCGAAAAGGTTTCGGTATTGGTTTACCCTTAGATAACGCAGAAAAAAGCTCAGAAAAACAAGAACCTTGAACGCGTTTGATAAGAAGGTATAACGCACTTTGCATCTCACCGGTGGTAGGAAAAACAATATTTTCAAAAGTAATTTTTTGATCCGGTGGCTTAGTGGGTTTTTGATAGAAATGGTTTTGAAAAAGGTTAACTATTCGAAGGACATAACAAATGATACGTTGAATTTTTGATATAGATGAATATTTGATAAGAAGCTGATCCAAGAAGTTAACGTCAATTATCGCATTGCAACAGACCTTTGGCTTTTCCTCCAGATTAATATCTCCGAAATCAATCGGCATTTTTGATTTATGAAAATCGGGCCATTCGTTTTCGGGAGACCACAAAAACGACGGTGCGTTCCACCACAGGTCATGTGACATGAGCTGTGAAGGGGTGGCCCCTCGTGACGCAATATCGGCTGCATTTAAAGCAGAAGGAATGTAGCGCCATGAGTTTGAGGGAATGATTTCTTGGATTCTACTGACTCGATTTCCAACAAAGGTTTGCCAGCGATTAGGAGGGGATGAAAGCCCGTGCAATACGACTTGCGAATCGCAGAAAGTAACGATATTTGTAAAAGTTATTTTTCCTTCATAGCTAGATAAAACGAAGTCAATTAATTCGCTTAGAAGAAATGCGCCTAGGAGTTCTAGCCTAGCCAAAGTTTGTGACTTTATAGGCGCGACCCTAGATTTTGCAGATATGAGAGAAACAGATATATTGTTTTCCTCTTCTACACGAAAATATACGACGCCTGCGTAGCCTCGAATTGAAGCGTCACAGAAGCCGATGATTTGACAGGTATTGGCTTTTGATAGTTTGATTTGTCGGGGTAATTGAAAATTGGAAAGAAGCGGGAATTCAGAACGAAGTTTGTTCCAAGAGTCGATGATAGAAGAATCTGGTTCTTCGTCCCAGCCTATTTTCGATATCCACAACTGTTGCAAAATAAATTTTGCTTGTAGCAACAAGGGACAAAGAAAACCTAAGGAATCAAAGATTGTTCCTATGATAGATAAAATAGAATGTTTAGTTGGGGGTTTGTCCTTCATTCGGCATAGATAAGAAAAAATGTCGTTTTTTGGATGCCATTGAAGGCCTAAAACTTTGATAAAGTGTGGTTCATCCTTGTCAAAAAGAGAGGCATTTGACGATCGGATTCTGGCAATGTTGCCAATAACTCAGGACAATTGCTTGCCCATTTTTTAAGTTCAAATCCTCCCGACTTCAACAAATCATTGAGTTCCGTTTGAAGGGAAAGAGCTTCAGAAAGCGAAGGGCTAGTTCCCAAGATATCGTCGATGTAAATTGACGTTTTTAGAACAGTACTAGCCATAGGAAAACGTTCCTTTTCTCTCTCTGCCAGCTCATTTAATGTACGCATGGCTAGAAAAGGTGAGCATGTCATGCCAAAAGTGACAGTAGAAAGTTCCCACACTGAAAGTGGGTCCTGTGGAGAAAACCTCCACAATATCCTTTCATAAGGACGGTGATAAGGATTGATAAGGACTTGACGGAACATCTGTTTGATATCAGCAATGTAGGCAATAGGATTAAGACGAAACGTAAGGAGTAAAGAAGCAAAATCTTTTTGAAGTTTCGGTCCAGATAACAACGTGTCATTGAGACTAATATTCTTTGGGGTGACTGCCGAACAATCCCAGACTACCCTTAATTTTGTTCTTAAGCTTTCCGGCTTTAGTACTCAATGATGTGCCAAAAAACATGATACGTCGACTTTTGGTTGACTAGGTAAAACTAGACTCATGTGATTAGAATCGATATAGTCTTGCATGAAACTAGAATAGGCAGTGTACAGATCCGGATTTTTGAGTAATCTATTTTCCAGAAGTAAAAATCTACGATAAGCTTGCGGATAAGTATTTCCTAGGTCAGGGTTTATATTATCTTTAAACGGAAGATCTACCATGAATCTACCGCTCGGTTGTCGTACGACACTCGCAGTAAATATTGATTCCGCTTGTTTTTCTTCCTTTGATAAGATTTGTTTTTTAGGCAAATGTTCGATTTCCCAAAACCTAGGGATAATGACCTCTAAAGAAGGTGAATGACTCGTTAAAAAACAACTGGTTGGTTCCGTAAGACTACCTACTTCGTCAACTTTTCCCATGACGACCCAGCCAAAGATGGTTTCAAGGGCTGAAGGTTGCCCTATTTGTCCAAGGACCCTGCCCTCCTTGAATATCTGTGCAAATAGCTCGCAACCAATAACTAGGTCCACAGGTCTAGATTTGAAATAAGATGGGTCGGCAAGTTTAAGGTTTTCCAAGTGTTTCCACTGATTATCGTTCAAAGTGAATGTAGGCATATTGGAACATAGTTGTGGAACAACAATTGCTTCGAAATTAAGTGAAGGAGTGACTTGTCCTTGTGGCTTAATGTGACATTGAACGAGCCCTTTGGAAGTAAGAGAAGACATTTGATTTAATCTGAATATTTCAGTGGTGTAACTTCGCCTAGGAAGATTAAGACGCTGAATATACTTTTCACTGATGAATCCTGTCTGTGATCCATAATCAAGCAGTGCCCTTACAGGTTGAAAATTTCCGCAACCGTCCATAACATCTATTATGGCGGTGCATAAAAGGAAGGTACCTGAAGGTCCTGAGGTATTTAATGACACATGAAGATTATTGACAGGTGGTGTGTGAATGACAGGACTAGTATCTTGGCTTCCAGACTCTTTATTAGTTTCTGAGATATGAGTTAAAGTGTGGTGCCTTTTACTATTGCAAGTCCTGCATGAATATTTTGATTTGCACGTGTCTACCCCATGCGAGGGATGAAAACACGCCAGACATAACTTTTTCTGCTTGACGAAAGATAGGCGCTCGATAGGCGAGAGGTCAAGAAATGTTTGACATTTCGAAAGCACGTGACTTTGATTACACCGGAAACATTTTATTCCCGTACTTGAATTAGTTGAAGTGCCAGCCAGTCCTATAAAAGTCGAATTGGATGATTTATAGGTAGGCTTTTGCCCAAACTGATTTTGCATAGAATTTGATTTTTGATAGGTAGGCACCTTTTTGGGTGCTGTTGATTGAGGAAGTGATTCCAAAACTTTACATCTTTTTTCTAGAAATTGAAAAAGTGACTGAAAAGTGGGAATTTCGGTATTAGTATTGGCGTGACTCATTTCGAAATTTGAACGCGTCGGAATATCCAATTTTTCTAACAGAATGAAAAAAATAAGAAAGTCCCAACTGTCAACGTCAAAGCTAAGTGATTTTAAAATTTCTAGGGATTCTGAAAAGGTGTCAATTAAATTACGCAATTCTTTAGCTGACCCGTTCTTTAATGTAGAGTTCATAATTGTGCTTAAAGCATCATTTGCGAGGTCTCGCTTGTTTTGATATCTATTGACTAATTTGTCGTAAGCAATTTTATAATTTTGATCAGATAAGCTAATCCCTGATATCAATTTTAAAGGCTCATCCTCGAGATATGAAAATAAATATTGAAATTTTCGGACGTTACTTAGACTTTGATTTTGATCTATAATGTTATTAAAAAGATCGAAAAAGCTTGGCCATAATTTTTTATCACCTCGAAATATGGGAATACCTAACTCTTTGAGTTTTGGAGTTTCGTTTTGTCGAACATATGATCCCGAAAATGATGGGGCCTCAACCGGAAATATTTCAGAGTAAACCCCTTTACACACATAAAAATATTTACGAGCTTCTGAAAGGATCGCATCCTGCGTTTTAAACTCCTCGTCGTCCGAGTCGTCTATCAACATAATGACATCATTATGTGCCAGCATGCATCTATCGAAGGTTTCATCCAAATCGTGAGTTGCGTTTTTGCACGGCTTTTTTGATAGACATGATTTTTACCTTTGAAATGACGAAATTGTCGGTAAATATACAATTAACGCTAAATTAATGCTTCTGAAATAGAAAAATTACGAATTGTCGAAAATATGCACTAATTTATCGCAATTGATGAAAATTATTTAAATATCGAAATGGTATGGAACAAATCTATTCACTGAAATTGTGTTTGTTTGTTTTGATCGCTTCTCGATTTTTTTTTACTGAAGTGACCACGCGGTAGACCCTGCGATACCATAGAAGCGGACCGAAAACAGGTGAACTGCACCGAAACCGAAGGTCGAACGAAAATCTCTCTCGGTTCAATATGATTGGCAAAATTCAAGGCCGTGTGATCTCGGCGAAAATGTGAAAATGAAATGGCCGACTTATTAATACCGTCGTATGGAGTAAATTTAAATATTTGGTTCGAAGGAACACTTTATGTTTGTCCGCAATTAGAAAAACGATAACTGCAGTGGACTGTATATATTTTATTAAATGAAAGCGCGACCAAACATAAATATATTGATACGAAATCACGAAATAATCAAAGGTCCATAGGTTAAATGCTGTTACCACACAACGGAAATCAGAAACAAAGCACTCACCAGTTTGCAGCCAATTTCTCCACATTCCAGGGGCCCCTGTCTTGAACGAATGATGGCACCACGTAGCTGAAGGGCTGAAATTTCTAGTTCTATGCTTCAGTACACCAAAATCGAGCACTTTTAAGTGTAGAAATTTGTAATAGTAGAAAGTAAATTAACACGCCATTTTCTCGAGGCGGTAGAAAAGGATCCCACTGATTCTTGGTGCGCATGTCCAATGCGCGGAAAATGTACTCTGTCCGTCATCCAATTGTGTGGTTTTAAAAAGTAAAAACAACCGCGAAATTTAGCGGGAGCTAACAAAGTCTGCTCCTCAATTGTTCAGTTGTATTATAAGCGTACTACGAGGCAAGTGTTTCGCGCGGTTAAAGCAATTTATGCTCCACATAATCGGCATTCCGAGCACACTATTCGCTGTTCCATTTGAGACCCAGTTTTCATTATTGGATAATACTTCACCAAACAGACCACACCCAGCACGAAGTGCAGAAAATATAGCGGCACCAGCTGCAAGTGTACGCGATGAACGTTATGAATCGATTAGGTGCCGTTCTCAACAGCTTGACTTATCGTATGTAACAACTTGGCGTATTTTACGTAAGGATCTTGGTTTAAAAGCATACAAAATTCAACTTGCACAGGAATTGCAGCCAACGGACCTTCCCAATCGCCGCCGTTTTACTTACAATTTTCGACCAAGATTTTGTTTAGTGATGCCCATTTCTCGCTTAATGACTACGCATCCTGGTAAACAATGTATTAAGTGCCTCCTCCTTTGCAGGCCAAGTAATGCGTGCTAAGCCGATGGATTTTAGTAGGATTGGACATAATGAAACTTGATGTCAAATTACAAGTATAATAAGTGAGAAAAAATTTGCAAACTGCAAAATTTTACTTCCAGTGGCTATTTCGTATTGGCTGCGGGTCAGGTAATATTATTATGAAAAACGTATCTTCCACTTGATAAAACTATTTGAAGTTTGCGGCTGGAAATGATCACCTGGGTTTTAATGAGCGATTGACCGTGCAGGCTAAGCGGCATTCTAACATTCGTGTGTTTTCTTTTTACTTTTGTTTTTTATATGAGTTTTTTAAAGTGCAGTGGCGTAGCGTGGGGGGGGGGGCGCAGGGGGTTTGCCCCCTCCCCCCCCCCGCTGAGGTTACTGGCGCCCCATGGGTGGCCGAAGCGCCCTAAGCTTTAGTAAGTTGCAGGGCCGGCAACGGCAAATTGAGAGGGCGGCAAAGGAAACTAAAGACATGATGACCTTTTTTTTTTGGTCGCAAGATTGATGACCTTTTTTTTTGGTCGCAAGATTTTTGAGGGGCGCCCGTTTTAGGTTTTTTACTGTAGAAATGAATTTCCATACTTCAGAACTCTGCCTACCTCCTATGTGTGTATTTATATCATGGCATTTGCGCTCGAACATTGCATTTTTTTCTGTGCGTATCAATTTTCTTAGCTGTCTTCTGGTTTCCCTGTAGATTTCTAGGTCTCTTTGCTCTTTAGCACTGAGCCATTTCAAGTATCTGCGTGTGTGACCATTTCCTGTATTTTCTCCGTCCAAAACTGTTTTATCAACTGATTAAAACAAAACTTAAGTTCTTTTAAATTTTGCTAATTAGGTAAGATAAGTCTTTCCAAATATGAAAATAAAAACATTGGAAAATGATAAGGTTAAAAAATATAAATCTTTAATTACCTACCTACACTGTGCGACACAAACAAATCTCTGGCGAACCAAGTGCGGATTTGAGGGGGTAGCGTGGTAACTACATCTTCCTCCACCCCTCTTAGATAATAATATATTTACTTTTTTTACATAATTAAAGGGAAAAATAGTAGAATTACCCCCCCTAGAAAAAAATTATTATAGATATATTATAGATTTTGACCCAAATCCGCGTTTATAGCGAACTCGCACAGAATTATTATGACCTTTAAAACGTATTTAAAAGGCGATTTGGGCATGGTTTGTTTCCCAAGATATATACAAAAAATCTAATTTTTAAAAATAATTTGCTGCACGACCAATTGTTTCTTTTTGCTCGAACACCCTGTATTTTATTAAATTTTTAAATTTATCTTTTATTCATATTATCAAAAATACACAAAACTTTTGTCCCACAAAAATAGTTTTCGAAATATAATGCATTTAATTTGAACGTCTCAGGTTCATAAATATACATACGCTTAGGCCAGCTGTGGCTTTGTTGATGTACCCTTGAAACGACAATTGAGAGAAGTAGTGGTAAAGTGGGTCTACATCTTATTATTCCTTTTCAGATTTTATCAACTTCCTTTCATCGCCTTTCCATTCATTTTGGTTGTGCCGTACTGAGGATGTCTCAGGAGACATCGATGTATACGGCTACCACTACCTTGCTCTGAGGACCAGCCCGTAAATTAACTTATTTAGTCTATGACCAAACCTCAAAAAATTCTTTGCACATTTAGTATTAAACCTGGGCTTAGGATACCTACTGAGATTGACTTTAGCTGTCTCCGCAGTAATGTTAGATTTTTGTCTTGGACACGAGGCTACCCTAGCTGATACCGCAAATTGGCAGTTGGTTTTCTAAAGTGGGTACCGACATTTCATTTTTCCTTTTAAGGTTTTATCACCTTCATTTCATCGCCTTTCCATTCATTTTGTTTGTGCCGTACTGAGGATGTCTCAGGAGACTGTAACATCAATGTATACGGCTACTACTACCTTGCTCTGAGGACCAGCCCGTAAATTAACTTATTTAGTCCATAATCAAACCTCAAAAAATTCTTCTCAGATTTAATAAGAAATCTCGATAGAAAAATAATTGCTCTTTATATCCAAGAAAGTGTTTATTACAGCGAACTTTGGCTTTTGCTAAATTGGTTTTACAGAAATACTGCAAGTATGTTTTTTGCTTGCAAGAGTGCATTAATTAATGCAGTTAAGGATTTAACTTTATATATTAAAATCTAACAAAGATATGACATTTTTTATTACAGGCGAACCTATCTAACTCGAACCTCTATAACTCGAACCTTTTAAGTGGTCCCTGCACTTTTTATATGTATTTTAACCTGTTTAATTCGTGTTTCTATAACTCGAACTCTCCATAACTCGAACTGTTTTGGTTGTTTCTTTGAGTTCGAGTTATAGAGGTTCGACTGTATTAAAAAGAAAATAATATCTTTGTTAGTTTGTAAGATATTAAGCTAATTTCTTTACTATACTCATTGCTGTTCCCTTTCAAAATTAATCTCTATTTATAATTTTTCTGTGAAACTACTTTGGCAAAAGTTATAAGCCAAAGGTTGTACAGAAAGAAAATGCTTAAATTTAGGATCCATCACCAATCGATCGAGGATAGTCTTAAAGTTTTTTGCTCAATCTTGAATTTTTTATTTGTTTATTATTATTTAAAAACATAACAATATCTATTGTAATTCTTCAGATATAAAACTTACTAAAACCACAATTTAATGAGTGTTCTATTGCAAACAAATCAAAACCTATAAAATTTTTCTGAAAAGTTGATATAGCAAAAGTTAAAAGCAAAAGTTTGGGAAAAACAGGCGCTCTTTTAAATCTGAGGCAAACACCAGGTGACTTAAAAATCGATGTGGGGTAGTCTAACATTTTCTTCCTCAATTTTTTTTTTGGGTTAAAAAATATTAATATCTGTTATTTTTAAAGCTTATTTATTTACCCTCTTACTTGGTGTTCTATTGTAAATAAAAATGTATTTACAGTCTCCCTATAAAAAATTTTGAAAAAGTTATAAGCCAAAGTTAGTGAAAAGACATGAAAAAACCGCCATTTTGGATTTATGACGTCACACCAGCTCAACTGCTAAAATTGGAAGCAAACACCCAGTGACTTTAAATTGTGTGATCTATTGATGATATCTTATCTCACTTATATGCGTGCGTAAACTATCAAAAATATCAAAAAATTACTGTTCCTACAAAGAAATAATGGCGTCCATAAAGCTTTTTTTTGCGCGTGTTGGAATTTTAGCCCTGTTTTCGGGGCAAGCTGTGATTGCGTAGCTTTTCCAATTCCTTCTTCGTTTTCCTTTGATAGTTAGGCTTTTAGTATGTTTATGGTGCAGATGAATGGCGCTAAGCACCTTGTTGGTGCGTGTGACGAAATTTGCCTTGGTCCATTGATCCTGAGTCATTCAGTCGAAAAATAAATCAGGAATTTTGTGGCTTTAATAAGCCCAGCTTAATATTTGACGGCTTTTGGTAAACAACATATTACGCGCCTTGTCCTTTACTTCCTGCAAAATTACGTATCCAACACTTTCAATTCTTTATGTAGAAAGGAAGTGTGTTATTCTATTCGGAAACGAAACATTTTCTCAAGAAATTAGGAAAAGAGGCACTAAAAAAAAAGCAAAGTTTAGATAGAATAAAAAAGCTAATCGTTAATAGTGGGTTATTAGAGAGAGAGTTAAATAACTTAACGTCAGTAAAAAATATGAAGGATAGTATCAGTTAATTACAAAAACGTAGTAGGCCAATATGAGCTTTTACTACTAGTTAAAAATGAAAGTTTTTAAAACATCAACTTTTGTATTTAGGACATCAAATATCTTCAGAGTGTCTGTTTTGATTTTGAAAAAACTAAAGTATTTCCTTGTGCAACTCAGATGAAGCCAAAATATTCGTAGTTACAGCAAATTATTTTAGAAAATTTCTAATAAAAATTTGCACAAATTGATCGATCCCTTAGACTTACTTTCGTGGAAAAGGGTTCCATATAACTGGACAAAAGAGTGTCAGAATTCTTTTGAAACTTTAAAAAGTGCCTTTATGTCACCGCGGATTTTACAATTTCGGAGAATAATAGATTTGTATTAAAAACAGCTTGTGTATGGTGTCGGTGCTGTATTATATATAACAGCAATGACTAGCCAATAGCGTATGCCTTACGTATGCTAAATAGTGCTGAAATAAATTACGCTACGGTAGAAAAAGAACTTTTGGCAATCATTTTAAACATTTTAGACCATATTTTTTGGTAGAAAAATTAATATTTACAACAGACCACAGACCTAGTATACTTTAGTATACTCTAAACATGACTAGTCCATCTAGTATAATAACTAAATTTAGGTTCACATTAGAGGAATACGATTTTACTATTAATTATATAAAAAGCTCACATAACGTGATTTCTAACGCGCTATCTCGTTTGAAAATTGAATCGGATGAATTGAAATACTAAAGTGCAGAAATGTGTAAGAGCAGGCTTGCTATTACTAGGGAGCAGACTAGAAAGCAAAAAATGACAATAGACGTTTCAATTTAGGGACTACTACAGAAGACAGGCTTGATCACCATAAAATTGTAGAAGTTCTGAACTGTCCGCCAAATACAGTAAAATTACTACCAGTTAACCAAACATTATTTGAAAGTAAAGTTTTAGGAAAAAATAAAAGCCATGGTACTAGAATTAATTATTTATTTGCTTTGAAGAAATATTTTAAATTATTTATTTTATCTAGGATCACCGATCAGCGTACGACTTAGGTTCATGGCTGGGGGGGACCTTAGAAATATGTGCACATATTATAAGATTACTGAGAAATATGTATTAAAGAATGAGGAAACTAGAAATTTTATTAAAGATATATCGCGATATAAACAATTGTTAATAAATAAAAATATACAAAAATATATAATAAAAAATTTGCAATGCATCGAAAAAAAGGTAATAAACAAATTATAATAAATGAATTTCTGGAATAAACCACATGTATTAAATATTTTTGGGTACAAAAAATTTAATAATTGTCAAAAACATAAGTATAGTAGAAAAAATTAAGCAAACTTTACCTATAACAACGACGACGAGTTCGGCTTTTCAAAAAAAAATTCTAGATTTTTATAAGTCCTATAAAAACTAATATTCAATTTTGTGATTTGAGAAAATTTGTAGAATGCTATCCTTTACCGAATAAAGAGACACACAAAGTCAAATCCTTCGTTGATAATTTTATTTTACGTTTTGGGCTAGTACAAGAAGTACTTTTAGATCAAGGGATCTAATTTATGGCTCAGGTATTTCAAGAATCTTGCAAACTAGTAGGAATAAAAACTCTAAATTCGACAGCGTATCATCACGAGACTATTGGTAGTTTAGAAAATTCACACAAACATTTAACGGCTTACTTAAGAACACAAGTGGCTACATAATTTAAATATTTCAAATTCTGTAGATCCTATATATTACTTTGACGATTATCTTAAGGAGCTAAAGCAAGCAAAAGGTAATTTAATTTTTTCAAAACAAAAACGGTAAGATTTTTTCGATAGGAACTTAAAATATATATTTTTCGAAGTAGGGGATAAAATTATTTTTATTGATTCATTAATTTGGGACCATTTATATTATAGTTAACATTAAATGTAGAACAATAATATATATATACATAAGCTACTTGATCTTGTCACGATTTGATTGTTCATTGTTCCTTATCTTTTATTCGAGAATCCCTATTAAGAACATTGCAAGGGGTATTTGTTTATTATCATGAATTCTTGTTGACAAACTTTGCGGTAGTGTAATAAGATATATTTATTTTTAAAGCGGTAATTATTAAATTACTAGCAACGTCACCAGTTCTCTATTTGATTTAAGAAACACCACCCCATACAATATGTATATATCGGGGATTGAGTTTGCGTTATTTGTTTAGTAATTGATTTATGCGTCAATTTGAAAGTAATAAAATGTTTTTAAAAGTTTAGGTGTCGTCTATGGGTCTAAGTGTGTTTTATTTAGATTTGGTTGGTAAAAAATGGTAAAACGTTTGTGTATTATGGAAGAGTGTGTACACTAAAGTATATTTAAACCTTTCTTCTGAGAAGTAAGTACGTAAACAAATAAACGAAATTCTTGTTGCCAAGCTTATTTTTATTAACAAAAACACAACTTATTTAACACAATTTCAAGCCGAATATGACATTTAAACTTTTGCGACAAATAACCTTCCTATGATACGGAAATCGTATACCAGGAAATTTCTTTCCTCAGTGACCTTAAACTCACTTGGGTTTAATTGCCGAAGCAAAATGCACTGGACACCATCCTAGCAAAAGGGCTTCTTAAAACAAAAAAGATAATGGAGCCACAAGGTTATTGGCAATAAAGCGGCAAAATGTCATGACGTAACCGCCAAAATATAAAAAAAAGTAAACTACGAGGTGTGACAATAAAATTATAAGACTGTTGTAAAAAATTTACTTTATTTAAATACTAATACAACCAAAAACATTCAACTAAAGGAATACAACTTAATGATCTTCCCCACTAATGTTGTTCCTTTCTCTATCGACGCAGCGTTGCATGCGTTTTTTTCCATTGTTGGAAGCAATTTTAGAAATTATCAGAAAAGAGGCTCTTAAGAAATCTTGTCGTTTTTTCCTTGACGTGGTCTAATATTTAAAAACGGGTTCATTTTAACGATTTTTTCACTTTCGGGAACAGGTTGAGGTCGCAAGGGGCCAAGTCTGTTGAATATGGTGGGTGGTTAACGACCGTGATATTTTTATTAGCTAAAAACTGCTTAATGGATAGGGCATTGTGTGCCGGCGCATTGTCCTGGTAGAGCAGCCACGCGTTGTTCTTCCACAAATCTGGACGTTTTTTCCTTAGACGTTGCCTTAGCTACATAAATGCTTCCAAATATAAATATTGGTTCACTGTTTGACCCTCACGCGCCCATTCAATAAGAATAACGCCCCTAATATCGAAAAAAGAAACAATGGAGCATCGCTTTTATGAGTGTGCTGGAGCGCCCTTCTCGTTCATCATCCTTAACTTCTTCACGACTTTTGAAAAAGCTTTTATGCAACATAAACATCATTGCACGAGACATACACTACTTTCCGTAAATATCTATTAGCATTTGAAAGTATTCAGTAGCCGTTTTTTTGAGTTTTACTTTAAATTTGTACGTTGCTCAATTTTTTCGTTTGTCATAATTCCGCCAAATGATCTATGCACGATCCGCTTCAAACCACTGCGTAAGCCAAACTAGTAGAGGAAAGGCGACAAGATTGCGCGCGGTAGTATAACGCACATCAAAGTGAATAACTCCAACCGCTTCAGGCGTGGAGATTTAAAACCTGTTAGTACGGGGGCCAGTCTTAAAATTTAATTGTCACACCTCCTATATTAAGCTTGCTCTATTAATTCGATGCTCTAAAGTACCTAATAATACCTATAATACCATCGTGGAGATACTATGCGAGCTACCGGCAAATTTTTCGATTTATAAGATACATTATTCTATCCGCTTAAAAAATACTCTTATTTACCAAACTTTTATGACCTGAATAAAGCTTCCCTTCTAGATAAAACTGCTACTATCATTAAAAGCTTCCTTTTTTAAAGGAAGTTTACCCTTAGCGGTAAAAAATTTAAAGGTTGAACGCGTTAAGTAAAAACTTTTTGGTCTAAAATACTTTCCGAATAAGATAAAACCTAAGCTTTATAAGCCTTCGCAAAACTACTTTTTTGTTTGAAATTTTTTTATAGACAAGGATTCCTAATTAACTGCTTCTTTGTTTTAGCGGATGCGCTTTTGACGTAAGGAGTATTATATAACTTTAGTATTATAAAATTAATTTAGTCGTAGTTAGAGATTCAATCAGTTAACCCCTGGCTATAAGCGTCAGAACTACCTTATTGTTAAAAGGAAGCATGATGTTTGCTAAAATATTGGATATTTCAATGTCTGAATAGGCATTGTATTATTCAAAAGCAAATTTTAAAAAAGCGGGTTGTTAAAGCTGTAATAAGGTTTTGAATGTAATTTTTTTCAGGTGATGTATATGAGAGAATACGAAGTTTCATGTAATCAAAAAAAAAATTATTTGTTCCAATTTTAGGAGCAAAATTTCTAGTTGAAAATCATAATCTATGAGAGTCACAAAAAATTTTGGCGTTACTTTTTCGATTACGAAAAAATCCTTCAAAATTATTTAATGTAAACGGTGTGCTCGGGTTTATTTTAAATTTCAAACCTGTATATCTTTTAAACTACCGTAACAAAAAGAAAACATAGGTACATTAGATTAAGTTTCTAGAATATTAAATCACAACATTATAAAAATAAATATCTTGTCACCAGGTTTTGTAATCATCCGAAATAGCACAATTTTATCACACAAAAAATTGTGCAATGTCTGAAACAAATAATAATCCGAACGATACTAATCCGGAAAGGTAAATATATATATATATATATAACTGTCAGTCAGTTTCCAGTCGTGTGTCGTACGTACTTTTTTAAAACCGACTTAAAGCACCAGGAACATTTAAATATTAACTTTTTGCACCGACATAAAACACAACACATACTCCACAGGTAAATATTAAGGTACATACATAGTTACTCAAAAGCTAGTAATTTATAACTACAGGGGCGTCGCAATGGGTAAGGCAAAGTGGCAGCCGCCTCATGCACCACCTTCAGCGAGCAACCAATATTTTAACATTTTTAAGATTTTGTCGCTAATAACCTAAAAAAGTTAAGGTAAATTATGTGGTGCAAAAGAAATTTAGGTATGAGAAACTGATAGATGAGTTTGCAGTTAAAAAGATCGAGGGTCCCAAAACTTCTGAGCAAGTAACTTTGCATGTTTAGGTAATTATGTTAGCTAATTGCATTTGGGTTTTTGAAAAAGTGAGTTGATTCCCCATACATGTTTTTTTGAGCATACTTCTTATGTTATATAGTACCCATTCCTAGGTATGCATATTTCAGGAATCTGCATATAAAATTTGATTAGTATACCGAGTGGGCCAAAAAGAACCGGACAATTTTTCTTTCATTATAACTTTTCATCTATACAATCGATTTGAATGGGACAAACTGCACTTGGCAGAGAATTAATCAGAGTTTTGACTAAATATACAGTGTGTCCCGGATGGAGTTGACAAGAGGAAAAAATCCTTTATTTTTTATTTTACGAAAAAACCTCACTCTTTATAAAAAATTCTGCTTGTTGAAAAATTAAGATTACCATAATAAAATCTTTGTGTAGATGTACAGGGTATTATCAAATTAAGAAATATGTAATTAATAAGAGGAGAAAAATCTTTATTTTTAATTTCACGAAAAACATCTTTATTTATTTTGTTGATTGTCATCTTGATTTTCAAGTAATAGATTTTATATTTTGTTGCATTGTATGTTATCTTGTTTATTCATCAGATGTATAACTTTTAAAAATTAAAACCTGGATAGATTTTGTTTTCCTAGATTTCGCCCTTTCATTTTATATTGTGACAAACAATTTTGTTTACATAACATTTTGCTTTACTGAAAAAATACGGTCCTCTTCCTCTTGGATCATTTTCTGTTTTTTAATTCGATAACACCCTATACTTCTAATCAAAGATATAAATATCGTTATCTCAGTTTCTTGATAAGCAGAATTTTTTATAAGATGTGGTGTTTTTCGTGAAATTAAAAATAAAGAATTTTTGTCTTATTAATTACATGTTTCCTAATTTGATAACACCCTGTACATTTAATCAAAGGTTTTATTATGGTAATCCTAATTTTTCAACAAGTAGAATTTTTCATAAAGAGGGAGTTTTTTTCGTAAACTCAAAAATAAAGGATTTTTTTCGTCTTAATTAATTAATTAAAATGTTCCCTTTAAAGATGCTCGTTTATTCTTGTGTTGCGAACAGGTTTTAATTATTTTTTTAAATTAGTAAAAATGCTGAACTTTTGCCATGCACAATTGCACAACGAGATACGAATCAGCAAAATAGGTTTAGTGGTACTAAAAAAATATTTTTGTTTCAACCATTGTTTCGCATATTATAGGATTGCTTTGATAATCATGTCTACATTTATTTTCTTATAAATTTATTACTGCCGAACCGATTTTAATGAAATAAAAAACATCCTAATGAGATTTGATTGCTTTTTAAACATCATGATCAAAGTTTATCACCATCTCAAAATTTAGGATTACGTACAGAATCATACGTGATTTTTCAAAATGACGTGTTTATTCTTATTTTCTGAAATGCTTTTGTTTTTTTTTTAATTTATAGAAAAGCACTACTTTTTTCCAATATAGGGTACAAATTTTTTTTAAACGCGGTGTGGTGTTTCTCAAAAAATCCATTTTCGTTTCAACCATTGTTTTACAGATTATACGATTGCATTGCCAATCCTGTCTGCATTCATTTTCTTATAAATTCGTTATTACTAAACCGATTTTAGTGAAATAAAAAAAATCATTGTGAGAAATGATTGTTTTTTAACGATAACGTATTAAAGTCGGATCAGTAATAATGAATTTATAAAGAAATAATTGCAAACCTGATTGGCACTGCAACCGTATAATTTGTAAAACAATCAATAAAACAAAATCAGATTTTGTAAGAACCACTAAACCAATTTTATTGATTTGTTCCTCATTATGCGGGAGAAAAGTAGTGCTTTTCTATTAAAAAAAAAAGAACTAAAACATTTTCCAAAAATGCCTCTTTAAAGGGTCAAGTATGATTATGTTAAGATGGCGGCAAATTTCGATTGTAATCTTTCAAGAACAGTCAATTCTCACCATGATTTCTTTTATTTCGCTAAGATCGGTTCAGTAATAATGAGTTTATAAGGAAATTAATGCAGACAGGATTAGCAATGCAATCGTATAATCTGTAAAACAATGGCTGAAACAAAAATAGATTTTTTGAGAACCGCCACAACGATTTCACTAATTTGTACCTTGTTGTGCGGGGGAAAAGTAGTGCTTTTCTATAAATTAAAAAAAGACTAAAACATGTTTAGGTAATAAGAATAAACACGCCATTTTGAAGAATCAACTGTGATTCTTCAAAATGGCATTTTAAGATGGCTGTAAATTTTAATCATTATCTTTAAAAGGCAATCAATTCTCACCAGAATGTTTTTTATTTCGCCAAAATCGGTTCAGTAGTAATGCATTTATAAGGAAATAAATGCAGATATGATTGGCAAGACAATCGTATAATATTCAAAACAATGGTTGAAACAAAAATATATTTTTTTTAGAACCACCCAACTCATTTCGATAATTCGTACCTTGTTGAGCGTGGAAAGAATGTAGCTTTTTTATTGATTTAAAAAAATACTCTGCCAATCTATGGGCACCTAAGCTCACACTGGGTACTATAGTTATAGTGTATCTACGTGAAAGCTAATATAACTAAAAACTGAAGTATATTTTATTGAACTCCAGACTCAATTACCTTTCGTTTGATACTACACAATAGCGATGTTTTGACTTAAACTCTAATTTTTCAAATCTACCCCCATCCTTTTTTTAAAAACTAAAATGTATTTTGTTTAACTCCAGACTCAATTACCTTTCGTTTGATATCACACACGCCATATTTCAACATAAACACTAATTTTTGAAATTTACCCCCACCCTTTTTTTTTAAATAAACTAAAATGTATTTTGTTTAACTCCAGACTCAATTACCTTTCGTTTGATATCACACACGCCATATTTTTACATAAACTCTAATTTTTGAAATCTACCCCCACTTTTTTATTTGGCTTGTGTTCAGTGGATTTTCTTCATTTTTAAATGGGACCATCTCGATCCAAAACCCGACCTGGGTACCAAATTTCAATAAAATCGGGTAAGCCGTTTTTGAGTTATGCGCGTTGGTCGTTACAGACAGACATACAGACATACAGACAGACAGACATACAGACAGACAGACAGACAGACAGACGGCGCAACAAAAAAGTTTCAAAATCATCTGAAACGCAAAGATATATAAATATTTTTGAAATCGGAGCAATTTTTTTTTTCTCGAAAAAATTAGGATCACCATAGCTCACACTACTATAGAATAGTAGTAGTGTGAGCTAATACATGTAAAGTATTAATTTACGCGATTTGAAAAACAAGACCATACTCATAACGAAAAACGAACATTTTAAATTAACCTGTTAAATAATTGTAATTTTTACATTAAATGGCGTATGAAAATACTCTGCCAATATATGGGCCCCTAAGCTCACACTAGGTACTATAGTTATAGTGTACGGGTGAGCTAATATAACTAAAAACTGAAATATATTTTATTAAACTCCAGACTAAATTACCTTTTGTTTGATACCACACAAGCCATGTATTGACAAACTCAAATTTTTAAAATCTACCCCCACCCTTAAAAAAAACAAAAACAAAAATGTATTTTGTTAAACTCCGGACTCAATTACCTTTCGTTTGAAATCACACACGCCATATTTTCACTTAAACTCTAATTTTTAAAATATACCCCCACCCTTTTTTTTTAAATAAATTAAAATGTATTTTGTTTAACTGCAGACTCAATTAGCTTTCGTTTGATATCACACACGCCATATTTTCACATAAACTCTAATTTTTGAAATCTACCCCCACCCATTTATTAGGTTGGTGTTTGGTGGATTTTGTTCATTTTTAAATGGGACCATCTCGACCCAAGAGCCAGCCTAGGTACCAAATTTCGTTAAAATCGGCCCAGCGGTTTTTGAGTTATGCGCGTTGGTCGTTACAGACAGACAGACAGACAGACAGACAGACAGACAGACAGACAGACAGACAGACAGACAGACAGACAGACAGACAGACAGACAGACAGACAGACAGACAGACAGACAGACAGACAGACAGACAGACAGACAGACAGACAGACAGACAGACAGACAGACAGACAGACAGACAGACAGACAGACAGACAGACAGACAGACAGACAGACAGACAGACAGACAGACAGACAGACAGACAGACAGACAGACAGACAGACAGACAGACAGACAGACAGACAGACAGACAGACAGACAGACAGACAGACAGACAGACAGACAGACAGACAGACAGACAGACAGACAGACAGACAGACAGACAGACAGACAGACAGACAGACAGACAGACAGACAGACAGACAGACAGACAGACAGACAGACAGACAGACAGACAGACAGACAGACAGACAGACAGACAGACAGACAGACAGACAGACAGACAGACAGACAGACAGACAGACAGACAGACAGACAGACAGACAGACAGACAGACAGACAGACAGACAGACAGACAGACAGACAGACAGACAGACAGACAGACAGACAGACAGACAGACAGACAGACAGACAGACAGACAGACAGACAGACAGACAGACAGACAGACAGACAGACAGACAGACAGACAGACAGACAGACAGACAGACAGACAGACAGACAGACAGACAGACAGACAGACAGACAGACAGACAGACAGACAGACAGACAGACAGACAGACAGACAGACAGACAGACAGACAGACAGACAGACAGACAGACAGACAGACAGACAGACAGACAGACAGACAGACAGACAGACAGACAGACAGACAGACAGACAGACAGACAGACAGACAGACAGACAGACAGACAGACAGACAGACAGACAGACAGACAGACAGACAGACAGACAGAACCGAACCGAACCGAACAGACTATAATTAAATTTTGCAGATATGACGAAAATAATGGCTTCGTGGGATAACATTTGAAGAAAACTAAGAATTTTTTCAAGAAATTAGCTCCTCAGTAAAAAAATTTTGGTAAAAAGGGAAAAATTAGGGGCATGCAAAGTAAACATTTTCGGAAAAAATTGTATTAAATTAAAAACTTTTATATAGTTTCAAAAGAGCGAGGTCTGAAATGTTTACTGACTTATATGTATCGTCAGTTCGCTCTTGATAAATTCTGCTGCTCGTTTGGAGAGCTCAATTTTGAGCTCCAGGATGCTAAGTACCCAAATTAATCGCGCCGTTGCATTACCTGTGATGTGATGTAAATACCGGGTGGGCCAAAAAAAACTGCACAATTTTCTTTTAATTATAACTTTTGAACTATATCATCGATTTTAATAGGACAAACTGCACATGCCAGAGAATTATTCAGAGTTTTGGATCAATATATTTTTTTGTCTGCCATCTCAAAATCCATGATGGCGGACGAAATTAAAATGTACACTTTCAAGATGCTCGTTTATTCTTGTGTTGCGAACATGATTTAATTATTAGCTCACACATATACTTTTTCAGATGATTTTAAAACTTTTTTGTCGCGCCGTCTGTCTGTCTGTCTGTATGTCTGTATGTCTGTATGTCTGTATGTCTGTATGTCTGTCTGTCTGTATGTAACGACCAACGCGCATAACTCAAAAACCGCTTGGCCGATTTGAATGAAATTTTGTACCTAGGCTGGGTCTTGGGTCGAGATGGTCCCATTTAAAAATGAACAAAATCGACCGCACGCAAGCCAAATAAAAGGGTGGGGGGAAGATTTCAAAAATTAGAGTTTATGTGAAAATAAGGCGTGTGTGATATCAAACGAAAGGTAAGTGAGTCCGGAGTTAAACAAAATACATTTTAGTTTTTGTTTTCTAAGGGTGGGGGTAGATTTCAAAAATTTGAGTTGAAGTCAAAACATGGCTTGTGTGGTATCAAACAAAGGGTAATTGAGTCTGGAGTTGAATAAGATATATTTAAGTTATAAGTTTTATTAGCTCGCACGTACACTATAACTATAGTACCTAGTGTGAGCTTAGGGGCCCATATATTGGCAGAGTATTTTTCATATTCTCTAGGTATTATGCCAGGGCCTCAAGTTATCTCTAAATAGCCTAGCTAGTTGATGGGTGAGTGGGAAGGTATTAGAAATATTTCAAATATTTTCAGAAAAGTTATTATATAATGACGGACAAGAGTACTACCTACATTGAAAACCTAAAAAATGGCGACATTTAATCCCAAGCCTAAAATTTCCTATGTTGTATACTAAAGTCTATACGCTGTATGAAGTCCGCTAAGCAATAAAATCTCTTGAGCAAAGTCGGTGGTTTTTAAACAATAAATTATATTTTTAGAACATGACGGTATGACATGACATGATGACATACGGTGCGAGCAAGTAGTCCGTCGCAGTTGGTTTACAGAAAAACCAAGATACACGTTTTAAAAAGAAGATACCCAACATCGAAAAAGTGGACTAACCTTTTTTTTTAATCAAGTTTTTAGGGTACCTCCCCCCTCCACATTTTTCAAAATTGGGAAAAACAAAAATTTTTCATCATAGCAAAGTTGGTCTTATTGAGAAAATTAAAAACCAAATCGGAATCGGTTCAGTCGTTTTTGAGATATCAGCGTTTATATGTAAAATTTTGAAGGGTCATATCTCAGAAACTATTTTTTTGCTCGACTTCCGGTGACTTGACAGCCCTTGATTGAACCCATTTCTACGGTAGAAAAATTAATTTGTGGCTTTAGATGTCACCCACTTACGGCATTGACGGGATTTAGTCCACTCATACTACGCCGAATACAGTGAACCAGTGGGATATCTGGTACGATCAAGTACAGCGAAGGCATTCTAACTTAACTGACTTACTATTCAAAAAGCGATAACATTTTTTGGAGATTTAATCCGATATCGGACTTCTTATAACGTACCGACTTTAGGTACTTACTGGATTTTTACGGTTGATTTTAATCTCTGAAGTATAGAAAAGTATCATTTTAGTACGTCAAAAGAGGAATTACAAGTACACTTTTATTCTCTAAAGTGCATAAAGCGAATTCTAGTGTGCAGAAATAAAAGGTTGCAGGAGATGTTAGTTTTTAAATGAGAAGCACCAGTTTTTGCCTTTGCCTCAGGCAACGAAAAAGTTATGCACGGTGCTTTTAACTATAAAAAACCAATATTTTATGTTATATGCCTTATTTACCCATTAATTAAGCCAAATTCAGTATTAATTATGTATGTGTCTCCATTTTACGGCTTATTAAAGTAAAAAGATAGGCATATAAATTTACCACTGAATACTTTTACGCCTTCCAGGTAGCAACAGTACTTTACGCCCTTCAGCTTTTGCAGACGATAAAATATCGAAAAATTGTGCTGCATGATTGCGAAAGTAATTAAATTTCTACGAAAGAAAAACCGATGGCGAAAAAATAAAACAAAAACTGAACCCCAAAATCATAAAACTTGCCACTAAGCTCAAGGTTACGACCACGACTCTTTATCTCTTCTGGTTACAAAATAAACTGGATATGTCGGTCAAGCTTGGGGCAATTTTCTTTTAAGCCTATTTCCCCCTTTCTGCAGACAGAAAACGAACGAAGAGATAAAAGATTAGGAAAAAAAGTTTTAAGTTAAGCCTGCCTTTGCAAATATAATTTACCGGAAAGTACGAAGTACGGGAGTTTATAGCTTAAAAAAGAATCTTGTTTTCGAAGATAAATTGGTTGTTGAGACGGATAATAAGGGAAAAAATAACTTCGAAGAAACTTTTCCGATGCTTCAAAAAGTTTTATTAGTATGTTCCCGAGCAAGCGGTAAGTGTCACTTTTCCGGATCATCATTTTACTTGCAATCAATTAAGTGAGAAAATTATATTTTTAGCCGGTTATGGACCCAATTTTTTGTACGTTCCATCTATATTAGACTGTCCTATCTATAATAGACATGGGGTGAATTTAGAACTTTTTTGATATGCTGTAGGTCTGGACATGCACTTTAAAAAATGTGCCGCAAAAGTTGGTGGGGTATTAAGGTTTGCCTACAGTGGCCTCAGCGCCATTATACATATACATCAATAGTTTCATGATATTTGAAGATAAAATAGGTCATAAAAGTCACATCAAAATATAAAAATAGGTCCTGGTAATATGTTATAATCTAACTCTAACAAAGTAAACTAATGTACAGGTGAAGCAGCAAATCTTGGAGAGTCACAAAAAATATTTGGTCCTTTGGGTAATGAGGCTAAGCAATTAATAAATGAAATAAGTTACAAAATAAAACATCCAAAAGTACGTAGCTTCATTACCGAAAGGATAAGTCTTGCCATACAAAGGGGAAACGCAACGTCGCCGTCGGTGCTCGGGACCATTCCTGTTAAACAAGGTTTAAATGAAATTTTTTATATCTAATGTATTTAATTGTTTTTTTTAAATATTTTTTACCATTTCCTACGACGTAGACTTTTATTTAATTTAGTTTTAATTAACTGATTTACCTGTACATATTTTTACCATGTACCGGTAATACATAGAAACAGTTTCTAAGTAGCTACTTACGTTTTGCAAAAGTCTAAAGCAAAAATAAATATTTTTAGCATCCTAATAGTCACACTGAGAGAAAAGTCTACTTAAAAATAATTTTAGAAAATTAAGCCAATTAGAATATCGGCATAAAATAGAAGACAAATAAAGTATACGTTTAGGACCAAAAATTTTGATCCACCTAAAATATTTGATCATAAATTACGGGAATAAATTTAAAAAACTATTTAAGGAAATTAGATAAAATATTAGAATCAAATATTTTATATATTAAAAAAAATCTTTATTTATTTTTAGTAGGTCATACATTAAACGAAAATACAATATTTATTAAATAGTGAATAAAGTTTTTTTCTTAAGTTACCCACTAAGCACAAAATCGAATCGAAAACGTTAAATAAATGTTGAAAGAAAAATGTTTTTTTTTTCTAGCACAAATTTGTGTTAAAATTAAGTCAACTTTTGACATTAAAAAAACATGTAGAAAATTCTAACAAAAATTTCATGTAAAAGCATTACCAAAAATATATTTCTTAATAACGTTAAGAAACCAGCATTTAAACAACCATAATTTTACTAACATTAAAAATAATACCATCAATATATGGTTATTTTTATAATGTTTTTCCTAGACCTAATTTCTAACGTTGAATTTGAGATATATGAAGCTAATAAATGTTTTGTTTGTAAAACATTAAAAAAAATAATACTATAGAGGGCGCTGCCATAGTTGCGTTTCGCTGCGAGTTGATACGAGTCGGTAGCAGATACACTTTGTGTAGTTTTGGCTAAAATATTTGCCTTTTGTAGAAACAAACATGGCAAATTTAAAGCACAATTATTAATATTGAAAGTGAATACATATTTGGATTGGAATATTACTTCAGTTGTGTGGGAAACATGGTATAGTTAAAGGACAACAAATATGTATACAGTGATTTAAATAAAGCATCACAAGCATCACAAAATAAGGTAAGAAAGTAAACAAAAGTAAAGGGTAATCAGACAGGGAATGCGACACTTCACCGCGGACGATTAGCCGCCGGACCTTAAGCCGCGCATTCGTTTGAGGCAGAATTCGCAATATTATAAAAACAGAAGATTGTTTTTCTAACATCAGAAAACGGGTTATTAAGTTTGTTTTTCACTATGAACCTAACGTTATGTTTTTAAATTAAACAATATTTTGACGTTATTAAAATGTGTTTGTGTTTAGTGGGTATATATTTGAACCTCTAACTACCTCAAGGTGCTTATCGATTTAAGGGAAATACTATTCCCAGCTTCTCTAGATAGCAACTGTAAATTACTTTTCACAAAGTGTCCATTTGCAGCAACTCTCGATAGAGTATCTCTCTCTCTCGAGTGGATACCACGCCTGCTCTCTTGGAAACAAACCAGAGACAAAATAAAAAGAGACTGCCGAAAAGATAGGTCTGCGCAGCCAACAAGTTCCAGTAGCGCACAGCGCTGCAATCGTGGACTATGTTTCTATTTGTATTTAAAACTGATTTTATTCTGTTCGATTGGGGCCGTTTATAAATTACGTAAAACTTTGAGAAAATTGTCTATAACATAACACCTAGTATTTTCTTAATGCCATTTTTTTGTTAGAAATGGAATTAAATAAATCTTTATTAGCAAATCATGCTATTTCAAATTACAAACATAAATATAAAAAATACATTTAAACGTTAATACATCCACCAGTATTTCTATAACATAACGAATCCAAACTTATAAAACTAATAACTATTTACTTCTTATTATTACATAATGGATAATTATTGAAATAAAGCCTGGTTCAATAACAGCAATTTTTATTTAAATAGTATAAATACTGAATTAGGATATAAGTCATTGTTTTATAAAGGAATCAGATTGTATAACAAATTACCATTAGACATCAAAAATTGCAAATCAAATAATATGTGTAACAAAAAACTTAAGAAGTTCTTGTTGCCTAGTCAGCCTGATTGTTTATGTAAACCCTTGGTACCATATTATATTATATTATTTTGTTATTTTAGTCTCCATATAATTTTTTTGGTGTGTTTTAGTATAGTAACCTTTTCTCATAAAGAAATATGGTATCTATGTTTTTTTTAGGATAGGATGTAAAACATTCTACAGGACAGTGTAAGTACTTGATAAAGCTGTGTGTTACTAGATTATTCTTTTAGTAGGTAGGTATAGTTAGTTCTGTTGGGAATGATACAGGAAAGCTTGTATCGGTATTATTAGAGAATTATTTGAATATAACCACGCTATAATTGTGCCAGGCAAAATTTTGACACCTTCACATTGTAATATCAGCTGTGATCTTTCAACACATGGCCTTTGTTTACTATATGAACCGGAATAAATAGTGCCTTCTTTTATTAATTGAAAATAAACGACGATAGTTTTAAATTCGACTTTGGTATGAATTTTGAACGACTAACTGTCAGTTTTCAATGTAAGTGTGTTAAAATAGTGCCTGGCACAATTATAGCCTGGCTATATTTCTCTAATAATACCGAAAAATCATTACAAGCATTCCTGTATCATTCCCAACAGAACTAACTATACCTACCTACTAAAAGAATAATCTAGTAACACACAGCTTTCTCAAGTACTTACACTGTACTGTAAAATGTTTTTAATCCTATCCTTAAAAAAAACATTGATACCATATTTCTTGATGAGAAAAGGTTACTATACTAAAATACACCAAAAAAATAATATAGAGACTAAAATAAAAAAATATAATATAATATGATACCAAGGGTTTACTTAAACAATCAGGCTGACCAGTAGCGTATTTATGCCCCCCCCCCCCCCGAAGCTAAGATTTTTTTAGATATTTTTCACATATTTCATAAAAACAAATATAAAATAGTATAAAATACGTCTTTATAAGGTCTGGCCCCCCCCGAAACATTTTTCTATATACGCCACTGAGGCTGACTAGGCAACAAGTACTTCTTTTTTTTTATCTTAAACATATTATTTGATTTGCAGTTTTTAATGTCTAATGGTAATTTGTTATACAATCTGTTTCCTTTATAAAACAATGACTTATATCCTAATTCAGTATTTATACTGTTTAAATAAAAATTGCTGTTATTCGTTGTTGCATAGGTATGAACATCTGTAACATTCATCATTCAATGTTAATAGAAGTTGCAACCAAAAAAATAAATAAATAATACAGGTATTCTACCCATATTACAAATTGCAAGTTATTTTTAAAAGCAAGTTACAAGTATATTGTAAACGCAGTCGACTCAAACCTAACCTCAAATTCTTGGTTTGTTTTTCTGGAATTTTCGGATGCAAAAATTTTGCTACGAAATAACTTTTTCACTAGAAAGGAGACCTGTTTTGTGTTAAAGCGCGTGTTATCAGACAAAACTGGTCTTGTTTTGTGACTAAGACAAGGTAAGAAAGATAATTTATGTTATTGAAGTTAGGGTCGATTTAAATACTTGTTATACAGATTGACACTGAACATATACATTGGTTTTAGATAAAATGTGTCAACTTAGTATTGGTGCATTGTGTGTTCGGGAGGAGTGATCATCTGTCCACAGCAGGTATACAAATTTTTTTAACAAGACTGTGTAGGACTCCACAGGACACTAAAATACACTACAGGACCAAGAATTTATTTGAGTCCTGTAGGATGGTGTACAAATTTTGTTCAGCTGTTCACCCCTCAGTTATGGCAGGGGTGGATCTAGGAACTTTATTTAGGGGGGGTAGATATCATAATAAATATTGCATAAAACAGTTTTGCATTGTGACTAGGATGTGTATTCTGTATGTAAAAACTTAATATAGTTTGAGATTTGGGGGGGGGGAATTTCCCCTCCCGTAGATCCGCACCTTCTTATGGGTCATTGTCCATATAATTTTATTAATATTGATGTATTGCCTTTTCGGCATTTTCCATTTTTAGTTTTAGTAGATATTTTAGTCAGTAGTGCACCCAAGAATAGGTCTTTGGGGGACCCGAGACACAGTTATGCCATATCTTCACCTATTTCATTTTTTTATTCATGAAATATATGGAAAATGTCTAAAAATCCTTAGGCTTCTGTCTTTTAGTTTAGTGTTTGAACATAATTCTAGCTAGTGCTTTTACTTTTTAGGTACACAGACATTATGGATTTGTATGGATCATTACAATCACATTGAGTACACACTGCTTGGTTGCAAATGTTTTTTCATTTAGGTAAGTAATAGAGAAATATTGGTTAATAAGTTCTGTCTCCTTCCACACCCATACTAGGGCCTATTCTTAAAACACATAATGCCATTTAACATAATAATTATATGTTCAAAATTAATGCTCAAAGGGGTAGCAGTGTTTGGCCTTGTATTACACATAACTTTTTTTTAATGTATTTTGTTTCTTGAAAATTCTGTACAGAGGGTGGAGGTGGGTCAATTACATAATTTAAGAATAGGCCCAAAGTGTACTTAAGGCAGAGCTTCTAGAGCTAAGCTCCCCCTTAAAAATTTGGTTAGCCCCTGAAATTATATTACATATAAACACATATTTCAGACAGAGTCGACACGAAGGCTTATTGGGGTGGGGGAGGCAACAGCCACCTTTTTTGTAACTCTAACTGTTTCCAAGAAAAGACAAAAAAGGAAAATTTGTACTCTGCATTATTATAATTTCATGCGAGTTTTATGTAATTTCTAAATAGCAATTGAAGATACAAGTTATTTTATTTTGTTTTTTTTTCTGAAAAATGGTTAGAGATAAAAATATTGCAGATCAAAAAATTTCTGAATAAAACAAGGAATTTATTTTACATTTTTAAATCTGCCAATAACTTACTGCAAAAAAGTTCTGGAGAAAAAAGGGGGCATGACCGCGGAAAAAATATCACCCTGTAGTTTTTCCTAATATTTGACATGCTTAATGATGTATGCCTTGTAACAAAACAGCAACAACATGTTCCAGATTTGAGCTAAATATCTCAAAAACTGCACGAGTTATAAATAAAAAGCAAACAAAAAACTAATATTTTAATAACCCATATCTCAAAAACTAAGCACGGTTATACAAAGTTTCTTTTCTTAAAATCACTCAAGATAATCCTTTGGAGTTTGGCGACATACTTTATTAACACCTGTATAAAATACCTACTATTATGAGTTCCCTGGCAGCTTTTTTTTTTGCTTTTTAGTTAGCCAACGCAACAATCAACAATGGGATAACATCATTCATCATCATTCATCATTATGTGGCCACCTTTATTATTAAAAAATGGATTGGAGAATGGATATTGTGAAGAATATATGAAAATTACATTACAACATTTGAGCAATTCCACATAAACCTAGAAATTAGAAAATTGAAGACTGTAAAAGTGTGTTCTTATTTTTTTTAAATATTGGTTTTATTAAGGATTATTAGGTAGTACTTGTTTAACTATTTTTAAGTTTTCTAAAAATCCACAGTTTTTTGTAATATAAATACCTAATTTATACATTTAAGAAAAAACATTATATTTGTTTTTTAGATTTTTCTAAAACAGTTCGCATTTTTAAAAAAATAAATATTACATTTTTTAAAAAATATTGTTTTTTATTTAAGTATTACATTTTCGAGGTCATGCAAATTTTTATGTATGCGGAAAAAGTTTGGATATTTTACAGGTTTACATGACTAAAATTAATATATTTTTGATATCCAAATTCTTTTCGCATACATGAAATTAGCCTGACCTTAAAAATAGCACCTTTACTAAGAAAAAAATCATTTAAAAAGCCCGCCGAGCCCGCCCGCGCATTCTTAATTCTTCAAGTAGCCAAGGGTGGCGCTAGCGTAAACTTGTTGCCGCTTTTGAACCATAGAATTAAGCACTCTTTTATTATTTTCTCTATGAAACAAACTCTTCAAAATCAGTTTAATATACCGGTGCCGCATGCGGGACGTATCAGTTATTAAACTGATGAACATATAGGTTTTGATTTAATTAAAACATAATGTACCATGCGAAACTTTTTGTTGACTTTAGCACCATCTTCAACAATTCATTTAAAGTTTAAAAAGAAGTAGGTTTAACATTAAATCTAGGATGTTAGAACATTCGTTTCAGGACGTTTTATAATGTCATACACTACATTTAGGTTTTCTCAGTGCACCAAGTATTTAGATATTTTCTCCATATACATAGGTGCAACATTAAAAAGGATCCATCTGGATTTTCTCAAAACTATTTGGAATTTGGAAAACGCCAAAACTTGTCGATTTTGTTTGCAAGGGGTACATATTTTGTAGCACGCACCCTTTTCGAGGGCTACATTTTACCTTTACATTTGGAATAGGGGAAGTGGGTCTAGTAAGGGCTTGTTGTAAAGTTCTCTTCAATATCTTTACAACCGTCTAAAAATTTTGAGTTAGGTACAATATTTTACCTATGAGTTCCTTTTTTTTTCTTCAAAAACGTGAATGTAATTTATAAATAAACATATCAAATTAGATGTAATTGAAATGTAAACAAATATTGAAGCTGTCTTATTGATGCGTTGCTAAGGTTTCTAAGTGGTGCGCGTGCGGGAAGTAATTACTTTACCGCACGCGAGTAGGTAAATACTAAATCATTTCGATAGATCCAGTGGCGTAACATAGGTTTAAATAAGGTTAAGCCAATACATAACAAAATTGCGGTTTTTGTTTGTCCATTGCTTCAAAAAAAATATTTAGAGCGTTAAAGCGTGATCTCTAGCCCTTCTTCTCAAAGTTTTATAAAAATTTATAAAATCATAACTTATCTCACTTTGTTAATACGTTATTTAATCCTGTGATATTGCAGAAACAATTGCACTACCGTATAAAATTTTGCCGCAAATTTACCAATGCTGCATTATACAGTCAGTTTGACAAGTGTCAACTTGTTCAAGATGTCACAATATATTATAATCTATAATCTTTGATGTCACAGTTAAGATATGTTGTCGTTGCTTGCAGCTTTTATTATTTATTTTATGATTAGTTATTAACACCGAGGGGGACGCTTAAGCAATGCCGATTTTCAAAAAAAGTCATGATAAAGCTCGCGAAAGAGTCTGTTATACATGTTTCAATAAGGCTGTGAAGAATGTGAAAATTGTGTTCTTTAATTTTAGATATATCCCCCAACTTCAGCCCCTGTGAAGCTGCCCCAAGGTTTCGTGAAAACCGAGCGAATATTTTTCTAAGTTACCCCGCGTGCAGTTACAAAATCTTTACCATCTTTTTAGCGTAAGCGTTTTAGCGTATATTGCTTTGTTTACAACCGTTTTATTGATATAAATTAAACACTTTCATTAAAGCAAGTTATTATATATTGATAAATAAAATATAGTACATATCCCAAAGTATTGCATGTCGTTATTTTGATTCAAGTCACACAAAAGTTAAAACTATAACATTAAATTCATATTTTTCAATAAACTCTTTTTGACCATAGTCTATCAGTTAACATATTAGCAAAACGCTCTTGTGAGCAAAAGTTTGTATGGTAAAACAAAATGATTCAAAGTCAATTTTCATAGTCCACGAATTTTAAGCAACAACCGATAGCTTAAAGTTCAAAATATATCTCTCACCATAATTCCAGCCAGAATGCCACCACTAATATTTAACACTACTTAGTTTTTTGTTTTGTGGTATTACAGTTACCTTTGGCACATTTAGTCACTTTTATTATTTATTTACTTATTTTCACTTTTTGGTTTGGATTCAAAAATCATAACTTATTACGAATGATATTAAGTTTTTGACTGATTTGAACTGATTCCAACAGAGATCATGACTCCGATTAAAAATAATACTCCGACTGATCTACTCCGATTGATTTAAATATTACAACTGATCTACTCCGATTAATCTACTCCGATTTATCTACTCCGATTGATTTAAATATTACAACTGATCTACTCCGATTAATCTACTCCGATTTATCTACTCCGATTGATTTAAATATTACAACTGATCTACTCCGATTAATCTACTCCGATTTATCTACTCCGATTGATTTAAATATTACAACTGATCTACTCCGATTAATCTACTCCGATTTATCTACTCCGATTGATTTAAATATTACAACTGATCTACTCCGATTAATCTACTCCGATTTATCTACTTCGATTGATCTCTTTTGCTATCCAGATCGCGCTTTTATAACAAGTCTTAAAGTGGGGAACAACATCGTTTTTTTCCTGTCTCGTGATGTTTTTCACCATTTAAGGTCATACAAATATCAAAGTTTGGCCTAGTGGGATTATTCTCGAGGTCTGCCCGCTTTTATTTTTAGCAATGCGCAAAGCCATGCAAACATTGCCTTGTTTGACTGTCCTAATTAAAATTAGGTAGCGTTGGCGCCGTTTTTGTCTCGAGGCTTTAGAACCTTGATTTGGCGGATATTTCATCATCGAACAGAGTTGATAAAAAGGCTAGGATCTATTCGTTTATTATTTAATTTAAGCTCAGAGTCTCCACAAGTAAGGTGTTGTCAAGTGTTAGTCAGTGGTTATACAAAGTCTAAGTGATGGGTTGAATACAATAACGTGAGTTACTTTAATTTAATATCGTACAATAGTGAGTGTTAAAAATAAATGAATTTTCTTTACGGTTCAACCTCTAACTGAGTAAAATTATTAATTAAGTTGCCATTGTAGATTTTTAAAATTAAGCTGTTAGCTGACCCCTACATTCCTCCCTTCTTACAAGACCAATGTAAGCTCTTAAATAGCTTACATCTGGTTTATGTACTTTTGATTGGATGAAGATTTTTTTTAAATATAGCATAGTTTTTATTGTGGCATAAATTTAAGTAGTTATTGTTTATATAAATATTTACCTTGATAGATAATAGACACTTTATTTTAAATTAAGTTAAGAGATATTGCCGTGCATTGTTAGATTAAGTAAAAATTGTAAAAAAAAACTAAATATGAATATCATTAAAGAAAATATTACGATTATCTCTGTGACTTTATTTTTATGTTAACCTATATTTTCTTTTGACCTACTATTATTGTATACCAATAATTTTTATTAAGTATTCCTAGTAATTTGATACAGTTGTCTAAGAACGTCTGTTAACGCCTACCTACTTTAAAGCCTCTTGGGAGTGTGCGACAATCGCTTTAATTCGACCCACTTTTATGAGGCCCTAACTTTCTGTTGACAGAAACGATTTATGGCTTTCCAAAGAGCTGAATATTTAATTATTTTATTTTACTTTGGCCTATTATAAGGAGCCTTTAATCTGCAAAACCAAAACAAAAAAAATCTCGACATTCAACTTATTTGATTGCGAATTACTCAAATGGCAACAATTGAGATTTTATTTATTACCATTTCCAAAAATATAATATTTGTCTTGTGCTTTTGTGCTTAAAGGTAAGATACATGCCACGCTGAAATTAAAATTTCGTACAATCATTAATCGGTTTTAGTATGATTTTAGAGGGTAAGCTATTTACCAAAAACAAATTACCTAAAGTTTCATTCTCTAAATTTAAATTCTACTTACATCCTTTTTCTGCATTAATAATACCTATGTCTAAACCTTACTTGCTTCTTAGTTTTCGTAGCTTTCCTGTAAAATGTGGTTGGATAGAATCTGCACGTTCATCTTTCATGTAGATATCGAACTGCAGCTACATCTGACGCCGTCCCGTTCTAACCATATTCCAACACGTTTGTAATTAGGTTAAACTTTTTCTTTTATATTCACTTCTTTTTATTTTTTTTAATTTCCACTTCACTTTTGAATTATTATTTTCTTTTATTGCACTTTATGTAACCTTTCTTATTAATTTTAAGTTACTTAGCCTCCGCACTCTTTAAAATTTATTATTTTAAACTTAAAACTAAAGGTTAGTTTGACACATACAGAACTAAAAGGATTTACTGCTATAATATTTCCTAAACTAATGCTAAATTTAAATTAGAACATTTTTAATCTTTAGCGGCCTAAAATAGTTTACATGAAAGCAATATAAATCAACTTCCTCTAAAGTTTAGCAAATACAACCCAATAACATATTTTATAAAACATTTGCTCCTCTAGGGCTTAGCTTCATAGGTGTCACTATTTAAACACTTAATAACCCAAATCGAAAAAAATACTTCTCATGGCAGTAATAACAAACGCACCCTGAATATCTTCTTGTACACTAGTTTGAGCATTCACCGCAAACAAAAAATATATCATCTCAACCTATAAAGTTGACGCACTACAAAATATTTTATTTGATACGTGTTTCAATTTTCAAGACCAAGTAATATAAACAAAATCCGACCGCAAGTAAGACACTGGCTCTGCCCGGTCTAGGCATCTACACTGCATCTAACCCTGTTTGCTGTTCTCGGTCTAACCATCTTCACTATAACGTACGACTTCTCTTTTCGTCGAGACGCTATGACCCAATTAATGTATTTTCCTGGTTCAAATTTCAAGTCGTCTGTCGTCTAGTATATTGTGGACCAGTCCGATGTCCGATTGGTTTATTTTTTTTACTAACGTCTAGTAAAAGAAAAGTGACGGCACAATGGGTCGAGACAAGAAGGAACTCTCTTTAGTTCTTTTACGCACATTTTATTTTAACTTTATTGTTACAAAATGCCTTGGATTTTGTTGATTACTCGCACTTTTCTAACTTTGCAGAAATCTTGCATCGCGCCACTGAAGTACCATGCAACATCATATTGCTAACTCCTTACACTCTCAGAGAACTCTTTTTTGAAAACTGCATTTTGCTTTGTACATCAAAATGTTGTGTCGTTGCCGATTTTCCATTTCAGAACTGCTTAAGTTCTACTGATTTATTGGATGTCTTCCACAACTTCTCCGTGACTATCTCTGTCACAGTAGCTGACCATCTGCCAGCTACCAAATCACCGTAACTGACCCTCTGTCAGCTACCTCAAAACTCAAATGATCCCGGGTTATTAAAACTGCTCTCTTTTAGCAACAACTTCTTTATTATCCGCTCAACCAACTTTTCACATCACCTCTGGTACTGCATCTCCACAGTATCTAATAAAATAATTGGTTTAACTCTATAATTCCTCTATATTGATCAAAGTTATCTGAACTCAACTTTGTCAATAACTAAACTCACCATCCAATTCTGCAGTTTAGATCACATCTAAATTCTATATGTGCGTAAACTTCTTCTCTTATGTCTCTACTACTTTTTCTCATTGGTATATACTTGGTATGCTTCTTTCTCTGCTTCCCTCTTTTTTTAACTTTAAAATATATAATAACTTAAACAAAAATGCCCTTTAAATGTTCTTCCTTCCTGTCTAAATATTATTATCAGGGAAATACCACCAAAACCATTTGCAAGATCACTGTAGTATGTATACGTTACATTTTATGCAACTAACTCTATTGACGATTTTTAATCAATTTGAGGTTTAACTATTTAAAAATATCGGCAATATTTTCAGAACACACTTGTCAAACTTCTTGTTCTCTTTGGCGGATTTCTTCTCTTTGCTCTGCATTAAAAACCCTGGCTAAAGCCGTTTTGCACAAGACTCTTGCCACAAGCAATCACTTAGGATTATTCATTACTGGTTCCAGAACCATTTGCTGGGTATCAACTTTGGATATTTGGCGAACGGTTACTAAACAAAGTGCATGGATATGCGGCGGTATAACTAAGTCGTCCTTTAAGTACACACACCTCTTTCTTTCTTTTTCTGTCTGCTACTACTTGCTCTGGAAAGGCCTACTTTTCGGGCCTTTACTTCTCTGGGGTTTCTCTAAAACCGTGTCTCTCGATTCCGAACAATTTTGTTTTTTCTTTCTCACTGAAGAGTTTCTGCTGTCGGAAGCTGCAGGCTTCCCTTCCTCTGTCGTTTGGGTTGTCGTTTGGATCGAAGAATCAATCCTTGAGTTGTTATGACACTTGAGACCGGTTGCCGCCGATTCAGTGTACAAGTTCTCAGTAACGGCACTTACATGAGAACTTTAATTATTTCTTCCTTCCTGGGACAAAGTAAGTTTCGTCAACTCTTTTTAAACACTATTTTTCTTGTAAAATTTTTAATCTGAACGGAAGTTTGCTTGCATATCTTATTGCACAAACTATCGAAACTTCTTTTCTTTTTAATTAAGGGTATTTCTCTCTTTCAGAGCGTACATTAAATAATTTTCCCATTTTTTCCATATTTTTGCAAAAAATCTAACCTAAGTAAGCTCCAATACTATCAACTTTTTTCAATAAAAATTGTTGAGGCACTTCTAAATCTATAAATCAAAACTCAATACAATATTTCTTCTAATGTGGGTATTAATTAATTCTTTGGTTGAACCCCTTTGCTCTATGGGTTTTTATCAGGGATAATGCACTATGTACTAAAGCTGAACATACACGTCTATTTACTTGTACTTTAACCATATTAAACGGGGTTCCTTCGGGCGTGCACGCAAATATCTCTACCCTTTCGATCTTTACTCCCATCTATTTTCTTTCTCAGCAGAGCCCCTGGGTTTCTGGTCAACTGCACTACAGTTTACTCTATTTCTATTTTCTTCTAAGGTTGTCTTCCAGAAGCGAACCATATGACTAGTGTCTAGCGAAGCAGTTTCTTCGATGAGCGCTAAAAATTTATCAACGCTGGTTTGTCTGTCGTAGGTCGAGATCGAGTCGTTGCCTACTTGAACCTGTTGCGGGACTTGGAATACTATGGGTGTCGCTGAAGGGTTTTCGGTTGCCATATTAAAAGCTATTTACTGTCCAAAGGGGACCTAAAACTTTTCTGAGTTTGTTGTTTTTTTTTCTTCTTATTCAAGGACTTCTCTCTCTCTTTCTCTCAGAAAATCATCCTACCGACTGCGCCAATTGTGAAGCTGCCCCAGGGTTTCGTGAAAACCGAGCGAATATTTTTCTAAGTTACCCCGGGTGCAGTTACAAAATCTTTACCATCTTTTTAGCGTAAGCGTTTTAGCGTATATTGCTTTGTTTACAACCGTTTTATTGATATAAATTAAACACTTTCATTAAAGCAAGTTATTATATATTGATAAATAAAATATAGTACATATCCCAAAGTATTGCATGTCGTTATTTTGATTCAAGTCACACAAAAGTTAAAACTATAACATTAAATTCATATTTTTCAATAAACTCTTTTTGACCATAGTCTATCAGTTAACATATTAGCAAAACGCTCTTGTGAGCAAAAGTTTGTATGGTAAAACAAAATGATTCAAAGTCAATTTTCATAGTCCACGAATTTTAAGCAACAACCGATAGCTTAAAGTTCAAAATAAATCTCTCACCATAATTACAGCCAGAATGCCACCACTAATATTTAAGTTACCTTTGGCAAATTTAGTCACTTTTATTATTTATTTATTTATTTTCACTTTTTGGTTTGAATTCAAAAATCATAACTTATTACAAATGATATTAAGTTTTTGACTGATTTGAACTGATTCCAACAGAGATCATGACTCCGATTAAAATTAATACTCCGACTGATCTACTCCGATTGATTTAAATATTACAACTGATCTACTCCGATTAATCTACTCCGATTTATCTACTCCGATTGATTTAAATATTACAACTGATCTACTCCGATTAATCTACTCCGATTTATCTACTCCGATTGATTTAAATATTACAACTGATCTACTCCGATTAATCTACTCCGATTTATCTACTCCGATTGATTTAAATGTTACAACTGATCTACTCCGATTAATCTACTCCGATTTATCTACTCCGATTGATTTAAATATTACAACTGATCTACTCTGATTAATCTACTCCGATTTATCTACTCCGATTAATCTCTTTTGCTATCCAGATCGCGCTTTTATAACAAGTCTTAAAGTGGGGAACAACATCGTTTTTTTCCTGTCTCGTGATGTTTTTCACCATTTAAGGTCATACAAATATCAAAGTTTGGCCTAGTGGGATTATTCTCGAGGTCTGCCCGCTTTTATTTTTAGCAATGCGCAAAGCCATGCAAACATTGCCTTGTTTGGCTGTCCTAATTAAAATTAGGTAGCGTTGGCGCCGTTTTTGTCTCGAGGCTTTAGAACCTTGATTTGGCGGATATTTCATCATCGAACAGAGTTGATAAAAAGGCTAGGATCTATTCGTTTATTATTTAATTTAAGCTCAGAGTCTCCACAAGTAAGGTGTTGTCAAGTGTTTATACAAAGTCTAAGTGATGGGTTGAATACAATAACGTGAGTTACTTTAATTTAATATCGTACAATAGTGAGTGTTAAAAATAAATGAATTTTCTTTACGGTTCAACCTCTAACTGAGTAAAATTATTAATTAAGTTGCCATTGTAGATTTTTAAAATTAAGCTGTTAGCTGACCCCTACACCCCCATGATTCCAGCATTCCAAATGTGTTGAAAAAGCTGGATTAAAATTGGACCACTACGGAAAATTTAATGGCAACAATGCTATACATCTTTTGAAAAAAGTAGAAGTTCTGAAGGAGATATCACCAGGTAAAAACTATTGGTTAAAGCTTTAATAATAATAATATTAATAATAACGGTCTTTCATTGATCACCAAAAGAAATACATGACCAAATCGGGCGAGGTTCAGTTCTTTAGTTCAGTTCAGACCTCTTCTTCCACCTAACCTACCGAACAAAAAGTGTTTGATCTTTTTTAGAAAATATATATGTTCCAGTTTTTTCCACATTTAATCTGGTGGTTTCGAGTAATTTTAGTCCAACACTAAATAAAAACTTTTATCAAGACATTGAAACATCTCAGTTGGAATTAATGAATTTAAGGATTAAAATAGCTGCAAAGATTCACACGATTTTATATTATGTATCGGAGTTCATCAAAGAAAATCACAGAGTTCTAGGATGTTACTCTAAACAAGAATCTGAACAAGTTAGTTTTTCTTTTACATTGTTTTCAAAGAAGTTTAATCTTAATCCTCGGTCAAAATAATCTTTTGAGATGCGTTTGTTGTTATAATAGCCAACACATTTAATTTTTGACCCAATAGTCTAGTAATGTACTAAAAACTAAGTTTAATAAGACATTTTATTTAAAGTTAAAGTTAAATAAATGAAATTAAAAAATATATATGGCTACTGCATTAAATCGTCAGATTGAGAAAAAACTAACCGATTTACAACACATTATACTTCGAAATAAATTGGTAATTTTTTTTTTTAAGTCACAAGCTTTTATAAAATGCACTAAAAATTAAAAAATAATATTCTAAAATTCTAAGTTTTTCATAATAATAAAAGCGATGGCCGACTGATGGAAATTTTGACGATGTTAGCACGATAAGATATCCGTATCAATTAAATATCACTATTTGCAAGAATTAATCTAACAGAAAAATGCAGAGGTACCAAACCCACCCAACCCGACCCAAGATACCCCAGCATTTTTCTGACATAGGTATGGTAGGTAAACAATCTTTGATGACCTGATATGTTAAATATTCTTTAAGTGTTTAGATCACAAATTTAGATTAACTTATGCTTTGATTTGCGGCCATCGCTTTTACTATTATGATAATATTAGAATTTAAGAAAATTATTTTTTAATTTTTAGTGCATTTTATAAAAGCTTGTGACTTAAAAAAAAATTTTACCAATTTATTTTCTACTTTTTAGTCTCAGCTATCTACTCTATTAAACGAAAATATTTGTTCAATAACAAAAGTGTTTATTCTAGATTATAATGAAATCGCTGATCGTGAGTTGTTTGGAAACTCATTTTTCTATTGGGAGGAGAGGGTGGGGGTAGAGGTAGAAATATATTTTTTGTTTGGGCTGTATTGCCATCGGACCTTTGTGCATATATCCAATTTTATAAAAGTCATTTGAAGTGAAGTGTGCCAAAAACGCATTTTTTGTGGAAGGGGGTGGGGGTAGGGGTGGGAGGACATTTTTTCATTATTGTTGTATTGTCATCGGACCACTATATGTATACCAAATTTCATCCAAATCGGATATTGGGAAGTGTGTCAAAAACGCATTTTTCTATAGATGGGGGTGGGGGTAGGAGTATTAGGATTTTTTTTTCAATGTTGTATTGTCATCGGACCACTATATGTATACCAAATTTCATCCAAATCGGATAATGGGAAGGGTGTCAAAAACGCATTTTCTATGGAAGGGGAAGTGGCGGTAGGGGTGGGAGAATATATTTTTTTAATGTTGTATTGTCATCGGACCACTATGTGAATACCAAATTTCATCCAAATCGGATAATGGGAAGTGTGTCAAAAACTCATTTTTCTATGAAAGGGGGTGGTGGTAGGGGTGGGATTATATTTTTTTTCTTAATGTTGTATTGTCATGGGACCACTATGTGTGTACCAAATTTCATCCAAATCGGATAATGGGAAGTGTGTCAAAAACGCTTCACAAGATTTGATAGATAGTTAGATAGTTAGTTAGATAGTAAGTTAGATAGTTAGTTAGACAGAACATCTGAAGCTAAATAAAAGCTTGTAAAAAAGTGATTATTAAAAAAAGAATTTGGGAAAATTTTAGTCCAATTTTTGAGATGTAAAACGTACCGTAACAAAAAAAATTTCAAAATCGCTCCATGTCTACGATATGTTTTTTAAAAAAAATACTGATGCTTCTAAATCTGACGCTTGAATTTGTCGAGTTAGTGTATACGCACTTTGAATCGCTTTGTCGTTGTCGTGACGAGGTAAATCCAGTAACTTGATTCGTCAGGCGGGTGGTCGTTACTGTGCTTAAGGGGCTGGCTGACAATCGTACGGGATACAACACGTAGCTTTACGACACCTAACCCGTGCGTATCTCATGCAGCGAACCGCAGCGACTTAGTGAGCTGCCAAAAGGGAATCCTGACCAATAAGATTACAGCATTTCCCAGTTACACCAGCGACTACGCATTGGAAAGTGCGTATCAACCTTAAGTGTCTATTAACAGTACTATTTTGCGGCAACGTAAGTATTAAAGAAATATTTATTTACCACAAATGCAAAATTTAAAAAAATATATTCTTACATTTTAATTGATATTATATAAAAAAATATATTTTGTTGTTTTTCTGTTTTCATAAAGTTTCGAATGGCGTCATCCCCTCTGAAAATAAGAAAGTTGTAGTAAAGGTGTCACTAAAATTTTTTTGCGTCAGGAAGAAAGGCTGTAAAAAACCCCAGTCTACGTGTTCAATAACAAGGCCGCTGTAGCGTGCCACCCTTGTAATTTTTTGAGATAACGCTAATAATGTGTTATTGCGTCTATTTTGACCTACCTGATCGTCGTGATGTCTGTCTGTTTCTGTGTGTGTGTGTGTGTGTGTTTGTGTGTGTGTGTGTGTGTGTGTGTGTGTGTGTGTGTGTGTGTGTGTGTGTGTGTGTGTGTGTGTGTGTGTGTGTGTGTGTGTGTGTGTGTGTGTGTGAGTGGGTGTGTGTGTGTGTTTGTGTGTGTGTGTGTGTGTGTGTGTGTGTGTTATTTCTGCCTCCTAAACTGCTGAACCGATTTTCATAAAATTTTTGGGTAAAATAGTGTTCGACACTGTAACGGGCTGGACAGATTTTGGTCAAAATCCATTAATGCGATAGTTTTTTGACAATTAAAATTTTTTAAAAATGCTAACGTTTTAACGGAGCATTGTATCAATATGCGGTTTTCGGAGTCTAGGATACTGCATTTTTCTTAATAATTTGTGTTATAACTAAAAACTTTGTAGGAGCTTTGGTTTCTCAGATAATTACAAAAAGCTGTTTGAAAGGCTGATAGATCATGGTTTCACTTCAAGTGTCCTAATAGGCTAGCTAGGAAGGTATCAGATCCGTCATGGATCCATTTATTTTCTAACATAGTTCCTTAAAGCATTTTTTTTTTATTTATTTGTCAAACACACTGTGTTTTTTTTATTACAATCTAGTCAGTAAGACTAATTAGCAATTTTGTTTTAACTTAATTTACTAGAAAAGTCAGATTTAAACTTAGGGTTCACTCAACAGTTCTCCCCGCTTTGTTTAGTCTGTAACTCACAATTGTGTTGTGTTTATAGCATTATTTTGTTTTATGTGTAATTCACTTAGTTTACTAGCTCAAACGGCTTCACTCTTTTTAGTCGTCGAACTAGCATAGTATTGTCTAGAAGCTGAATTGCTTCCACAATCACATGCCGATGGAGTCTATCTTCATGGCTTTTTGCGTACTTTTTTATAGTCTCTACAGTTTCGATTTTTAGATCTCGATGAAGGTCACTATTTCGAACGTACCAAGGTGCATTCACAATGTTTCTTAATACTTTATTTTGAAATCTCTGTACAACTAGAATGTTACTCTCTTTAGCACAACCCCATAGTTGAATACCATATGTCCATACTGGTTTCAGTATTTGTCTATAAAGCAGTAACTTATTATGAATTGTTAAATTGGACTTCCTTCCAATTAGCCAGTTCATTTTTCTATACCTTATCTCAAGTTCTTCTTTTTTTTTCTTAACATGTGCTTTCCAGCGCAATTTGGCATCAAGTGTCATACCTAGATATTTTGCCTGATTCGAATATGGTACTGGAATGTTGTTAATTGTTATTTGTATGTGATTTATATTTTTGTTTGTAAAATCAACATGAATTGATTTGGTTTCATTTAATTTTATTCGCCACTTTGTGGTCCAACTGTGAATTTGGGTGACTGCATCCTGAAGTTTTTCTATGCATTTTTCAATAGATTTTTCTACCGTCAATAAACCAGTATCATCGGCAAATGTTGCTAAGTGACAATTTTCTGGCTTTGGGATATCACAAGTGAATAATAAGTATAGATAAGGGCCTAGTACGCTACCCTGGGGCACGCCTGCTTGAATTTCTCTTAAATTTGAGTATGAGTCTTCCTGTTTTACTCTAAAATGTCTATCAGATATGTATGTGTGTTCTTCTAGTGCTTTTTCTATTATATTAGTAATTCTGTGTACTTGATCTATCGTGGAATGCTTGTCTCGAAAACCAAATTGATGAGATGGAATAATTTCTTGTCTTTCTATAATGGGTTTTATTCTTTTAAGCAATAATTTTTCATAGAGCTTGGATATAATTGGCATAATGACACGTCATGGAGTGGTTTTCCCTGTTTTGGAATCATGATTACTTCTGCAACTTTCCACAGTTTAGGTACATACCTAAGCCTAAAAGACGCATTAATTAGGTTGCATAGTTTTACGATAGCTTTTCTGGGGAGTTGTTTTATGACTACCCCGTTAATAAGATCATACCCTGGGGCTTTTTTCGAATTAATATTTTTGATTTCTGTTAATATTTCTTTTGGTGATGTAAGCTTAATATGGTCCTCGATTTGATGGGGTTCATTTAAATGAAAGTGTTCATCTGGTGCTTCGTGGGGCTGAAATGTTTTTTCTAAATGACTTGCAAAAATATCTGCTTTTTCTTCGTTACTCCTTGCCCACTGGTTGTTAGATTTTCGTATGGGTGGAATTTGGATAATTGGTCTTTTAAAATCTTTGGTTGCTTTCCAAAGGGAATAGTCGGTATTTTTATCATCTGTAAGTTCATTAAGAAAATGGTTAATAGATTCATTTTTTATTACTAGAATTTCTCGCCTAATGCGCTGCGTCATGTTGTTGAGATTTGTTTTGTCCCGAGGATCACGGCTTTGTTGCTACTTTCTTCTTAGTTTCCTTTTTTCCAATATAAGGTCTCTAATTTCCTTTGGATAGTTTTTTCCCTTAAAAATTCTCTTTGGTTTTAGACTGTTTTCCCAAGCTGCTTGTTGAATATTTGTAACAAAATAATCAACTTCTTTATCGATTTGTTCTGGCGTTTGCAATGGTACTGATAGGTTTATTTTTTCTGACAGACTTTGTTTAAAACTAATCCAGTCAGTCAGTTTATTAACTAGTGAGATATTTGCTTCTTTCTTTATTATGTTTTTACTAAGAGTTAGAATAATAGGTGAATGATCTGAGTGTAAATCAAAACTTTCTTCTATATCTACAAAACTTAAAGATATATTTTTTACTATAAAAAAATCAATTAGATCTGGAATTTTTCCTGGATTTGTTGGATAGTATGCGGGCTTACCAGTTGATATCGGCTCACATTGATATTCACTAATAGCTTGCAAAAGTTCTTTTCCTTTAGAATTCGTCAGTCTAGATCCCCAGTAGGTATTTTTTGCATTAAAGTCACCTCCAATTATAAAACGGTTTCCTAATTTTCTGAGAAAATTAAGATATTGATTTTTCTTTAGTAAGTGCCTTGGTGGTATATAGACAGCACTTATGACTAATGTATATGTTTTGGTTTTTACACTTACTAATGTATTAGCAGTATTATTTGAAAAAATTTACACAGCACTGGATAAGTCACAAAGCATCAGAACAGTATTCCTAGATTTCTACAAAGCATTTGATGTAATCAATCACAACTTTCAACTAAAAGAACTTGAAAAAGATGGAATAAAATATTTAGCTCTAAAAATATTTAAAAGTTTTCTGACAAATCGAAAGCAACAAACAAAATGTGATGATGAGGTGAGTGACTATAATACTGTAAAATCTGGAGTACCCCAAGGAAGCCTCTTAGTCCTATTATTTCTTATATATGTTAATGACATCACACATCTGAAGCTAAATGGATTTCCAGTTGTCCATGCTGATGATGCTGCTTTATTTTATTTTGGTAAAATAAATGAAACAATTAAGCATCTATACTATAATTTCAATTGAACTGATTTGACGTCACAAGCCTTATTCAAATCTGATTGGCTATCTAAATCTAAAACGCCACTGACCAATTTAGATAGCCAATCAGATTTGAATAAGGCTTGTGACGTCAAATCAGTTGAATTGAAATTATAGTATAATAGAAGACCTCAAAATTATTGAAAACTGGACTGACGACAACCTCCTTGTGTTGAATGAAAACTAGTGTAATCATATAAAATAACAAAATACTTGAAAACAATGATTGAAAAATGTGACATTGTCAAATACCTAGGCAACTACATTGACAAGAAGCTAAACTGGAAGCAGGGCTATCAAAACGGACGGGCCACGTTCCTCCATTTTGTTGGCGTCACATCCGGGGCTGATTTTTTTTTGATGGTCACTTTACAACACAGCTGGTTTCAGAACTATTTTTTTTTAAAATTTATAGTAATCCTTAATTTTTCAGAGCCGCTTCATTAGCTCACACCAAATTTATGTTTTTAAAGCAGAAGCGAATGTGACAATCACATACCAGTTAGCATGTGGTACATGGCGGGTAATTTGAATTCAAAACAGGAAATGCTAAATCTTAAAGATTTTAACCTTTTAATCATGTCGCTTCCTTACAAAACTTTGGTGGAATATCGGGATTGTGTCTGAGAATATTTCACTGAAAGTTTGCGGAAATCTGTAGTGCCATTGTGAAAATATCATAAAAAAACGTCTGACCTCCCATAAGAGCCAATGTAAAATTCAGCCCCTGGAGAACAGCTGATTTTTTCAGGGTCGTGGCCTGTATTTCTGTGTTGGCCTTGCTGGAAGATGCATATAAATAATATAATAAAAAGAATATCATGTTTAACTGAAATACTCTTCAAAAGTGCCAAATATTTAAGCAAAAAATTAAAACAAATGATCTACCATGCATATATTAACTCTGTTATTACACACATGACTCCCCTCTATGGTACTGCAAGCTCAACAGCACTGAATATGTTACAAAGGAAGGAAAGAAAAAACTCTTTATGGAATGGACTTATACACACCAACCTGCGATATCTACAAAAAAATAACTTTCTAAATATTTCAGAAACAGTTAAAAACAATACAAGCTTATTTTTAAAATACAGAATAATCTAATAAAGATATCAATAAATTTATTAACAACAAAGAGATACATGACTATCAGACTAGAAATTACTCCAAGATCCAACAAACAGAAATAGCTCCGGTAAGAAAGGCTTGTCATACACAGCAGTAAAATTATAAAGCTCTACCAACAGCTTTAAAACAATCAAAAAATCTAAAAACTTTCATATTTAAATGCAGGAATGTGTTTTGTATTATTAAGTAGGTTATGTTAAATTTTCGCTTTGTTCCACTTGTTTGTATAATAGGTAACTTATGTACCTGAAGATTTACTTCATTGCAATATTAATTTAAATTTACTAAAGTTACTGTATAAGCACTTAAGATATAATTAAGAACATAGTAGTAGTTATCACCCTATGTAGATTTGTTTGTCTTTTTGGGTTCTAATAAATTAAATTAAATAAATAATAATTAATGTAATTGGATAAATTAATTTACTTTTGGAGACATTTACAAACAACTTTATAAGTTTTAAATCAAAAACTTCCGCATGTGATGTTAAGTTTATGAGATTGCTTGTTTGCCCCAGATTTTTTGGTTCTTCCTTGCCCGGACTTATCGTATGTTGTTTATCGTAATAGAAACTACAGAGAAAGTTTGTGTTATTGAACACGTACAAACATTTTAAAAAACTTTACTATATAGGCTGTTTTTTTTTTAAAGGTAACAGAGGTAACAGTAGGTTTTTGGAAAAATCCTCGGACGCGTCGAAGTTTTTTGCAAAAGGAGCCATTTTAGGCTATCTTAAAATTTTTAAAGCACACACGTTTATGGTGTGGTCAACTTTACCTTTATATTTTAAGGGTAGAGAAGAATTCGCCGTGGGTTAGTTTGCCGCGGGGCGGTTCGCCGCGGAGACAATTCGTCGCCGGCCAACTCGACGATGGGACAATTGGCCGCGAGAATTTTTGTTAAATTTTTATTTTAATCACATAATTTATAATAGAACCTTAGATAATAATTTGCTTCCGAACCGAACCGAACCGAACAGTGTAAGTTGTAGCTAGCTATCTGCGATAATAAGTAAGCTAAGAAAGTTAATATGAAGCTTGTCATCCATTCATCCATTCATCCATGCATATCATATTATTATTATTTGTTATAAAACGGTCATCTGTCACTATGCGCGAAACCGGGCCAAAACCAGGGGGGGGGAGGGGTCATGGTCCACGGGAATTCTATTTATGTAAATATTTTTTTTAATGTGGGGTAATTAGGCGGTTAGCCCGATAATTACTAACTAAAAGTCCATATATTTTTTTTCTATGGGGGGGGGGGGGGTTAATTACTACAGATTAAGTCCTAAAAAATATATTTTTTTATTTATTGGCTTTCCTAGAAACTAAGATTCCAAACGCAAATTTTATAGCCAATAAAATTTTCTTTTAATAATGTATAAATTGCAAAGATTAGATTTACATTTAAAACTCCAAAGGCGTCCTTAATTTGAAGTAATTTTTTTAAATCATAAAAACAAATAATTTTATTTTATATTACTTCAATTTTCACAAAAACTAAGCTACAAGGGGAAAAAATTATACTCTATGTCATAGCCAATTAAATTTTCATTGAAGTGATGTATGTATATCTTGGTAACGTCCCAGTGTATATATCTATATAATAAAATATATCTATCTACACTGTGCTTCAACATTAAAATCACCAAGGCCACATTCATAAACTACGTAACGTTCAAAGAGTGATAGTCTTATGTACATTCCAGAAGTTAAAAAGAGTATGCTTGTAGTTTTTTGGTTTGGGTTATTTTAATTACGGATTTTAATTACGGATGGTCCAATATAACACAGACCAGGCCCGTCTGCAACAATTATTTAGTAAACGCCTTGATTTTGAGAAAAATAGAAAAAAAATATTGGTTTATTTTGCATAGAAATTCATGTATTCAATTATCGAATTTCTTTATTTTGAATACGCCACAGTTAAGAAAAATACATATTTCTTGATGACAATAAAATTAAAGTTATCTAACGTTTAGAAGATGATTTACTCAAAATCGGTTACTTTTAAAAAGTTTTAGTCTTCATAAAAAAAAACTTAATTTGAAGACATAGCAAATAAAACCCTATTTCTAACCAAATATTTGAAAATAACTCGAAAACTATAACAACAAAATCAGTAGAAAAATCTATGGACTTCAATTTTTTTAAAAATATGTTTTCCGCTATACTGAATCTGTCATATTTTTGAAAAGGCACACTTGCCAGAATGGCACGTCAAAAACTGATCTATTAGGTTTCTTTAACTAATTTGGATTACTTCCAAAAAGTTCCTAGATAGTTAAAAAACAAACATAATATTTAGATTTATAGATACTTTTACCAGTTAGTTGAAAATAATTTAAAAACCACTCAGTCGATTAAAATGTTTGAAACAGATTTAGATTAAGAATATAAACTTCTTATTAATAATGTAAAAAAATGTAAAATACACTTTAATTTTTCTTGAATTTTTGTTTCTTTTTTAAAAATTACAAAAAACATATTTTATGATTTATTATTTTTAAACAAGTTCTAAAGCAAGCATTTTAAAGTTTGATTCAGTAACATCGGATTAAACATACTTATATATTTTTTTAAAGAGACACCTTTGTGCCATATTTTTGGAAAACATATTTAGCAGAATGACAATCGGAGGTGCGATATGATGAATCCAAATTCTTAAAAGACTTAATTTTCCCCTTTCTTAATAAAAGGACGGTTCGATATTGCCCCAAATGTTTTCTTGGTCGTTCATTCGAATATAAAGTTTTCCATCCGGTTAATTTTGGACAATCCTACTACTTTGGGATGAGTATCCCCTCGAGATTTGAAATTAGGGGTTAGATTGGGAAAGATAAATACTAGAAGGGACTTAAATGCATATTTATGTTTTAGTTATTATAATACCTTTGTTATGAAACAATGTGGCTTATTATTTGATTTATTATGTAAAATAGTATATTATATACTAACCAAGGGATAAAAGTGGTACTTTCTATCTTTAAGCGAAAAGTTTGTACAATTTATCGAGGAATAAAAAGACACTTTTATCACAAGGTTTGCGTTAGCGTATTTTTTCGCACTTTTTGTCCATTTTACGTGTTTTTTTTTAAATGCTTTTAGGTTTTGAAGTTTTTTTTGGATTTTACTGTTCATGTAAACTGGCTCCGTTACAAAACAGCGCTGTACAAAATGCCGCGGAACAAAATAGCGGTGACAAAATAGCGTCGGTACAAAAAAGCGCTGGTACAAAATAGCGCTGGTACAAAATAGCGCCGGTAAAAAATAGCAGGTTTCTTTCTAAAATATATTTAAAAAAAAAACTTTCCTGACTTTTTTCCCAGAATCGTAAAGGCAGCGGCGGCTTGTGTCGCAGGCGAGGTGAGGCGTTACATTATAAAAACCAGTACAAACGTTATTCTCCTTTAAATCTCGTCGCGTCCTAGTACTTTTACAGCATGGTACGTCAGTTGAAACAGAAAAACGACATTATAAATAAAACTTTTTGCCTACAAATCTCTTTCAACTCGTGTAACATGCTTTAGGTGTTCGTTGACGCAACCAGTTTTAAGAGAAAATAACTTGTATACCGGTGTTTATAATGTACCGCCTAACCTCGCCTGCGGCACGAGCCGCGGCTGCCTAAAGGGAGTAAATCCGAACCAAACCGAACTGAACCGAATTGAACCGAACCGAGTTTGGTTCGGTTCAGTTCGGTTCGGATCTGTTCGGATTCACACCCTCTAGGCTCGCGGGAAAGAACTCAATCGAACAAAACAAACTCGGTTTAGTTCGGTTCGGTTCGGATTCATACCTTCTAGTATCCCGGAAAAGAAGTAAGGGAAGTTTTTTTGTTTAAATGTGCTGGTATAACTATATTTTTGGAAATATTATATTTTGATTAACCTGGTTAACGACCTATGTTATTATTGGGTATATATTAGCCGAAAATAGCCACTATTCTCGGATATTAGTACCAAATTTGCCTCTTCAATTACCTATGTAACACATTTTATTTAAATTTGTTTCCTAAATGATTCTATTAGCTCACACTACTACTGTCCTATATAGTAGTGTGAGCTATGGTGATCCTAATTTTTTTGACAAAAAAAATTGCTTCGATTTCAAAATGTTTTATATATATTTGCGTTTCAGATGATATTGAAACTTTTTTGTCGCGCCGTCTGTCGGTCTGTCTGTCTGAATGTCTGTATGTCTGTCTGTAACGAACAACGCGTATAACTCAAAAACCGCTTGCCCGATCTGAATGAAATTTGGAACCTACGGTGGGCCTTGGGTCGAGATGGTCCCATTTAAAAATGAACAAAATCCACCACACACAAGACAAATAAAAGGGTGGGGTAGATTTCAAAAATTAAAGTTTATGGGAAAATATGGCGTGTGTGATATCAAACGAAGGGTAATTGAGTCTGGAGTTAAACAAAATACATTTTAGTTTCTTCAAAAAATTAGGGTGGGGATAAATTACAAAAATTAGAGTTTAAGTGAAAATATGGCGTATGTGATATTAAACGGAAGGTAATTGAGTCTGGAGTTAAACAAAATACATTTTAGTTTTTAAAAATTAAAAAAAGGGTGGGGGTAGATTTCATAAATTAGAGTTTAATTCAAAACATGGCTTGTGTGGTATCAAACGAAAGGTAATTAAGTCTGGAGTTGAATTAAATATATTTCAGTTTTTAGTTATATTAGCTCACACGTACACTATAACTATAGTACCTAGTGTGAGCTTAGGTGCCCATATATTGGCAGAGTATTTTTATTATGGTTGCTCTTAACTCGGCAGCAGCAGTACAATATTTATCCTTTAAATAAATCACTTTTTAGTACAAAGCACTATTAGACCGAAGTCCAGGTTTATCTCCCCCATAGACATGAGACTATTTACCACTTATGTGCTTTATCCTAAAAATAATTTTCTAGTTTAAATATTTTATTTAAATATAACCATATGCTGGCCTTCGGTCTACATGCTTTTGACAAGGAGGAAGTTTTGGAATTAAGGTATTAATAAATCACAAAACTATTAATATTTATAGTTGCCATGCAAGTAAATAATAAAAAGTGCATCTAGCGGAGGGGGTTCATATTCACGATGAAATATAATTCGCCACTTCTTGCTTCGACCCATGTTAAAACAACACTGAGAAAAAAATCTATTTGGAATCAACAAAAAAATATGTATATCTTTTAAATCAAGTGCAATATCTGTATGAAATAGACGAAGATGTAGAATAAATATTGCGATCCACCTATTTATTATAAAAATATTGAAATAAGTAGAAAAAACATTTAAAACAAATAGACAAAATATTAGAAAAAAATATTTCATATAATATTTTTTTTCTTAATTTTTTCTTTACGCAAATAGATTTGTAGTAAGAAGAGTAACTGCAAATAACTCTCCACATTTGCAGCAGCTCGCAATAGAGCATTTCTATCGGGTGGACACCACATCTGCTCCCTCAGAAACACACGTCAAAAATCAGTTTATTATACTGGTCCCGCATGCGGGACGTATTATGGTTGGGCAGAATTTTAGAAGTTGTGGTGATTTTGATATAAATTGGTACGATTAATAAACTTATGAAGACATTTAAAAAATCATATTTTTTTTCCGGCGACGTAATATATGCGCCGTCGCGACGCTTTCAAATGTGACGTGACATTGATTCAAATTTTCTGAAATAACTTAATAACTACATTAGGTAGGACAGTTCCAATTTCACTTTTAGGCAGACAACGAGTGTGCCCTTCTAGCAAGGTATTACACTTTAGAAGCGTGATTAAGTTCCATTAAATAAAAAATGTTAAATTTAGTTTTTATCAAAATTTACATTTTTGTATTTTTCCTTAATTTTGGTTCATCTGAAGCGGTGGTTTTAGGGGTGATTTTGGGATTGGTTGTAAACTAAGGTTCCTTTTGAGTCTGCCTATAAGAATATATTATAAATTAGATTTTTCACTCGCAGGAAATGTTGCAAACATTTTTTGAATTTGGTCAAGTCAGTTTTTTTATAAAATCCATGGATTTCGCTCATAACAAAAATATTTTTCTACTACACTTTATTTTGAACTATTTTTTTCTTAATTTTTTATCATTATACTTTAGAATTTAAAGAAAAATTTTAAAAATATATTGCTGTTCAAAAAAAATAGTCAGGGAGTTTGGGAATTTAATCCAAACACAAGAAATGATACTTCAAAAATCCTTGAATTTTGAGTCAATTTTGGCACCTCTTCATTCATGTCCATGGGATTTTCATATTTCCCGGGTGATTTTGTTCCTCCAAAAGAATTTACTTTCCCAAGGAACAAGATTTCAAAATTTGTGTAAATCTCCAAAAACCAAATTGAAGTTTTCATGCCATTTGCCCCCAAAAATAGCTATTTTTAGAGAATCTATGAAATCCCATAAAAACAAGTCATTACTGTTTTTAACTAGCTGTAGATCTATGACTTGAACTTAACTATAGAAATTTTTGTACTTCCATTATATAAAGCATTCATTTTTTTTTAATTAGTGGGGGTGCTGACCACATACTATCATCCAGTTTATTAAAATATGGTGTGAAGCAAAAAAAAAGCGGAAAAAAAACGGAAAATTTTTTTCGTTATAACTCTTGAACTATGTTTTTTGAAAAAAGCTGATGTTTGCAGTTAATGAATCAGAATTTTAAGAAAAAATAATTTATCCGCAATCTTGAAATTACAAGAATATTCAGCAAGCGATATGATGATGCAGATGAAGGCCAGTATTATTAATTTTGTTTTGTTGAAGTTTACACTTCTGCCGTGTGGTCCTAAGCACACACACACTTTTTTTTATTTTTATGTTCCAGATTTTTTTTTAGTTTTCTTTTTTTAAATTTAATTTAAAAATCCTATTTCTGCCACGCACGGACGAGGTTCGCATTACTAAAATCAGTTGGATTGGAAAAAAATTAATTTTTGTTTTAACCTTTATTGTACAGATTTCAATTCTGTCTCCATTCATTTCCTAATAAATTAATTATTACTAAACCGATTTTCCTCAAATAAAAAGTATCAAGGCAAAAATTAATTGCACATTAAAAGTCTCTATCGACATTTATCACCTTCTTAAAATTTAAGATGACGGTCAGAATCAAACTTAACCTTTCAAAGAGGTTTGTTTATTCTTACGTTTCGAGAAACTATTCGTTTTTTTTAATTCATTAAAAAGCTCTTTATTCGCCACACAGAACAAAACTTAAATTATTAAAATTGGCTTTAATTATAATATATTAATTTTTATTTTAACCATTGATATTGCATTTCCTCACACATTCATTGAAACTAAACCGATTTCAATTAAATGAAAAGTATCATAGTGAGAATCGATTGCTCTTTGAGCATCACCATTTTTCATTGGGAGAAATCCATCCCCAATTTTTAGGTTCATAGATTGTTTGCTAATTTCCGAAGAAAGTGTATTTTTACCACATAATAATTTTTTTTTTACTTCCTGTTAAACTTTGATAAATTATTATAATCCAAAAAACTATTTTTTCTGGTGGTAAGGCCATCAACGACGCAGTCACCTAAGGTTTGTTATATGAGGGCAGCCAAATGCGTACAATAAAACGAAAAATTTATTTAAACATTAATAACACCACTTGCAAAGTGCAATTTGCCCTATTAAAATCGATGATATAGTTAAAAAGTTATAATTAATAATAGTGATTAGTTTTTTTGGGGCAACCCGTGTATATAAATATATATATATATATATAACATTTTAAGGAATTCTATGATCAGAAAAGGCATCAAAATAGGCGGCCAATACTCCAGCCCCGGACCTAAACCTAATAATTATAAAAACATGTAATTTGTTGAATTTTCATTGCTTTTTTTATTAAGTTTTTTTTTGAACAGCCACCTTGTTCGGAGTTTAATCAAAACTCGGTCGCTGTGCTTTTTTCGCGAAATCAGTTGCAATAAAATATTGACACGGATACGGTCGCGTGGTGCAGCTCAATTTTTTGCTGATATTATTTTACATTTCTATCGAAAATTAATTGTGACGACTGACTGACTCTTCCCCAGGGATCCCAAGAAGAGAAGAGAAGAAGGAAGACCGACTGGCTCACATCGTAAGTTCAATAATTTCAATTTTTCAAATCATAATTTTTATATAAACGCAGCGCATGAAAACATTTCACTCCTCTCTCCAGTTTTGAAGAGCTAAAAAATCTTCATGGTCCTTCTCTCCGAATATGAGCTCCTAGACATTGTTTTTGTCTATTCATTTGAATTTTTCGTGAACCGAGAACGTGGTTTTACGTTTTCGGTTGACCGCATTGTATTTTTTTGTGAGCCATATTTGTAGGTTGGGACTTCCTTTTTTTCTCAGATTATTGTTTTTATATCAGTCACGAGCAATTGTTTTTTTTGATCAAATTTAAACTTTAATCGTTAAAATTTTAAATTTATTTTGTTGTTTACAATAAAATTAAAAAAGATTTTACTTGTGGAAGGCAAACACACGCAATTTTAATTTTAGAGATTTTTTGTTGATAGATACTTTGCTTTTTGTGCAAAAAGGGCATATAGGTTTTGGTAAAGCAGACGTATTTTTAACTTTTTTTGTAGAGATTTTTTTTTACAAATTTGTTTGCTTAGTCATGGCAACTCCTGCGGTTTTAGCTAAGTTGAAAAAACATAAAGCTAATAGAGCTTCTTGCCTAAGTGAGATCGCCATTGTCCTGGACTTAGCCAGAAGGGCTAAACAGGACTCCTCCCTACATAGCTTATTTAAGGTTCGCGGTTTAGAGCTTGAAGACGTGAAGAAGGATTTTTTAAAACACCATCAAAATGTCATGTCCGCCATTTTAAATTTGCCTGATTGCGATTTAAATGTTGAAAGTTTAATGCGCGATTCTTTTTTAAATGATTATTATGAAATTATGGCAATTTTTAACGATTTGTTTGACAAAGATCAGCCTATAAATTTTTCTTTGCCTGCAAATCGCCGCAGTAGCGTAGCTCCAAACCAAGCTATGAACCAAAGTACATTTTTGCACTCCGGTCCTAACTTTTCTGCGCCAAAATTAGCTCAACTTTCGGTGCCTAGTTTTCACGGTGACTACAAGTCTTTCCAATCGTGGCTAGATATTTATGACTCTCTAGTGCACAATGTGAGTTTTATCTCTAATCGGGAAAAATTTCAATATTTGATTAGTTCCGGTAAAGGAATCGCTCAATCGGTAGTGTCGGCTTTACCCTTGACCGAGCATAATTATCCCATAGCTTATGACGCATTAAAAAAGAGATTTTCTAACCCTCGTCTTATTGCGCAGTCGCACTGGTCAATTTTAGATAATTTTGAAAAAATTAAACCGGACGACTCCAATTCGCTTCGCAGCTTAATAGACACGTACTCGGAAAATTTGGCCGCTCTCAAAAAGTTAGGTTATGATACGGACGCTTGGGATTTTCCTCTTATTATGATGGTGCTTAAACGTTTGGATACTGCTACGGCCACGCGCTTTGAGTTGGAACATGGCTCCAACACGATTCCTTCTTATCGTCAGTTGATAGACACTCTAACAAAATATTGTGTTGTTTATGATACACTCCAAATGACAAATCAATCAACCCCTGTTTCAAAACCTCCCCAGAAACAAAAATCGCACGCTAAACCCCATTATAGAAGTACTGAAAGTACCGCAAGTTTTTTTGTGGATCAACGCAACCCACCCGCATCGCAGTCTTTTCCCCAAACCCCGCCCATGGCGGTCGCTGTTAGATGTTTATTATGTAACCCGCTCGCTTATCATCAATTGTATCAGTGCCCTTTATTTTTAAATAAAACCCCATTTGAACGCTACAATTTTTGTAAATCCAAACGAATTTGTTTTAATTGTTTGAGTAGTGGTTTTCACGAACTTCGTACCTGTAAATCAACCAAATCGTGTCGACAATGTAACTCAAAATTACATCATAGTTTACTTCACTTTGAAAGGGGTTCATCTCGGGTTCCCACTTTACCTGCAAGTCAAAACGCACCCCCTCTTACTAACCCCCAGACGGAGGAAAATGGGCAGAATCCACATATGAACACTCAACCCTCTACCTCTACCTCAATTAATACCTATTCCTTGCAATCACAGGGAACAGCAACTTTATTGGCTACCTCTCTTATCGCGATAAAAGATAAGTTTGAGCATTTTCAAATTTTTCGCTGCATTATTGACTGCGGCTCAATGATGTCTTTTATCACTCAAAAGGCAGTAAGTCGCTTGGGATTAATTAAGGAAAGTTTTTCTGTACAAGTTAGGGGTTTGGGAGACATGGAAACGTCCATTAGCAATGGGCGAGTTAATATTTGTTTTAAGCCAGTCGAAAGAAATGATCTTTATTTAAATACCGAGGCTGTTGTTGTAAATAAAATTAGTGAACACATGCCCTCCATACCACTATGTAAAGACAATTGGCCGCACCTTCTAAATTTGAACTTTGCTGATCCCAATTTTCATATCCCTTCCAGGGTTGATTGTTTAATAGGAGCTGATTCTTTTGGTCGAATTTTACAGGGTGATTGTATCTACGGCTCCGATGACCAACCGGTCGCGATAAAAACTATCTTTGGTTACATTGTTTTGGGGAGAATGGCCGTTAGGAACGCAAATAATTCGCCAATCTCGCTTTTGACTATTAATTCTGACGTGTCACAACCCCCGCTAGAGGTGGTTTTACAACGATTTTGGGAGTTGGAATCCGTGCCTACTAAAATTTGTGTTTCGCCCGAAGACTCTCTCGCAGAAAAAATTTTTGTAGATTCTTATTCGCGCACTTCGACGGGAAAATTCGTTGTTTCGCTCCCGTTTAAAATTAATTCGCCTAGTTTCCCTGGTTGTAGGGAAGTCGCTTTAAATCGTTTTTTTTCGCTTGAACGTCGTCTTTTAAAAACTCCGGAGTTGTATGAAGAATATCGGGATTTTATTCGCGAAATTTTAAATTTAGGACATATGGAACCAGTTCAAGACCAGTCCTTTACGTCAAATTCTTTTTGGATTCCGCATCATTGCGTCTTGCGCCCTGAAAGTTGCACAACGCGTTTACGCGTCGTTTTTAATGGAAGTTTTACTGTTGCCAATCAAAGTTTAAACTCTTGTTTATTAAAGGGACCCAAATTACAGAAAAATATTGTAACGATTTTATTAAATTTTCGGTTACATAAATATGTACTTTGCGCCGACGTAAAGCAAATGTTTAGAAATATTTTAATGACGCCTGAGCATTGGACTTGCCAGCGCATCATTTGGCGGTTTGACCCTAGGGACGACCCCCAAGATTTTTATTTAAAAACTGTTGTTTATGGACTAAGTTGTAGTCCTTTTTTAGCTAATCGCGTTTTAATTGAGTTAGCTAACACTGATGGTAAAGATTTTCCATTAGCCGCCGAAGCGGTCAAAAATGACACCTATATAGACGATATCTGCTCCGGGGCATCTGATTACGCACGCGCAGAGTCTCTGCGCGATGAACTTATTTCTTTGTTTCAAAGGGGCGGATTTGAGTTACGGAAGTGGTCCAGTAACGAACCCTCACTTTTATCGCATTTTTCACCCACACTTTTATGTAGTAATCCGCTTTCTTTTGAATCCGATGACCTCAATGATGTCTCTTTAAAAATTCTTGGTTTACAATGGAACCCGACCGTGGATTGTTTTAAATTTTTGGTGAACTCCCAACAATCTACATGCACCAAACGGTCTATGTTATCGATTTTAGCCCGTATTTTTGATCCGCTCGGCTGTCTTGCACAGTAACTTTTTTTCTAAAATACCTTATTCAAAGATTATGGGAAGATAAAGTCGGTTGGGACGGCCAGCCTTCCATGGAAATAATTCGATTATGGGAAAAGTTTTTATCTGAGGTACATCTTTTGTCTCAAATAGAAATTCCTCGTAGAATTTTACCTGACCAGGCTCAAAAATTTGAGTTACATGGTTTTTGTGACGCCAGCGAAAGAGGCATGTGCGCCGTAGTATACCTGCGTAGTTTTGATTGTGAGAACTTAGTAACTCTAAAATTTATTATCTCAAAAACTAAAGTCGCCCCATTGAAACAAAAATGCACCATTGCACGACTTGAACTTTGCGCATGCGTGCTACTCGCAAAATTGATTTCCTATGTTCTTGAAATTTACAAGCTGAATTTTCGAAAAATCTGTGCTTGGTCAGATTCACAAATAGCCCTATGCTGGATAAAATCGCATCCGAGCCGTTGGCATAACTTCGTGAGTAATAGAGTTTCATTTATTCATGAAAATTTAGGATCTGAATTTTGGTTTTATATTAACACAAAATTAAATATCGCTGATTCAGGTAGTCGAGGCATTTTCCCATCAGAGTTTTTGTCGCTAAATGAATGGTTTGAAGGCCCCACTTTTTGTTAGATTCGCACGCAACTTGGCCGACTTTTGTGCCTGGTGCTTCTACTATGGCATCCGCGGAAGCACGTCCGCTCAATTTATTTGTAACGCAGAATGACCATTTTTTGGAATCTATTTTAAATTATTATTCGTCTTTTTCGAAATTGTTAGATGTTTTATGCATCGTTTTACGATTTATTTTTAATACACGAAATCGAACTACTAAACGAGTGGGTTATTTTACCTTAATTGAAAAAAATGATGCCTTACATTTTTTGATTTTATATACTCAGCAAACCTATTTTAAAAATGATTTAAATAGCAAACAAGGTTTTTCCAAGCCCCTCAAAAAATTACACGTTTTTGTTGATGAAACTGGCCTTTTAAGGGTTGGTGGTCGCTTAAAATTCTCAACATTGCCATATGAGGCTAAACACCCAGTTTTGTTACCCCGCCAATCTAGACTGACCACGCTTATCATTGAGTATTATCATAAAATACATTTACATGCAGGGCTCCGCACTTTAGGGTTTCTTTTAGCGCAACGATTTTGGATTTTGTCGCCAAAGAGAGCTATAAGAACGGTCTTAAGTAAGTGTTTAAATTGTTGGCGACTTAATCCGAAAAATTATGAGCCTCAAATGGGAAATTTGCCTCTCACGCGTCTCTCCCAATTAAAGAGTTTTTCTCATTCAGGCGTTGATTTTGGAGGACCCTTTCAAATCGTCTTATCGGCCGCGCGCTACCGAGGGCTTCGAACTTGCAAAGCTTATTTAGTCCTGTTTAAATGTTATAGTACTGGCGCAGTTCACCTGGAACTAGCTAGTGACCTTTCGTCCGAAGTATTTTTAGCTGCCCTCCAAAGATTTAAAGCGAGACGTGGAGTTAACGTACTATTCAGCGACCAAGGTTCGAATTTTATTGGAGCTAATAGGCAAATTAAGCTTATGCAAGAAGCTACAGCTCAAGAATCGATTGCATGGCACTTTAACCCTCCATCTGCCCCTCACTTTGGGGGATTATGGGAGTCGGGAATTAAATCGGTTAAAACGCATTTAAAAACGTGTAATCGGTGATCAAATCCTTACATATGAGGAGTTTTTGACTGTTTTGACATTAATTGAAGCCGTCATAAATAGTCGTCCTTTAATAGCGATGTCCTCTGATGTCAATGACATTAACGCTTTAACCCCAAACCATTTTTTAAATATGGAGCCTGTGTCTGCTCTGCCAGTTCCCGATATGACCTCTGTTTCTTATAACCGCTTATCTCGATGGCAGCTGCTACAGCGTCTGCACCAAGAGTTTTGGAAACGCTGGCATGTCGAGTATTTGCATACTTTGCAGCAACGAAGCAAATGGGTCGACCAAGGCACTCAGCCTGAAATAGGCACTCTTGTTGTTATCAAATCTGACAACCTGCCCCCCACTCAATGGGTTCTTGGTCGTATTTTATCGCTAAAATATGGTGCAGACGGCATAGCACGCATTGCCACGCTTAAAACGGCCAATGGCACGCTGGAACGTCCATTGGTTAAACTATGCCCTTTACCTGTAGAAAAGTGAATTCCTACCGATTTTTTTTTTGTTTCTAGTGTGTTTGTCTTACATATAGTTATAAATTGGGAAATTTAATCTTCCTCTGGAAAACATTTTTTTTTCTTAAATTAAAAATTTTAATTAAACTTATTGGGTTTATTTTTTTTCCTTGAATTTTGGATAGTTGTTTTTTTTTAAATTTTTTTATTTTAATATTTTTTTTCCTGCAAAAGGCTATAACGCCTTTTGGTCGGGGAGTGTTGAATTTTCATTGCTTTTTTTATTAAGTTTTTTTTTTGAACAGCCACCTTGTTCGGAGTTTAATCAAAACTCGGTCGCTGTGCTTTTTTCGCGAAATCAGTTGCAATAAAATATTGTCACGGATACGGTCGCGTGGTGCAGCTCAATTTTTTCTGATATTATTTTACATTTCTATCGAAAATTAATTGTGACGACTGACTGACTCTTCCCCAGGGATCCCAAGAAGAGAAGAGAAGAAGGAAGACCGACTGGCTCACATCGTAAGTTCAATAATTTCAATTTTTCAAATCATAATTTTTATATAAACGCAGCGCATGAAAACATTTCACTCCTCTCTCCAGTTTTGAAGAGCTAAAAAATCTTCATAATTTAACATTCAAAAATTTATAATTTCCGAAATAGAAAAGAAATACTTATTAACTTAGATATTTATGAAATAATAAACTCCGCTAGCGATATTTTTGAAATACCGGTAATTTTATAAAAAAAATGTAACTTACCAAGAAACCGAAAAAGTTTTGTTGCGAAATTTTATTAAAAGATTCTAATTTCCTTCTCTACGAACGCACCAAAAAGATAATGACACAATGTGTTGCATTGTTTTTGACACATTTGTTCCAAGCCATCAGATTTCTAATTACTTGGAGCCATATAACTATGAGATACTTGAAATAATACTCTAGAGGTGGTATTGCATAGAGTAGGATTTCCTTAAGGTCGATAAGTATATCAGTAGTAACTCAGGTGACCAACAACAAATTGGGAGGAAACATGATGACGCCTCCGCGATGCTTAATTTCAAATTCACTATTAGAGGTATTATGGGAAGTATGCCAACATTTTAAAAATAAAGCTTTAAAATTACTGCCTATATAAAGCATTCCTAAAATTGTCTTATTATAACATTTTTACCCTAGAACTAATATGGTATATATAGGTACACGCTGATCTAGAGCTAAATAGAAAAAATTTGTAGGTACTTGCAAACCCCAAAAGCCGCAGAAAACAGCCAGTAATTTATTTGGTATTTGTATTTTTTGTAACTTTAGACCCCTTTAGTCTATGGGCAGGGCCCGTAGTAGGCACGGGCAAACCTTCTGCTCAGGGGCGCCCAATCATAGGGGCGCCAAATCAGAGCTCTAAAGGTGCTAAATTGTACATCTAGAGTAGCCGGATTAGATGTATTTAGAAGTATGAGTATAGGCGCGCCAATTTACTGTTTCGGCCAGGGTTATTTAAATGTATTGTAGGTTCTAAGGTTCTGTATAAATTCAAAGCATTTTGAGACATAAAACATATTAATATTTTGACAGCAAATAATTAAAGTTTTTGTAGTCGGCACCCCTACTAAATATAAAAATTTTGGTTCCGTTTTCGAGAATTAAGGTTCTTTTTAAATTTGGCATAGCTGTATGATTTTAAACATTATAAAATTGTCATTTGTAAAACGATGTTTAAGGTAAATGTTGTATTTTTGGGAATTTCGAATTTTTTTTAAAAAGTGCTACTTTTAAGTATGTTTGGCATAAAAACTCCGGCACGATTTTTGTAAAATTATACACTTTTTGAAAGCTTGTTTCTTAATATAACTAATTCCTTTGGAGGATCAAAATCACCCAGAAAATATAGAAATCCGAGGCACACAAATGAAGACATGTCAAATTAAGCCCTAAATCCAATGTTTTTTTTACATAGCATTACTTAAGTTTGAATTTTTTTATTAGACACCCGGTCTATTTTACATTTACCGCAATATTTTTTAAATTGATTGTGTTAAGTTTTAGTAATATTTAGACAAGAAATAAGAATAAAAAAATTAGTAGTAGTACTTAAAAAAAATTATTTAATCTTAAGAGCATTTTTTTAAATTTTTTTACAAAACGCGATACTGCTAATTTTGGTATTTTTTTGTGCGGTTCCGTGTAAAGATAATATATAAATTTAAGCACATTGTGATAGGCTAACTCAAAAAATACAATAATTATTATACGAGATCAAAATCACCACTAAACTGTATTCGAGGGAAACAAATAATCCAAAAATTTTAAAAACTGCAAATTTAAATTTTGGTGAAAATTTCACTTGTAAAATTTTTAATAAACAAACTAAAAATATTTGTTGAGATTGTTATAGAGCGGTAGATAGATACATACATGGGCGCACCCGATGGGGCTAGGGGCCCGGGCCCCCCCCAAGCCTTAGATTTTTTACATATTTTCTACATATTTCATGATAAAACACAAACAATAGCTGAAAATTTGACATCATGAGGCTTCGCCCCCCCCCCAAGCAGCGGCGTAGTTCGTCACGTCCCCGCTTTAGACATAATGACCTTTTTTTCTTTGGCGCAAGATTTTTGAGGGGCGCCCTTTTTAGCTGTCGGGCCCTCCACACATGATGACCTTTTTTTTTTTTTTTGGTCGCACGATGTCCTCCTTTTAGCTGTCGGCTGTCGGCCCCCAAGAGGCCTCGGGCCCCCCCAAGACACATTCCTGGGTGCGCCACTGGGTACATCTACTGGCTGCATAAAACTGAAAACAAAATTGTCCAACAAATTACCGTTTTTGAGATATTTGACAAAAAGTAAGTTACTATCAATCTTCACCTTTAGGGCGTCGCGACGCTACGTATAATGCGGCGCCGAGCAAATTACTTTTTTTTCCTAACTTCGTAGGGAGTCCTTAAACAGCATGCCAAGTTTTATCAAAATCACCCAAAAATTGAATATTTCCAATTTCACTGCCCGTCCATTAGTTATTAAACTCATGAACAGATACATAGGTCCTACATTTTGATTTAATTAAAACATAAAAAACATAATGTACCATGCGAAACTTTTTGTTGCCTCTAGCGTCATCTTCTACAATTCACTAAGGTTTGAAAAAAAGAAGGTTTACCATTAAATCTAGGATGTTAAAAAATTTGTTTCAGGAAGTTTTATAATGCCATACATTAAATTTACTTGTAAAGCCTATTAAAAAATAATAATTTTATATTAAAAATTAAAAAATATCTGCAATTAAACTTGAATAAAATTTTTATTTAAACTAGGTGACCAAAAATTGGACATTATAACAAATGATGCAAATATTTAAAACAGTAAACATTTTTTATTTGACCGATTTTTCTCAGTGAAGGTTGCAGGTTTTATTATTTTGTTTTATCTTGTATCGAGCCAACTCAACTTTAAACAAATGTTAAAGTTTTGGATAAAATAATTTTAATTCTGACTCCTTGCAAAGGCAAAAAAATACCAAATTATCTGTTTTTTAATTTTTTAAATTCTCGTTTTTCTTTACACACATAGATATTTTTATCATCACTTCCACTGTACTGTTGAACGCTGATACGCAGCTGGCTGTAGGACAATGAGACCTTTTTTCCCACTACGTGTGCTTTTCGAGAAGAGCTCCGGGTAACTTCTCCATGTAAAGCCCACCACCATACCATCGGACTATCCTGCCGCCCAAGTTTAGGATACAATTATTTTGTAAAATTAATATTCCCCCTGTGTATTCAGTTTGGGTTGTTTCTAATACCTTTAAAATTAACTATGTAAATCGAAGTGTCATTCATATGCAAACGATATAAAATATTTTCTGTAATTAAATATGTACATCTATCATGTAGGATTCCTAACTAAATAATTCACGTTATCGCAAATATGGGGTGTGTTATCCCTCATTATAATCTTGTGGAAGTGTTTATGCATTAAGGGTCAATTACCCCTCTCTCTCTGCATCTATCTCTCAATCTTTCTCTCTCTCTCTCTCTCTCTCTCTCTCTCTCTATGTCTTCATGGTGACGAAAATTGACAGCAATGCTTATAGCGATCCCAATTTTGAATTCAGCTGTTTGCTGACTAGCCGAATTAGAACAAACCTTGAACTTTACTTTTATTTATGACTAGTAACTCTTTTTTGCATATACGAGGGTGGATCAAATATAAACAAGCGTTTGTTTATAAACTAGTTATTTAGAAACATGACACAAAACAGACATTTTTTCTACTTTTCTATACATCCCCCTTCTGTGTTAATACACTATTCTCAACAGTTTGACAGTTTCTTAATCCCGTTTTCATAAAAGGAAGCTGGGTGGGTATCTAACCAGTTGCGCACGAATGCCTCCACCTCTTTATTGGTCTGAAATTGCTCGCCTCCCAGTGGATCTTTGAGTGGGCCAAACATGAAAATCGCAAGGTGACAAATCTGGACTGTATGGAGGGTATTCCAGCACAGTCAGCTGCCGTATCAGGTCTAGCGTTGTCATGCAGGAGCAACACGTCTTGGATGGGGTGTGCTCTCCTCTTTTGGCGGTAATCAAGCTTTACCTGGTCGAGTAAGTTGCAGTAGTAAGCTGCGTTTATTGTTATTTGCTCGTGCAAAAATCGACCAACAAAACTCCTCTCCAGTCCCAGAAAACGGTCGCTAAAACTTTGCCTGCAGAAATGATGGTACGCGGCCCACGTGGGTGACTCACGTTGTCGACACGCTCACGACCGTCGTTAATTTCTTTGCACCAAGTTTTTACAGGTACTCACGAAAGCGTCTTGTTTCCGAACTGTGCTCGCAATCTGCATCGAATTTCAGCAGGTTTCACGTTTTGGCGTGTTAGTCAGAGCATATTATTTTAAAAGGCTTTCCGTTTTCGGTCTAGAAGCAAATCATATTACTTTTTGGCAACACAATATTTCTCCCTAATTTGACCCCGCTGAATCCGAATATCTCTGTTGCCAACTCGAAAAATCGACAGGGACGGAGAAAATCCCCCCAAACCCCCAAAAACCTGTTTTTTTTCAGTTTTATGCAATTTTCTCGAAATCGCAAGGAAGAGTTTTTTGTGGAGAATAAAATTCCCTTTCCAACGATGTATTGGTCAATAAGGTTAGGAAAAGCAAGTAGCTCTTCAGTGGCGTACGTAAATTGGGATTATTTAGAAAAAACATGTTTATTATAGGTTTTTCAAAATTTTCTCAAAAACTACACCTTCTAGGAAAAAATATGTAATATACTTTATTGTAGAACATAACATTTTCTTTAAAAAACTTTATTAAAATGTCGGGTTGTTGCCATATTTAAGGCTTCAGGGGCGTATTAATATAAACTTATTTTCAAAAATAACTGAAACAATCAGTTTCTCTTGCATATTTAAATATCTTTTCTAACTAAGATTTTCAGAAAAAATGTTCCTTTATTCTTTATTGAGGATAAGACCATTTTTATTTTAAATGATATATTACAAAGTGAGGTTAATGTTATGATAAATACTTTAAAAAGTTTCGTAATTTATACCTACTAAAATAAAATGTTTCCAAATTAAAATAAACTGTTTTTTGATTAGATTAGATATTTTGATTTATCTAAATAAGTTCTTTGAAGCAAAAAAACACCGGTGGTTATAAGGGGAGGGGGCATAGGGGCCATGGCCTCCCCTAAGCAATATTTTTGTGCAGAAAGTAACAGTAGTAACTTTGACACAGGTGTTTTTGGTTATTTTTTTAAGCATATGGAACTAAAAATAAAGTGGTGAATCTTATGCAACGGTTTGGGGGGGGGGCATAATCATAATTAGGTACTCATTGGGATCAACAACCAACCTGTCAACCGGTTAGGAAGAGTTTGATATTTTTTTGCTTTATACTTATGCAATTTATGAACAGGCCCCATGGTATTAAAAATCACTGATCCACTGGCTTCGCCACGCCACACTGCGGTAATCATCTGGAGGCGGCCAACTTAGTACAAAAGGTCGAAAAAAAATCGAAAAATCAACTTATTAAAAATACAAATTTACCTCGAATTGACTTGTCCAGTCGATGTGGACCCGCGGCCGTAATTTCGATCTTTTGTACTTTCGACCTATTGTACTTTCGATTTTTTGAACTTTCGACCTTTTGTTTTTTTTATCTTTTGTACTTTCGACCTTTTGTACTTTCGACCTTTTGTATTTTCGACCTTTTGTACTTTCGACCCTATTTTTTCGACCTTTTGTACTTTCGACTTTTTGTACTTTCGACCTTTTGTACTTTCTACCTTTTATCCGCCGCTCTTTATTATCGACCGAAAAGCTAATAAGACACAAAATTGATTAGTTTGGATTGATCTTAAATAATTTCTTTAAATTAAGAACACCACATAATATAAAATAACTTCCACTTTGTTACGCATCGTTTGAAAGAAAATTTTATTGGCTATGACGAAGTATAGAACATATTTTTTGATAAAGAGCTTGGTTGTTAAGAAAATTGAATAAAACGTATGAAAAACATGTTTTTTTTAATGGTTTGTTGAAATCACCCCCATTGACGGACGTCGCTGGTGAGTTTGCTATAAGTCAAACCCCACCGAGTTTCACATTTTTCAAAAGGGAATTTTCCTTTGTATAAAAAAGTGTAGAACAAGTTTTTTCATGTTAAGCTTAGTTTTTGAGAAAATTAGATGAAACCTGTCACAAAAATGGTTTATTTTCTGTTTTTTCAAAATTAATTTAATTTACGGATGCCCCTGAAGTTTTATTTATAAAATCGATTTATTCGTGTTATACGTCATTTTGAAGAAAATTTTATTGGGTATTCCAAAATGTAATACATGGTTTTCTGTATATATTAGTTTTTAAAAAAATTAAATAAATCTTGGAAAAAACATAGGTATTTGTTCAACTTTTTTTAATTACTTCAATTAACGGACGCCGCTGGAGAGCTTGTTATTAGTCAAACTTTATTATGTTATACCATTTTAAAAAGGGAATTTTATTGTCTACAATAAAGTGTATAATACATTTTTTCTTTAGAAGCTTAGTTTTTAGGAAAATTTTAAAAAACCTCAAACTTTCAGATTTTGGGGTGTCTATAGGGGTTTTTGGAGGTTTTTGCAGCCATTAAAAAAAATAATCTGTTATTATTTTTTAATTATACAAATATATATTTTGAATATACACCTGTGACAATTTGGGCTTTCCAGCGGCAATTTAAAATTCCGCCGCCATTTTGGCCGCCGCGCCATCTTAAATATCTCAGCCCCTGTCAATATTTCGAGTTGGCAACAGGGATATTCGGATTCAGCGGGGTCAAAATAGGGGGAATTGCCCATTTGACAAAAAGTAATATAAAATGCTTCTAGAAAGTGGATTGTCCGAATCTTGCCTGAACTATATAAGAAATTTAATTTGCGCAACACTGCTGTGTACCTTCTTCTCGCTCATTGCGATTGCTCCTGGCCAAATGAGCATCGCGGCACTACCAACCGTCTACATGCTGCTGAATATGTCTACTCCAAAATTATAACGGCCGCGTTCATCTTGAATGATTTTTCCGTTAGTAAGTTTAAAAGGCTTCTATATATTTGATCCACCCTCGTATATTCGTCTAAAAGTTTCCCATAGTTTAATGATAGAAGCAACACACTTGGTACTGATAGACGTAAGACTCGCCCGAACATTTTACGAAAGGGAACCACCCCCGCAACCCTGGCAGAAGGGTGGTTCCGCCCCTTAAACCTGCCTTTTTATTAGTTTTTTGCTAATAACTCGAAAACAGTTAACTTTTCCAAAAAACTTCTAAATGTCATTTTGCAAGCCGATACAATTTCCTTTTTAACGATGTACCATAGTACACTCTGACGACAGTGGTGCACATTCCATTAGCGTACGAAAAAGAGGAACATTTTTTAAATATTTTTTTTATATTTTTTTGTGGTATTTTGCATCCTATTTTTTTTTCTCAAAAAAATATTTTTTAAATAGATGCCTTAGTGAGTAAAAAAGTATTTTTGGTTAGTAATAATTTAAAACTGACTTTTTCTAGATAACCTTCTTTAAAGTGGGGGTGAGGTTCATTACCACTTTTAACCCCTCAAAAGTGCTCAGTATTTTCCCAATTATTTGCAAACTTTTAACTTGGAAAAAAACATTGAGGCTGATCAAATGTCCTCTCTAACGATGTACAACAAGCCTGGCCCTTACATCAGTGGCGTTCCTAAATTTACTGTCCCACATGTCCGGGTTTAAAATTTATTTATAAATAAAGAAGAAATTTCCTTTACAACAATGTATATCACTCCCACCTCAGCGCAGCAGTAGATCTTGCATTTACGCCCAAAAATTTGGTCAGTAGATAGTTTCTATGTTATATAATGCACACATAATAATATGTATTTATTTAAACCGTATTTCAGTTGGAATATTTGCAAATAAAATGTGATTGTTATATTTATTAGTGTCATATCAATATATAGGTAATGCAGGGGCGCAATTAAGGGGGGACTTAGCGCCATCGAGCTGAAAAATTGGTCTCTAGAAACGAAATGAGCCTATATTATCGGGGGTGTACTGACTCTACATACAAGTCAGTAAAAATTTCCAACTCAGCGCAGAAAAAATAAAAATATTTTATTTTTCTGCAGTTTTCGCTTGGCCCCATTTAATTTCCTTTTTACCAAAATTTTTCTACTGTGGACCAATTAATTTAAAAAATATTTTTCCATTATCTTCGCCATAAGTATGTGCAAATGTTTTCCAAACGCAAAAGGATTTAATTTTTTAGTAATTTTTACCTGCGGCGCTGTTTTCTTCGTTATCTACAAAAACTATGCCGTGGCATGTTTTGTTCATAAAAATTAATTCATTTTTCTTAAATTTTCGCCTGAGGCACAATTTTTTTATAGTTGTTTATATTGCAATATTTTCCGTTATCTTGGGATGTGTGAAGGCATCTTACAGCTCCTTTAATAGTATCCTTTTTTACCTTCTTTAGGTATTAAACTTTTCCAAAAAATACCCTGGCTGATTACGCCCCTGAGTTGATGGGGAAGTAACAAAGTATTAGATATATTCAAAACAAATTTTACAATGAAAACCTATAAGTAGACTGGCACATTCCCTAAAGTTTCATGTGTTGTATACGTACTGGATTATTGCGGTTGCTTTTAATTTCCGAAGGATAAAAAAGTATAATTTTAGTACCTCAAAAGAGGGACTAAACGTACACCTTTAATGTCTAAAGTGCACGAAACGAATTATATTTCTCAGGGTGCAGAAAAAAATATTTGCGCGAGGTGTTTGTTTTTAAATAAGAGGCGGCAGTTTTTCCCTTTCCTTAGGCAACCTGAAAGTTAGGCACGTCCCTAAGGGGTTAATATGTAGGTGATGAAAAAAGAAACCTTTAAATAGGGTGACCATATGTCTTTAGCGTAAAAGCAGGACGTCAGAGACAAAAAAGCCGGATTTTCAATAAAAAAGCCGGACAAAACCGGCCATTTTGAAAAACCATCCTAAAAATATTTGATAACCAAAAAAACAATAAAAAACTGCCTTTAAAAAACGTTGTTGACCACTGGTGCACCTCAAGATGAATAAAACATGGCAATCTTATTAAACTTCTAGAAAAAAAATAAATAGGTATATTTCGAAAAAAAATGTGCAACAAAAAAAAAGCACTTTTCGTAGAAATTGGCGCCGTAGATTACACTTTCTACAATATTAAAAAAATACTGCAAACTGAAAAAAAGTGCGCCGCAGGCAAACATTTCGGGAAAATTTTATGCTTTTTGCCGTGGGCAAAAATTTTCGAAAAATTAAGTATTTTTCGAAAAAAATTGCACCACAGAAAAATAATTGTAAAAAATAATCAAAAAGCGGCGAAATTTTAAAAAAATATATTTTTGTAAAAAGTGAACCGTAGAAAACAATTTTTGCAATATAAAAAAACAACCGAAAAATTTTAAAAAATTTACCGCACCGCAGGCGTAAATTTTTATATTTTCAGATAAAATATGCCGGCAATTTTTTTTTTAATAAAACTAAAAAATATATAAATCTAAAGAAGTTTAAAAAAATTGTTCCGTAGACGAAAATTTTCAAAAAATTAGGTACTTTTTAAAAAAAGTTTTTGGTTAAAACAAAAAAAATGCCGCAATCCAAGATTTAAAAAAAATTAAAAAACTTGCATAACAGTTTTTTGTATTAATTTTTGGTCTACGTTACTAATGAATGTGTCAATCCTGTTTTTTTCAGAATTAAAGATAAATGTGATTTTAAAAAGCATGAGTCATTGATATTTGTAAAAGCGGTATTTGAGCTATATAAATTTTAAATTACTGATAAAGTGCACTGATATTAATAATAATTAATTTAGGCAAAGGATCAGTATAGTTCAGTGCAAATTTGTAACCCAAATAACTTTAAAACAGCCAGCGTATCTAAATAATATCAAACGGTATATTTTTAACATTATAAAAAAATTAAAATAAAAAATAAATATTTTTTGTTAACAGCAAATTTCGAGGGTGTTCCTCCATGCTCTATCAGCCTTGCCAATAGTTTTTGTAAATATCTCAGAAATCGAAGCTCCTATGAAGTTTATAGTAGTAGGTAATATAAATTATCAAGAAAAATGCCCCCTTACTATACAATATTCCAAAAATCGTATATTTACGATACTCCCTTAAAAAAAGTACGCATATTTATTTTTAAACTCTTAAAAAACTGTTATTAGCACTAATGGATTTTGACCAAAATCCAATTAGCTCTTTAACGTATTATACACTATTTTACCTAAAAATTTCATCAAAATTGGTTCGGTTCAAGGTCTGTAGAGAATAGGTGGCATGTAGTGCCACGATTTAATTAGATCGCTATGTTTACATGTGTTTTAAATTATTTTTAATCTTTGATGGTTTATTTATTACATTTTTGGTGTTTTTTCGGACTTAGTTTATTTAAAAACTGTAAATACTTGTCCTAGTTTACTTCTACTTTCTAATTGTAGTTATTTTAACGGACTTAAGAAGCTAAAAGTTTTCCAAGACATTGTGTATTTGGGATATTTGGTTTAAGGTTGTTAGTTAATGTATTTTTGTTATAAGATACACTTTACGAAAAATAAAGAAACATAATTATTTACATTTAAATTAATACAGTAACATCAGAAATTTAAAGGTTTCCTACTATATTAAATGTTTTTATATAAATGGGAACTTCGGGTGACGCCATTTCCCACTTTCAACAGCTGGCTCTGATTGGTTAGAAAGTTACCAGGTGGAGGATAGGTTCTCCACTAACCTTGGGCTTCTAGGAGCTATCGTGGGGCAGATAAAATGACGATATTGCTAAGATACGTCTAAATAACCCATATTACAGATTTTCTGCGTTATCTAATTTTTTTTTAAACAAATACTTTTCTAGCCTTTGTTGCGTGGGTGAGGAAGTTAAAAATAAATTAAAAATAATAGTCATTCTAACCAGCAAACTGTAATAAACAAATATCTTAGTTAAATATAAAATAATGTTAATGAATGTGCAATTAACTATGCGTTTTTAAATATGTAAGAGACAGCATTATGGCACTAAGGACACCGTTTACTATTATTGCTTGGTAAAGTCAAAAAAGCAATCCGCCAGAATACGGCTTTTTCTTTGTCATTATCTTAATAACAGTTTCACAGGAGTTTCCAGCAACTTTCCAGCAACGTACTCGACGGTATTTTAAGATTGACGCGACGGGACCTCGTTTGCAAACTACTTACTTTATAAAACCAGCTTGAAGGAAAATAGATAACTATATAGTTTATGTAACGTAAGGGCAAAGTAATTGGGTATGTATTTTCCTTAAGTGTCAGAAACTGGAGGAAATTGGGACTATGAGACCACTAGAATTATTTTATTAATTGAGATTTTTACACTATTTCCCTTTGCTGTAGTAGAAATTTCTGAGATTCAGAGCTATTTAACTTTTGTGACGTCATTAACACCCGCTAAGCATTTTTGTGAGCAATTTTGGAAAAAACTGCGTTAAACTGCATTTTTTATTAAATTCTTTAAAGTTCAATTATTTCTAAATGATTCCTAAAGTTTTTGCTAAAATTGATTTATGTACATGGATGTACTTAACTTAAAAGTATATAATTTTTTTTTAAACGTTTAACTCGGTTAATACCACAGCCTCACAAAAAAAATGTTGCAAAATCCAGATGGGAGACATGCCTATGTCTGCTACTTTTAAGGCGCTTAAACTGAATTTTACAAAAAAAATTGTTTAATTTATCGAATTTTTCCCTATTACCCTATTTTATCTAGAACTAAAATAAAAAAAATTGTGTGTGCTTAAGACCACACGGCAGAAGTGTAAACTTCAACAGGGCGAAATTAATAATACTGGCCTTCATCTGCATCATCATATCGCTCGCTGAATATTCCTCTCACAGTTAGTCGACTTCATCCGAATGAGCGTTACATAGCCGAGCCTAACGGCTCAGTTCAATTCACTAACCACAAAACTGCTAAACGCGCCTAAAGAAGTTTACACTTCAAAAATTAGGTATATTCTTAAGCATTTTAGTTGGTTAAACTAATATATCGTCAGTCTAATTCTTACACGTCGTAACACAACTCAACAAAATTTTACAGGAATAAGAAAAGTTAGAAGCAAATTACATAGGGTAAGCATTATGCGACTTATCAGAAATCGCGGGAATGACCGTTTTATATATTTTTTTTGTCGTGAGGATTTAGCAGCATATAGCTATGCATAATTACTAACCTTTGACGCAAAAATATGAATTTTCATTTTTCTGTGGGTTACGACGTTATAGAATTAGGGTATCGATATATAGAAAATTTTTTTATTATTCCAGCAATATATAAATAGGTAGTACAATTCTTTAAGCTATATGTAACAGGCTGAATTATTTTTAATAAATTTTTTTTTAAGGAAAGGAGTAATTCTTGTATTTTCCCCTTGCAAATTTTTTTTTAGGGGGGGGGGTAATTACCACTTTACCCCTCCTTAAATCCGCACTTGAGTAAGAAGGCGTTTTGTGTCGTTTAAAAGACAAGGATAGAAATATTGTCAATATGTGGGGTTGCATTGAAGCCTTTGAATGGTACTGGTTATGGTAACTAAGAGTTTAGAATGAAGCTACTTCTAGAGCACAATGAAGAGCTGGATGGATGTCATCTCAAAACAACTAAATGCCTAGAAAAAGTAAGAACCAAAAACCAGAAAATTTCTTGTGCAATACTTAGTTTTGGAAATGATCAACACAAAAGCGATTGCTAAGGAAATTATGTCTACTTTAAGCAAAACATATTAAAAAATGGGTTGTAGTATTTATTAAGTATATCTTTACAGCGAAAACTAAGAAATATAAGGTATGAAAGTACAGAATCATTAAACAACTTCATGTTAGATGTTAAAAAAACAGTTTTAGCATTTAAAGGAGCTAGAGGCAAAATAGATGTTGCAGAAATTGTCTCTCAGCCCTTAGCTGCAGTCAAAGAACCTCAGTGTCAAAGCATAATTACTACCGTTGAAAACATATTTTCGCAGGATGCAAACAGTGTTACACCTGACTTCGTCAAAAGCAAACTTTTAGCAAAAGCACAATAGATACATAAAGATAATAAGGGAGAAGTATTGGTGCTTTCTATGTCCTAACAAAAAGGACAAGAAAATAAATGTAGCTGAGCATGATTCCAGAGTGAAATTAATAACGTATGAGAAAAGTAACTCAATCAATAACTGTGAAAATATCACAAAACTAGTTGTAGACTCGTGATTCATAAACTATAATATATTCTAAAATCTTTGCATAAACCATCTGTTTACAAAAAATATGATAGATATTTGTGTCATTTCATTAGAGTAACAAAAGATGGAGGATTTGTATAGGCTCATGTCCAGGGTATGTTTCACTTAGAAACAGTATCAGGATTAAATGTATGCTTGGAAAATGTTTTGTTGTGTAAACATCTATCACCGAACCTTTTTTGGGTAAAGAAAATTGAATCCAAAGGTGTGAAATTTGTATATGAAAAAAGAAAAAAAAATTCTAAGAAAGAAAGATTATAGGAAGTTACTACAAGGCGCTTTACAGGTTGGCTTACACATTTTGAGCATGACCTTCCACGAATTTGTAAATTAAAGTTGATAACAGTGAAAAAAAAAACTTTATGCATAGAAGAATCGGTCATTTGTCAGTGTTTTTATGCACTATCTATCTGTGAAACTTGTTTGAAGGCAAAAAAACACGTAAACCTTTCAACAGCCTTTCAGAGGAATGCAAGGCTAAATCAGTTGGTGAAAATGTACTTTGTTCTTTTTGTACACTTTTTTTCATATTTTGGAGCAGTATACTTTATGGAAACTAAAAGTGAAGCTTTATCAAGTTTAAGGAATAATACTTGTCTCTAGTAGAAAACCGATTTGAAAAAATACCAAAAAGATTGATATTTGATAATGGTGGTGGTACTTGTCACACGAATTTAAGAATTTTTATAAGCAGTACGATAAAAACATTTGAATAAGGCAAGATACCTGACTTTTAAGGCAAATATGGAAATATTATTTTGCCAAGACGCTGTGACGCCCTCAGCGTATTTAGTTAATCAAGCTCCCATACCAGTACTGCAAAATGTTACATACCAGCAGAACTGTGGTGAGGACAAAAACCAAAGGTAAAAAATTTAAATTTTAGGCTGCAAGGAGTAAGAAGGTGCTCCTTGTTGAATATACTAATAACGGATATCGTTTGTGAAATCCAAAATTTAAAAAGTTAGTAAGCAGTAGAAATATAGTTTTTCAAGAAAGTGCAAATAAAGCTGAAGAAAAAGTTATCTACACTGTGACAAGTAGGAAAATATCCGAGAACAGAATAATAAATAATATGAAGATAGAAATGACTATAAGAATAAGCATTCAGGTAATGAAAGATCCAAAGAAAATTATCACAGCAAAATGAAAACGCAGACAATGAAGTTTGCTAAAAAATGTACATGAAATTAAAAAATATATTCTAAGACAAAGAAGACAAACTAAAACCTACAAACTGAACCTAAAATATTTCAGGATCACAAAATGAATTTTGAACTTAAAAATGAAGGTCTACTGGCTTTATTGCCTGTGTCTCAATCACTAGAAGCTTAATCAAAAGCAATGTCAACTTGAGAAACAACTAACAGTGAACTCAATGCTTTGGAGATAAGCAAAATATAAGAAATTTTTAAAAGACCAGATAATGTGAATGTAGTTTACTTTAGGTGGTTATTGAGACAAAAAACAATAATGTTAAAGTGATTAAAAAGGCGAAACTTGTAGCACGTACTTTTCAAAAAGAAAAGTGCAGTATTTTTAACGTTTATTCGCTTTAACTCGAATGCTATCTATTCATGTGCTTTTCTTATTAAGTGACGAAGAAAATTATGTAAATCAATTGGATATATAGTGTCCAATTCTAAATAGTCACCTAACTGAACCAGTTATACGGAGATACCTGAAGGTGTTAAGGTAAACCTACGTTCATTAAACTTAACGGTTTAAGGAAAGAACCCAAATGCTGGTATCAGAATCTACACTTTTATCTTCTTGATTTGAATTTTAAAAGATCATTGTCTTTATTTTAACAAGGATATTTACTTGATTGTTCATGGCGATCATATTATCTTGTTTAGTAAAGGCACATAAAAATTAGTGAGGTTTAAAGATTAAAATAATATTTTTCTCACAGTTTTGGGCATTTGTATCCAAAAATCTAATAAGAAATTACTTTTAAGAATAAAAGACTTTAAAAAGTTTTCATTAAATTTAACATGCTTGATTGTAAAGTACCAAAAATATTTTAAATTTAAAAAATGATTCTAACATAGCAAAATCAACTAATTGGACTTGAGTAACTCTATTTATCATATTTGTCGTTTTTAAATTTATTTTACACAAGAACATTGGACACATTTGAAAAATATTTTCAAATACTTAAAATTAACTCAAAATTCTGGTCTCAAATATGAAAAGTCAAAAACACAAAATTCGGTATTAAAGTTTACGATAATCTTGTACCTTGGAAATCCAAAAAGTATTAAAGAGTAACTTTGAGCAACTCAAAAGCAGAGTACATTGCTCTGCCAGACTGTACTACTGAATATGTGTTTGTTGGTCGGCTTGCTGAAATAATAATTTTAAATACTTATGTTTTCCATCAACATTTAGGAATATAATAAATCTTGTATCTAAATGTCCAATACTCTTGAAACTAAAAAAGTTATTACATTGCGTATTAACTTCTGAACACGTCGCTGATGTTTTTACAAAGTCTTCGGCAGCAACAAAATTTCAATATTTTAGAAATAATTTAAATGGTATGCATACACCACTGGTTTGCAACTTATTATATTTCTTGTAGGGCTATATCTATAAGGTTTGGTACAATGACAGCTCGTAATCTATGATAAAAAGGGTTCGTAAATTAAAAAAAGCGGATGAAATATTTTGTGTGTTTTTTGAGTATTCGAAACCAGGTGTAGGCCAACAGGAATTCTATTAACAAAACTTTATCTGGGTATTACGCCACTATTAAAGAAATTTTTTATTAAGAAACCACTGTGTTTTTCCTGGAAAAGGAAAAATCACTAATTTGTCAGTGGTTTATAAGAAAAAATAAAATTTGAAAAACTACAATCGTATTTAAGCTTTTCAAATATTTACTTTTTAAGTTATTCATTTACCAATACTATTTACACTGCTTTATGTTTGTTATTTGTTTATTTATTTTTGAAATAAATATATTATCGTCAAAAAATTACAGTATAAAAAAAACTACTGAAAAACTTTTTCAGATAACTTATCTTAATTTTATTTTATTTTTACATATATAAGTTTGACAAGCCACCTGTGGCTCAGAAATCAGCTTAAAATTTTTAAAACAAAAGAATGTTGTCCCTGACAGAATTATATACTTGATACTAGATTTGGTAAAATATAGGGTTGTGTTGGAGAATATATTTTAATTGAATTCAACCAAACATCATAGTATACCGACGAAAAATCATTTTGATTTAAAACATAAAACAACATAAAAATGTCACATTCAGCTTAAACGTAATATTTATAAAAGCGGGCAAGAAAAAAAAATACAAACGTCAATTCCAAACAGTCATATCGTTTTTTCGGAGGGTCATTGGTATATGTGCCTTTATTGGATAAATAAGCTTTTTTTAATCATTTATAAACGACCTAGCTTTGGGAGTTGTGACGGAATTTAAGGTAGGTAGGTATATTTGACATTATCCCAATATTTCACAAAATTTACGAGATGGTGTAAATAATTTTTTTGGTTTAAAATTTTTTTAAATACCTTTATTTATTTTTCTTACGAGCGTGCGGAAAATTACTTTTTACGTACTTATTTGCGTGCAGAAAATACCATTTTTTTTACCGGCGGGCGTTCGCGTAAAATTTTTTACCGCACGCTTTTTTTTTTGGTTTTGGTGTCCCTAAAAGTCAACAATTGATGATGGCGTATCATCCCCTGTTCTGACTATTGCATTTCTTTAATAGTTGCTATGATAGGACAGTAAACGGCGTTATAATTTCTTACGCGGTTAACAAAATGTTCGAAGAGGTTGAAGAGACCCCTAAAGAGTTGCCTCCAATAAAGCCACCTGGGAGCTTGTACAAGCCTGGGTTAATAAAACACAAATTTGGTAGTTTTCATTATTTTTTAATGTTTAATAGGCTAATAAAAATAAAAATTTTAAAAATAAAAAATATATATTTTAATTTTTTCACACGCTCGTAGGAAAAATGTTTTACGGCCCTTACTGCTTGCTCGACCGAAGCTCCAGCGTGCGGTAAAGTATCACGTTCCGCACTTGTTAGGTGCATAACTAATAAGTAAATCAAACAAAGTCGGTTATTAAAATAACAGCATAAGATGTCATTGTCCATTTCATCGAGTAATTTCAACACGCATAACTAGTGATGGGCACAACTGAAAAAAGCAGTATTTTAAAAGCAGTTTTTTACTTGATGTTTTGAAGTTTTACGTTAAGAAATGTTGATGAACAAAAAAATGTCGTCACTTAAATTTTATTAAATGAATTTCCGTCTAAAAAACTTTTTTTGTTAAATTGCGTCGAAAAAAATTGACCAACAAAAAAATTTCTTCAAATTTTCGTTAAAAAACTTTAGGTATGGTCATATAAAATTCCTTTTTAGTGCCTGAAAGCTGCTTTCTGTGAACACTGATAGCAGTTAAAAGCTGTTTTGTCCAGAAATCAGCCTACAAAAAGCCATTTACAAAAAAGCAACCCATCACTACGCCTAACTAATTCGTAGGCTTAAATTTCAATGATGTGAGAAGGTATGTATGTAGGGTAAAAGGAGGAGAGATGGACCACGAGGAGTGACGGACCACTACGTGTATTTTGGTTGATGTGGCAACGCTGAGGCTAGCCGCGCGTGTTTCCGCTATTTATCACCTGTTTGTCTAGAGCAACGTGTCTGTGATTCGTTTCGTCTCGTTACATGTGAAATAATTAATATTTTTAAATACAACTGCTTGAAAAAATTTCGTGCATATATTTGTGATAGAAGTGCCTTATTATATCGTAAGTAAAATCTTTTAGTTTTGTAATTTATTAAGTAAAATGTACTTCCTCTTTACACCTAACCTAAAAATTACGCAGTGGAATGCATGCAAATGGGAATTTTGAAGTGGTCCGTCTCTCCTCCCAAAAAAGAAGAGATGGTCCAGCCATAGGGAGGATAGATGTACCAAGTTTTTTAAAATAGTTTTTTGCTTTCAGGCAATGCCTAATATTTATAAACGTAAGCAGAATGCACCTCCAATAGGATTATGGTCCGAAAATGATTTGCAAACAGCAATGAATGCAGTAAAAGAAGGTAATATGGGCGTAAATGAAGCAGCCAAACATTTTTTGATTCCAAAGACTACCTTAAAGAGAAGACTAAAATTTAACAATTCACAAAAATCAAATAGACTAGGGCCCGACTCAGCCCTTGGCATAAATGCTAAAGCAAAACTTGCCAATCATATTAAGAAGCTTCAAAAAAATGGCTTTTGTCCAACGCGACAAGAAGTAAGGGAAATGGCTTACCACTTAGCAGAGCAAATGGGAACCGTACACAAATTTAGCGCCTGTAAAGGTTTGTAAATATTGACTAGAAATATTTTAATCGAAATTTGTTAAGTACTAATCCTTATTTTTAATTTTAGGCAAGGCTGGCCAAAAATGGTTAGAGTTGTTCTTGAGAAGAAGGCCTGATATTGTTGTGCGAAAATCTGAAAATGTTTCCATTGCTAGAGCCATGGGAATGTCTAAGCCTATAGTGCAGGCCTATTTTGAGAACTTAGAAAGAGTGTTAACAGAAAATTTACTTTTTGACAAGCCAGGTAACATTTTTAATTGTGATGAGACTGGACTTCAACTAAACACCCGAGCTGGTCAAGTCCTTGCCCAAAAGGGATCTAAACAATATCGGTTCTTGCTTGTATTAATGCTGAGGGTGGATATTTACCTCCATATTGTATTATGAAGGGCAAACATAAAAAAGAGGAATGGAACGATGGTCTGCCCCCTAGTTCACGCATAAAAATGGGTGAAAAATCAGCTTACTTCAACTCCGAAATTTTTTTATATTGGCTAAAAAATCATTTTTTACCTAAAAAGCCTAATGGAACGGTGCTATTAGTACTAGACGGCCATTCTTCACATACCTCAAATCTTGAAACATTTCAATTTGCAGAAGAGCATAATATCCTACTTTTTTGTTTACCACCCCATACAACCCACGTTTTACAACCGTTGGATAGATGTTTTTCAAATCTCTAAAAGGGCAATATTATGAAGCTTGCAGGTATTTTGTAAAAAATCACAAAGACCGAAAACTAAGTCGTTTGAATTTTGGAAAATTATTGAGTGAGAGCTGGGGCAAATCCGCAACAGTGCAAAATGCGTTATCAAGTTTTCGTGCCACCGGTATAATGCCCTTTAACCCAAACATAATTAAATTATAAGTTAAAGACTTAGAATTAGGTGGCCCACTTGATACAAATTTAGAAACTATTGAAAGGCCAAATTTAGAAAATATTGAAAGGCCTTTATCACCACAACCTGGTCCATCTCGGTTACAAAATTTGCAGGAGAAGACTCCACCGAAGAATGTTACTACTTCGGATCTGACACCTGGACAAATTTTAGATAAAGTTTCTCCTGTTCCAGAAATTACCCTAGCCGTAAGAAAGGTGCGACGTCAATTAACTGGAGTGTTATCTTCCGATAACTGCAAGAAAAAAAGTATCCAAGCAAAAGGAAATCAAATTACCCAAGCAAAAGGAAAACAAAGTGCTCAAGCAAAAATAAAACAAAGTGCCCAAGCAAAAATAAAACAGGTACAAAAAACGAAGTATACAGTTTCTTCTTCAGATTCAGATGAAGAGCCCGAATTAGACGACTCTGAAGAAGTCGAGAATTTAGATGATTACGAAAATGAGTGCGTTGGTTGCGGGGAAGACTACAGAAAAACTAAGAAAAACGAAGAATGGATCAAATGCGTTATATGCCAGCGATGGCTCCATCAAAATTGTTCAAACTTTGAAGCAATGTGCCAAGGATGTGGTCTAAACGTTACAAAGAAAAAGTCATAATGAGGTGGTCCATCTATCCTAGCATGTACGGTCCATCTATCCTCGCACCTAGAGGAGAGTTGGCTGTTGCCTTATTTTCAAAATGTGGTCCATCTATCCTCTCTTTACCCTATACTCCAAGTAGACAAAGAACACCAAGCGCCCAATTTTAAATTTTACTGCTCTTCCCAATCGGAAGGGGATGGTTTTTAATTTAATTAAAATAATAACTTTTTTGAAAAATTTACAAAATTTCCTCCCGGTACATTTTGAAAGCCAAATTGTTAAAAATGGTAAAAAACAAATTAGTCGTTGTTTCGCTTTGAATTCCGTAATTTTCTTATGCAAATTGATTTTTCTAATAATTAAACCATTGGTTTAAAATGCTAAAATACTATCATTACAAAAACAAAAATGGTATCCCGTAAAAAGGGTTGAGATAAAAGTAAAGCAAAGTTCTCCAATATAAATTTCAAAACAAAAGGTTCCTCATAGTTTGGAATTGTTTTTTTAAACTTTGCTATTACAGCCAAACTTCTTTATGTTTAATTTAGCACTGTGCCTAAGATTTGTTTGCAGCCGTAATAGCAAAGCTTAGAAATATATTTCCAAACTAGTAAGAACCTTTCATTTTGAAAATTATATTGGAGAACTTGGCTTTACTTTTATTTCAACTCTTTTTGCGGAATACAGTTTTCGCGTACTTGGCTTTTTTTTATGTAAAATGTTTTTGTTGTGATTTAATTTTTTAAAGGAATTGGATAAAATAAAATTTTTAAAATAGTAAGCCTTATTAAAAATGTTGAGGTTTTTATTTTTAATCGGCCTTCCAAAGCCCAGCTCTCTAGCGTTTCTGAAAGTGGACAATGTTACTTTTACATAAATTTACATGTATAGAGGAGAGAAGTAAATTAAAATTCTGGTGTTTTAAAATTTTTTCCCATGGTCTTATTATAGTGCCTTTCAGTTTCAAAAAGCTCAGCTCTCTGGCGTTTCTGGAAGTCGGCAGTGTTACTTTTATATTACTTTACATTTATAGGGGAGGGAAGTAAATTATAATTTTAAGGTTTTTCAATTTTTTCCTATAGTTTTATCCTAGTTCCTATCAGTCTGCCAAGGCTCAGCTCTCTAGCGTTTCTGGAAGTGGACAATGTTACTTTTACATAATTTTACATGTATAGGGGAGGGGAGTAACTTAGAATTTTGGGGTTTTTTGATTTTTAACACGGGTTTGGTCATGACTTCTATCAGTCTGCCAAATTTCAGCTTTGTAGCATGTCTGGAAGTACAGTAGAATTTTGATGATCTATACATGAGTGAGTCAGTGAGTGAGTGGCAATTTCGACGTTTTTTGAAATTTCGTAAATACTTTACTACTTTTTGGAAGTCCATGAAACTTAAAGGGGTTGTTAACTCTACGAAGGTCGACGACTGTGCAAAGTTTGAGATTCGTAGCTCATTTCGAAGTAGAGTTTTAGATAGGTCAAATATGGGCTGAAATGTTTCAAGAAAACAAACAAGAAAGAAAAGTTATTTTAAAATTGAGCCTATTTTAGACAGGAAGATAATTGTACTCATTAGTTCTACTATTTACATAACGATAGAGTAGGCCTCATATTATTAAATGGCATCACTCTGCTATATTGTTTATAACTAGATATTAAGAGGCAAAATAATTATTTTAAACAGATTTGTTTTTTTAGAACAGTGATAATTTGTGCTAGTGCAAATTATTGCTCTATTCTCCAAAAAACACCAATAAGACATGATATTTTTATTATATTTGGCTGGCGACAGAAATACTCTGCCAATATATGGGCCCCTAAGCTCACACTAGGTACTATAGTTATAGTGTACGTGTACGCTAATATACCTAAAAACTGAAATATATTTTATTCAACTCCAGACTAAATTACCTTTTGTTTGATACCACACAAGCCATGTTTTGACTTAAACTTAGATTTTTGAAATCTACCCCCACCCTTAAAAAAGACAAAAACTAAAATATATTTTGTTTAACTCCGGACCCAATTACATTTCGTTTGATATCACACACGCCATATTTTCATTTAAACTCTAATTTTTGAAATATACCCCCACCCTTTTTTTAAAATAATCTAAAATGTATTTTGTATAACTCCAGACTCAATTACCTTTCGTTTGATATCACATACGCCATATTTTCGCATAAACTTTAATTTTTGAAATCTACCCCCACCCTTTTATTTGACTTGTGTTCGGTGGATTTTGTTCATTTTTAAATGGGACCATCTCGACCCAGCCTAGGTACCAAATTTCATTAAAATCTGCCAAGCGGTTTTTGAGTTATGCGCGTTGGTCGTTACAGACAGACATACAGACATACAGACATACAGACATACAGACATACAGACATACAGACATACAGACATACAGACATACAGACATACAGACATACAGACATACAGACATACAGACATACAGACATACAGACATACAGACATACAGACATACAGACATACAGACATACAGACATACAGACATACAGACATACAGACATACAGACATACAGACATACAGACATACAGACATACAGACATACAGACATACAGACATACAGACATACAGACATACAGACATACAGACATACAGACATACAGACATACAGACATACAGACATACAGACATACAGACATACAGACATACAGACATACAGACATACAGACATACAGACATACAGACATACAGACATACAGACATACAGACATACAGACATACAGACATACAGACATACAGACATACAGACATACAGACATACAGACATACAGACATACAGACATACAGACATACAGACATACAGACATACAGACATACAGACATACAGACATACAGACATACAGACATACAGACATACAGACATACAGACATACAGACATACAGACATACAGACATACAGACATACAGACATACAGACATACAGACATACAGACATACAGACATACAGACATACAGACATACAGACATACAGACATACAGACATACAGACATACAGACATACAGACATACAGACATACAGACATACAGACATACAGACATACAGACATACAGACATACAGACATACAGACATACAGACATACAGACATACAGACATACAGACATACAGACATACAGACATACAGACATACAGACATACAGACATACAGACATACAGACATACAGACATACAGACATACAGACATACAGACATACAGACATACAGACATACAGACATACAGACATACAGACATACAGACATACAGACATACAGACATACAGACATACAGACATACAGACATACAGACATACAGACATACAGACATACAGACATACAGACATACAGACATACAGACATACAGACATACAGACATACAGACATACAGACCTACAGACCTACAGACATACAGACATACAGACATACAGACATACAGACATACAGACATACAGACATACAGACATACAGACATACAGACATACAGACATACAGACACATACAGACATACAGACATACAGACATACAGACATACAGACATACAGACATACAGACATACAGACATACAGACATACAGACATACAGACATACAGACATACAGACATACAGACATACAGACATACAGACATACAGACATACAGACATACAGACATACAGACATACAGACATACAGACATACAGACATACAGACATACAGACATACAGACATACAGACATACAGACATACAGACATACAGACATACAGACATACAGACATACAGACATACAGACATACAGACATACAGACATACAGACATACAGACATACAGACATACAGACATACAGACATACAGACATACAGACATACAGACATACAGACATACAGACATACAGACATACAGACATACAGACATACAGACATACAGACATACAGACATACAGACATACAGACATACAGACATACAGACATACAGACATACAGACATACAGACATACAGACATACAGACATACAGACATACAGACATACAGACATACAGACATACAGACATACAGACATACAGACATACAGACATACAGACATACAGACATACAGACATACAGACATACAGACATACAGACATACAGACATACAGACATACAGACATACAGACATACAGACTTACAGACATACAGACATACAGACATACAGACATACAGACATACAGACATACAGACATACAGACATACAGACATACAGACATACAGACATACAGACATACAGACATACAGACATACAGACATACAGACATACAGACATACAGACATACAGACATACAGACATACAGACATACAGACATACAGACATACAGACATACAGACATACAGACATACAGACATACAGACATACAGACATACAGACATACAGACATACAGACATACAGACATACAGACATACAGACATACAGACATACAGACATACAGACATACAGACATACAGACATACAGACATACAGACATACAGACATACAGACATACAGACATACAGACATACAGACATACAGACATACAGACATACAGACATACAGACATACAGACATACAGACATACAGACATACAGACATACAGACATACAGACATACAGACATACAGACATACAGACATACAGACATACAGACATACAGACATACAGACATACAGACATACAGACATACAGACATACAGACATACAGACATACAGACATACAGACATACAGACATACAGACATACAGACATACAGACATACAGACATACAGACATACAGACATACAGACATACAGACATACAGACATACAGACATACAGACATACAGACATACAGACATACAGACATACAGACATACAGACATACAGACATACAGACATACAGACATACAGACATACAGACATACAGACATACAGACATACAGACATACAGACATACAGACATACAGACATACAGACATACAGACATACAGACATACAGACATACAGACATACAGACATACAGACATACAGACATACAGACATACAGACATACAGACATACAGACATACAGACATACAGACATACAGACATACAGACATACAGACATACAGACATACAGACATACAGACATACAGACATACAGACATACAGACATACAGACATACAGACATACAGACATACAGACATACAGACAGACAGACAGACAGACTGACGGCGCAACAAAAAAGTTTCAAAATCATCTGAAACGCAAAGATATATAATACATTTTGAAATCGGAGCAACTTTTTTTTTCTCGAAAAAATTAGGATCACCATAGCTCACACTACTATAGTATAGTATATGTGTGAGCTAAAAACGTGTCACATTGTGATTAACGCAGCGAACTATCCACAGTTGCTTTTAAGACCCAAATGGCCAATTTGACTCGAGGATCTTTCAGGATTTCCCGTGCTGAATGAATCCTGTAAAGGGAGGTTGATAAGCAAAGGGGACAAGTTTCCAAAAAAAATTCAACAAGATCGATCGATTTATATGTTTTTAATACAATATATTTCAACCTATTTGGATAGTTCCCTGGGGTGTTAGGGAGTGAAACTAAGGTCACTCATCGTCAAGCAAGCTTGCCTTTACGATGAGTCTCCTTAAGTGAAACCCCTTATTTTGATTGATTATATGGAAAAATCCATACAATATTGGGTTACACGTTGAGTAAGTTATCTTTTGTCAACCAAAATTAGTAACTTTAAGACTATTTGGATACCTTCCTGTGGTAGTAGGGTGTGAAAATGTATTTTTCAAGGATTTTTTTATGGCGAAATCTAAACAGCTTTGATATAAAATAGATTAATTATCTCTTAATTTATTTTTGTTCCGCTGTTGTACATTATGTTGATCAAAAGTGGAACTCTCACCAGGCCCTCCAGATTAGGGAGGGGAGAAAGTATATATGGGGTATTCAACTAAATATTTTTTGAGAAACCAATAGAAACAACTACTCCGAGGGAAAATACCCCTACCGGCATTGAATTATTATAGGCGATAGCTCCGCCTGAGGCCTACATTCACCTGAGGGTGGCCCAAAAGGTCAAAACCGGTCCGGTCGTCGATTGGCATGGATCACTTGTTCCTGACTATCAGGACGTGTTCCAGACGGAGATCACTCGTATCCCTGTGATCGACGTTGGAGATAGTGAAAACCAAACAGTTTTAACAAGTTCCTAACGAAAGCATTAAGCCAGCAGTATAATTCAATGCCGGTAGGGGTATTTTCCCTCGGAGTAGTTGTTTCTGTTGGTTTCACAAAACATGGTCTACACGGAGCTATCGCCTACATTCACCTGAGGATGGCCCAAAAGGTCGAAACCGGTCCGGTCGTGGATTGGCATGGATCACTTGTTCCTGACTATCAGGACGTGTTCCAGACGGGGATCACTCGTATCCCTGTGATCGACGTTGGAGATAGTGAAAACCAAACAGTTTTAAATATTTTTTGTTGACTTGTGGCGACGCGATATTGGCATGCTTTATAGGCTTTCGCTCATTAAAAAAATATTTTATACTACTTTTCTTTATTAAGATGAGGAGGTGAATCAACTAATAATAATCTATAAAGTTGATTCTAAGTAGGTGCGGCTTACTCAATTAAATAATTTGTATTATTACTTAAAGGCTCCAAGGAATGCTATTAAACTACATCATCATATTAACAACGTCTTAATGGTGGAATAAACGCAGCATTGATCTGACCTGAAAGACAATGTGTGTCGTAGGTCACGTGATGGATTCTCTCTTTTAATTGATGTTTTCATCGATCAATTTTATTTTATTTATTCGCCTGCTGCTGTTTTAGTTTCTCTCGTATTTCAGAAGATATTGCTTCTTGCAGAGAATATGGTTCTGTTTTCTCACTAGAACTGTAAGGTGAGAGACAAAACCGGGTACTTAGCAAGGGTGTCACGTTAACCAACCAGTGTTTGGAGGAGTACCATAAGGACGAAAGAGTTAACTGTCAACACTTATTAGGTGTCCATTAGATCTTGGACCCCCGTGATTATGAATTTTCGAGCTACCCACAAAAAAATACGAGAGGAACAAAAAATCGTTATTTTTACCTGCTTAGCCACGGAAACTTGTTTGATTTATTCATAATGTACAGTTTATCAATAAAAACTTAATATTTATTAAGTACTAAGCGAAATAATTATATTTAAGTCATGTACAACATGCCAAGACGATTTATTTAATACAGCCTTATAAATCGGCAGTTGGAAAAAAATCAAATGAATCCCAAGAGAAACACACGAGGAGCAATTTAAAGTTAATTTAGAAAAAAGAGATTTATTAAGATTATTTCGCAGTCAGTTCTTATTTTACTGGTATAACAAATTTTAAAATAGTGCAAAGAATTATATAAAACAAAAAATTAAGTACTAAACCATTTTTCATGTCTAATAGGGTGAAAAAAAATGTTTTTCCCTCAAAAGCTTATTTCAACAGTATCAGTGGTTATATCTACAAGATCTATTGAAATTTGATTAAAAGTACAGTATTGTGTTGAAAATACTGGTTGGTCGTTGTGACACACAGATATGTATCCTTTATCTTAAGGTTTAAGTAAGAGAAAAAAGCCGTAAACTCCCGTAAGTAGCGCAATCTATCGATATATGGGAGAAACTATCAAAACAGGCAGGCGAGCAATAAGCTGCCATATCGATTAATAAGAAAAAAATCATACCGTGTCCTTTAACATACCCTCTTTTTCGAGTCGGATCAACGCTGATCGCGTTTCAAACTCAAAATTAAACAATTTTTCGTGGATAATCTAGTATTTCTCCTTGGTTATAGTAGGAAAGGCTGTGAATATTTTTGCAACTTATTTTCTTAGTCTGCGTAGGTATATGAATAAGTATGTTCTGTTGATGATAATAATCAACAATTTCTCATTCTGGTTAGGATTTTCCGATTGATTTAAAAGGTCAGTAAATGGCATGAGTCGGCTTATTTTCTTAGTTCTAAATTTTTACACTTAGAAGAAGAGATTACGAACATTATAAGAAAAGTACTCTGGCTGATCTCAAGTACTCGCAAATATCTTAGTATGAAAATTTTCGGATTCAAATATTGGACATCAGAGGGCACAAATACCCCTTATTTTCTTAGTCTTGAAACTGAACGTATATATTTTTTATTTATGTTATAATACACTATAACTAAAAATAACTCTGGCTGATTTATAAAGTTAAAAAATGCACTTAGCAGCTTCTTTAAAATTGGAAAATCAGGAACTTATTTTCTTAATTGAAATTTTTTCACATGGTAGATTATACTATAATGTCATGGAGAAAATTATTCTGGCTGTTATTTACAATCAATGCATAAACGGACATCCAGTACCTGATGATTGGAAAATTGCATTCATATCCTCAATACATAAAAAAGGAAACAAGCTGGATTGCAACAATTACAGAGGAATTTCAGTAACTAGTACTCTCAGTAGATTGTACGGTAGGATTCTTAGAGATCTAATAGAGAAGGATTTTCATAAACAAGAAGAAGAAGAGCAAAGTGGGTTTCGTGCAGGCAGATCTTGTAGTGATAATGTTTTTTGTCTTAAATAAGTAATTGAGAAAAGGAGCGCCAGAAATATAGAGAATTATGTTACCTTTGTGGACCTACAAAAAGCATATGATACCGTTCCAGAAGAAAAACTATGGACAGTGCTAGAGCAGACTAATATCAATCATACATACATAAAAGCGATAAAAGAACTATACAAAGGGTCAAAATCTAAAATTATAATTGGAAATCGACTTTCAAAAGAATTCCTGGTAACAAAAGGCTTAAGACCGGTATGTTGTATTTCTCCAACTCTTTTTAAAATATATATCGCAGTAGCTCTAAAAAACTGGAAACGGAAAGTGCACGGCATAGGAATACAACTTAACGACCGATTTACCATATACACACTACAGTTTGCTGACGACCAAGTAATTGTAGCTAATGATAAAGAGGACATGGAGTATATGATCAGAAAGTTAATGGAAGAATACCAAAAGTGGGGATTAACAGTGAACGTGGACAAGACACAGTACTTATGTATTGAAAACGAATCCAGTGAGTTAGAACTAGAGAATGGACAAGTAATATCTCCATGCAATGAGTATGTATACTTGGGTGTCACATTTGATAAGACAGGAACAGATTGTAAAGAACTGGAAAAAAGAATAGTAAAAGCAAAAAAGGTTATTGGATGTCTTAACAGTATTTTATGGAGCACAGAGATAAAAAAGAATGTAAAATTTAACATATATCAAACAATGGTGAAAAGCACGCTGTTGTATGGAATAGAGACTTGTCGCGTAACAGAAAAATACAAAATAAAAATGGAAAGTGTCGAAATGGATGCAATAAGAAGATCAATGAGAATACCTAGAACAGATCACATAAGAAATGAGATCATAAAAGAAAGAATGGGAATCGAAGGGAGCATAACGGATGACATCATTAAAAGACAACTGATATGGTACGACCATGTACAACGGATGAACGTCGAAAGACTACCAAAGCAGGTCCTAGAATGGCAACCAATAGGGCGCAGAAAAATAGGGCGTCCTAAACTAGAATGGCAACAGTCAATCCAAAGATCAATGAGTCAAAAAAATCTGACAGAAGATGATTGTCAGGATCGAAGGAGGTGGAGAATAGGCGTCGGACAACGTAGAAAAACGTTCTAAACCGACTAAATAAATAAATAAAATATTTACAATCACGAAAGCTTCGTCACAAATATTAAAAAATACTTTGTAGATCGATATAACCTACAACCTATCATCTCATAAACTTTCATAACTAAGAAAATAAGCGCTCATTTTATATCGTTTTTACTTGTCATCCTTAGATATTAGCCAGAATATTATTTTTTGTTAACTTGAGTATACCCTTTAATAGTACTAGTTTTATTACTAGGAAAGTAAAATCCTCGTATGCATATCGTATTTTGAATTTTGCACGTAAACCCATCAGAACCAACCCCCTATTCATATAACAAATTTTGCTTAGAATTAATCAATGAACAATTCTATCCCTGCTTGCTAAGAAAATATGTTCCCAAAATCTTCACGGCCTACCCTACTCTTAGTGTGATTTTTGGTTCCTGAGTACACGTTAAGGCTGAAAAGATTAAGGAATGGTATGAGTCGACTTATTTTCCTGGTTCTAAATCCTTTACACTAACAAGAAGAGATCATAAGTATTATAAGAAAAGCAATCGGTCCAATCTCAAGTGGTGGAAATATGTCTTGCCGAAAATTAAACTGACCTATGCTTTTATTTTCATAGGCTTGAAACTGAAAATATAAACTCATGTTATAATACATTAAAGCTAAAACTAAGCCTGGCTGTTTGTGTGTTGTGACGTCATCAAAATTAGAAAATGGGGAAATTATGTTCTTAGTTTTTAGGGTATTTTAAGAAAAAGCTGCAAAAAGGGTATATTTTTATATTCGGCATGTGGGTACCTAACACCCAAAGCTAAATTTTTATTCGATAATCTCCAATTTTCCGGCTTTAGAATCCAAGATGTCGGCTGCCAAAATTAGGAAAAAAGATGTATTTCCTGTTTTACGAGAAATAAAATTAATTTTGACGGATTTACTAAATTTAAAACTGTAGAAAAATTTGGCACTTGTCATTTAAAAACATTTCAAAAAAAAAATATTGAATTTTTGCGCAATACTTGACTCAACACTGTCAATATTCTGATGATTTGGGACAAATCGTTTAACTTTGCTAATTTAAACGTTACTGTCAGATCAATATTAGACACTTATTGGAATAAAACCTGACCTTATTTTAAAATCGACCCTATGGTGACAGATTTATATATTAAAAGCAGCTACTCTCCTACAAAATTCGGCCTTTGTGTATTTAAAATCCGGATTTATTAGTGTCAGTATTTATTAAATGAAAGTTAGCGTCTTTATTACTAAATTTGTCTTTGGTATGTCAATTTTGAGAGGTCAGATGTTAGTTTTCTGTGTAAATGTGTCAAAATAAAGTCGACTCTAAAATAAAGTCAGGTTTTATTCCAATAAGTCCCTATTAACGGAGATAGCTATTGAGTAAAATATAGTCTATCACCCGGTACGTGACATATCTCAACTTCTGTGCTATTTTTTAAAAATCTGTGTTTTTTTTATTAACGAGATGTTTTGTTTTATCTGGTTTTTTTGTTAACCTCCAAAAAATAAACAAGAAAGCTTTTTCTTAACATGGCCTCGTACGAAGAAAGTGAAATCGAGTTAAATAAGCTTAGAAAAGTTGACTTAATTTGTATATTAATTAATAAAAAGTTACCAAGTGATGTTACACTTAGTGAAAAAGTGATGAAAAGTATCGGTTTGTATGAAAACCTAGAAAAAACCGATCAATTTGACGATAGCGTCTCCGGATTGCCGCCCAACACTGCAATTGAGGTTATGGCCTTAAAATGTGACTTAAAAGTTGCTAAAAGCGAGGTAAGTGCCTCAAAACGATTAATAACCGAGTAGAACGCACTATAAGTAATCAGCAAGAGATAATTGATCTGCTGAAAGAAAATAGCAGCATTAAAAATGGTAATTCCGAAAATAAATCCAAATGCGATGTTGCCGGTAGGTTAAGAATTCCGGAACAGAAGATACCCGAAAAGGCGAAGCAGATGTCTGAGAGGCCTACATCAGAATCTGACAGGAAGCTTTCAGTGGTGCAAAAAATGTCTGATCAGAACGTACTTAAGGGACCTAAGGAAGCCACTAAAAAACAAATAATCTGGGGAGACAGCGATGACTCAAACAGCCAAAAGTCATTCGCTGCAGCAGCTAGAAGAGCGTGGATTTACGTGGGCAAGTTTAGTCAAAATACACAACCTGCGCAGATTTCCGACTATCTGGAAAATAAATTTAGTGGGCATCATTTTGTGGTCGAGAAGTTAAATGCGCATGCGGATGCCAGAAGTGTGTCATTCAAGGTAGGAGCTGACATAGGCCTACTGGAGGAGATCAACAAACCCTCAACGTGGCCAAAAGGTATCGCGGTCAAGAAATTAAGTATTTTCAAAAACATAACCGAAGTGGGAAGTTCGACCAAGAATAAAAATTTTTCACAAATTAAATTCTGCGTAGTTAATCTACAGGGGCTTCTTGACAAGATTGACAGGTTCGAAGTTTTTTCAGACGAATTTTATCCAGATATATATGGCATAACCGAGCACTGGTGTAAGGGCGACAGTATTCAAACAGTTGCTTTCAAAGACTATGAGATAAAAAGTAGTTTCTTGCGTCAAAATTATGATCGAGGTGGGTCAATGATCCTAACCAAAAAAAGTTTACCATTTCGGGCTACAAGCATAAATTGTGTCTCGTTTTGTGAAGAACTACATTTTGAGTGCTGCACAGTAAAGATAGAGCTACAAAAAACAAGCTATTGCGTTATCTGCATATACAGATCTTCATCAAATGGAGACATTAATGTATTTCTACATAAGTTACCTGAACTCATAAGGTTCTGCAGTAGGTTCTCTCAAAATATGTGGCTGTGTGGAAATTTAGTGAGAGTGTCAGTAAGAAAACCTATTTAGATATACTGGAAAGTTTTGGATTTAGAATAAATACAAATGAACCAACAAGAATATTTACTAATAAAAACAATGTAAGAACCGAAACACAGATTGACTATATTGCCACAAATGTACCTCGGGATGAAAGAATGACAGAGACAATAGAGCCTCTTTTGGGTGATCACCAAGCCCTTTTTCACGTTTATGACATAGAACCACATTTGTTTACTTCAACTACAATAATAGAAACTTATCGAAACTTTTCACAGTTTAACCTAGAGGTTCTTAAGTATACTTTGTTGAACACCAACTTCGAGCAGATTTATAATAGTTATGATGTAGATGAAATCTATCGGTCTATAATAGAACAAATTACAACAGCAGTAGAGAAATCATGTCCGCTTGAAACTAGAACAAAATCAAATCAAGAAAGAATCAAAAAAAGTTGGGTTACACCAGATATAATGAAAAGTGGCAACAATCTTCGAAATTTATTCTGGTCGTCAAAAAACACGACGAATGCAGAAATTCAAGTTCAGTATGAAAAATGATACATAAATAACTGGTGAGAAACACAAAAAATCAATTTAATAATAATATTATAAAAAACAGCGATAACAAACAAAATTCGATATGGTCTTTGGTTAATGAAAACACAGGTTGTAGAAAAACTAAAAACAAAGTGACTCATATAGAAATAAACGGAACTCAGATTATTAAACCGACAGAGATTGCAAATTCTTTTGCAACTTTCTATGAGATTTGAGATTGAGATGTAAAAGAAAAGCTTTATGAAAACTTTGGTGACCAAAGATCTATACAGTGTACAAAAACAGAATCCCCCTGTCGGACTGAATTTAAAATCCAACCAGTATCGGAATATGATGTTATCAACGTTATAGATAAACTAAAAAATAAAAAAAAACTGTTTGGACTGACAACATATCAATTCAAGTAATTAAGAAGACCAAAAGTTCATTGGCTTCTCCTATATGTCATTTGGCTAACTTGTGTTTCGAAAGTGGAAAGTTTCCTAGTGAACTAAAATGTGGGGTAGTAATACCTATTTTCAAAAAAGATAATCCTAGTCTAGTTGATAACTATAGACCAGTTACAATTTTAAATGTTATGTCTAAAGCCTTAGAGCGATTACTTTATGACCAAATAATGTCTTTTTTGAATGAACCTAAAATATTAAGCCATTGTCAACACGGTTTTCGCCAAGGAAGGTCGACGGAGAGCGCGGCGGCGTCTTTTGTCGAATCGGTCTATCAAAAAGTAGATCAAGGCTATTACGTTGCCGGGCTCTTCTTCGATCTTTTAAGGGCATTTGACACGCTTAATATTGAGTTTTTACTTGAGAAACTCAATTCGTATGGCTTTAACGGTTCCTCTCTGGAAATTTTTAAGTCTTTTCTGCAGCATAGTAGAAAATTTATTGTGAGGATAGATGGTGAGTTTTCTGATCTTAAAGATCTTGATTTGGGCGTTCCACAGGGCTCGGTGCTGGGCCCGCTGTTGTTTTTGATTTATGTAAATGAATTATTAGATAATCTGTCGATTAAATATGTTATATTATTCGCAGACGATACCACAATAGTGGTCGCTGCACGGAGTCCTGATGAACTAATAGCATTGGTAAACCTAATATTAGGAGAATTTGATGCATGGTGTACAAAAAATCAGCTTATTTTGAACTTAAATAAAACAGATTGTGTCCAGTTCAGGTGTTCTAATAGCAAACCCAAAATTGACCTACCTTCTATTAAAAGCAGTGAAAGTACTAAACTTCTTGGTGTCTACCTGGATGAATTCCTTAAATGGGATTTACATGTAGATAACGTTTGCAAAATAATCAATTCCGGATATTATGCAATATACAGACTTAAGCATATGTTTGAACAAAAATCCTTGTTGGATATATATTACGCATTAATTTACTCCCATCTGTCTTACAATAACACGTCCACAAGTCACCGAGTATTTGTATCACAAAAAAGGGGTGACAAGATTAATTTTTAATTTAAGTCACAAAGAGACTTGTAGGCCGATTTTTATTGCGAAAGGCATTTTATCTTTTCCATGCATTTATATTTATAGACTTTTATTACACACAAAAAGAAATGCGTACACTTATTCTACCAATGCTTATTTTCATACGTACAATACCAGGTCTGCGAATTGTTTTGTTTTGGATTTTCATAATTTGTCCAAATACGAAAACTGTCCTTATATTGGCAAAAAACTTTACAATAATTTGCCCGAACAAATGAAAACTTTATCAGATGTAAATTTTAAAAAAGAGATTAAAAATTTTCTTTTAAAAAACTGTTTTTATTCAGTTCAACTACAGATTTTAAATTTTAATTATTGGTGTTGTTTCGTTTTGTCTTTTATCCTATTTCAATTTTTAATTTTTGATGTGTATTGTATTGACATTAATTTTTAGTATTTTAGTATATTTTACAATAACTATTTTTTATTAATTACTACTGCAGCACTTTAGGTGTATGTGCACATTGACAATGTACATCGGTTTTTGTAAATGGCCAACGTACAAATAAAGATTTCTATTTCTATTTCTATTTTCCGCCGCTATCTTTAAAAAGTAAATAAATGGATTTTTTTAACATTGTTATTTATGTCTGGCTTAAAGTAACTTAAAATTAAATTTTTTGGTAAAAAATTTTACCAAACCAAAAAAACACATTTGTTTTTATATTTTGAACACCGCCATCTTGAAATATATTAGACATATTTGATTTATTATGAAATTTTTGAAATCAGCGACCCTTACTTACTATTATAAATTGACTACACGGCAACACTAGTACTGTTAAAGAAGAATGAAAAAATAACTTTCTTATCTTTCTTTCTCATCTAAACTTCGGCCGCTATCTTGAAGGTTAAATGGTAAATTGTAACTTTATATAAATACTTAAAAAGATAGGATTCTCTTGATAAAACTCAGAATTTTTTTCTGTAAAATTTAGTCCATTAGTTGTAAGTTTTATTTTTGATATATAAAGCATCATCTTTGTGTCGGATGGGGAACTTAATTTTTTCTTTCAGAACGTTTAATGAATGAGCTGGTCAATAGCTTTGACAGGAGGTATTAAAAAAAAATAATGAGCCAAAAATTAAAGGAAATATCGAAGAGAAACTAATTTTTCGAAATAAAGCCGTTATTTTGTTTTGAGGTGACAGGTGTCAATTTTTTTAATAGTTTTAAATTGTTGGGGTCCCACTTAAAGTAAATCAATCAAATATAATTTCATTTCTCCTAGAATAGGAAATTGATCTCTTTACCTAACTTTGGCAGCTGCCAACTTGGATTCTGATGCCGGAAAATCGGGGATCCTGAAACGAAAATTTAGCTTAGGGCCATAGGTACCGCTGTGCCAAATATATAAAAAATATACCTTTTTTGCAGCGTCTTTTACAAATTTGCACTACTAAAACTCTCAAACGTCAAATCTGAAAAATTTCTAGATAAAACAAGAAATTTATTTTATATCTTAGAATCTACCATTGACGCATCACGTTCAGGAAAAGGGAAAAAAGGAGCATTCCTGCTGAAAAAATATTTTCTTGTAGATTCTTATTATTATTTTGCATGCCTAATGTCGTAAATCCTGCATCTTGAGTTGGGTTTTAGTCAAATATCTGCGGGAGCTGTCAATGAAAAATAAAAAAATATATTATTTTTAACAGTCTGTAAATTGCCAACGAGGCCTTTGCAGACCTATGTGCATAGTAACTTTTAGTCTTCAAACGTTTGGCTCCCATAAGGCTCAATGTGAAAGTCAGCCCCACGGGAACAGTTGATTTTTCAGGGTCGTGGTCTGTATTTTTTTGTTGGCCTTGACACCAGACATATTGACCATCTTAAGATATTAGCCAGAATATATTCTTTAGCAAACTTAAGTATACCCTTTACTTGTAAAACACTTTTTACTACTAAGACAAAATAAGTTCCTCGAATTCATAACTTCTTTTTCATTTTGCCCCTAAATCCATCGAAAAGTCCCCCATTTATATAAAAAATTTTGCTTAGAATTGTTCAATGAACAATTATATCAATGTTTGCTGACTAGTACAAAAGTATTTACTACCTCCCCTACTATTGTGTCAAAGATTTCACAATAATTATTGCGGGGAATCATATTATAATTAGTAACAACAACGAGCCAATAAACCAAAAAATGGTTACAGTAGTATACAGTAGAAATCAGAAATAATTATTTAAAAAAATATTTTGATGTACCGCCAAGTTAGCGAACGATTGTTAGCGAATTTCAATGAATTCGGTTGCCTGAATTTCAAAGCAGCGACATAGTCTTTTTGTGATTGTTACTTAACATTAAGGGACATTAGCCTTCCACCGTCATGCCAGGAAAAAATAAGTTAAAGTCTGGAAAGCCCGTCATTCAAACATCGATTTAAAAATTGCAAGACACCAAGTTTTTCAACATTTTTTGCTAAATCACTAAATTTACTTAAAATAAAGCTGTGATAATAAGAGGTAAGTCTTTAACAGGTTAATAATAATTAACAACACTTGAAAAAGATTTTTCTCCAAACATTTGTTATTTAATTAGCCGCACCCGACAGGCGTAATCTCTGCAAAGAGACTTTTATTTTAAACTTTCTTTAATCGTTTTATCTTTTTTGCTTTTCTCTTCACATTGGCTGCAAAAATGGGGAAAACAAGACCAATAAAAGAAAATGGGTTTGAGGCGACAAGATTCGCACACAACTCGACGTTTTCCAGAAGTTTCAACACCATAAAGATTTTTGATTAAACTAACGAGGGGGGGAAGAAATTCTGAAAACGAATTTAGACTTACGCTCCTTTGCAAAACCTTGCTAACTTGGGTTTTCTTTAACCCTTAAACTGGCGATGTATCCTGGATTCAGTTAAGTGTAAAAACTTTTTTGCAGGATTGCTGGCTTGTTATAAGATATGACAGATGTCAGTAAGGTTAGCCAAATTTCCCTAGCAATTTTTAAAAATTATTAAGCAAATTAACTGATTTATTTGCATTATTCAAGAAAAAAAATCTTGTATAATACAAATAAAGCACACATTTTTCATTATTTTTAAGTAAAAGTATTAAAAATATAATTTGAAAATTGAAGCGAAAAGTTTTAAAAGTTAGTTAAGATTAGTTCAGTTTGATCTGAACATTAAGAAAAGTCCTGCAAAATCATGCTCACTTAACAAAGTAACAACTGTCAAACTCACGCACAATCAAGAAACGTCAGAATTTGTTTGACAATTATTTGCCGGATTTTGTTTCCCAAACAGAGACGTCTTTCAATAAAAATTATTTATTTTTTAAATAGAAACATTTTTAACAAAGTGCTTTACGCTATGACCAACCGCGAGGAACAGTTCAATATAGGCAAGAATTGCTCTTCGACTGTGAATACATCCATCAGAACAAAACTTTACTTCGGTACCTATTTGTGTTGTTGCCGTGTTATGGCCGTGTTCTGTGTGTTATGAGAGTTTTTTTTAAATGGCCAAATTCCAGAATTTGTCGTCAAAAGATAAAAATTGAAATCAAGCAAAATTAAATATATTATCAGTGTTGCTAAAGCTTTAACTTTTTTAATTACTCAAAGGCTACTAAGAGCTTTTGTTTTTGGTGTAGAATCAGTTTTTGAAGAACATGTCTTTTTTTTGTAACCGTTTGAATCACCTCAAATATATTCCAGAACAACCTGACGTTAGAATCTGATTGTAAAATATGTGTATTTAATTCTTTGATATCTACTTAATTGGATAAAATAAATATACCTACACTCCCAAGTAACATTATTACGACTCAAGGTTTTATTAATTTGGTTCCTAGGTTATTTAGAGGGTGCTGTTATGGGTTTTAGGATCAATTTGGCTACATAAAGGTAATTTATATTGCCAATTACTTAAAGGGGTGTTATACAACCAAAAAGTGATTTATAAAGGGAGTATAATAAAACTGATATTCCTTCTGTTCCTTTTAGATACTTTTGGTTTTATTGATTTCTGATTTATAAAGATGGTCTTATTTTACCTAATTTTTTTAAAAAGAAATAAATATAAACTTTGGTCATTTAGTTTTTTTCATTATTTTAGGTCATCACAAAAGTGTTTTATAATAGAGCTAAAAGGTTACCTTATATCCTTTTGTTTTTATAGTAACCAGTAGTTTAAAAGTAAATATGATTAGATAGGCGGCCATATAGAACCCAGTTTCCTTAAGGTTTTTAAGAGTGGTAAATAAACTTTAGACTTTTAGTTTTTGCCATTACTTTTAGGCATTTTAAATAGGTTTTATAGGAAGGCTTAAAGGTAAACTTAATTCTTTTGTATTTATACTTACCCATAGCTGTATATTAAATATTATTTAAATAGGCGGCCATATAAAACCTTGTTTCCTTAAGGGTTCTAACAGAAGTAGATAAATACTTTCGTGTTTTATTTTTTTTAGGTATTTCTTGTAAAAATAATAGATATACGTAGTTACAAATTGGTACCTACCTATTGCAGGATTGATTATTTAAGGCCCAATAATTAATAATTGTTGAGTTTCCGTCCTCCTGGGAAAGACGCCCAGGCCTAGATAAGACCTGTTTAGACGGCCAATATAAGAGGTTGCCCTCCAACCTGCAGGCACAACGAATATCATTGCACTGGCCCTCTCTCTCGATTGTGACCAAATTGCACGATAAAAAACATTTAAAAGTGTTGAATTATACGCTTTTAAACACTTTAAACACAAATACAAAAAATTTAAGTGAGGTTATGTTGACTATGTTTACTTTGTTTTTTTTTGTTGGTTTCATAAGGGCACTCAAAAATCCTTGTTGCCATACAGTAGCAAATAAAACCAAGTGACCACTATAAAACCATAATGGCGTATATAAATTTATTTAAAAAATATTGTAAAGAGAAAATATTTATCTAGTCGTTTTAGCAGTGTTTTTTAACAATAATTTTACTTTAATTTTGATTTATGTCAACCAAACAGACTTTTTTAATGGTGAATAGTGTAAATCATTTTTTTTTAATTTTAAATATATGTTATTTTGTTATTAAAAAACTATTAAAAAGAATTCTTGAGCTGACGCGCTGGTTTTGAGAGTTTTCAGATACGATCACAGTAAACTTATTATTTATAGTAAGGAAAGCACCCCGGTCTTTTCATAATACTGTTATACATACCCCCTGTATACATTAGTTCGGAATACAAAGTTCGAGAGGCGCTGATTACAGACCGTCACCCCTTGTATAAAAATATTATGGACAGAGTTCTGTGCTGTCGCAATATATATTAACCGCTACTATTGGTATATTTTGACAATTTGTTTTTGATTATGACTGACATTGACTTTAGCAAAATAGATAAAAATATGTAATTTCATTTTACATTTTTCGTTTGTGGATGCAGTTTTTCGTTATTTTTCGACTTTTTACCTTAATTTTTATGGTGTGTTTTGCTAAATTATGACCAATCGGTATTTTGTGCGTTTTGATGGGGGCGATCATCGCTTAAGAAATTAAAAAGAAAACAATGTTCTGTTGGTGGGTGTGAAGACTATGTTAGAAAGCGCCATTGCCTACCCAAACGAAACCCCAATGAGTGGCTAAAAATACTTGGGCCTAAAAACTGGCTAACTTTGACGAAAGACGAAATTTACGTTAAATATATAGTGTGTGATTTGAACCAGGACAGAGTTCAAAATGTTTAGTTTTAAATTTTAATATTTAGAAAACAAGCGCGGATCTAGGTCAAAATCAAGAAGGGGAAGGGTTATAATCGACGATAGTTTTTTATTAACATTTTTTTCAAGGAGGGAGGCGGTAATTTTCCTGTTTTCCATTTAATTATTATCAAAAAGTGCATATTTTTTATTCTAGGGGAGTAATTACCACGTTACCCCACCTCAAATCCGCGCTTGGAAAAACATAGTTTATTTCACTATATTTATATACAGGGTCCGGCATAATGATCTCCCACATTAAAAACGCCATTGTAAATGCTATTTAGATTTTTTTTACTGAAACTCTATTCTATACCATTGGTTTTTATTAAGTTTTGAAATTTACAGAGTCCATGTGGCGGCCATTTTTTTCGATACACATTCAAAGCTGATTTCTGATTTCACTCGTACAGTAACTTAAAAGCGATATACTTTACTTTAATTTAAAAAGCTTACGTAACATTTTTTTTAACACCCAAATATAATATAATAATGTTTAATTTAAATACATTTTTACATCACATAGCTAAAAGGATCAGGCACATCTATAATGGGATTTCTGTAATCCGTCAAACTTCATGAAGTTTTGGTATGTTGTAGACTGAACCTTTCTTATCAAAAGTTCTCGGGGGCCCAACTCAAATTAATGACCAGTTTTTGAAATACAGGGTGTTGAAAGTGATAATGTCCAAGAAGCATAATGGCTCTTTAGACGGCTTTTCCAAACATATGCGCAATGCTACTATTACATGTATTTACAATTTATTTATTATTTTTAATCTGTACCTTTAAAACATTCTCTACAGGGTGTTTAAGTAAATATTATTCGAAAGTGATAATGAGAAACAAGCGTTAGTGTGTTTTAGATTGAACCTTTCGTATCAAAAGTTTTATGGCCCCAACTTAAATTAATGTCCAGTTTATAAAATACAGGGTGTTAAAAGTAATAATGTCCAAGAAGAATTATCTTTGGACGGATTTTCCAAACACTTATGCAATTTTACTGTTTCATATATTTACGATTTATTTATTATTTTTAATCTGTGCCAATAAAATATTATCCACAGGGTGTTTTAATAAATATTAGTCAAACTTTTTACTGAGAAACAAGCATTATAGCTTTTTACAGGGCACGGAACAGATGTACAAAACGCTTAAATATTTTTTAATATTATTTAAAAAATTATATTTGCCGAAACACCCTGTATTAAATACTTAATAAGTCAAGAACCATTAAAAAACTAATAACTACTCTCTCTATATGTAATAGTGATATTTCGTATATGTTTGGAAACTCCGTCTAAACAGTTATTATGCTTTTTGAACATTATTACTTTCAACACTCTGTATTTCAAAAACTGGAAATTAATTTACGTGGGCCCATCATAAGAACATCTGATCATCAAGTTTCAGTCGACAACATACTAAAGCTTGTTTCTCAATAAAACCTTCGAGTAATAGTTACTTAAACACCCTGTATATAATGTTTTAAAGGTACAGATAAAAATAATGAATAAATCATTAAAGTGTGTGTAATAGTCACATTGCGTATATATTTGCAAAACACTTCTAAAAAGCTATAATGCTCCTTGGACAGTATCACTTTCCACACCCTGTATTTTAAAAACTGGTAATAATTTAGGTTGGGACCATAGGAACTTTTGATACAAAAGGTTCAACCTAAAACACACTAACGCTTGTTTCTTATTAACACTTACGAATATTTACTTAAACACCCTAGACGATTTTAAAAGTATAGATTAAAAAAAATTAATAAATCGTAAATACATGAAATAGTAACATTGCGCATATGTTTGGAAAAGCCGTCTAAAGAGTCATTATGCTTCTTGGACATTATCACTTTCAACACCCTGTATTTCAAAAACTGGTCACTAATTTGAGTTGGGCCCCTGAGAACTTTTAAGAAAGGTTCAGTCTACAACAAACCAAAATTTCGTCAAGTTTGACGAAGTACGGAAATCCCATAAGAGGTGTGCCTGATCCTTTAACAAATCCATTAGTTTATATTTTTCATTAAAAAACAATTAAAAGTTTCCGTTGATTGAAAAATAACCTATATTTGCATTATACTATGTGTAAAGCATTGTAACACTTAAGTTAATGTATTCTATGCACTAATAAAAAGGAATTTACTGCAGAATATTCGTCAAAGAGCCTTTTTTTACTAGAAAATTATCCTCTCAAGGAAATTTATGTACCTAAATCAATGGAAAACAAACTTCTAAACCTTAGATTTAATAAAAAAAATTCAACCTTCCTTTTTATTATTGCTAGTAGCCATTAATAAAAAAATTCTTTGATTGAGCATCCTTACTAATTGGTGTTTATAGAGTGTTTTTAAGCACATTGAGCGTTGACACAAAATAACTCATTCTTATCAGCGCGCAAAGTTTAGATTTAACTCTATGTATTTAATTGACGAGTAGAATGGATTTTTTGGTGTTAAAATTCAATTTGATAAAAACTTTTCAAAACACCATATTATAAGATGTAGCTTGATTGGAGAACGATTGCATTGATGGCTATGAGCATCCGGTATACAATAAATTGAAAAGCCACCATGTAGCTTAGAGACAATCTGCGCAAACGTTATATTCTTTCAAATTTCCCTGTAAATATGTAGTACGGAATACAAAGTTAGAGAGGCGCTGGTTTTTTCACGGCACCCCGGTATACTGTGCCAATTGAGAAATAAAACTCCCACCGTGTAAGTGTCTGGTCTATCTCTGTCATTCGTCTATGGATACGATTTTATCAGAAAAATAAATCTGGCAGGCAATTTGATCATCAACAAAACGTTAAACTCGGTATATTTTTATGTGATAAAATAATTTTGGGACTCTGACATTTTTGGCAATTGTGTGACCTAAATTATTTTATATAGCCATGTGAATCTAAAGTTTCGCCATAGCTTTTATAGGAAAACTTCTTTACTCTAAAGGTATTATGGTATTCGACAGAATCGCCAAGATACCAAATTACCAAATCTAGTTTTATAATAGGATAGAGGGCCTTTCTGAGTTGCTTTTAGAACCTGGCATAATAGCTTTAGGCTGTAAAAGGTTCTTTCTATACTGGTGGAACCGCTAGAGGGCGAAGCTGGAGTTTATTTCATATGGTTTTATAGTAAGTTTAATACATAGGTTGCCACCACCAATTGGGGAGTCCCATTTAGGAGGTCTAAGGGGTATATAAGGGTAATGGGAACGTGCGAGCGACCAAACATTGAAACTAATGGTTTTAAGGAAAGGCGCTGGCAACTTTTTAGCTTCTGCTATAAATAAGGAAAGGTTACTTGGGCTATGTCCCCCTAAGTTGGAATCAAAGGGAAAACTTTTTTATTATTAATTTTAGGAAAAAAAGTTATAAAGAGGAATAATGTTGAGTAGCTGGATTGTCAGCTAGACGTCGCCCTTTGAAAAGTGCTTTTTTTATTTACTAAATACTTATCAAATTTTCAGCAATATTGTACATAGCATTTTTGCAATAAAGACAATTTATTATTTATTATTATTATTATTATTATTATTATTCATAAAAAGTTATGCATTATCTAAAACCTAGAACACAGTCATCAAATATCAAATTTTTTCAGTGGTATACGAGGTTTGTCAAAAAATATGAGTTTTCCTCAAGAGTAAAGTACCTTCAAATTTGACAATATCGAAAAATGTTACTAAAAAGTTTATCAAAATTAAAATGTACGTTTAAATATGCAAGTACATCGATCTAAATTAAAACTTTAGATTATTTTATTTTTTCCTAATATTTCTAAAATAACTTTTTTTCCTAAAGTTAATAATAAAAAAGTTTTCCATATGATTCCATCTTAGGGGAAATACTGTATATATACAATAAAAAAATAACAACGACGAGTGACGAGTGAATGTGATAGCTCAGGGGTTTTGGACAATTACACATCTGTTTCGGACAATTACATAAGCAGCTAACTGATAAAAGATATAATAAATAAAAAAATACACAAATAAACAAACAAATAGTAAACTTAAAGAAACTTATTGAGCAATGTCTATCAAATTTGAAATTTTGGCGTGCCTAATTCTAAGTCTAATAGCGGATTCAAAAGGGCAGAGTTGTCTATTTATGAACCGATATATATATGTTATATGAAAATATGCTGCCTACACTTAGAAGAAACCAGAACCTTCTATGAAGCCCGAGAACCTTCCAGATAAGAAGCTTATTCTGCTGACTTGCGTTTCCCATGAAATAAACAATACGTGCATTCAAGCCGAATCAGCACTTTATTTCTCAGAACCTTTCAAGATAAGAAGAACATTCTGCTGACCTGCGTCTCTCATGGCATAAACAACACGTGCATTCCTGCCGAATTGCACTTTAGTTCTAAGAAGTTTAAATCTAGAATATTAAGGAATTATTCCATTGCTTAATCAGCACCTTTTCTTTATATGAACTCAAATCATTGTAATGTTAAGTCATTCTCTTTAGGATCGTTCTTAAGTACACGTTCAATTATAACGTTTAAGTCCTATATTGTATTTAATCAAAATAAAGTTTTTTGAAAAAGTTAAAAGTAAACTTTAAAGTATAACATTTGGCGTAGTCGGTAGGATAGTTTAACACACGCGAAAACACGAGTATTCTAATTTGCGAGTGGTGAAGCTCCAGCTCTTTAAGCTATCAAGAATCTACAGCAACCAAGAAGTTACACAGCAACAAAGAAGTTACATAGCAACTAAGAAGTTACATAAGCAACCAAGAAGCTAGACAGCAACGAATCAAGCGTCCTCGCAACCAACGGATACGGAAGGAACAGCTAGTGAAGCCCCTGGTAGCCGAACACGTGGAGACAAATGGTCCAGCTAAAGCTTTTGTGAGTAAGACAATTGAATCATCACGTTTTATTTTTTTTCAAATAAGTTGATATTTTGAAAAATCTGTTCGATTTTCTAACCCTGACTTTTACAATTTTGAATTTTTAAGAAAATTTTTTCAATTTAAAAAAAGTCAAAAATAAAATTTAGTTTTATGAAACAAAATCTAAAAAAGTTTAATTTAAGTTTTAAAATACGAGAAATCAAAAACCATCAAAAATAACTGAACCTCGTAATAACCAACCAGCAAACGTACCAGCAAACCAACCTATAGTTGAGGTTGAACCTTAGCGTTTATAGGAAATTTTCTCAATACTCCCTGAATACGATGGAGATCAAATATTTTTAGGAACTTTTATCAATGCTTGCGATTGTGCTTATAACATGGCCGTCGGAGTTCAACGCGATTTATTGGTCATACACATTAAAAATAAATTAAAAGGAAAAGCCGCACAATTAGTTAACTATCGAAATCCTCTTTCTTCGATTCAAATTAAGCAATTATTAACAACATATTATGGAGATACGCGAGACCTTTCTTCATTAATTCAAGATCTACAAAGACTTAAACAACAAACAAACGAATCACCTTTAATGTTTTTCAATAGATTACAAGTTATGAATTCAAAAATGCACGCTTGTATTCAAAAATCAAATTTAAATATGCTTCAAAAAGATGCACAAATCCAAATTATAGATTCTAAGGCATTAAATAAGCTTTTAACAGGATTAGAATCGCGTATAGGTCATATTGTCCGTGCTAGCAATCCAAAAGATTTACTTGAAGCACAAGTAAGAATAAGACGCGAACTACAACTTTCATATTTTGAAACTCAAAAAACTCCAAACCGACCCAATGTTTCAAATAATCCCACACAAAATAGACAAAATAATTTTCAATCGCGAAGAATACCCTCTCAACCACAAAAATGTTTTAAATGTAATCGTTTAGGTCATCACGGAAGTGAATGCCGTACTTTTGTACAGAGACCACCGGTCTACACAAATCAAAATCAACAATATAACCAAAATTTTCAAAGACCCAATTTTGCCCAAAATCAAAATCAACAATCTAACCAAAATTTTCAAAGACCCAATTTTGCCCAAAATCAACCAAGCACCTCTAGAAATTTTGTACCCCAAAACCAACAAAATAATTTTAGACCATCAGTAATTCAAAGAAATCCAAATTACAATTCCCCACAACATAGAGCACATGTAGTAAACTATTCTGATGAATATTTTAATAATTTTGACAACTACAATCCCTATGATCCCAATTTTGAAAATGTTCAGTATGAAAATCAGTTTCATTACGAAAATGAAATTTATCAACCAGCGATTATCCTTATTCAAAAGAATTTTCAAATAACTTTGAAGAACAATATTTAAATGACATAAGTCAATATAATTTTAATCAACCCGGAGTATATCAAAATTTTGAAAATCAAAATCAAATTTTGCCGCCAGAGACCCAAAATTTTCAAATTACTTCCAATCAAAACCATCCACCCCAATCGATTCAAGAAACAGATACCCAATTAGAACAAACTATTGCGAAGATCCAATGTATGTCAATCAATCAAATCACAGAACAAACATTCGTGTAAATACCAATCTACATAACTTAAACTCGAAAAATCTTTTTTATATTAATGACGCAACAAATAAATTTAAACTTTTAATTGACACCGGCGCAGGAATTTCAGTATTTAAAGAAAGAACAGTCGAAAATTATAATAATCGATTTGCAGAAAATATAATAGTACAAGGAATAACCGATGAAAAAATTCCAATCACTCAATCAGTTTTAATCCCTTTCGCTAAAGACGATCCACTAAAAGTCTATATTTGTAATTTAGAGATAGAATTTGACGGAATATTAGGACTCGATTTTCTTGAACATTACCAGTGCGTAATTGATTTAAATTCGAAACAGCTATGCACCAATTTTAAAATAATACCTTTAATTCAAGTAACAGAAAAAACTTTTGAACAAAATCCCGAAATTATTCAAAATCAAATAATAAATCAAAACATACCACCAAAACCTAAACCATGATTAATTCAAAATCAAAAAACGCCACCAATACCGCCGCGAATAAATTTAAATCCAAATAATTTTTAAAATCAAATATCTCTAGAACCGCGAACCGAACAAGTTTTTAAATTAAAATGTAATTTAAAAAACACAGATGCAATTTTAATTGGTCAAGAAATAGAAAAAGTAAGATTACCAAACGCCCTAGTCCACATTAACGAAAATGGTGAATTTTATACATCAGTAATAAATCCCAATGCTATTCCTAAAACAATAAATTTTAACAACTTTTCTTTTGAACCCATACCAAGTGTTCACGATATTTTGAATTTCAATACCAATGAAGACCAATTAATTGATAGAATCGACCTTATTAAAAATCAATTAAGACTACAACATCTAAATTACGAAAAAAAAGAACTAATTTCAAATCTTTGTTTTGAATTTTCTGACATTTTCTGTATCGAAGGAGATCAATTAACTTTCACTAATGAAATCAAACATACAATTGAAACCAACAATGTTCATCCAATTTTTACTAAATCATATCGGTACCCTCAAATACACAAAGGGGAAGTAAAAACACAAATTAATAAAATGCTCGATCAAAAAATAATCCGCCCATCAATTTCCCCGTGGTCATCACCTGTTTGGGTAGTCCCAAAAAAACTTGACGCCCCTAACAAACAAAAATGGAGAGTAGTAATTGATTATAGAAAACTGAATGAAGCAACAGTTGACGATAAATATCCACTTCCAAATATTTCAGATTTATTAGATCAGTTAGGTAAATGTCAATATTTTACAACACTTGATTTAGCATCCGGTTTTCACCAAATTGAAATTGATCAAAAAGACATTCAAAAAACAGCCTTTTCTGTGGAAAATGGACACTACGAATTTGTTCGTATGCCATTTGGTTTAAAAAATGCACCCTCCACATTTCAACGTGTGATGGATAACATTTTATTAGACATTCTAAATGAACGTTGTTTAGTTTATATGGACGACATTATTGTTTATTCACCAACAATTCCAAATTCCAAAGATTACGAAAATCAAATTTAAAAATTCAACCTGACAAATGCGAGTTTTTACGAAAAGAAGTAGCATACCTCGGACATTTAATTACCGAAAATGGAGTAAAACCAAACCCTGATAAAGTAAAATGTATTCAAAACTTTCCAGAATTAAAAAATCCTCGTGACGTAATATCATTTCTCGGACTTGCCGGATATTATCGAAGATTCATACCGAACTTCGCGAAAATCTCAAAACCCTTAACAAAACTTCTTCAAAAAGATACAAAATTTATTTTTTCTAAAGAATGTAAAGAAGCTTTTGAAACACTTAAAAATGCATTAATTTCTGATCCAATATTAATTTATCCAAATTTTGAAGAACCTTTCATTTTAACTACAGACGCGAGCGCATTTGCTATAGGAGCCGTACTTTCACAAGGTCCAATTGGTAAAGACCTTCCGATAGCTTTTGCATCGAGAACCCTTTGTAGTGCAGAAACTAAATACTCCACTATTGAAAGAGAACTATTAGCAATAGTATGGTCCGTAAGACACTTTCGACCTTACCTTTTTGGTAGAAAATTCACTATAGTCACCGATCACAGACCTCTAACCTGGCTACTTTCAATTAAAGACCCCGGTAGCAGATTAGCACGTTGGCGATTAAAATTAGAAGAATATAGTTTTAAAATCATTCATAAACCTGGTAAAATCAATAAAAATGCAGACGCTTTATCGCGGATAAAAATCAATCATTTCAAAGACTGTATACACTTTAAATCAATCATCAAAATTTTTGCAAATAACGAAAATGACGATCCAGAACCAGTTTTTAACGAAGACGATGATCAAAAAATCACAGATGAATTTAACAGATTTGTTGAACTTTACAAATTGATTATTCTAAAATCGAAACCTCGAATGATCAATTATTAGATAAACAAATAAATTAATAGTAACCTTTTTCCGACAAAATAAAATGGAAGATTTACATTTCAAAATCATTGACGATATTTTTGAAGAAGAATTCCATCTTGAAGAATTAAAAATTAACATTGTTTCTAGCAAAACAGTTAAAGAAAGTAAATATTTTATTATTGCCCTACCATTCGATAATGACGATTGTTCACAACACTTATTTTATTGCCTTTTTAAAGACCAAAATGAATTTGAAATTAACAAAACATACTGCATCGAAAACAATCTAGATTTACCAACTTTAGAGATGCTACCTTACATCTTTTCTGATAAAGACATAAAATTGAAAATTTGCCAAAATATAATAACAACCCCCGACGAAGATGAAATCCCAATAATTTTAGAAAATTGTCACTTAGGAAAAAGCAACCTACACCGTGGAATAAATGAAACAGTTAGACGCATTAGAGAAAAATATAATTGGCGTGGTTTAACAAAACACGTAGAAGATTTCATAAAAAAATGTGAAACTTGCCAAAAAGTAAAAATTGTTCGTAAAAATCTAAGCAGACCCTTCGTTGTAACAGAAACACCACGTACCCCTTTTGAACGAATCAATATCGATATTTTCGAATACCCCACCAGAAATTACGCGTTAACAGTACGGGATGAATTAACAAAATTTACACAAGCTTACGCAATGAGTGATAAAAAAAGCCAGTACAGTAGTTAGTACTATTTTACAATTTTTCCAACATTTCGGTGTACCCTTACGAATACAATGCAATTATGGCAAAGAATTTGATAACACCCTTTTAAAAGATTTATGTACCCTATACGATGTTAAGTTAACATTTTCTAGCGTAGCACATCCACAGTCAAACGGTTCACTAGAACGATTTCACGCAACCCTTTGCGAAATGATTAGAATCAATAAACAAGAAAACCCTGAAGTTCATTGTTTTAGCGTTCTTCCATACGCAGTAATTTGCTATAATAATACAAAAAACAAAACACACGGATTTACCCATTACGAACTCGTTTTCGGACATACATCAAGTAGACCCGACGAAAAGCTTTACAATCAAGAACAATCGATATTTAAATATGTACTCGATTTAAATAATAGAATGGACTATTTTTACAAATTAGCTAGAAATTGAACTGATCAATCGAAACAAAAATCGAAAGAACGATTTGATAAGTTTGGCTTAAAGAATCACAAATCAAATCAAAATCAGAAAACTTATTTAATGGTCCTTTTGAAATTTTAGAAATACATCGTAATTCTGCAACACTTAAGAACCCACAAACAAATCAATTAACCAAAGTTAATTTTGATAGGTTAAAACCGTGCTTTGAATAAAATAAAAATCTTTTATTTTAGATTAATGGGAATAATCTCAATCGTTTCCCGTCAATATTCAATATTACCAATAAATAATACACTAGGACTATTTTATCATGAAGAAACCCTTATCAAAATTTCTAATAATGAATGGACACTTGTTGTTTACAAAGATCTTTTACCCTTTAAGAAAGCAATTGAGCATAATGACAAAATTTTAGATACCTTTATGGATCACTTTTCAATCAATAATAATCAAATTGCAAATTTCAAATCGCAAATTAAAACGCATGTTTGTTTTAAAACTAATTTCCAATTACGTTAATATTAAATACGAAGAACTTATCTCGGATACAAAAGAAAAATCATATAGGCAAAAACGTGGAATATTTAATGGCATCGGAACTATTTGGAAATCTATTACAGGAAATTTAGATGCATCAGACGGAGAATACTTTAATGATTGTATTAATAAAGTATCGACTGATGAGAAAAATATTGAAATATTGGGGTCAATTCTTTACATTTCAAAAAATCTGGCGAAATTTGACAAAATGTGACATAATCTGGCGCTTAAGATTTCTCGTTTAAAAGGCAATTTTTAAACTTAAAAACTTACCTAAAAGGCCATTTCCCACTTTTTGATAGATGTAGCGTCACGATATAATATTTGTTATTAATTAAAAACCCGTAATTTGTTGAAAATTTTTAATTTAAAAATTGTAAATAAATTCACTATTAACCACACAAACTGAAATGTCAAATTTCGTCACATTTCGTCACATTTCTTTCAAATTTATGAGTCCTATTCGTTTTCTTTATGAGGTCAGCTAAGTTTACTTTCTTTCTTTGTTTTTCACGGTAAAATTAACAAAGAGGGACTAACTGCATGTCGTGGAAGGGTCGCTACAAAATTAGCTCTACGCTGTTGCCACCGTTATATTTGAACGGATTTTTAAGGGAATGTCAAATTATTTCTTTAAAATCTGCCAGAAAAATCTGACCAAGTGGGATACTGGTCAAATTATTGAATTGGTTATTATTTTTTTACTTTAAAAAAAAGCTAGGCACGTATATAGTTTTTTATTCTGGGGGGTCCTCCCATATAGAAACTGCTGTTCTTCAGTGACGGCCCATGACACAGGCTTCGTAAACCAGAGAGAAAATAATAAATTGTCTCTGTCGTAAACTAAACGAAGGCTGCCCCATAAGGTTTTGGATAGTGTAATTAGAAATACTAGGGTCACTGCATCCTGGAAGTCTAGCGTCTCCCAGGGGTAGCGACACGAGTGTCAAAACCGTACTCAAAATTCCATAGACGTTCGTGAAAAATACTCATTTTTATACAGTCTGAGAAAAGAAAAATGTTTTAATAGAACTTAAAAAGAACTCGTTTTTATACAGCTTAAGAAATAAAAAATATGTTCCTTGAGTTTTTGGGTTATGAATATTTATTGTAGGTATTATTGTTAAAAATTATTTTCTTTTAAATATTATTTCTGTTTTTGTATAAAAATAATACGTAATAAATAAACAAACAGGACAGAAATACATTTCTATGTTAAAAGTTTATTAATAGTATATAATATATCAAGGGATAAAATGAAAATTTTATCACGATGTTTATACGCTATTTTTCGCACTGTTTAATTTATTTTCCAAGGTTTTTTCCCATTTTTTTTGGGTGTTTTTGGTATTGTGGTTTTTTTTAGTATCTTTTTATTCCGAATTTTACATTTTATCAAAAGACAAAAAATGCCCAAATACAGTTCGAGTTTTCGTAAGGTTCGGCTTAATTATTTATATTTTTATAGTACATTTCATATAAATATCTTAATATTATTGTTCGAAAGCATAAACTTCGAAAATCATTTTCTTTAAACCAAAAATTGTTCTAAAACATATTCTTCGAACAAAAGATTGTTCGAAAACGTTTTCTTCAAACAGAAATTTTTCGAAATCATTTTCTTCGAACAGAAATGTGTTCGAAAACATTTTCTTTGAACGGAAATTTGTTCGAAAATATTTTTTTAAAATGAAAATTTGTTCAAAAACATTTTTTCGAAAACAAATTTTTCGAAAAAAAAATTTGACCTGGCTTGCCAAACTTAACACAACTCATATAGTTCGACTAATGGGGTTTTTTTCTAACAATTTTTGGAAATAAAAACTTCCCTGACTTCTTTCCCGGGATCCTAGAGGGTGTGAAACCAAACCGAACCAACCGAGACCTATTGTCGAAAAATGATTTCCCTAAATTAGCTTTCCGGTCCTCATTTTGGAAGGTTGAAATCGGTGTTAGTCTAACCTTTCTTAATTGAGCATATCAGGAGGTATCTGGACCGGTTCGGATACGTTTGCGATCAATTGACAAAGTTTAGGAAAATACCAATTTCGACCTTCCAAAAGGAGGAAAGTAGACAAATTTTCAGAATGTTTACGATCCCGGGAAAGAAGTCAGGGTTTTTTTGAAAAAATATGTTAAAAAGACCTTGCCGTAGTCAAACTATATGAATTGTGTTAGGTTTGGAAATCCAGGTCTAGAGCGTCTTTTATCGAAAAACTTGCTTTCGAAGAAAATGATTTCTATTCGAAGAAAATGTTTTTGAACAACTATTACTTACGAACAAATTTCCGTTCAAAGAAATGGTGTTCGAATAAATTTCCGTTTAAAAAAAATGTTTTCAAACAAATTTTCATTAGAAGAAATGGTTTTCATAAAAATTTCCGTTCGAAGAAAATGTTTTCGAACAAAGTTCTGCGACCCGTCGTGTTGCTACCTTGAGTTTTTATTGGATGTTGATTTTTTTAAAACTTTTCTATGAGTGTGTGTGTGTGTACCTGTGTGTCTCTTAATTCTACTTTGTTTTGCAATCATTACAGTGTAGCTACTTTCGATCTTTGTTTGAACCTTTTGTTTTTCAATCTTTTGTATTTTCGACCTTTTGTACTTTCGAACTTTTGTATTTTCGACTTTTTTATTTTCGACCTTTTCTTCGCCGCCCGCTTTTTTTTGAACAATAATAAAAATAATAGTAGGTATATTATAAACCTGGAGCGTGCAGTGTTTACTTTTAATACCACGGCGGGAATTTTCATGTTCGACCGGAAGAAGGGCTATAATTTGCTAAGTGACTAAAAGGGACTTTAATGCCAAGGTTTATTTTTATATACTAAAAATAATAATAATCATAAACTAAATAAATAGGTATTAAACCACTTACCGTTCTGTAGTTTTAGCATGTCAAGTATATAAAAAAACAGTGGGCAGTGATAGTTGTCATGGCATTACATTAAACAAAAGTCAGTCAGATGCTAACAAACAAAGGTCACTCATCGTCAAGCAAGGTAAAGCTTGCTTGACGATGAGTGACCTTATAACAAACAATGTGGAAAAATATTATTTATTTCATAACAAACTAATTAAGTTTACTCGAGAAAAAGTTCGAATTACATTTCTAGAAGATGGAAAATAAAGCATATTCTTACTTTGAGATGGGCATGGAAATGATGCAATAAACAGAATTTCGAAAATTTCACAGTTTCCTGGTTTACAGCCTGGAGAAGTCTAGAAAGTTAAATGCTTCGTTTATATGGAAGCAATATTCTATGCCTAAGGACACAATAACGATCAAAACGAACCAAGCCATCGGCAAAGTAAAGTAAGCTTACGGCAAGCTGGAACAAAATAATCGGTATCGTGTATATATTCCTTTTTGTTTTTTGTATTATGATAAAATAAAATAATCCAAAAACCTATATTTTGCCTTTATGGTTTTAAAGAAATTACTTTCAATCACTGGGGACAAGAAATACTACCTTAGCCCATGAAAAAAGGGATTAAACGTACACCTTTATTCCGTAGAGAGCATAAAACATTTATTAAATAATACAAAACCCAACATAATAGTTTTCTATATTTTAGAATATATATAAAACATGCAAACTATATTTTTGGTTTCCTTCGCTGTGTGGGTCCTAACACAGGGTCCTAATAAATTTGAAATCATAAAAAACTTAGTTTTTTTAGGTTTGTTTATTTGGACAGTAAAATTTATATACCGGATGTGACGGACAGTTCTTTACGTAACATTTGTAAACCATTTAATTTTTTTAAACATAAAAAAAGCTATGCTCCTGACAGTGTCAGATTTGAGTTTTTCGTAAATGAGGTTATGTTTGGTGTCGCTACCCCTGGGAGAGCGGCTAGTTCACAACTTGCATTCCGTTTGCTATTGGTCGAAATAGTCAGCTGACTTTTTAATGTTGAACGTTGCCGTTTAAGATTATTATTATATTATATTAAGAGATGGTGCCACCAGCGGCGTAGCGTGGGGGGGGCGCGGGGGGTTCGTCGCCCCCCCCGCCCCGAGGGTAGTGGCGCCCTTGTGTCGTATCGGCCGCCCCCTCATACATGATGACCTTTTTTGTGTTTTTTGGTGTTTTTAGTTGCAAGATTTCGTCAGACGCGCCCTTGTGACTTATCGGTCGCCCCCTGACATATGATGACCTTTTTTTTTTTTTTGGAGACGGCGCGGTTCAAATTTCTACGGCGCGGTTATTTTTTTTTTGCCGTAAGATTTTTCATCAGTTTTCAGAGGCGCCCTTTTTAGCTGTCGCCCCCACCGCCCTTTCGGGCACGCTACGCCGCTGGGTGCCACCAGTCAAGCATTTAACAAACTTTATGTTTACAGCTTTCGGCGTAAAATACGAATATATACTAGTTGTAAGTGACTAAAAAGAGTAGTGGTTTGTGTAGTACATACCTATTGAATTTAACTAAATCTATGCATATGCCGATGAGTTTTTTTTTATTGTTTTTTAAAAACATATTATATTTTTTTTTAATTAGCTTCCCTATCCTGTTTTCCTGTCGAAATCGGTGTTAACCTAACCCTGATAAATTATTCGACAACGTATCCTAACCTGTCCAGATACGCCCCGGTCAGGATACGTTTCCCATCAATTGACCACGGTTAGGTTTTGTTTCAGTTTGGTTTAACACCGATTTCAACCCCCCAAAACGAGGACAGGAGAGTTTTAATTTAAAAAATCCCGCCTGACTATGTCAACCAATAGCAAATGGAATGCAAGTTGTGAACTATCCGCTCGTTGGAAGATGCCAGGCTTTCAGGATGCAGTGACCCTAAGAATAGTCGCCACAGTCTCCATCTGACGAAAATAAGTCGAAGGCGGAATTTTTCAGGGGTGCCACGACCACGTGGTCACTTTGTGCAAGGAAAACTTAAGTTTGCGACACGCTCCCTAGAGGGAGCCACACATATAGGCAGGGAACTGCGTACAGCCGACCTGAAAATAGGTTCATAATATGAATAAAATGAACGGGACCCAAGAAACAAACCTTTAAAACATAAATTTCAAACTTTCTATAAATTCGTATAATTAAAAATATTGTTTGTATAATTATGTAAAATTTCTTGTGTGCCTAATATTATAGATTTGTTAAAAAATTCTAATTTTCTACTTAGCAATAAAAAGTTGAAAATAGCCCTAAAAAACTACTATTTACGGATTAGATCAAATTTTGGTCCAGGAGGTGAGTTACAGGGTGATATCGAAAATAGTAGTAAATCTTAATTAAAATCACATTTTTAAAAAACAACTCTGTCAGGAGTTTTAGTTAGCAAATAAGAGTAAGAAATACATTAAAATATGTATCATGAACTTATTGTATTATTTTTAGATCCAGGACGTGAGAGACCTACAGGGTGATATCGAAATTAGAAGCGTAATTTTCTAAAAAACAAATTTTTAAAAAACAATGTTGTCAAGAGCTTTCGTTAGCAAAAAATTATTTGAAACACGTTACACAATCATACCATTATCAGATTTTATCACCTTCAGGTCCAGGAATTGAGCTACATGGTGATATAGAAATTATTAGTGTGTGTAAATTTTCTAAAAATCACATTTTTAAAAAGCAAGGTTGTCCGAAGCTTTTGTTAGCAAAGTATAGTTAGGAATACGTTAAACAATCATACCATTAACTGACTGTATCACCGTTAGGTCCAGGAAATGAGGTACAGGGTGATATCGAAATTAGTAATAAAATTTCGTAAAAATCACGTTTTTAAAAATCAACGTTGTCAGGAGCGTTTGTTAGCAAAAAATAGTTAGGAACACGTTAAGCAATCATACCATTTACTAAATTTCATTTACTTCCAGTAGGTAAGCTGCAGGGTGATATCTAAATAGCAGTAAAGATTTTGAAAAATCACATTTTTAAAAAACAAGGGAGGTGAGCTACAGGGTGAAATGAATAAATAAATCCAAAAATATTTACATATATTTACGTGAAAAACTTTTACTATTTATTTGACAAATTTACAAGTTAATATGATAAAATTTTGACATTAAAACTTATTAGTTAATATAACCAAATCAACTTAAGCCCCTAACTAACCTTGGTCAAAATAAAAGTTTACAAATACACATGAGAAATCCAAAAATCCCTACATTTATTTACGTAACAACATCTTGGTTCGTTGTTCTTTTACAAATTCACAAGTTAGTTTGAAAAAATCATGGCTTTATAATACATATCAAGTATAACCAAACCGAACCAAACCCATATAAATAAGGTTGGTCAATATAAAAATGTACAATAATTATTTACAGAAAAACCTGCCTGCCTTCGTTGTTAATTCACAAATTTACATGCTTATTTGACAAAAATTTTTCATCCAAAATATACAATTAATAGAATCAAACCGAACCAGTTGGTCAATATAAAAATTAACAAATACAAATAGTAAATCAAAATTTTTTTACAAATATTTTACATTTGTTTGATTTGTTGATTAACAAATTTACAAGATATTTTAGAATCTTGGCCCTAAAATATATATTTAATGTAACAAAACGAAAGCCTTCACTAGGCTTGCCTAATGCAAACATTGACAAACATACACGATAAATATAAAAATCTGCACATTTATTTACAGGAAGAAACTGTCTTCGTTGTTATTTCACAAATTTGCATGTTTTTTAGGCAACAATTTGACACCCAAGTTATCTATTTAACATAACCAAACCGAGCCAAATCAAACCCTTATAATTATTAAGCTTGCTCAATATAAAAATGTACAGTCGGGGACTTTTTAAATGGCCGTTTTATTTTTTTTCTGTCAAAATTAATCAATTAAAGAAATCAAAAACAATAAATTTTTAAATACGTATGTATACAGACAGTGGTAAAGTTCACAATTTTTTTGGTTTGGTTTAAATTGCTTTTCCGAATTTCAAATAGGAATTTTTTTTATTTTCCAGAGCGGCAATTTAAAAAGTCCCCGACTGTACAAATACACATAATAAATATTACATTTAATTACATTGACAAACAACAACCTGCACAGAAATATTTTTGTCCCGTACGTACGTTTTATTTAATTACTTACTTCTTCCAAAGTGAAGCGACTCAACATTTTGCATTTCTTTCAAAAAATCTGTTAATACATGTACCGCTACATAGCTATTTGGTTGTCTGATAAAGGGATATATTTCTTTACTTCTTTAGCTATTTTTACTGAAAACTCCAAATCAACAAAAGCAGTAGTTTCATCCCACTTAAGGTCTTTTACCTTTAAATTTTAAATATCTTTTACATAAATATTTTTTTGTATCGCTTAGGCTTTTAATTGTTTGTACAATAGTTATTTACCTAACAAGTGCGGAAAGAGGTACTTTTCCGCACGTGACGGCAGTTGCACAAACGACGCGGAGCGGAGTTCGGGCAAGCCGTCAAGGATGGAAAAGATAGTTTCCGCAAGAATTAGGTACAATATTTTTCCTACGAGTGTTTTTGTCCATCTTCTTTATCAAAAAACATGTTTTAATTCGCAAAGATTTTATAATAATGCTAGAAAATGATACGTAAGATAGAATTGTTACATAAATCATTTAATGAGTCCTAAATATCTTCATTTTTAACAAAACAAAAATCGTGCGAAAAAGAAATTTTTCAGCACTAGTGCGGAAAAGTTACTTTTCCGTACGTTTTTTTAACTTTTATTTTTACTTGATTTTTTTGATGCACGGAAAAATAATAAAACAGGATTTTTTTATTATGATATATTAAAAAGAAACTTTATGTAAAGAACATTTAATTAACAATAACGAAAAAGTTAACGATGGTAGATATTGAAATTGAAAGTGAACTTTCTGTTTGTTGATTGGTTGGTGTTTGGCCCACTACAGAAATGCCTTGATCAGTTTGCTGCTTAGAATTACTACTGTAGTGAATGGAGGAAGGTATATTGGTCTGTACAGGCTGTAACACATTACAGGATTCTTCATTCGGTGCTTCTGGTAGCATCGGTTCAGCAGCACTTCTTGAAAATGAAACTTGTGTGTAGGAGGACGGGTTTTCATTTGAAAACGATTGTGGACGGAAAGGTTCTTGCAATTTGGACGTGCGGAAAAAAATCGTGAGGAAAGTAAAAATGATGCGAAAAAGTAAAATTGTGCGGAAAAGTAATTAACGTAATATTCTTTTAATAGATCGCTCAAGAAACCCTAACTTATATGTTCTTGGTTTGTAAACAGTAAGGTGAGGCCAAAAGTTATTTTTAAAAATATGATTTATAAAAAAATTTACTACTAGTATCTTACCTACTGGACCTAAATGTAACGCAGTTAGTGAATAGTATCGTTTGTTTACAATTCCTAACTATTTTTTGCTCACCAAGACTCCTGATAAAGTTGATTTTTGAAATTGTGATTTTTACAAAAGTGTTTTACTAATTTTGATATCACCCTGTACCTTACTCCAAGGACCTAAAGGTAATAGTCAGTTAATGTCATGATTTTTTAACGTGTTCCTAAGCATTTTCTGATAACGAAAGCTCTTGACAACATTGTTTTCTAAAAATGTGATTTTTAGAAAAATACACTAATAATTTCGATATCACCCAGTAGCTAACTTGCTGTCTCTAAAGGTAATACAATATGTTAGTGATATGATTTTTTAAGGTATTTCTAACTCTTGTTTGCTAAGTAAAACTCCTGACAAAGTTGTTTTTAAGAATGTAAATTGTACAACTATTTTTGATATCACCCTGTAACTCACCCCCTGAACCTAAATTTGAAATAATCCGTTAATACATAGTTTAACTTTTTGGGCTATTTTCAACTTTTTATTGTTAAGTAGAGAACTAGAATTTCTAAACAAATCTATAATAAATTTTAAGGTCACCCTGTAGCAGACCTGAACTTAACCTTTATAACCTGGGTTTGGCAGACTTTTTTTCTTTCTCTTCTCATACCTGATAAGAAATATTAGACAAACATTATTTTTAATTATATGATAATAATAATACAACAAGTTTGATATTTATATATTCAAAGGTTATTTTTTGGGCCACGGGTTGCAATAAATCCGGGTATTATTTTTTTTTTCATATCATAACTTATCAAGCCTAATATTTTTTTTCCTAAGATTCATTTGATTTCGTTAACATAATAATACGTTTGATTTTGTGGTCGGCTGTACTGAGCCATTCGCTTTGGTCGCAGCCTTCGTAGTTACGAAGGCTGTGTTTTGGTTCGCTTTGCATGTTAATTGAATCCAACTTTAACGAAGTCAGAAAAACGTCTCATGGTTTTGTTATTGTTTTTTTCCGGAAAAATACAATTTTTTAAGAACCTGTGCATCATCAACAATCCCGGAAAAATATTGAATTATCAGGAATCGGGTTTAAAGGTAGGTTTTAGATTATATTTTTCCTCATTTTTCGGTTTTAGACGCTGTATAATAAACTGAAATTTACGATGTTGCCATGATTTAGGGGTAAAATTTGAGGCGTCAAATTTTTTCAGATTGTTTCAAATTATTTCAAATTTTAAAGAATTGCCCCCATTATTGCAAAAACAAATTTCAGTAACAACCTCTGTTATTAAAAGTTTTAATACGACTTTACAATGTTAATGTTTAATCATGTTATTAAATTAATTCAATATTTAGTTACTTCGATTTCTGATAACACTGCCTATGCAGAAGCACAAATAAAAGCATTAGATTTATGCGAATCGATTATGGAAAGTTACACCTTTATTAAAAATTCATTAAATGACGCGTTAAACGCAGTAACTTTTGCACGATTAAAAATATTGCATGGTTCAATAATAAAACCATCGGATTTGGTAGATTCATTGAAAAAGATTTCTCATTCATTACAAAAAAAATAATTTGCCTTTACCAATATCAATCTCAACGGTAGCCCAATACATTAATTTAATTGAACTTAGTGCTTTTCAAACTGAATGAAAAATAGTATTTGTTCTTAAAATACCTCTTATAGACCCTTCGACTTATACTTTATACCAATATTAGATAATCGAACAGGTCTTCACCATACTATATCAACAATCAATAAATTTATAGCGCGTGACGATGATTCAATGTTTTTCGTCACCTTCCACAACGTGGACCACTGCAAGATCATCGAAAGAAGGACGAAGCTCTGTTCCAAAGTACTTCCGTACCCCATCGACAGTGTTGCTATTTGTTAAGCTCAACTTTTGAAGCAACAAACTCAGCTGCCGAAAACATGTCAAACAACCATTTTCTATGCACAAGGCTACAATGTTCAACCACTTGAAGAAAATCAATGGCTAGTTACTACGTCAGAACCAGTACCTATCAATATTAAATGCAAGAATCAAGAAATCATTACGAAATTAATTGAAACCAATAGTATAATTCGTTTCAAATCAACATGCAATGCTTTTATTGGAAGTACGAGGATTCATTCTGAAACCATACTTCAAGAAAGTACCTTCGAAGAAATAAATTCACCAATAATCAATATTCCATATACTTGTGGTAAAGATATGCCTGAAATTCCCAAAATTCAAGGCCTAAAACCACTAAAGTTAAGCAAAATAAACGTCGAAGATCTGAATATTGCACAACATAATCTCAACCAATATTCAGAAGAATTAGATAAAATGATCAATCAACCATTCATTCAAAAACACATTGATTGGTTTACTATCATTACAATAACATTGATAGTACTACTAGTAATTCTTTACAATATTAACAAATGTCGAAGACACCGAAGAACAAGAAATGGTAATAATACCAATAACGATAATGATAATGGTAATGACTTTCCACCATTTCCAAAACCTAATCTACAAAGAATTAGGAATTTATCGAATATCTTACCAAGAAGAAGACCTGCACCAATGCAAAATTAATAATCAATCAATCATCTTAATAAAAGTTGCCGTATAACGCCAACTTTTTCAAAAAGAGGGGAGCTGTTATATGAAAATATCCTGCCTACACTTAGAAGAAACCAGAACCTTCTATGAAACCCGAGAACCTTCCAGATAGAAGCTTATTCTGCTGACTTGCGTTTTCCATGAAATAACAACACGTGCATTCAAGCCGAATCAGCACTTTATTTCTCAGAACCTTTCAAGATAAGAAGAACATTATGCTGACTTACGTCTCTCATGGCATAAACAACACGTGCATTCCTGCCGAATTGCACTTTAGTTCTAAGAAGTTTAAATCTAGAATATTAAGGAATTATTCCATTGCTTAATCAGCACCTTTTCTTTATATAAACTCAAATCATTGTAATGTTAAGTCATTCTCTTTAGAATCGTTCTTAAGTACACGTTCAATTATAACGTTTAAGTCCTATATTGTATTTAATCAAAATAAAGTTTTTTTAAAAAGTTAAAAGTAAACTTTAAAGTATAACATATATATATCAAAATCGGAACCTTGGGGTGTATAAATCGATAGTTAAGATTTCTGACTCCAACCTAAAAAAAAAATAGCATTACATTTATGATCCCATAAGTAGTAAATCTGAAACTCTGGGGTATTTAAGGTCGCAAATTATAATTTTTGATTTAAACAAAAAAAGAACCAGCATGGAGGACCCAAAATGTCTTGGGGTTGTTTATGGTTAAATTGCGCTTGTTGTGTAATGTGTAACACAGCTACATTGGAAAGCATGACGAGTTTGCAAGTATTTAACTAAAAATCAAACTAAAAATAAAATTAATAATGTTATACGGTATTATTCTTTGGCTGTACCAAAACCTAGAAAATAATACGGTCGCAAACCTGAATTTTTAGCGGATAGGAACCTGCAAGATTAACGACTGCATAATTAAAGAAAAATGATTTGTCTAAAAAAATGTGTTTTTAAGTCCACCTAAATAAATATTTTTAATGCCACATGGTTTTTATATTAGTTTGTTCAAAGTCAGGTTTGGTACGGTTGATGATTCAAAATAGAAACGTTTACCTTAAAGTTTTTTAACCCATTTTTACCTTCCTAGCTTGCGTAGCAATGGCTAGAGAGGGTATTATTTTTGACGAAAAAATTTTTTTTCAGATAACGCCAAAAATGTGTTATTTGGATGTATTTTGACCTATCCTATGTGTGTATATTATTTCTGTCCATAACAAGATAACTCCTAAACCGCTAAACCGATTTTCATAAACTTTTCAGGTAAAATAGTGTTCGACACTTTTACAAACTGGTTAGATTTTGGTCAAAATCCATTATTGCTAGACAGTTTTTTGACAATTAAAAATTTTTTAAAATGCTAACACTGTTTTCGGAATGTATTTTGCTCAATAATTCGTGTTACAAGCAAAAACTTCGTAGGAGCTTTAGTTCAGAGATATTTACAAAAAACACTTTTCAAGGCTATATATTATCATAGCTTTACTTGAAGTGTGATAATAGGCTAGCTAGGAAGGTGTCAGACCCGTCATGGATCCGTTTTTTTCATTTATAAACAAAGTCAACTGTGTTTAGATATAGCAGTTGGTATTTTTTTTGGAGTGACCTTCTTTTTAATTGAATTTTAAAATCAGTATAAAATTCTCTTTAAAATGACGTATCACACAACTGAACATTAAATATTTTTTTTATTTTTAACTTTTTATTTTTTAAATAATCTTTACATTACCTATTTGTATTTTTTAATATTATATATTTTTTTCAATTTTTTTTTAAGTTATCCTAAAGTGCTCAAAAAATAATCGACAACCACTTTTGTTAAGATTGACTTATTTTGTTGTATCTGATTAATATAACACTCGTTTTTCTAAAAATCTCTTTTTAGTAAATTATTAATATCTTTTATATATGCAACTTGTGGCAGCAGATTTTAAAGTATTATTTTTGGATGACCAAAAAAATAAAAACTTCAAGAAAACGGTTGATGACGAAAGCAAAATTTGTGTCCATCATTAAGGGGAATCTATATTTTAATAGAATTTTAGATTTGCGAAACAAAAACCATCGTCTGGACTGTCTACACATCAAAATTGGAATTAAAATGTACAAATATAAAATCTACTTACCTCCCTCTATAAGATCCATCTAACGCGAATTTTATATACCACAAAATAATGTCGCAAAATACCTTTAAATCTGGATCAAATCGCCATACAAATATGGTGCTTTTAACGGTATCCGAAAAATGACACTTCTAAAAAATAACTAAAAGTTACGTTAATCAAATCAGTTTTCTTCTAGGCCTACTGGACTATCTACCCTTGTTTAGTAAAGGTGTTCGGAAGTTTCAGTATGTTTTTAAATTAACCCTTTTTGGAGAAAAATCAGGTCTCCGAGCCCACAGTGCGCTGATGGAAGAAAATCAATTGGCATTAAATGTTAAAATGACATCTTATAAGCATTATATATCTTATAAATGTTAAAATTACATCTTATAAGCAGAAAAATAAGACCATAGGCATTTAAAATTCATTGTACCCGAAATTTTTTTAAATTAATTAATTTTTTTAAATTAATTAAAACTCAATTTTTAAGATTTAAAAAAAGTTTTAAAAGAAATTGCGATTCATCCATTTGAATATTTTTACTACGACTACGTTTTATGCCAGAGAGGAAAGAATACCTTACTTGTGGGTCCGCTACTACAATTGACGTTACAATCCCCATCGGGTATTCCCGCCCAAGGGTTTTTAAAAGGTTGGTGTTTTCTAATTACTGATTTTTAGTGTTAAAGGAAGTAGATAAGTTGCAGTGATAACATGGGTTAATTATATTGCTCGAGACGTCTATGTATAGAAAAGTAGTTTTCTTGAAAAAAATTTCTTGACCCAAAAGCAAAAGTCTCTGAACAAAATGTTTTCTTTTCATCTAAGCAAACCGCTTGTTTTGGGGAAAAAAATTATCTTGGTAATTTGTTTTGGTTTAAAACAAACTGCCTTTAGCGAAGAAAAAGTGGTTATGGAAGTGGAATACCTTTTTAACACAAATAAAGCTTTATTTTGTCTGAAGACTTTTAATTTTTAACTCAAAATATCCGGCATCTCAAAAGAAAAATGACGAATTATTCCAATGAAAAGTTAATTTATTTTAACTTAAGAAAATGCAAATAGAAAATTCTCAAAACAAAAAGAAAATCTTCTCGAATTAGGATATATAAATAAATAATATCTTAAACGCTTTAAATAATATGGAAACAATGTGCTTTAAATCAAAATAACTATAATAATAATTTATTGCACTAAAGAATACAGGCGCATTAAGTTTTAAAAACAAGACAAGGGTATCAATATTTTCTTCAGTGAAAGCAATCAATTATATAATCTCTTAAATGAAAATGGACAAGTTCTGTTTAATTACAAAATTAAACAGATTTTCTTTTTTTACCAATTTTCATAAATCTTCATTTTTAATTAAATTTATTATTTAAACATAGGTGATCTTGAGAAATTAGGTTTTAATAACATAAACTAACCTTCTCAAGTTTACCTATTTAAATTATATAAATTATTTAGTTTATAAAACAACACATTATATGGAATTTTATATTTTATAATTTATCACGAACCATAACAATTTTTGAATATAAAAAGAGAGGATTTATCTCAATAAAGCAGATTCAACATTTGATAGTTGTTCTCACTATACCTACTTAGTTTACTGTACCATAAGCCTTCTTGGTCATTGCAGGGAGTGAAGCTGCTCCCTGGCAGTAAACTTTTACTTTAGTCCCGCTGCTTAACCAAGCCGAGTTAAGCAAGTGTAATTGTCAAGCACAGCTTGCACATTGGTCCTTCGAACCGAACCGAACCGAACCGCAGCTTGCACATTGGATCCAGCACATTGGTCCTTCGAAGAAAGAAACCACCGCCGACGCCCGTAAGAAGAACACCACTACAGCCCAACCGTCCACTAGAGCGACCTTCCACCTACGAGAAAGTCCGTCCACCTGCCCGTACGACTCTCCGTACACTTGTCCTGTCCGAAGCCACTACGCAAGAGAGCTTCAACTAGAGCGACCTTCCACCTACGAGAAAGTCCGTCCACCGACCCGTACGACTGTCCATACACTTGTCCTGTCCGAAGCCACTACGCAAGAGAGCTTCAACCAGAGCGACCTTCCACGAGAAAGTCCGTCCACCTGCTTGTACGACTGTCCGTACACTTGTCCTGTCCGAAGCCACTACGCAAGAGAGCTTCAACCAGAGCGACATTCCACGAGAAAGTCCGTCCACCTGCCCGTACACTTGTCCTGTCCGAAGCCACTACGCAAGAGAGTATCAACCAGAGCGACCTTCCACGAGAAAGTCCGTCCACCTGCCTGTACGACTGTCCGTACACTTGTCCTGTCCGAAGCCACTACGAAAGAGAGCTTCAACCAGAGCGACCTTCCCCGAGAAAGTCCATCCATTCTACAAGCGTCGAAAAACCGTCCACCTGCCCGTACGACTATCCGTACACTTGTCCTGTCCGAAGCCACTACTCAAGAGAGCTTCAACCAGAGCGACCTTCCACGAGAAAGTCCGTCCATTTTACAAGCTGCAAAAAGCTGTCCACCTAACAGTACGACTACCCGTACACTTGTCCGAAGCCACTACGCAGGAGAGCTTCAACCAGAGCGACCTTCCACGAGAAAGTCCGTCCATTTTACAAGCTGCAAAAAGCCGTCCACCTGACAGTACAACCAGCCGTACACTTGTCCGAAGCCACTATTCAAGAGAGCTTCAACCAGAACGACTTTCCACGAGAAAGTCCGTCCATTCTACAAGCTGCAAAAAGCCGTCCACCTGACAGTACTACTATCCGTACACTTGTCCGAAGTCCCTATTCAAGAGAGCTTCAACCAGAGCGACCTTCCACGAGAAAGTCCGTCCATTGTACAAGCGTCAAAAAGCCGTCCACAGCCCGTACACCTGTCCTGTCCGAAGCTACTACGCAGGAGAGCTTCAACCAGAGCGACCTTCCACGAGAAAGTCCGTCGATTCTACAAGCATTAAAAAGCCGTCCACCTGCCCGTACGATTGTCTGTATACTTGTCCTGTCCGAAGCCGCTACGCAACCTTCATAATTAACAGGCCAACACCAACATAAACAAAAAAAAATCATTAAGAAGAAACCAGTACAAGCGCCAACCAACCACAATGATAGGAAAAAATCTAGAAAGAATATTGCTAGAAAGACAGCTAAGAAGATACAAAATGGGCTCACACCTTCTAGATGGCCTTCTAGACATACATATAATGGAGTATGCGTCAGCACAAGAACTAAAAAAGCTCCTACTGCATGCCGAAGATGTACTTGAATTTTCACAAGCGATTAAAGTCAATTGGGAGCCAATAATCATAAACATAATTTACCAGAAATGGGATGTCGAGACGCACATTTTACACCATGAATGGGTAAACTACGAACTAGGCAGATTGCCCACATTGAACGAAGTCCTTCAGTACGTAATTAAAAGAATCGAAGAGTTGAGCAAGAGCCCATCAGCTGATTTTAAGTACAGTGAAATTTTTCAGATTCCAAACGTCATTATGGATCATTTAGATGATATCCGAGACATACCAAGTATGGATGAAGAAACAGTTAAAGAATTACAACAGCTTTATGAGATGAGCCGTCAGTGCCTTAGAGACATTCAAACCTCTGGGCAAAATACAGAAACTTGGGACCTACCATTGATGAAAGTATTGTCAAAGAAACTGACGCTTAAACTAGAAAAATCGTACCATAGTTGGTTCGAAGGGTTTCAAAACAAAATTCCCACAATAGAAGACTTTTTTAATTTTTTGAAAAAAGAAATGTATACACTCAATTCAAGAATCAAAGGCTCAATTCCAGAATCGAAGGCTCAAACTCAACAAACTGAAAAAGAACAGAACTTAGAATGTTACCCAGATCATGTATATCAGAACAAAAAATATGCTCAGATAACTCCAGTCATCTTGGTTATACAAGACGAAACCTTTGTAAGAGACACGAAAATTCAGCATGTCAAATTAAATAGCAAAGTAAATAAAGTCCTCAATTTAAAGCCAAAAAGAAAATTGGTGCCTATCCTGTGCTCAACCAGGAATACCTTCAGAATAAAAAGCAAGTCCAAACAGTACCAAAAGTCAAGAAGACATATTAAAGAGAAGAAAACTTTTAAACAAAAAGCAAGAATCCTTATTAGAAAGAAATCCCAAAAGAAGAAACATTCCAACTCAAAATTTACTGAAGAGGCGGAAGGACAATGGCAAAAAAGTCATAAACCTTTTGCCATTGTAAATATTATGCAACAAAACATTTTTAAATTCTTGCCGCCCAATTTACAATTTCTTCATGGCACTTACAATAGTAAGGGAATAACAACAATAACAAAAATAGATCATAATATTTTGCAACAGCAACAATTTGTCGCCACAGCGAAAAGTTCGACGACGTACGATGACCGCAAAATCCAAACACAACCGATGCCTAATAGATACATTGTCAGCAGTTTTAAGAAACTGACCCACCTTATAAAGCAGCAGTACCTATTTCGATACCTACCTACCATATCATCAGCATTATTCAACCTGTGGTCCCTACAGTCACCCGTTCTGGAGAGGGGAAAATGTTTAATTACAAAATTAAACAGATTTTCTTTTTTTACCAATTTTCATAAATCTTCATTTTTAATTAAATTTATTATTTAAACATAGGTGATCTTGAGAAATTAGGTTTTAATAACATAAACTAACCTTCTCAAGTTTACCTATTTAAATTATATAAATTATTTAGTTTATAAAACAACACATTATATGGAATTTTATATTTTATAATTTATCACGAACCATAACAATTTTTGAATATAAAAAGAGAGGATTTATCTCAATAAAGCAGATTCAACATTTGATAGTTGTTCTCACTATACCTACTTAGTTTACTGTACCATAAGCCTTCTTGGTCATTGCAGGGAGTGAGGCTGCTCCCTGGCAGTAAACTTTTACTTTAGTCCCGCTGCTTAACCAAGCCGAGTTAAGCAAGTGTAATTGTCAAGCACAGCTTGCACAAGTTCAGACCTTTCAGCATTTCGTATTTTGAGCTTGCGGCGATCGCGTGTCAATGTCGGCTATTTTTTTAATACGTACTTTTCCTAAAGATAATTTCTTTAACAAGGCAGTCTTGTCATGACATATTTACATTTCCTACGTTAGGAGAACATAAATATGTCAAAATTTATTGACTTCATCGCCTTGCTAAAAAAAAGTGAGTGCATGTTTAAAAAAAAATTGTGTTTACATAAAAATTTATAAAAAGTTATTAAATTTTGTTAATATAGTGTTAGTTTATTTATTTATTTCTTTTGTAAATTTGAATATCAAGTGTAATTTTAAGTTAATTTAAGAAAACATTGTAGCAAAAATGCAAAAATAAAAGCTTAAAACAAAAAAAAAATATGGAAAATATTGTTGACTTATTACATTTAACATTTACATTAATTTTAAGAAAACAATTAAATGCATCACGTCAAAAGGATTTTAATTTCTCAAGTCAAGACGAAATTAAGGAAAGAATCTTTTGATTCAAAACTTTTAAATACATTTTTTTTAGTTCAAAATAATTATTTGTTTAAAATAAAAATGATTTTCGGACTTCCATTGTCATTATTTTATTTCATAAACTACGTTTCGACCCAGTGTAGATCAGTAGATCTTGGATTGTCTTGAGGTGTAAATTAACTACCACCTGAAGACAATCAGAGCTTCAATGGTCAAAACCTTGTGTATAAAATCAAATAATGACAATGGAAGTCCGAAAATTATTTTTATTTTAAATAAATAATTATTTTGAAATAAAAAAAATGTATCTAAAAGTTTTTTTGAATCAAAAGATTCTTTCTTTAATTTCGTCTTGACTTGAGATACTAAAATCCTTTTAACTCGATGCATTGAGTTGTTTTCTTTAAAAAGAAAAGATTATTCAAAGCAAAACAAACTATAATTCAATCAAGAAAACTTACTTTTCTAATTTCTTCGGATGAAAAATTATATATTAAAACAAGATAACAATGTTTTTGGTGCAAGATGTTATCGCAAACCCATTGTTTTAAAACAAGATATTTTTTTACAATTATGTCTTGGTATAATACTAGAAAGCAAGAAGTTTGCTGCTTCCATTCAAAACAAATCAATTTTCTTGGATAAAGGCAACTTTTATTTTTAACGGAAACCAGCAGTTCTAGAGAGTAGTTTTTTTTGTTAAGAAAATATCGTCTTCGTGCATAGGAAAGCAAATTTTTTCTTAGATCAAAGCAATTTGCATTGACTTAAGACATTTTTTTTTCTGTGTATGTTGTCATATTTGGATATAATATTATATTCAAATATGTCAACATACTACTCGAGCTTCGACTGTTTGATCAACTCATCAGCTACAAAAGCTCTTCCAGATACCTTAAGGTTATTATAGACTCAAGGTTTAACTGGAGGGACCACTTGGCTGACAAGATTAAACAGGCCACCAATGCATTATGGGTATGCAAGAGGGCTCACAGCACGACATGGGGACTTGAACCTCAGTTTTTCCAATGGATGTACACGGCGCGGCGGTGGTAAGACCCATATTAACTTATGGGGTCATAGTATGGTGACCAGGAGTGCAGACAAAGGCTGCAAGAACTCAACATGATAGAGTTCAGCGGCTTGCTTGCCTGGTTATTACTGGTGCAATGAGGACACCGCCCACTAGAGCTATTGAAAGGCTCGCAGGACTGCCCCCTCTGACCCTATTCTTAGAACACATGTCATTGAGGACTAGGTATAGACTTCAAAGCCTCGGCGATCTTAGAATTAATCTTAGCCGTAAGAGCCACACAAAACTGTAGATGTATCGAAGATCTGCCCTGTTCTTCATATAAACCGGGACAAGATACCTTTACAAATCAAACCGAAGCCTCCTCTAAGGGTCTCTGTACCCGAAAGTGAAGTATGGAAGGAATCGACGTGTGTACCTTGAACTCAGAATGGGGTAGTCTGGTATACCAACGGCTCCAAAATGGGGGAGAGGTCTGGAGCAGGAGTATACTGCAGAACAACAGGAGCGAAATTTTATTTTGCCCTGGGCAAGTATGCCATTGTTTTCTAGGCAGAGGTATACGCCATTCTGATGGGTGGTTATAGAAACCCAGAAATGTCTCTGTCAGGAAAAGACATCTACATATCCTCAGACAGTAAAGCTGGACTGTCTGCCATCAAATCTGCCAGAGTAAGCTTTGCACTTGTAGCTGAGTGTAGGGATATACTAATAACACAAGTTGATCTCCTCTGGGTTCCAGAACATGAGGGCATTCTTGGAAACGAGGAGTTTCACCAACTAGCTAGAATAGATCATCAGCTGATCCAGTAGGGCCGGTACCCATGGTGGGCATCGCGGAGTGTCTTGCCATGACGACCCTAAAATGTGACTTGAACAGGGGAGAAAAGATATGAGACTGGCGACAGGGCACTTGACAGGATACAGGCAACAGCTTAGCATTCTGGGAATCGTTAAAGACTCAGAGTGTTGTTGGTGTGTGGAGGACGAAGAATCCCCTTTACATATCCTAATCGAGTGTCCTGCACTCGCAGCGATAAGACTGTCGCTTTTGGACAGCTGTGTGCTTAGCCCTGGTGATGTCAGAAAGTTTCAACCCAGAAAAGTCTGCTCCTTTGCTAAGGCACCAGCTTTTTGGGGCTGACACATTGGATAGTGGAGTATAACGGGCCAAGCAAGGTGGCCTAAGTGCATGGGACCTTTCCCGCCCCCACAACATTCATTCATTCATTCATGTCAACATACAGGAACTCTAGGGCTGCCCTGCTTTCCCCTCCTAGTACAATTTATTCTTTGTACCTACTTTACAATTCAAATGATGTTTTTGTTTGAAACTATCAAAAGCATCATTTAGCGCTACAGAGATAATTCGTTAGTTGTCAAGTCGTTACAAAGGCTAATCATCGCATAAAGCCAAAATAACCACCGTGCAATGTTCGCCCATTATATCAAGGATAATTGACAAATTAAAATTAATTAATTTACATTTATCTCTTGTTTTCATAATGATTATTGTTTCTTCGTCAGCAAGCGAGAGTACCAATAGACAACCCACGCTTTATGATAATAATTGATTTACTAATTCATTAAATAAAAGCAGTACAAGAACTCGAACAGTGCGAAGTCAAGAACCTCGCAATTTTCTTATAACGCGTGTGTACAAGGAAACAAATAAATTTTAATTCAATATACATACTTATATATATCTATTTTAAATATAATTTAATGTCTAATTGAGTATTGCTTTTGAATATATTTTAATATTAGATGGTATTATTTTTACTACTAAATTGTAAGACATTGTTTACTAAAAATCAAAAAAAAAATACTTGCAGAAATTCGAATCTAATATATTATTTATTACAATTTTACTATAAGGAACAAAATGTATTAAAATAAATATATGTTTTACAAAATCTTAATGTTAGAATTTAATACTAACTTTCTTTTAATATTTGATAAACAATATGTTTTGAGCAGCAAAAAATATATATTTAAACAAAAAAATCATCTTTTTTATATTCTGTATTTTAAAATTAAAATCACGTTTTCAAACATTCAAAAATAGGTTATAGCTTTAGATATAAAATACCAAGCTTTTTAATATATATACATATAATACAAAATTTGTTTAAAATAATAATAACCTTTTTAAAAACATATTAAATGATTCTTTTGCTACTAAATGGTGCACCAGTCAACATCTCATTGGCATTTTACAAGACGAGACGTGACCACGTAAAATAAATTTCCAAGATATAAGTTTAAGAATAACTTCTAGAATTCGGGGTGGAAATGCACGATCCACTAATTATGGAGAAACATCGATAGTTAGTACCATCGATAGTAACCGATAGTTTGAGTATTTATTGACCATCGATACTACTATTCAGATAGCTCTAAAGAACGGATCTGCTGGAAAACTATGTATTTTAAATCTAAAAATATAGCGTTTTTAAAGTATTATAACCTGTTTCAAACTTCAAATTTAACAAAAAAAATTGAACATTTTTAAATGTAACAAAATGTGTTTTTAACTTTAAAATATATATTTTTTTTAATATGCCTTTGTAATTTTTATAAAACAATTTAAACTGTTAAATTTTTTCTGGTATTTTAATAAATTATAAAGAGGGGCTGAACAAACTTTTTTCTTGTGGCTACCTCGAACAGATTCAGTTTCAGAAATCGAATAAAAAGTAAAGTGGCTGCTTTTTAAATTATTAAACCCGTGTTTAAAAAGAACTATCAATCTTAAATAAGCTTCTTATTTGTAATTTTAAACACTAAAATTGACGTATTTTCCTCAATGACTTTTTCTCGAATACATAAATTGAGATAAATAAACGCATAAATTTACTTAAAATCCCTATTTTATATAAAACATAATTAAAAGGGGATATTGTGACGACACAGTCAAAATACCAAAAGAAAAAAAGTTATAAGTTTGTGGGAAAAACCTCAAAAGGGGGATATTAGTCCCTTAACACTGCTTACGGTCGTACTGAGGAGTGTTCGAGAAAGCCGAAACTAATACGACATACCAATATCTCCCTTTTTAGGATTTCCCCACAAACTTTCTTTTTCTTTTGGACTTTTGAATGTATCATCGCAATATTCCTTTCAATTTATTTTTATATTCTGGACTTGAGATATTTTCTAAGAGTAGTTTTATCTGTATCCGTAGTGACGTCAAATATTGCCTCAAACCCGAGGCAACTGTGACTAATATTACCCACATAGCACAAAAATCACTTTAAATCTACATGCTTAAAGATAACTTAAAAACAAGGAGAAATCAAGCTATAAAAATGTACTGTTTGCTGAAGTTTCTGGTGCCGTGTATATACCGTGTTTTTTACCCTCGTTATTTTCATGTACCAAATTCACACTTGAAAAGTCCTCCACATCATGTTCTAAAACGCCACTAGATTAAGACTTCTCAAACCTACTGATTTTCTGCTTTTTTTTGGTCTCGTTTTATTACCTTAAAAATTTTTTAACTTAAAAGAGACGCGAAAGGAAGTTATAAAAGTTCACTAGTTTAAGCCGACAACACTTCAAGACAATTTTGAAGATGGCGCTCAAGGCAAGACAAAATATCTATGTATCTATCTATATACATTATGTTTTTTTTTTTAAAAGCTAAACAAGATTTATGAACAGTAAACACTTTCACAGAATATTAATGTGTTTTTATCAGATTAATAACAGATGTGTCGTGATCGTGTATCAGAGATCAGTCCCTTAACAGGTTTTTGGAGTTTAGAGGCCAAAGCACTGCCTGATAGATTTCGTCAAAATGAAAAATCCCGACTATAGGTGGCGATGCTGCTAGTAAAATCTCAAAAATATTCGGTAGAAAAGCCATGCAAGTTGCGTTTTAAAATTCGTGTAGAAAAGGCGTGAATCTAATGTGATTTTAACGTTGATAAAAATCACTTGAAATTAACGTAAAAACATTGCTGTTTTAATTTGATAAAGGCGTTATTACAACGCATTTTTTAGCAACGTTATTTTCTATAACGTTAATGAATGACCTTGTTTTCATATATGAAATAAACGATTTTTTCTAGCAGCTTTTGAAATCAACGTTTTTTTTCTCACGCCAGGAATATGTCTTCGAGAGGTGTATTTATGAAGTAGGTGGAACATATCTAAAAAATCTTATTCTTGTTAGGGGGCGGTCCTTGGGGCACTCCTGGGTGCGCCCATGCTAATACTGCAATTTCATATTTTTTTTAGACATCATCACTGGTTATGTTCGTTCTGAGGAGTGCCCAACAAGGCCGAAACTTCCGGGTAGTAAACATATCTCATATAAATTAATTATAAAACCGTAATCCTCTTGACATTCCTTATCATTATGTTATGCTGTAAATACGAAAACCAGATAACCTGAGGTACCTTTATGTATTTTTCATATTTTATTATAGAAATTTATTTTTAATGTAGAGATTCAATAATGTTTCTCAAGCATGGTGAAACGACCGAAGCGGCGCGCGGCGTTTGATGGCGGCTAGTTTGTAGATTACGTAAAAAAGAACGAAGCCGAACTTTTATTCGCTGGATTTTGGTTTGCAATGAATAGAATTTAAAAAATGGTACAGGAAGCTCCAGATTTTATTTAGAATTCTAAATTTACAATATACGTTCATTATTATTGCAGGAGCTCGTGCTTTTTAAATTAATGTCCTATATTTTATTTTCAGATCAATATTATCAACTACATTTCATACATACACTAATTTCAGTTCTACATATGAGTATATTACACATATAGAAGTCCAACCGGCGAGTCTTGCAACATTGAGGGGAAGATAGCGCTGGAATAAATTCGTACATTATGCAATATTCTGAGATAACTACTATGATCTAATGTCATTTGTATGATGGGCATTAATCTCGGGACTCGCACATGCAACTAAATTGTACTAGTTCCTAAATATTGCGTACAAGACGAAATAATTTCAGCGCCATCTGCCCCGCAATATTGCAAGGCTTGCCGGTTGCACTTCTATATGGGTCACATACTCAAAGATTCAACGCATACAACGGAAAATGCAGAAAATGCCTTGATGCTTTACTCTTTCCTTTTCAGCGGTAATAAGCATTTTTTTCTTATAGAGTTTTTAATATTAACGCAATATCAAAAATATTTTTCATGTGAGAAAATTTTAGTTGCGCCAGTGTATATCTATTGCTCTCGACAAGCTTTATTTTAAAATTGTTTTCTTTTATGGCTAGTCATAAAAAATTATGATGCGGTCGTTTTCCTCGCAATGGCGTACGCAGGGGGGGGGTTTAGGAGCTGGAGCCTCCTGCAGAGCCACTGAATATTTACCCCCAAATCATGAATTGTCCCCGAAAATCAAGATTTAATTCTAACGTTGCTCAAGCCCCCCCAGGATTCATTTCTGCGTGCGCCACTGCTTCGGTCATATATTAGCTAACAAACAACTTAACTTAAACTAGTATTACAATTTTAAAAACGTTTGAAAAATATGTAATAAAAAATATCTTGAATAAAATATGTTTCTACGTGTTACTTAATTTTTTGGAAATATTTTTTTAGAAATTCCAGGGTATTCTTAATATCGAAGTTAAGCTAGCTGTATACATACGACAAATAGTGCTTTTTGCGAATGCCAAGCGATAGAATGCTTAGTCATTTTATGGCAATCAGCCAGCTTTTTTAGGATTTGGTTACAGACAGTAAGATATGTGCCAAAAAGTTTTAGAGCAGCTTAAATTACACGTCTCCCTCACCGCATTAAAATCAAGAAATGTAGAATGTTTTGGTTTACCTATTAAATTTAACTCCTTATTTGAAGAATGATAGCAAAGATAAATTATACAGTGCGGACCTAAATAGACCCCTCCCGCTTCTAACTGTTGAACAAAAGGATATATCGATTCCTGGTGAAAAGCCTTTTTAATGAGACTTTTTTTATGGATATTTAAGCTAAGTGACAGTTATGTCAAACTAACCTAATGTCAAAAATTTGACATAACATCAACATTTTTAAATTGAAAGGGGGGCATGTAATACAGCTTTCGAAAGGTGTCTTGATTCTATATACAACATATTTTAAATTAAATCGGTTGCTTCCTAGTAGATATGTTTATTTTTCTTCGCGGTCGAAAAAGAGTCAATTTTTTATCAAGCAAAAAATTTAATCCTTATGCTTCTAAGTTATGACAGAACCTAAAAATAAGGTAAAAAATTCACTAGGAAGGTGTCAAATCCGTCATGGATCCATTCATTTATGTTTAAATTTAAAATAAACAAACGTTTTCCTACAAATTGTGAAAGGCTTCGTCGTGGGAAATTCGTTCTCGACGTTTCGCCATCTCGTGGATGGCATCTTCAGGAGATGTTGACTGTTTGTCGGCTTCTCGAAGACTGAACCATTCTTCGAGAAGCCGACAAACAGTCAACATCTTGTGAAGATGCCATCCACTCGAGATGGCGAAATGTCGAGAGCGAATTGCCAACGACGACGGCCGAACAGCCCGAAAGCACACCCACACAAGCATATAAATTATGATAAAATAAATCAATGAGATTTTTTTTTGTTTGATAAAAAATTTACTTTTTATAGTCGACCGCGAAGAAAAATAAATAAATCTCCTAGGAAACTAAACCGATTTTAAAATGTGTTGTATAGAGGAGAATCAAAACACCTTTCGAAGGTGGTAATTCATGCCCCCCTTCTAATTAAAAAAGGTTATTTTGACATAATTGTCACTTAGTACCTTAAATATCCTTAAAAAAAGTTCCAATAAAAATACTTATTAACAGAAAGTGATATCTCTTTTTATTCAAAAGTTAGAAGGGGCGGGGGTCTATGTAGGTCCGCACTGTATTTCAATAGTTGTTACTAGATACGCTGACGACAGCTTGAGTTTAGCATAAAATCTTAACTGGCGGCAATACCAAAATAAGGCTAGCAGTAATAAATCAACAATTTTATTCAATAAGTATTCGACTTTATAGAGCTGTCACATGTTTTTAACCTCACTTTTCAATGTCAAAGCATTAGTTTCTTATATGAAGTTGTTAAGGATGTTCTTTGTTGTTTGTTAGATTTAAAAAAAATTACTTAAAAGAATATTTCTCTGGCGTCAGTCAATAACAGATTAGTCTGAAATTTTGACAAAATGAGATAACCCGATTTATTGGTCCAAGTCCGAATAAGCAAATAAGCGTATCCACAGGCTTGTGATCAGGAAAACAATGTGTTATGTACAAATTCATATCCCACTAGGACTTATCTCATTTTGGCAAAATTTCAGACTTATCTGCTTGTTCACCGAAGCCAAAGATTTGTATGGTTCTATTTTGGCCGACCCGGGCAAAAATATCATAGAGCAATGTAAGTATTATATTAGACCATTTGCTGATAAACAGGGAGAATAGGATGCAAGCAAAAAATGTCTTTATCTAGGATATCTGTAAATTACCGTAAAACGTTCGCGGACTTTTTTATCATAAATTGTTTTTTGTAAAAAACGAATTCACAAAAAATAATGCAAAAAATCAAAAAAAGGTGTAATAAATATCTCATAAAAAACTACCAACTAATATGCAATACAAAATTCTTAGTAAAAGTACAGCTTAGCGGACAAATTGCAAGATACCGTACTAAATAAAGCCAAGTGTCAAAAATATTGTACAAGTTAAATCGTGTGATATAATAAAGCCTAGCACAATTCTTGTTAAAAGTCTGCCTTATTTTATATCGCAGCTGTAACCTATAGTACAAATTATATGCATTTGTAATAACGTCACCAGATGAGAAAAAAACGTATGGCGTAGATATTTTTGTCAATCAATTTTTTTTGATTGACAGTGACGAATACTTCACATAACCAATTACCTACCTATTCAAATTACAGACACTACTTTTTTTAAAAAGTTTACCGCTTTTTATAATATACTAAACAAAGATAAACAAAAATGACATCATTACAAATGGGTATAATTTGAACTATACTACTAGCCCGCGCTACTTTCAATGTATGTGTCCTTAATCATAAAAAAACTTGTTCGATATATCTGGCAAAGCTGTAATTGTTTCAAATCATAATAAAAAATCAAAATAAAAAAAATGTGTAAAAAAACCCATTTCAAAATTTGATGTTGCTGATTTTAATACGTTATTACCGCTGGATGCGGGAGTGCCTCACAGTTAAAAGTAATAAAACTAATTAACAAAAATAGATCAACTCAGGAAATAATTAAATTACTTTTAATTTCTTCCACATATTTCCACACAATAAAATATAACAGGTTGTCAAGTAGTGGTTTCTTTTTTCTAAGTACCCGAATTTTGGATAAAGGAAGATTGTAATAAAATCCCACGTCACACGTCTGGTCGTGCAAAAACTATAATCGCACCCAAAGATTCCTAAACCCTAAATCATTATAATAGGTACAGTAATAGTATATAGACAAATAGTTTTTCTCCATTTTGCTGCTTCTGTTATACGTTATAAAACCGCAACGCAAGAAAGTTAGGTCTTACTTTCTCACGCTAATAAAAATACATAAATATATAAATACTACAGAAAGTTTATTTTGTATAGTAAAAAAAAAACAAAAACACCATGGATATAAATATATAGAAGAAAAAAAAATGATAAAAGCAAATATTTTAATTTTATCTTTTGTGTAGGAGTTAAATATTTTGTGGTGCAACGATTGTTATCAAGAACAGGTTATCACCTGGGTCGCATAATCAAAAGAAGCAAACTAATGTAAGAGGTATGCATATTTTTATTTTTTCTTTATATGCAACATAAGTTCAAAAGGTCCTCAATAGAATTTAGGTCAGGAGATTGTGATAGTCATTTTAAAACTAATATTGTCTTATCTTTAAAAAATAATTTTACCATCTTACAGGGATAAATAGTGTCAATATCTCGCTGCCAATAAGAACTTAAAGAAATTATACCCTCTTTATAAGGAAGAATATTATCCTTTAATATGATTTTTTTATTAACTTGATTCACAAGGCCTTCAATTTGATGCATCAAAGCCATCCAATAACGAGAAAAGGAAGCTCGAAGCACCGCAGATGCACCATGTTGTGTAACTGTTGGTAAAGTGTACTTAACTTTTAACTTTTTGTCAGAGGGACGTCTACGTAAAAAATGCCATCAGATGTAAACAAATTGTATTTGGACTCGTCACTAAAACAGGCCCGTTTCCATTAATGGAAAGTTTAATGCAGATCCTAGCGAGCAAACTCTAAATGGACTTTTCAATTTTTTTAGTTAAAAAAAAATTGCTGGATAGCGAGCAAATAGTTTCTCATTAGTTAACATTCGTTTTAGAGTCTTTGTTGACTTATCTGGTGATCTCTGTAATTACTAATCATCTTGTATTTGTCAAGGTATCTTAAAACGATCGTTAGATTTAACAGTTTTAACAATTCTAAGAGCTCTACCTTAAACACTTCTAAGACGACCACTTCTCATTTTTGTTTACAAATCCACCGTGTGTAACTGTTGGTCAAGTGGACTTAGGGTGCCAGTAGGTCGTTTAGATACCAAGCACAATCAGATTTAAGCACATTGTGTTTGGTGGATTCGTCACTAAAACAGGCCCTTTTCCATTAATGGAAAGTTCAGTGCAGATCCTGATAAGCAAACTCTAAACGGACTTTCCTATTTTTCTTATAAGTTATTTTTTTTTTGGCAGGATAGCGAGGAAATAGTTTTACATTGGTTAACCTTCGTTTTAAAGTCTTTGTTGACTTATCTGGTGATCTTTGTAATTGTCAAGCCTCTGGTATTTGTCAAGGTATCTTAAAACTATCGTTAAATGTAATAGCTTTAATAATTCTTAGAGCTCTATCTTCAAGAATTCTAGGACGAACACTTTTCTACCTAGGACTCCCCTCTTTCTTTAAAAATTAGTATTAATTCATATGGCAGTGTTTACCTTGTATTTAAATTTTTCTTAATTAGTACTTGACGATGTTCATTTCTGTAGAAGTTAATTATTTTAATTTTTCAGTTTTTTTGTGCAGTGTCAAAATATAGCCAATAATTACTAAACATTTTTTGTCTATATATTTTTGTCCACGCAGAAAGTGAACTTATTGTTTATTACTATGCACATTTTAAATAAATTTACCAATGACATTTTTTTTTCTTGTCTATATACTTTTGTCCTATACTGTAGATGAGTAAAGAATGTAGCGCAGATCGCCAATTTAGCACAAATAAAAAACTTCTTTTGACAACACAAGATAGACAGATTTATTATAACAGATATGACTCAGTTTTTTTTTTATAATTTAGTAATAAAATGTTAAGAAAAATATACTAGAAAGGGAGATAATCTTAAAAATAAATTAATAACGTAGACATCATTATGGAATTCATATAAAATTAAATAAAAATGGTTTGAATACGTTGAACATGTATTGGTATAACTCAAATGTATTTAGATGTAGTAATTATATCTGTGTATAAATATTATTAACAACTTTAATATTTACTGTTTAGGAAAGCCTTAATGAAGTTGAGGATTGTGATTAATGGGGTTTCTATACAAGATATACTCATATAATTGCGGATTCATGGCAAGTGGCTTCGAGAAGTATGCAATTTGCAGGGAAGTGTGGAATTAGCGGGTAAAACAGAATATACAAGTAGTTTATGATTAATTAAACAAATATCGATATGAGGTCCTCAATATCTCTTGTTCTATATTTGCACTCAAGTAATAACGAGGTAGTACTCAAATTTCTCTAAAAGCTTATATTACAATATGTAACAAATTTAAACTTTTGTTTCGTTTATTGTGATTTTTTGGGTTTTTGTATTAGTCGGGTCCCAAACAGTAGCTTTCAATTAATAAGAAATTTTTAACAGACTTCAGAATAAAAATCTTCACTCTTTTTTTATAAATTTCCGATTTAATTTCTTGCAATTCTGGTTCTTGGTAATTTAAAGTAAACGGTAGAAATGAAAAACACGGTGGGGAGAGAGCGTATCGCTAAACTGCAATCCCGGATAATAAATATTTTTTCGATCTGATGACTTTTTGTAAGTTTTAAAGTCAACTACACAAAAATAACCATCTGAACATGATTTGTAGGCTCCCTCCAAATTCTGGGAACACCAAGTGGCATTTTCCTGTTCCCTTCTCTATACCATAATTTAAAAGTTGATCGACAGCCAATCGCAGATCTGGGTCAAAATCTAGAGGAGAGGGGTAATAGTCGACGAAAACATTACTTGTAATATAATTTTTCTAGAGGGGGTGATTCTTCTGTTTTCCGTTTAATTATTACAAAAACGTGCATAATTTTTTAGGGGGCGGGGGGAATTACCCCGCTACCCCCTCCTCAAATCTGCGCTTATCGACAGCTACCGCAAATTACATTTGGTGTCCAGTTTTTTTCTAATGTCATGGACGACATACCACAATAACATTTGTAAGAGAACACATTTTCAAATGAACACAAACGTTATTTGTCGTTATAAAGTCCAAAACAACAAGCTGTCAGCTTTAGATTTGACACAATGACAAAAACAAAAAGTCGAATGTCATCAGGGTCGCGGCCCACTACTATGTTTAGCATAAACAAATCCAAAAAACATGTTACATAGTGTTATAAATCTATCAATGAAAGTTATGAATATTCTGAAAAAACACTTTGCGCAATGGAGATGGGCTTGCAAGAGTATTGAAAAAAGTTTCAGAAACACATTAATTAATTAGAACTTGTGTATAAAGTGCAAAAATAATTTTTCTTTGTTCTTGTTAGCTTTTTGACAGAGCACTCGACTCGACTATTTAGCAATCATCAGTGTCCTAAAATGTATAAAAGATATTAATTGCTTATTTATATGTCAAACATTTTTCAGAAACTTTCTTGCTGCTAGTGAGACAGTCCGACAAAAAAATTAACATTTGGAATATAAAGCTGTATATGGGACTAATCACAATATTTAAAGTTCAAAAAATCAGCTTCAATGACTTTTTTCTCAATAAAATTTTTAATTGTGGGTTTTTTGTTAAAAATCTTGTTTTTTTATTGATAACTTTTTGTGTTGTCATGTTTGCTTATTTTATGTGAAAGGGCTTTCAGTGAAGTTATGTTATTTGGTTCAAAGCATGTTCGGAATACATTGCTTTCTTTAGATGAGGGTTTGTTGTGCTTTTTAACGGCGGGCGATTATTGTATTTTATGAATGAAGAAGGGTTTGTGTAAATTTTGTTTGTTAAAATAGTTTGCGTTGTGAGATACCTTGTGGTGAACTGATGTTAATCTCGTTCTGCTTAGTTAGCAATTAATATATTTATTAATCAAAAGCGTTCTGTCAAAAAGCTAACAAGAACAAATAAAAATTATTTTTGAACTTAATGTAACTACGTGCAGTGCACACAGCCAACCTTTCTCTGGTTAATAGATTACCTTAGACTTGTACTCATGATTGTCACTTAATACAAACTATTTAAAAGAATTGTTGAAGAGAAAAATAAAAGAAAAACAGGACGTGGGCGTCCCGCTATACAATATGTCACAATTAATGTAGGAGCGGGGGAGTTCTTTCGTGACTTAACACAGTTGTTGTAAGTTAAAGTCAATTACAGCTACTACTATTGAAAACTTTTCATAAGTAATTATGTTATAATTGGGTGGATACATTAAGAAGTGTTTCTCAACCGGCTCGACTTTTAACTTATTTATTAATATTGACACATTTGGATAAAAAGGGATCCGCTATGTTCACTCCTAGCTTACGAATAACCTGTTAACTCTTGTGGAAACGCTTGTATCTAAATCGCTTTGTATTGAGAGGACATCGATATTATCGTAATGTTTTTCCGGTTTTTACTGACGTTTTCGATTGTGTCTTAATGCTTTATGGCATTAGAGTAAGGAATAAATAGGAAAACTAAGTCAACAAAAAGATTTTCCCTCAACCTGGATTTGAACCTCACTTTTACTAGGCTGACGCTCTACCAACTGAGCTACCAAGGGACTGATTCAAAATTATCTCTAATTTTTTTTTCGTAGTTTAGAGATGTGTATTCGCAAGCTACCAGTAGCTACGAGAACATGTTAGGTATTATATGGGGGGCAGGTAATGGATGAACAAGAACTCAAGATGGTTCATGACGAATACGGATAATTTATGAATAGATAGAAGTAGAAGCTTAGCACCAAGAAATATAATGAACTGGAGCCTTGCAGGAAAGGGGGAAGAGAAAGACGACGAGAAAGGTAGACAGACCACGTCGAAGATGACATCAAGAGTATCGAAAGAAGAAAATGGCGATGAATCCTACCAGAAAGGGCAGAATGGAAGGCTTTAGTTAATTAGGCCCACCAGCGGTTGTAATATCATTTGAAGTCGAAGAAAGGATTTTTAGCTCTATGAAACCTTATTTATCCTTCTACAAGTGGTACACGGGATCACTAAAATGTCAGAAGTGGAATTTTTAACAAACAATATCAAAAAGATTAGATTTAGAGTTCAGGTATAAATTATATAAAGTAGAAAGTTTATTGATATTGGAGCAAGAAATCAAGAAGGCAATTAAGATAATCCGCCTCCATAAAATATATCTTTTATTCTGTTAGCGTAGGCTAGGAAACACACAACTATATTAACAAAGAAAAATTAGAGATGAGGGAACGGTTTCCGAAGGGGCGAATTTTGAACTAGTGACTCATCAGCTAAGTTGGTAAAACTGTCTAGTAAGGCGAAGGTTCCTAATTTATATCATGGTTGTCCTAATGCCACTTAACTTTCTTTGTTATATACTTTTTTTCGTTAGATCAATAGTGTACATCATTTTATTTTTAATAATATTGTGAGGTAATGATTGGTCTTTGATTTAATAAGGCAAATTAAATTCAGGAATCTATTTCTTTAGTTTACACGATCATATTTCGTTCGTGCCACTCGGAATATTCATACCATTACAATTATCAAACTCTACATTTAGGTACTTACATTCATATGACAATTAAAGATCTTCTGTTTTTACCTCAAAATTTAGTTCGATACGATTTTCAATCACAGCACAATTTAAGCACTTCAAACTACTAGAGATGTTAATAAGTGTAACTGGTTTATTGCGCTGTATAATATAAATTACACCTTTAGAAGTTTGTCTTACACAAAGTTTTAATTCACGGTCAATAACAACTTAAAGACAACTTCAAATTGACACACTTTAAACTCCTAATTAAAGTTGACACAAGAGTTTCACCACGACATTACGCCGCACATCACGGAGTTGTGGATTCCGAACAGCGGAACAGGAAGTCGGGGGCTTTAAAGGGAGTTTACGCGACGAAAACTCTGCGAGTTACGCGAACTCACGACGTGTAGGAGTATTCCCGGGCGGCAAATTACATGAAGGTGCTTTCTAAACGAGAGCCGGCGATGTACTGGAGGGCCCAGCCTCAAAATTTGCTCACAGTGCGCCTTCAATCCTTCTGCGCGAAACGCTGGACATCTCTTTTGCCGCGACTTTTGAGTTTTGCTTGTTTTGTTTTCAAAAAAAAGATTTTGGGCGGTTCCAGCCATATCAAGATGCAGTACTAATACAATGTTTTCTTCTTCCTATCTGTCTTCATCTCACCGGCGCGGCGGTTGTGGCGGACAACCTCAAACCTGCTAAAGTGAAAAGCAGAGCAACTTTGTTGTTTTTTATATTTTATGTGAAGGTATATAATGACACTTAAGACACGAGGTTTAAAAGTAGGTACGTTATTTCGCACAATTTTGGACTTTATTAACTTTTTACCCCAAATCTGATTTTGACCTTTTTATCCCTGAAATGCAAAAAAAAATTATAAACGCCGTTTGGAGAAGTAAAAAATTGGGAAGGAAAACGCAAAAAATACTTTGTATTTAAATTACCTACTGCGTTAATTAATTTTGTTGTACAGGGTGTCTCATTATATTTTTTCCCACCCTTTTAGACCATTAATAATTGATGTAGGAATATAAAAGAAATTGTGTTCGAATATTAATTAATAGATTAGGCTTGGAATATACTTTCCAAAAATACCCCAAATGTCGCAGTTTTGATAAATAATTTCTGAAATATTAGCGATACATTTTTAAATGATTAAAAAGATAACATTACCACCATAGACGAATGACAGAGATAGACCAGACACTTACACGGTGGGAGTTTTATTACTCAATTGGCGCAGTATACCGGGGTGCCTTGCAAAAATCAGCGCCTCTCTAACTTCGTATTCCGTACTAGACATTTACAGGGGGATTTGAAACAATATAATGCTTGCGCAGATTGTCTCTAAGCTACAGGGTGGCTTTTCAATTTATTGTATACCGGATGCTCATAGCCATCAATGCAATCGTTTTCCAATCAAGCTACATCTTATAATATGGTGTTTTGAAAAGTTTTTATCAAATTGAATTTTAACACCAAAAAATCCATTCTACTCGTCAATTAAATACATAGTGGTAAATTTAAACTTTGCGCGCTGATAAGAATGAGTTATTTTGTGTCAACACTCAATGTGCCTAAAAACACTCTATAAACACCAATTAGTAGGGATGCTCAATCAAAGAATTTTTTTATTAATGGCTACTAGCAACAATAAAAAGGAAAGTTGAATTTTTTTAAATTAAATCTAAGGTTTAAAAGTTTGTTTTCCATTGATATAGGTACATAAATTTCCTTGAGAGGATAATTTTCTAGTAAAAAAAGGCTCTTTGACGAATATTCTGCAGAAAATTCCTTTTTATTAGTGCATAGAATACATTAACTTAATTATTACAATACTTTACACATAATATAATGCAAATATAGTATTTTTCTATCAACGGAAACTTTTTTAACTGTTTTTTAATGAACAATATAAACTTATGCAATGCTCTTATGATTTCCGTACTCCGTCAAACTTCACGAAATTTTGGTTTGTTGTAGACTGAACCTTTCTTATCAAAAGTTCTCAGGGGCACAACTCAAATTAATGACCAGTTATTGAAATACAGGGTGTTGAAAGTGATAATGTCCAAGAAGCATAATGGCTCTTTAGACAGGTTTGCCAAACATATGCGCAATGTTACTATTGCATGTATTTTCGATTTATTAATTTCTTTTAATCTATATCTTTAAAACCGTATAGGGTGTTTAAGTAAATATTATTCGAAAGTGTTAATGAGAAACAAGCGGTATTGTGTTTTAGGTTGAACCTTTTGTATCAAAAGTTCTTATGGGCCCAACCTAAATTAATTACTAGTTTTTAAAATACAAGGTGTTGAAAGTGATAATGTCCAAGAAGCATTATAGCTTTTTAGAAGTGTTTTGCAAATATATACGCAATGTTACTATTACACACATTTACGATTTATTCTTTATTTTTATCTGTACCCGTAAAACATTATATACAGGGTGTTTAAGTAAATATTACTCGAAGGTTTTATTGAGAATGTAGACTGAAACTTGATGATCAGATGTTCTTATGATGGGCCCACGTAAATTAATTTCCAGTTTTTGAAATACAGAGTGTTGAGTAATAATGTTCAAAAAGCATAATAGCTCTTTAGACGGAGTTTCCAAACATATACGAAATGCTACTATTACATATAGAGTGAGTAGTTATTAGTTTTTTAATGGTTCTTGACTTATTATGTATTTAATACAGGGTGTTTCGGCAAATGTAATTTAAATAATATTAAAAAATATTTAAGCGTTTTGTACATCTGTACCGTGCCCTGTAAAAAGCTATAATGCTTGTTGTTGCTTTTAACACCCTCTATTTTATAAACTGGACATTAATTTAAGTTGGGCCCATAAAACTTTTTATACGAAAGATTCAATCTAAAACACACTAACGCTTGTTTCTCATTATCACTTTCGAATAATATTTACTTAAACACCCTGTAGAGAATGTTTTAAAGGTACAGATTAAAAATAATAAATAAATCGTAAATACATGTAATAGTAACATTGCGCATATGTTTGGAAAAGTCGTCTAAAGAGCCATTATGCTTCTTGGACATTATCACTTTTAACACCCTGTATTTCAAAAACTGGTCATTAATTTGAGTTGGGCCCATAAGAACTTTTGATACAAAAGGTTCAACCTAAAACACAATAACGCTTGTTTCTCATTAACACGTTCGAATAATATTTACTTAAACACCCTATACGGTTTTAAAGATATAGATTAAAAGAAATTAATAAATCGTAAATACATGCAATAGTAACATTGCGCATATGTTTGGCAAAGCTGTCTAAAGAGCCATTATGCTTCTTGAACATTATCACTTTCAACACCCTGTATTTCAATAACTGGTCATTAATTTGAGTTGGGCCCCTGAGAACTTTTGATAAGAAAGGTACAATCTACAACATACCAAAACTTCATGGAGTTTGACGGATTACAGAAATCCCATTAGAGGTGTGCCTGATTCTTTTAGCTATGTGATGTCCCCATCAAAACGCACAAAATACCGATTGGTCATAATTTAGCAAAACACACCATAAAAATTAAGGTAAAAAGTCGAAAAATAACGAAAAATTGCATCCACAAACGAAAAATGTAAAATGAAATTACATATTTTTATCTATTTTGCTAAAGTCAATGTCAGTCATAATCAAAAATAAATTGTCAAAATATACCAAGAGTAGCGGTTAATATATATTGCGACAGCGCAGAACTCTGTCCATAATATTTTTATACAAGGGGTGACGGTCTGTAATCAGCGCCTCTCGAACTTCGTATTCCGCACTAATGTATACAGGGGGTATGTATAACACTATTATGAAAATACCGGGGTGCTTTCCTTACTATAAATAATTAGTTTACTGTGATTACCACTTTTGTGTTAATTTCAGTGTCCTTATTTCGAACTATGTTAGTTCCCATGTATAAACAGTGACAATGAAAACTATTTTTTTTTAAATGACGCTCAAAATGACAACCGGTAACGACAACAAAGTTGTGTCATTGTCACTGTTGATACATGTGGACTAACATAATTTGGAATAAGGATACTAAAATTAACACAAAAGCGGTAATGTTTTAATTGCTAATATCTCAGAAACTATGGCTCTAAAGTACGGCATATCGGGTATTTTTGGAAAATATGTTCCAAGCCTAATCTATTAATTAAATAATAAAAGGAGCATCCAATTTACAAAAACTATAAATTTGAGCGCCTGTCAAATATGGTAAGCATCAGGCATAAAGTCAAGATGCAATTTAAAAGGAAATATTTTGCGAATTCGAACACAATTTCTTGTATATTCCTATATCAATTATTAATGGTCTAAAAGGGTGGGAAAAAATATAATGAGATACCCTGTACATTAAGTTTACCCCAATTCTTACTTTTGGAACTATAATATAGTGTGGTGTAGACCAAAAACTAGTTTTTTTATAAAAAAAGGGGCATATTTATTGGCCGCTTGTCTTAATTTATTTTACTAGAAAGTAAAAGGTAAGTTTTCTAAGCCATTAAGATTGCTTGGGCGTCCATTTTTACATTTAAATACGTAACTACTGACAGCCTATAGTCCATTCATTTATAACTGGAGAAATAATGAATCACTAAAATGTGATTTTATGAATTTTTTATACAAGAACTGAACGTAGGCAGAGGCCTCTGTTCCGCCGTTTTGGTGGATAACTTTTTTAGGAAAATAATGGACTTACCTATTAAAAACTTTACCACCAAGAATAGAAACAAATGCGCCTAGCATCTAGTTCCCGCATGTTTCTTCAAATCGTCCGCCCATCTCATTTGAGGTCTTGCCCTACCACTTCTATTTTCCCAAAGTCTCCAGCTTACAATATATTTATTCCATCGATCGTCTTTCTGTCTGATATTATGATCGGCAAATTTCCATTTCAATTTTGCTATTTCTCCTCTGACATCCCTTACTTTTGTTTAGTTTCTTATCCATTCATTTCTTTTTCTATCTGTTAGCTTCACATATAGTATTAGTCTTTTCATAGATCTTTGGTCTTTTGCTACCTTATCCATGTTTGATTTTGTAAGTGTCCAGGTCTGGGATCCATAGGTAAGTAGAGGAAGTTTATATTGGTTGTACATTTTGTTTTTAGGTACTGAGGGCATTTTTTATTTTTTAATTTCTAGCTTAATTTACCGGGCAGCATTTGGTCAATTAAGCCAGGCCAATCTTAATCGTCTCTTGATTTCAGCTGTTTGGTTTTCTTTTTTTAGTTTAATAATTTGCCCAAGTATATATATTCCTTTACTTGTTCTATTTTCTCTTGGTTTATTCTGATCATGATATCTTCATCTGTGTTTGTTATGATTTTAGTATTCTACCGTCCCACAGAAAAACACCGTATGTTGAATTTTTGTTAAAAAGAGATTTTGAGTTTTTCAGGTTTTCAATTACAAAAATTTTCGATTTTTGCAAAAAAAAAATTATTTTACAAAAACTTAAAAAAATATATATATAAATAGAACTAAATGATTTTAACGTATCTAAAACAAAACATCATATTACATGGTATGAAAGCCGTAAGTGCAAAAGAATAACGTATGTGCCTAGGTAATTGGAAAATGACAAAGTAAAAAAGCCGTATGTCTAACGAATTGCAGCTTGATGCTTTAGTTACTTATTCTATCGTATGTTTTAACATACGATTTTTTTGCCTAGCAAATAAAGCAAACAATACAGAAATTATTTAAGCATAAGTAACGTATGTTCTAACATACGGTGTTGTTATTTAGCAAAGAAGAACAATTTAGAACAACACTTAGGGTATCTTTTAACATGCGGTATTCTTACCTAGCAACGGAGAGTAGACTATTTTAGCCCGCAAAAATATCCGCACGTATGAAAAAACATACGGTGTTCTAAACTAGTTGTATGCATTACGTCAAAAAAGCTCAGTTGCGTTTCGAAAGTCAGCACGTTCGCATGGGCTGTTTTGTATTTCTCGAGTTTTTTGCTAATTTCGGAACCAAAATTGGAATGGTTCTTCAGGTCATAAATAATAGTTCAAAATACGATTTAGAGAAAAATATTAGTTCTTCAACGAGTGCGACCAGAAATGATACCTCCAGGATCAGTGATATTAACGATGTATCGATAAATGACATGATATTACTTGATGAAAACATGCAGCCTTTGATATCACAGAGTTTCATGGATGAAAATGCTGTAGACATCAGTTGATCATGATGTCTATGGGCAGATAACTGCAGCGTCCAAAACAAAAACTGGAGTTTTTTGAGCATCCTAATTTACGGTATTAACTCTGACCACATTGCTGCTGAAAAAATAACGATTAAATATGTTGAAACCGGTCACACATTCATGACAGTTTTCATCATTTAGTGGAAAAAAGTTTGAAAGAAAACCCTAAGACCTATGATTTTCAAGATTTTGTAAATGCTGTACAGGACAGTACAGAAACTGCTTTATAAAAGAAATGCATTTCTTTGATTTGAAAAATTGACCCAACTTAACGACCAAGTACCAGTTACAAAAATAGACCTCTTTTAAAAGATATTTCGATTTTGGAAGCAAGAAGAAGATCTAAATGTTTGTATTACAAGACGTCTTTCAAAGATAAAGACTATCAAGAATTAAATATAATTTCCAAAAAAAACACAACTTTAAAAGATCCTGAAAATCACAAGACCGATCGTGGAATTTCTGCTGAAAGAAAAAATCAAATTCTCACAAATTTATCCTCGATAATGCCAAAACATGAAATATCATTCTGGCAGAACCTTGCTGAAAGCAATTCTCAAAATCTAATGACAGTTGTTGAAAACGATTAAATGGCGTTATTTTTTTGTGGTTTGTTTTTTAAACGTGTAATGCAATACCTTGTGCAATTTTTATAATAAAAGATTAGCCTTATCAAACTTACTGTGTAGTTCAAATAATTTTCCTTCAAACCACAAATTAAACAAATTGATAACACCGTATGTCGGAACATACGGTTAAAATGTACTAGCATTGCAACTTATTTTTGTTTTCTAAATTAGCGGATGTTAAAATTTTTAACTTACGGTATCCATGATTAGGAAAGAAAATAATTTTGCTAAGAAATAGTAACCTATGTTTAAAAAAAAACCTTTTTTTTCATAACTTAAGTAAATTTATTAAAAACTAGTAATTAGTTTGGTAAAATACACTATTAGGTCCATACGTTATATAAACTTTATAAAAATGTATGCTCCGTTTCAAAATTATTTGACTTTTAAGTCAATTTACTTTGGTCAAATTTTTAATGTCATTTTCTAGAAAGTGGAAATCCTAACATACGGTGTGTTTCCGTGGGACGGCAGTATTAGTGTAGCTCATATTTGAGCCTATAATTTTAGCTGCTGCTGCTTCCAGTATTTTAATCAGCTCTTTTTTCTTGTCTGTTATTAAGGCGATATCATCAGCACACCTTAGGTGGTTCAAGTACTGTCCGTTTACTTTGATGCCTATTTCTTTTCAATCTAAGTTTTTAAAAATATCTTCTAGGGCCTGATTAAATAGGTTCGGGGATATTGTGTCACCCTGGCTCACACCTCTTATTATGCGGATTGGCTTGGTTCCTTCGTGAATCTTGATTGATGTTGTTGCTTCGCTATATATATTGGCTATTAAATCTGTGTATCTGTGATCTATTGGTTATTAATTAAAGATGCTATTACTGCCCAGTGCTTAATGCTATCGAAATCTTTTTAAAATACTATAAAAGCAATATATAGTGGAATATTTTATTCTTGGCTCGTTCAATTAGGATTTCCGTGGCTAATAGGTGGTCAACTGTACTAAAACATTTTCTAAAGCCTGCTTGTTCTTTTGACTGATATCCATTAAATTTTTTTGTTAAAGTCTATCTGTTAATATTTTTGTGAGAAACTTATAAATTACATTCAGGAGTGTTATAGATCAATAGTTTTTAGGTCTGCACTATCGCCTTTTTTTGTGTAGAATAATGGTTATGGATTCTTTCCTGTTGTTTGGGATTATTTTTTCTTTTAGTATTTATTTTTAGTTTTAATAGACTAGGCCACGCGTTGTGCTCTAATACAAAGAAGTAAATCATGTCAATATGCCACTTTTTTATTTTAGATTAAATAAAAACGATCGTGTTAAGATTATTCTTCTGATACTTTTAATAACTAAAACTTCAAGTATTTATTTTTTTGCAATCTTATAGTAGGCAAAAAATGATTTTTTTTTGCGACAAATCTATTTAGTAAGCTGGTGTCAGAAAAGAATTTAGGGGAAGATAACCACAAAATGGCAGACTGACGGTTGTCAACATCAAATTCGACTGCGCACTCGTCTAAGAGCCTCTCTTCCCCTCCCATATCTCTGCTCTAAATTAAGCTAGAACAATGACCTAAATATACTATTCAGTTTGTTACATTGAAATATATGTATGTCGTTCTGTACTCGAGTTTTATTGTCAAGTTGCAAAGTATTCACAGTCTGTTTCTGATTTTTGATTCGCAGCACGATATCCGCAATAGCTACTTTTCCTGCATTGTATTGAGATTATAATGATTTGTTTGTATCCATTTTCACTCTTATGCAATTAGGGCATATTTGTTTGTGCATGTAATTAGCGCAATTTTATAGTTAATTTATTCTGTTGTTTTTACGCTTAAGTCATTTGTGCACACTGACGTTGAATTTTAAGCAAATATCTTATCTTTCTAGATTTACCCATGTCAAATTCACAGGCATTTCACATATATTTCACCGATTTGTTTGGTTTGGTTAAGATTTTACAACATCTGTTTCAATTCAAAAATATCTCAGTCAAAAAGTAAGGTTAGGCTGCCAGAATACTTTTTCAATTCTGAACTGTTTAGCTAGAGTAATAAAACTTGGTAAGCCTTCACGTAGATTATGCCTTATATCTTCTAAACTATTGCACCTGCACAACTATGTCTTAACAATTTGGTAGCTCATACAATTACCCATAGGTCTACTAGTTGTTAACGAGGCTCCCTAGGTAAGGGCAGAGAGTTTTGAAAGTTATAATAAAAAAAAACTTAATTGACTAATACGCTGCCCTATGTCAGCAAATTTTTAGCAAACAGTTGCGGTTGACAACTTTTATATGCTTCATACTTTAGCCCCAGCTCCTAGGGGCTGTAAGGGGCCAACATCTTTTTTTTACCCCACCGCGAAATCTAGTAATTACTCATTTAAGATATTTTATTTGGTGGTTAACATGTTATAATATACAAAAATTTGCATCTTTTGGGGATGGCCGCTATATAGGGGTTATAAATCTGAGGGCACGGCTCGGCTGTGCCTCGCCAAGTTCGCACGCCATACCATCTTTTCTTGAAACATTTCAGCCGATATTTGACCTATCTAAACTCTACTTCGAAATGAGCTACGAATCTCAAACTTTGCACAGGCGTAGATCTTCATGGAGTTAACAACCCCTCCAAGTTTTATGGAATTCCATGAAGTAGTAAAGTAGTTACGAAATTTCAAAAAAAGTCGTAATTGCCACTCACTCACTCACTCATGTATAGATCATCAAAATTCTACTGTTCTTCCAGACATGCTACAAAGCTGAAATTTGGTAGACAGATAGAAATTATGACCAAACCCCTGGAAAAAAAAACCCAAAATTCTAATTAACTCCCTTCCCCTATACATGTAAAGTTATGTTAAAGAAATGCTAAAGAGCTGAGCTTTGGCAGACTGATAGGAACTGTGACAAAACTATAGGAAAAAATTAAAACACCCCAAAATTCTAATTTACTTTTCTCTCCTATAACTGTAAAGTTTTGTAAAAGTTACATTGCCCACTTCCAGACACGCTAGAGAGCTGAACTTTGGAAGGCAGATAGTACCTATGATAAAGCTATAGAAAAAAATTAAAACACCCTAAAATTCTAATTTTTTCCCTCCCCTCTAAATGTAAGGTTATGTAAAAGTAACACTGCCCACTTCCAGAAAGGCTTGAGAGCTGAGCTTTTTAAGACTGAAAGACACTATGATAAAACTATAGGAAAAAATGTAAAAACACCAACATTTTAATTTACTTCCCTCTCCTATAAATGGGTGTCATAGTTAAACAATTATACTAGCGGCACTTTCTGCCACAAAATGCTGAGCATCTTTGGGAAGGTATTTTAAATATTTGGGAAAGTCTTGCTGAACCGGAAGATTTTACAATCCCCTTTTATGGATCTATGCCTCATAGACTCCAAAAGGTTATCGATGCAAATGGTGTAAATAGATGTGTATATTTTTTTACTTTTAATAGCGTTCTCATATTAGGTATTTTAATTTTACTTCTAACGTGTTTGCATTAAGTTCGTTTGCGTGTTGTTTAATATTGTTATTATTAAAATATTTAATAATCCTATTCTAACTTTCGTCCATAAAAGTGGAAACCTTAGTGTAAGACGGTGTAGTAAAATTAGTTACCTTAATCGTCCTGTCGTTAAAGATAACTTATTTAATTTTTTCTGCAAAGTCAATAATAAACACTGCTCAAAATAATTAAATACTTTTTGAAGTCGTGACTAAATTTATTGAAACCAGCTGTACATGCCAAGCTTCCTAACTTTAGCTTAAACCGTTCAGAATTGCAAAAAAATATTTTGACACTCTAACCTTAGTTTTCGACTGAGGCAATTTGGGATCTGTTAATAGGTCAGGTGTTGGTAGGATCATTAGTAACCGATTAAAACAGATGTAAAATTTTCATCAAAAAGCCACGGAGGCTAAATTTTGACGCTATGGCCCTGGTCTAAAAGCCGATACAGTATATATCAAGTACTATGCGTCAATCTTTCAACAAACTAATTAAATTACTAAAAAATTTACCGTAATAAGCTTAAGAGAAAGTACGCGAAATTGGTATTCCGTAAAAATAATTGAGATAAAAGTAAAGCCAAGTTCTCCAATACAAATTTCAAAATGAAAGGTTTTTGCTAGTTTGGAAATGCTTTTCAAACTTGGCTATTACAGCTAAACTTCTTTATGTTCAATTTAGCACTGTGCCTAAGGGTCATTTGCAGCCGTAATAGCCAAGTTTAGAAAAAGATTTATAAACTAGTAAGAACCTTTCATTTTGAAATTTGTATTGGAGAACTTGGCTTTATTTTATCTCAATTCTTTTTGCCGAATACCACTTTCGCGTACTTGGCTTTTTTTATATAAAATGTTTTTGTTATGATTTTACTCCTTTTTTAAAGGATTTGGATAATATTTAGGTTTTAAAGTAGTAAAATATGCGGAGTATTGTTCAAAACCTTTGCACTGTCTTATTAAACATTTTTAGGTTTTTTTTTAAATTTTCCTATGGTTTTATCATAGTTCCTATCAGCCTTCTAAAGCTCAGCTCTCTAGTGTTCCTGGAAGTAGGCAATGTTAATTTTACATAATGTCACATTTATAGGAGGAGGGGGGTAAATTAAAATTTTGATGTTGTTAAATTTTTTCCATAGTTTTATCATAGTTCCTATCAGTTTTCCAAAGCTCAGCTTCCTAGTGTTCCTGGAAGTAGGCAATGTTAATTTTATATAACTTTACATTTATAGTGGAGGAAAGTTAATTAAAATTATGATGTTTTAATATTTTTTTCTATAGTTTTATCATAGTTCCTATGTGTTCTTACTTTTATAAAATTTTACATTTATAGGGAAGGGAAACAAATTAAATTTTGGGATTTTTTTATTTTTTCCTACACTTTTATCATATTTCCTATCAGTCTGCCAAGGCTCAGCTCCCTAGCGTTTCCGGAAGTGGGCAATGTTACTTTTATATAAATTTACATTTATAGGGGAGGGATGTAAATTAAAAAATATTGGTGTTTTTAAATTTTTTCCTACAGTTTTATCTTGATGCCTTTCAGTCTTAAAAATCTGAGCTCTCTAGGGTTTCTGGAAGTGGGCAATGTTAATTTTACAAAAATTTACATTTATAGGGGAGGGAAGTAAATTAGAATTTTTGAGTGTTTAAATTTTTTTCTATAATTTTATCATAGTTACTATCGGCCTTCTAAAGCTCAGCTCTCTAGCGTTTCTGGAAGTGGGCAGTGTTCATTTTACATAACTTTACATTTATATGGGAGGGAAAAAAATTATAATTTTAGTGTTTTTAAATTTTTTGCTATAGTTTTATCAGAGTTCCTATCAGTCTGCCAAAGCTCAGCTCTCTAGCATTTCTTTTACATAACTTTACATGTATGGGGAGTAAATGAGAATTTTGGGGTTTTTTGATTTTTTCCAGGTGTTTGGTCATAATTTCTATCAGTCTGCCAAATTTCAGATTTGTAGCATGTCTGGACGTACAGTAGAATTTTGATGATCTATACACGAGTGAGTGAGTGAGTGAGTGGCAATTTCGCCGTTTTTTGAAATTTCGTAACTACTTTACTACTTTATGGAATTCCATAAAACTCATCCCGAAATAAAGTTTTAGATAGGTTAAATATCGGCTGAAATGTTTCAAGTAAAGATGGTGAGGTGAACTTGGCGAGGCACTGCCGTGTCCTCAGATTTAGCTTTTATTTAAGGAAGCAAAAATATTTCAGGTTAGGCTTTGGTTTAATTAAATTTAGAATTTATGTTACTTGCCAGGGAGTATGCTGGTAAATACTTTAAGTTCAAATATGTATCTTTGTAATGTATCTATTTGTTATATTTAGTACTTGCCAAAGAAAATCCGAAATCCAAGCCAAATCGACCTTTAAGTAGCGATTGTTATCCGTCATCAGAAATAACATGTATGGCACTAGGGGTAAGGTCACTAGATCACGAAGTTCCATCTAAAGGCACCGACATGGATCTTTACTTTTCTAAAAACCTCGTAAACTCCTGGATACACATTCGCGTAGATTTTTTTAAAAAATAATGTAATTTTTTGTCAAATCATTTTGGTCTTTTGTCATTACCAAGAGCAAAAATAAAATTTTGATATAACCTTCGAGCATATATTAAGATAGGTATGTACCATAGAAAAAAGAATATTCAATTATTTTTACCAATATAGCCCGCGCAGCAATAGCTCCTTAGTTTCGACGAATTTTTCTTTTTTTGAGATAACACCAAAAATGTGTTATTTGGGTGTATTTTGACCTATCTTAGCAATATTATTCTGATGTCTATCTCTGTGTGTGTGTGTATATGTCCGTCCATAACACGATAGCTCCTAAACCGCTGAACCGATTTTCATAAAATTTTCAAGTAAAATATTGTTCGACACTGTAACAAGCTTATTAGGTTTTGATCACAATCCATTAATGCTAATGAAAGGTTTTTGACAACTAAAATTTTAAAAAAATTCTAACTTTTTAACGAAGTAGTGCATCAATATGGGATTTTCGGAATATAGTAGATTGCATTGGCTCAATAATTTGTGTTATAACTATTTCTGAGATATTTACAAAAACAGTTTACAAGGCTGGTATATTTATTTATGGATATATTGCCTCGTTTTTAATTAAAAAAGATAACAAATAAAAATATCCGTTGTTTGTTGTGTACCCTATAAAAAAAATGGATAAAAAAAAATGAATCCATTTTCTATCCGCTTTTTGAAATCCTTTTTCTGACCTTTGGGGGATAGAAAGTGTATAGTGTATTAAAATGGATAACAAATTTTTAATTCATTTCAATACAGATCCTGGCATACAAAATAAATCCATTTTGAAACATTCTATCCTTTTGTATACACTTTTTGGCATTCAAAGTAAATCCATTTCAATACACGTTTTGGCATTCAAAAGGAATCCATTTCTATGTCATTAAGGGGATTTATTTATAATCCCCTTTAATCCATAAAATCTTTAACCTTTTGAATCCCCTTTTAAGAATAGAGAATGAATACATTTTAATACCTTCGAGATCTACATTTTCAATCCTTTCTTATCCAAAAAAAGGATTTCAAAAAGCGTATGCAATTAGCATTAAAAAGTATATAAACATTCAATCCATTTCAATACACTTTTTGGCCTTCAAAAGGAATCCATTTCTATGTCATTAAGGGGATTTATTTTTAATCCCCTTTAATCCATAAAATCTTTAACCTTTTGAATCCCCTTTTAAGAATAGGGAATGAATACATTTTAATACCTTCGAGATCTACATTTTCAATCCTTTCTTATTCAAAAAAAGGATTTCAAAAAGCGTATGCAATTAGCATTAAAAAGTATATAAACATTCCATCCATTTCAGTACACTTTGTGGCATTCAAAAGGAATCCCTTTCTATCTCATTAAGGGTTTTTATTTTCAATCCCCTGCAATCCATAAACTACTTATCCTTTTAAATCCCCTTTTAAGTATGCAGAATGAATACATTTTAATACCTCCTAGATCTACATTTTCAATCCTTTCTTATCCAAAAAAAGGATTTGAAAAGGCGTATTAAATTGGCATTAAAAAGTATACAAACATTTCGTCCATTTCAATATACTTTGTGACATTCAAAAGGAATCCATTTCAATCCCAATAAGGGTTGTTATTTTGAATTCTCTTCAATCCATAAACTATTTATCCTTTTAAGTCCCCTTTTAAGTATACAGAATTAATACATTTTAATACCTCCAAAATTCACATTTTCAATTCTTTCTTAACCGTAAAAATAATTTGAAATGGCGTATTAAATTGTCATTAAAAAGTATATAAGCATTCCATCCCATTCAATACACTTTTTGGCATTCAAAAGGAATCCATTTCTATGTCATTAAGGGGATTTATTTTTAATCCCCTTCAGGTTTTCGTCCGGGTTTTAGCACAGCTTCAACTCTTGTTAAAGTTTTGGATGATATTTTGGCTGCTATCGACAAAGGAGAAACTACGGCACTTGTGCTATTGGATTATAGTAAGGCTTTTGATACTATCCATCATAATTTGCTCTTCGCCAAACTTTTTTATTATGGTTTCCAATCAAAAAGTGGCAGATTTTTTTGTAACTATTTGGGCAAAAGATTCCAAAGAACTAGGGTGGACGGTAGAGACTCCAGACCTGTGAAGCTTAATCGTGGCCTACCACAGGGATCCATTTTGGGCCCTCTTCTCTTCATTATTTATATTAATGACATGAACAAGTGTGTAGAAGACTGCAGCTTAGACCAATATTGCGATGATACACAAGTATATAAGCCTTTTAATCGAACTAGTGCTCAAATGTCAATCACTATCTTAATTAAAAACCTAAACCTGATCCATGAGTATTCCACAGAAAATGGTCTTAAATTAAATCCAAATAAATCAGCTGTTATATATGTTGGCCCTTTGGCAGCCTGGTCCCGACAAAATTTTAATGTTTTGATAAATAATGTAAGGGTAAATGATGTGCTAGAGCAAAAAAATTTGGATGTAGTTTTTGATACCCAATTAAGATTTAGGACACAGGTTGCCAAAAAGCGTATATTTCTCTGAGGAATTTATATAAAAGTAAAGATATATTAAACAAAAAACTCAAACAAAATTTATGTGAAACCCTTGTGTTAAATAATTATATTATTAATATTAGGATTAGATTGTAGCCGAAAGACTCCTTTTTGATTTGATTAAAGGTTTTGGTGAAACAAAATTGTCTTCAATATTTTGTGATTTTTTTTCATATTAGGATTAGATTGTAGCCGAAAGACTCCTTTTTGATTTGATTAAAGGTTTTGGTGAAACAAAATTGTCTTCAATATTTTGTGATTTTTTTTCGTTTATACCTCAAATTGCGTGGTTTGGGTTATTCTGCTAGACTATTAAGGGGGGTTGAGGGATCATATTAGGATCAGATTGTGGCCGAAAGACTCCTTTTTGATTTGATTAAAGGTTTTGGTGAAACAAAATTTTCTTCAATATTTTCCCCCCCTGTCACATTGCAACTACTGCAACTTTGTTTACGGCCCCTGTCTTGATGGATCAAGTAAATATAGGTTACAAAAAGTTCAAAACTCTTGTATACGATTCGTGTATGGGCTGAGGAGGCGTGATCACGTTCGTCAAAAACTAAAGGACCTAAAATGGCTCAATATGCAAAATAGGGAAAAGTTGCATTTTAGTTGTTTTTTACATAAGCTTTTACAGCGAGAGAAACCATTTTATCTTATTAAAAAACTTAATATTGGAACCACTAGACATAGTCGCAATACTCGCACTGTGGGAGGATATGACACACCACCGCATCGTACGGCAACTTTTCAGCGAAGTTTTTCGTATTGTGCACCAAAAATAATAAATAGCTTAAAAATATTTGATAAAAAAGACATATCATCACCATGTTATAAATCTGCATTAAAAAGACAACTATTGGAAAGCCAAAATTTGGAATGAAACTAGCAATAAATACTATTATGGCAAGTTTAGGTTGTTTTATGTTTTTTTCTCTATAATAATAATAATAATAAAATTGTTATTTATTTTTTTTTCTTTAACAATTACGAAATTAGAATTTAATAATCATACTTATTAGATAATTATTATTTACTTGTAATATTTTGTAATATTCTTTTACTGTAAATTTTTTTTTCTCTTTCTCGGTTAAGTAAACAGCAATGCTGCCCTTCGCCGAGATTAAAATAAAGGCCTTTTTATTTATTTATTTATTATTTAATCCATAAAATCTTTAACCTTTTGAATCCCCTTTCAAGAATAGAGAATGAATACATTTTAATACCTTCGAGATCTACATTTTCAATCCTTTCTTATCCAAAAAAAGGATTTCAAAAAGCGTATGCAAATAGCATTAAAAAGTATATAAACTTTCCATTCATTTCAATACACTTTGTGGCATTCAAAAGGAATCCCTTTCTATCTCAGTAAGGGTTTTTATTTTTAATCCTCTGCAATCCATAAACTACTTATCCTTTTAAATCCCCTTTTAAGTATGCAGAATGAATACATTTTAATACCTCCTAGATCTACATTTTCAATCCTTTCTTATCCAAAAAAAGGATTTGGAAAGGCGTATTTAATTGGCATTAAAAAGTTGTGACATTCAAAAGGAATCCATTTCTATCCCATTAAGGGTTGCTATTTTGGATTCTCTTCAATCCATAAACTATTTATCCTTTTAAGTCCCCTTTTAAGTATACATAATTAATACATTTTAATACCTCCAAAAGTCACATTTTCAATTCTTTCTTATCCGAAAAAAGGATTTGAAAAGGCGAATTAAATTGTCATTAAAAAGTATATAAACATTCCATCCATTTCAATACACTTTTTGGCATTCAAAAGGAATCCTTTTCTATCTCATTAAGGCTTTTTATTTTGAATCCCCTACAATCCCAAAACTACTTATCCTTTTAAATCCCCTTTTAAGTATGCAGAATGAATACATTTTAATACCTCCTAGATCTACATTTTCAATCCTTTCTTATCCAAAAAAAGGATCTGAAAAGGCGTATTAAATGGGCATTAAAAAGTATACAAACATTTTATCCATTTCAATACACTTTGTGACATTCAAAAGAAATTCATTTCTATCCCATTAAGGGTTTTTAATTTGAATTATCTCCAATCCATAAACTATTTATCCTTTTAAGTCCCTTTTTATGTATACAGAATTAATACATTTTAATACCTCCGAAATTCATATTTTCAATTCTTTCTTATCCAAAAAAAGGTTTTGAAAAAGCGTATTAAATTGTCATTAAAAGTATAAAAATATTCCATCCATTTTAATACACTTTTTGGCATTCAAAAGGAATCCATTTGTATGTCATTAAGGGATTTTATGTTTAATCCCCTTTAATCCATAAAATCTTTATTCTTTTGAATCCCCTTTCAAGTATACAGAATGTATACATTTAATCCATTTCAATACACATTGTGGCAATCAAAAGGAATCCCCTTCTATCTCATTAAGGGTTTTTATTTTTAATCCCCTCCGATCCATTAAGTAATTATCCTTTTAAATCCCCTTTTAAGTATGCAGAAAGAATACATTTAAATACCTCCTAGATCTACATTTTCAATCCTTTCTTATCCAAAAAAAGGATTTGAAAAGGCGTGTTAATTTGGCATTAAAAAGTATACAAACATTTCATCCATTTCAATACACTTTAAGGGTTTTTAATTTGAATTATCTCCAATCCATAAACTATTTATCCTTTTAAGTCCCTTTTTAAGTATACAGAATTAATACATTTTAATACCTCCGAAATTCACATTTTCAATTCTTTCTTATCCAAAAAAAGGTTTTGAGAAAGCATATTAAAAGTCATTAAAAGTATAAAAATATTCCATCCATTTTAATACACTTTTTGGCATTCAAAAGGAATCCATTTCTATGTCATTAAGGGGTTTTATGTTTAATCCCCTTTAATCCATAAAATCTTTATCCTTTTGAATCCCCTTTCATGTATACAGAATGTATACATTTGATCCATTTCAATACACTTTGTGGCATTCAAAAGGAATCCCTTTCTATCTCATTAAGGGTTTTTATTTTTAATCCTCTCCAATCAAATGTTTTTACTTATCCTTTTAAATCCCCTTTTAAGTATGCAGAATTAATACATTTTAATACCTCCTAGATCTACATTTTCAAGCGATTCTTATCTAAAAAAAGGATTTAAAGGCGTATTAAATTGGCATTAAAAAGTATACAAACATTTCATCCATTTCAATACACTTTGTGACATTCAAAAGGAATCCATTTCTATTTCATTATTATTGGGTTGTTATTTTAAATTCTCTTTAATCCATAAACTATTTATCGTTTTAAGTCCCCTTTTAAGTATACAGAATTAATACATTTGAATACCTCCAAAATTCACATTTTCAATTCTTTCTTATCCGAAAAAAGGATTTGAAAAGGCGTATTAAATTGTCATTAAAAAGTATATAAACATTCCATTCATTTTAATACACTTTTTGGCGTTCAAAAGAATCCATTTCTATGTCATTAAGGGGATTTATTTTTAATCCCCTTTAATCCATAAAATCTTTAACCTTTTGAATCCCCTTTCAAGAATACAGAATGAATACATTTTAATACCTTCGAGATCTACATTTTCAATCCTTTCTTATTCAAAAAAAGGATTTCAAAAAGCGTATGCAATTAGCATTAAAAAGTATATAAACATTCCATCCATTTTAATACACTTTGTGGAATTCAAAAGTTGAATTGTTATTTTGAATCCCCTTCAATCCGTAAACTACTTATCCTTTTAAATCCCCTTTTAAGTATAAAGAATAAATACATTTTAATACCTCCTAGATCTACATTTTGAATCCTTTCTTATCCAAAAAAAGGATTTGAAAAGGCGTATTAAATTGGCATTAAAAAGTATACAAACATTTCATACATTTCAATACACTTTGTAACATTTAAAAGGAATCCATTTCTATCCCATTAAGGGTTTTTACTTTGAATTCTCTCCAATCCGTAGACCATTTATCCGTTTAAGTCCCCTTTTAAGTATACAGAATTAATACATTTTAATACCTCTCAAATTCACATTTTCAATTCTTTCTTATCCAAAAAAAAAGGATTTGAAAAGGTGTATTAAATTTTCATTAAAAAGTATAAAAATATTCCATTCATTTGAATACACTTTTTGGCATTCAAAAGAAATCCATGTCTATGTCATTAAGGGGTTTTATATTTAATCCCCTTTAATCCATAAAATCTTTATCCTTTTGAATCCCCTTTCATGTATACAGAATGAATACATTTCATCCATTTCAATACACTTTGTGGCATTCAAAAGGAATCCCTTTTTATCCCATTAAGGGTTCTTATTTTGAATTCTCTTCAATCCATAAACTATTTATCCTTTTAAGTCCCCTTTTAAGTATACAGAATTATAACATTTTAATACGTCCGAAATTCACATTTTCAATTCTTTCTTATCCGAAAAAAGGATTTGAAAAGGCGTATTAAGTTGTCATTAAAAAGTATATAAACATTCCATCCATTTCAATACACTTTGTGTCATTCAAAAAGAATCCATTTCTATACCATTAAGGGTTTTTTTAATCCCCTTCAATCCATAAAATAATTATCCTTTTGAATCCTCTTCCAAGTATACAGAATAAATACATTTTAATATCTCCGAAATTTACATTTTCAATCCTGTCTTATCCATCCATTAGGGGGTTTTATTTTTATCCCCTTTAATCCATAAAATCTTTAACCTTTTGAATCCCCTTTCAAGAATACCGAATGAATACATTTTAATACCTTCGAGATCTACATTTTTAATCCTCCCTTATCCAAAAAAAGGATTTCAAAAAGCGTATGCAATTAGCATTAAAAAGTATATAAACATTTTGTTTTTAGGTACTGAGGGCAATTTTTATTTTTTAATTTCTAGCTTATTTTATCGGGCAGCATTTGGTCAATTAAGCCAGGCCAATCTTACTCGTCTCTTGATTTCAGCTGTTTGATTTTCTTTTTTTAGTTTAATAATTTGCCCAAGTATATATATTTCTTTACTTGTTCTATTTTCTCTTGGTTTATTCTGATCGTGATATCTTCATCTGTGTTTGTTATGATTTTAGTATTCTGCCGTCCCACAGAAAAACACCGTATGTTGAATTTTTTTTAAAAGAGATTTTGAGTTTTTCAGGTTTTCAATGACAAAAATTTTCGATTTTTGCAAAAAAAAAATATTTTACAAAAACTTTAAAAAAAAATAAATAAATAGAACTAAATGATTTTAACGTATCTAAAACAAAACATCATATTACATGGTATGAAAGCCGTAAGTGCAAAAGAATAATGTATGTGCCTAGGTAATTGGAAAATGACAAAGTAAAAAAGCCGTATGTCTAACGAATTTCTTAACTTACTATTTATGCCTAGCAATCATTACAGCTTTATGCTTTAGTTACTTATTCTATCGTATGTTTTAACATACGATTTTTTTGCCTAGCAAATAAAGCAAACAATACAGAAATTATTTAAGCATAAGTAACGTATGTTCTAACATACGGTGTTGTTATTTAGCAAAGAAGAACAATTTAGAACAACACTTAGGGTATCTTTTAACATGCGGTATTCTTACCTAGCAATGGAGAGTAGACTATTTTAGCCCGCAAAAATATCCGCACGTATGAAAAAACATACGGTGTTCTAACCTAGTTGTATGCATTACGTCAAAAAAGCTCAGTTGTTTTGTATTTCTCCAGGTTTTTGCTAATTTCGGAACCAAAATTAGAATGGTTCTTCAGGTCATAAATAATAGTTTAAAATACGATTTAGAGAAACATATTAGTTCTTCAACAAGTGCGACCAGAAATGATACCTCCAGGATCAGTGATATTAACGATGTATCGATAAATGACATGATATTACTTGATGAAAACATGCAGCCTTTGATATCACAGAGTTTCATGGATGAAAATGCTGTAGACATCAGTTGATCATGATGTCTATGGGCTGATAACTGCAGCGTCCAAAACAAAAACTGGAGTTTTTTGAGCATCCTAATTTACGGTATTAACTCTGACCACATTGCTGCTGAAAAAATAACGATTAAATATGTTGAAACCGGTCACACATTCATGACAGTTTTCATCATTTAGTGGAAAAAAGTTTGAAAGAAAACCCTAAGACCTATGATTTTCAAGATTTTGTAAATGCTGTACAGGACAGTACAGAAACTGCTTTATAAAAGAAATGCATTTCTTTGATTTGAAAAATTGACCCAACTTAACGACCAAGTACCAGTTACAAAAATAGACCTCTTTTAAAAGATATTTCGATTTTGGAAGCAAGAAGAAGATCTAAATGTTTGTATTACAAGACGTCTTTCAAAGATAAAGACTATCAAGAATTAAATATAATTTCCAAAAAAAACACAACTTTAAAAGATCCTGAAAATCACAAGACCGATCGTGGAATTTCTGCTGAAAGAAAAAATCAAATTCTCACAAACTTATCCTCGATAATGCCAAAACATAAAATATCATTCTGGCAGAACCTTGCTGAAAGCAATTCTCAAAATCTAATGACAGTAGTTGATAACGATTAAATGACGTTATTTTTTTGTGGTTTGTTTTTTAAACTTGTAATGCAATACTTTGTGCAATTTTTATAATAAAAGATTAGCCTTATCAAACTTACTGTGTAGTTCAAATAATTTTCCTTCAAACCACAAATTAAACAAATTGATAACACCGTATGTCGGAACATACGGTTAAAATGTACTAGCATTGCAACTTATTTTTGTTTTCTAAATTAGCGGATGTTAAAATTTTTAACTTACGGTATCCATGATTAGGAAAGAAAATAATTTTGCTAAGAAATAGTAAGCTATGTTTAAAAAAAAACCTTTTTTTCATTACTTAAGTAAATTTATTAAAAACTAGTAATTAGTTTGGTAAAATACACTATTAGGTCCATACGTTACATAAACTTTATAAAAATGTATGCTCCGTTTCAAAATTATTTGACTTTTAAGTCAATTTCCTTTGGTCAAATTTTTAATGTCATTTTCTAGAAAGTGGAAATCCTAACATACGGTGTGTTTCTGAGGGACGGCAGTATTAGTGTAGCTCATATTTGAGCCTATAATTTTAGCTGCTGCTGCTTCCAGTATTTTAATCAGCTCTTTTTTCTTGTCTGTTATTAAGGCGATATCATCAGCACATCTTAGGTGGTTCAAGTACTGTCCGTTTACTTTGATGCCTATTTCTTTTCAATCTAAGTTTTTAAAAATATCTTCTAGGGCCTGATTAAATAGGTTCGGGGATATTGTGTCACCCTGGCTCACACCTCTTATTATGCGGATTGGCTTGGTTCCTTCGTGAATCTTGATTGATGTTGTTGCTTCGCTATATATATTGGCTATTAAATCTGTGTATCGGTGATCTATTGGTTATTAATTAAAGATGCTATTACTGCCCAATGCTTAATGCTATCGAAAGCTTTTTAAAAGACTATAAAAGCAATATATAGTGGAATATTTTATTCTTGGCTCGTTCAATTAGGATTTCCGTGGCTAATAGGTGGTCAACTGTACTAAAACATTTTCTATAGCCTGCTTGTTCTTTTGACTGATATCCATTAGATTTTTTTGTTAAAGTCTATCTGTTAATATTTTTGTGAGAAACTTATAAATTACATTCAGGAGTGTTAAAGATCAATAGTTTTTAGGTCTGCACTATCGCCTTTTTTGTGTAGAATAATGGTTATGGATTCTTTCCTGTTGTTTGGGATTATTTTTTTTTTAGTATTTATTTTTAGTTTTAATAGACTAGGCCACGCGTTGTGCTCTAATACAAAGAAGTAAATCATGTCAATATGCCACTTTTTTATTTTAGATTAAATAAAAACGATCGTTTTAAGATTATTCTTCTGATACTTTTAATAACTAAATCTTCAAGTATTTATTTTTTTGCAATCTTATAGTAGGCAAAAAATGATTTTTTTGCGACTAATCTATTTAGTAAGCTGGTGTCAGAAAAGAATTTAGGGGAAGATAACCACAAAATGGCCGACTGACGGTTGTCAACATCAAATTCGACTGCGCACTCGTCTAAGAGCCTCTCTTCCCCTTCCATATCTCTGCTCTAAATTAAGCTAGAACAATGACCTAAATATACTATTCAGTTTGTTACATTGAAATATATGTATGTCGTTCTGTACTCGAGTTTTATTGTCAAGTTGCAAAGTATTCACAGTCTGTTTCTGATTTTTGATTCGCAGCACGATATCCGCAATAGCTACTTTTCCTGCATTGTATTGAGATTATAATGATTTGTTTCTATCCATTTTCACGCTTATGCAATTAGGGCATATTTGTTTGTGCATGTAATTAGCGCAGTTTTATAGTTAATTTATTGTGTTATTTTTACGCTTAAGTCATTTGTGCACACTGACGTTGAATTTTAAGCCAATATCTTATCTTTCTAGATTTACCCATGTCAAATTCACAGGCATTTCACATATATTTCACCGATTTGTTTCGTTTGGTTAAGATTTTACAACATCTGTTTCAATCGATTATTAATGATCCCACCAACACTGCCTGACATGTTAACAGACCCAAAAATATCTCAGTCAAAAAGTAAGGTTAGGCTGCCAGAATACTTTTTCAATTAGATTATGCCTTATATCTTCTAAACTATTGCACCTGCACAACTATGTCTTAACAATTTGGTAGCTCATACAATTAGCCATAGGTCTACTAGTTGTTAACGAGGCCCCCTAGGTAAGGGCAGAGAGTTTTGAAAGTTATAATAAAAAAAACTTAATTGACTAATACGCTGCCCTATGTCAGCAAATTTTTAGCAAACAGTTGCGGTTGACAACTTTTATATGCTTCATACTTTAGCCCCAGCTCCTAGGGGCTGTAAGGGGCCAACATCTTTTTTTTACCCCACCGCGAAATCTAGTAATTACCCTTTTAAGAAATTTTATTTGGTGGTTAACATGTTATAAAATACAAAAATTTGCATCTTTTGGGGATGGCCGCTACATAGGGGTTATAAATCTGAGGGCACGGCTCGGCTGTGCCTCGCCAAGTTCGCACGCCGTACCATCTTTTCTTGAAACATTTCAGCCGATATTTGACCTATCTAAACTCTACTTCGGAATGAGCTACGAATCTCAAACGTTGCACAGGCGTAGATCTTCATGGAGTTAACAACCCCTCCAAGTTTTATGGAATTCAATGAAGTAGTAAAGTAGTTACGAAATTTCAAAAAACGTCGTAATTGCCACTCACTCACTCACTCATGTATATATCATCAAAATTCTACTGTACTTCCAGACATGCTACAAAGCTGAAATATGGTAGACAGATAGAAATTATGACCAAACCCCTGGAAAAAAAACCCCAAAATTCTAATTAGCTCCCTTCCCCTATACATGTAAAGTTATGTTAAAGAAATGCTAAAGAGCTGAGCTTTGGCAGACTGATAGGAACTGTGATAAAACTATAGGAAAAAATTAAAACACCCCAAAATTCTAATTTACTTTTCTCCCCTATAACTGTAAAGTTTTGTAAAAGTTACATTGCCCACTTCCAGACACGCTAGAAAGCTGAACTTTGGAAGGCAGATAGTACCTATGATAAAGCTATAGAAAAAAATTAAAACACCCCAAAATTCTAATTTTTTCCCTCACCTATAAATGTAAAGTTATGTAAAATTAACACTGCCCACTTCCAGAAATGCTGGAGAGCTTAGCTTTTTAAGACTGAAAGACACTATGATAAAACTATAGGAAAAAATGTAAAAACACCAACATTTTAATTTACTTCCCTCTCCTATAAATGGGTGTCATAGTTAAACAATTATACTAGCGGCACTTTCTGCCAAAAAATGCTGAGCATCTTTGGGAAGGTATTTTAAATATTTGGGAAAGTCTTGCTGAACCGGAAGATTTTACAAACCCCTTTTATGGATCTATGAATCATAGACTCCAAAAGGTTATCGATGCAAATGGTGACTTGACCAAGTATTAGTTTTTAGTTGTGTAAATGGTGTAAATAGATGTGTATATTTTTTTACTTTTAATAGCGTTCTCATATTAGGTATTTTAATTTTACTTCTAACGTGTTTGCATTAAGTTCGTTTGCGTGTTGTTTATTATTGTTATTATTAAAATATTTAATAATCCTATTCTAACTTTTGTCCATAAAAGTGGAAACCTTAGTGTAAGACGGTGTAGTAAAATTAGTTACCTTAATCGTCCTGTCGTTAAAGATAACTTATTTAATTTTTTCTGCAAAGTCAATAATAAACAATGCTCAAAATAATTAAATAATTTTTGAAGTCGTGACTAAATTTATTGAAACCAGCTGTACATGCCAAGCTTCCTAACTTTAGCTTAAACCGTTCAGAATTGCAAAAAAATATTTTGACACTCTAACCTTAGTTTTCGACTGAGGCAATTTGGGATCTGTTAATAGGTCAGGTGTTGGTAGGATCATTAGTAACCCATTAAAACAGATGTAAAATTATCATCAAAAAGCCAACAAGACGCTAGCGCTACCAAGTCCACTTCCAATCCCTGGCTTCGCATGCGTAGATTTACCAATATTATTTACCTCATGTATTAGAATCGATGTACAGGGTGATTTTCACTTGAATGATTCTAACCACATGAAAATAGAAAGTTTCAAAAACCTAACCTAACCAAACCTAATCAGATCTAACCGAACCGAACCAAAGCAAACTAAACCAATATTTAAAAAAAAAAAACTTTCCTGACTTCCTACCTGGGATGCTAGAGGATGTGAATCCGAACCGGACCGTACCGAACCGAACCTATCCAAACCTAACCCTACCCAACTAAACCTAATTAGCAGTACGTGTTGTAGTTTAGTTTGGTTAGGTTAGGTTTGGTTCAGTTTAGTTAGGTTCGGTTTGGTTCGGTTCGGATTCACATCCTCTAGGATCCCGGGCAGGAAGTCAGGAAAGTTTTTTTTTTTTGAAAAAAATTTTTGGTTCAGTTTCCTTCGGTTCGGTTAGATTTGATTAGGTTTTGTTAGGTTAGGTTTTTGAAACTTTCTATTTTCATGTGGTTAGAATCATTCAAGTGAAAATCACCCTGTATGCATCTATTCTAAGACATGAGGTAAATAATATTGGTAGATCTGCGCTTGCGAAGCCAGGGATTGAAAGTGGACTTGGTAGCGCTAGCGTCTTGTAAAAAGCCACGGAGGCTAAATTTTGACCCTATGGCCCTGGTCTAAAAGCCGATACAGTATATATCAAGTACTATGCGTCAATCTTTTAACAAACTAATTAAATTACTAAAAAATCTACCGTAATAAGCTTAAGAGAAAATTAATTTTTATTGCAGTCATAAAAGGTAGAATTAAAATAATTATAACAAAAACATTTCATGTAAAAAAAGCCAAGTATGCGAAATTGGTATTCCGTAAAAATAATTGAGATAAAAGTAAAGCCAAGTTCTTCAATACAAATTTCAAAATGAAAGGTTTTTGCTAGTTTGGAAATGCTTTTCAAACTTGGCTATTACAGCTAAACTTCTTTATGTTCAATTTAGCACTGTGCCTAAGAGTCATTTGCAGCCGTAATAGCCAAGTTTAGAAAAAGATTTCTAAACTAGTAAGAACCTTTCATTTTGAAATTTGTATTGGAGAACTTGGCTTTATTTTATCTCAATTCTTTTTGCCGAATACCACTTTCGCGTACTTGGCTTTTTTTATATAAAATGTTTTTGTTATGATTTCACTCCTTTTTTAAATGATTTAGATAATATTTAAGTTTTAAAGTAGTAAAATATGCGGAGTATTTTTCAAAACCTTTGCACTGTCTTATTAAAAATTTTTAGGTTTTTTTTTTAATTTTCCTATGGTTTTATCATAGTTCCTATCAGCCTTCTAAAGCTCAGCTCTCTAGTGTTCCTGGAAGTAGGCAATGTTAATTTTATTTAACTTTACATTTATAGGGGAGGAAGGTAAATTAAAATTATGATGTTTTAATATTTTTTTCTATAGTTTTATCATAGTTCCTATGAGTTCCTACTTTTATATAATTTTATATTTATAGGGAAGGGAAACAAATTAAATTTTGGGATTTTTTTATTTTTTCCTACAGTTTTATCATATTTCCTATCAGTCTGCCAAGGCTCAGCTCCCTAGCGTTTCCGGAAGTGGGCAATGTTACTTTTATATAAATTTACATTTATAGGGGAGGAAAGTAAATTAAAATATTGGTGTTTTTAAATTTTTTCCTACAGGTTTATCTTGATGCCTTTCAGTCTTAAAAATCTGAGCTCTCTAGGGTTTCTGGAAGTGGGCAATGTTAATTTTACAAAAATTTACATTTATAGGGGAGGGAAGTAAATTAGAATTTTTGAGTGTTTTAATTTTTTTCTATAATTTTATCATAGTTACTATCGGCCTTCTAAAGCTCAGCTCTCTAGCGTTTCTGGAAGTGGGCAGTGTTCATTTTACATAACTTTACATTTATATGGGAGGGAAGAAAATTATAACTTTAGTGTTTTTAAATTTTTTGCTATAGTTTTATCATAGTTCCTATTAGTCTGCCAAAGCTCAGCTCTCTAGCATTTCTTTTACATAACTTTACATGTATGGGGAGTAAATGAGAATTTTGGGGTTTTTTGATTTTTTCCAGGGGTTTGGTCATAATTTCTATCAGTCTGCCAAATTTCAGATTTGTAGCATGTCTGGACGTACAGTAGAATTTTGATGATCTATACACGAGTGAGTGAGTGAGTGAGTGGCAATTTCGACGTTTTTTGAAATTTCGAAATGAACTACTTTACTACTTTATGGAATTCCATAAAACTCATTCCGAAGTAAAGTTTTAGATAGGTTAAATATCGGCTGAAATGTTTCAAGTAAAGATGGTAAGGTGAACTTGGCGAGGCACTGCCGTGTCCTCAGATTTAGCTTTTATTTAAGGAAGCAAAAATATTTCAGGTTAGGCTTTGGTTTAATTAAATTTAGAATTTATGTTACTTGCCAGGGAGTATGCTGGTAAATAATTCAAGTTCAAACATGTATCTTTGTAATGTATCTATTTGTTATATTTAGTACTTGCCAAAGAAAATCCGAAATCCAAGCCAAATCGACCATTAAGTAGCGATTGTTATCCGTCATCAGAAATAACATGTATGGCACTAGGGGTAAGGTCACTAGATCACGAAGTTCCATCTAAAGGCACCGACATGGATCTTTACTTTTCTAAAAACCTCGTAAACTCCTGGATACACATTCGCGTAGATTTTTTTAAAAAATAATGTAATTTTTTGTCAAATCATTTTGGTCTTTTGTCATTACCAAGAGCAAAAATATAACCTTCGAGCATATATTAAGATAGGTATGTACCATAGAAAAAAGAATATTCAATTATTTTTACCAATATAGCCCGCGCAGCAATAGCTAGAGGAGGTATTAGTTTCGACGAATTTTTCTTTTTTTGAGATTACACCAAAAATGTGTTATTTGGGTGTATTTTGTCCTATCTTAGCAATATTATTCTGATGTCTATCTCTGTGTGTGTGTGTGTATATGTCCGTCCGTAACACGATAGCTCCTAAACCGCTGAACCGATTTTCATAAAATTTTCAAGTAAAATATTGATCGACACCGTAACAAGCTTATTAGGTTTTGATCACAATCCATTAATGCTAATGAAAGTTTTTTGACAACTAAAATTTTTTAAAAATTCTAACTTTTTAACGAAGTAGTGCATCAATATGGGATTTTCGGAATATAGTAGATTGCATTTGGCTCAATAATTTGTGTTATAACTATTTCTGAGATATTTACAAAAACAGTTTACAAGGCTGATATATTTATTTATGAATATATTGCCTCGTTTTTAATTAAAAAAGATAACAAATAAAAATATCCGTTGTTTGTTGTGTACCCTATAAAAAAAAATGGATAAAAAAGGATTAAATCCATTTTCTATCCGCTTTTTGAAATCCTTTTTCTGACCTTTGGGGGATAGAAAGTGTTAAGTATTAAAATGGATAACAAATTTTTAATTCATTTCAATACAGATCCTGGCATTCAAAATAAATCCATTTTGAAACATTGTATCCTTTTGTATACACTTTTTGGCATTCAAAGTAAATCCATTTCAATACACGTTTTGGCATTCAAAAGGAATCCATTTCTATGACATTAAGGGGATTTATTTATAATCCCCTTTAATCCATAAAATCTTTAACCTTTTGAATCCCCTTTTAAGAATAGAGAATGAATACATTTTAACACCTTCGAGATCTACATTTTCAATCCTTTCTTATCCAAAAAAATTATTTCAAAAAGCGTATGCAATTAGCATTAAAAAGTATATAAACATTCAATCCATTTCAATACACTTTTTGGCATTCAAAAGGAATCCATTTCTATGTCATTAAGGGGATTTATTTTTAATCCCCTTTAATCCATAAAATCTTTAACCTTTTGAATCCCCTTTTAAGAATAGAGATTGAATACATTTTAATACCTTCGAGATCTACATTTTCAATCCTTTCTGATCCAAAAAAGATTTCAAGAAGCGTATGCAATTAGCACTAAAAAGTATATAAATATTCCATCCATTTCAATACACTTTGTGGTATTCAAAAGGAATGCATTTCTATGTCATTAAGGGGATTTATTTTTAATCCCCTTTAATCCATAAAATCTTTAACCTTTTCAATCCCCTTTTAAGAATAGGGAATGAATACATTTTAATACCTTCGAGATCTACATTTTCAATCCTTTCGTATCCAAAAAAAGGATTTCAAAAAGCGTATGCAATTAGCATTAAAAAGTATATAAACATTCCATCCATTTCAATACACTCTGTGGCATTCATAAGGAATCCCTTTCTATCTCATTAAAGGTTTTTATTTTCAATCCCCTGCAATCCATAAACTACTTATCCTTTTAAATCCCCTTTTAAGTATACAGAATTAATACATTTTAATACCTCCAAAATTCACATTTTCAATTCTTTCTTATCCGTAAAAATAATTTGAAATGGCGTATTAAATTGTCATTAAAAAGTATATAAACATTCCATCCAATTCAATACACTTTTTGGCATTCAAAAGGAATCCATTTTTATGTCATTAAGGGGATTTATTTTTAATCCCCCTTAATCCATAAAATCTTTAACCTTTTGAATCCCTTTTCAAGAATAGAGAATGAATACATTTTAATACCTTCGAGATCTACATTTTCAATCCTTTCTTATCCAAAAAAAGGATTTCAAAAAGCGTATGCAAATAGCATTAAAAAGTATATAAACATTCCATCCATTTCAATACACTTTGTGGCATTCAATAGGAATCCCTTTCTATCTCAGTAAGGGTTTTTATTTTTAATCCTTTGCAATCCATAAACTACTTATCCTTTTAAATCCCCTTTTAAGTATGCAGAATGAATACATTTTAATACCTCCTAGATCTACATTTTCAATCCTTTCTTTTCCAAAAAAAGGATTTGAAAAGGCGTATTAAATTGGCATTAAAAAGTATACAAACATTTCATCCATTTCAATACACTTTGTGACATTCAAAAGGAATCCATTTCTATCCCATTAAGGGTTGTTATTTTCAATTCTCTTCAATCCATAAACTATTTATCCTTTTAAGTCCCCTTTTAAGTATACATAATTAATACATTTTAATACCTCCAAAAAGTGACATTTTCAATTCTTTCTTATCCGAAAAAAGGATTTAAAAAGGCGAATTAAATTGTCATTAAAAAGTATATAAACATTCCATCCATTTCAATACACTTTTTGGCATTCAAAAGGAATCCATTTCTATGTCATTAAGGGGATTTATTTTTAGTCCCCTTTAATCCATAAAATCTTTAACCTTTTAAATCCCCTTTCAAGAATACAGAATGAATACATTTTAATACCTTTGAGATCTACTTTTTCAATCCTTTCTTATCCAAAAAAAGGATTTAAAAAAGTATGCAATTAGCATTAAAAAGTATATAAACATTCCATTTCAATACACTTTGTGGCATTCAAAAGGAATCCCTTTCTATCTCATTAAGGCTTTTTATTTTGAATCCCCTACAATCCCTAAACTACTTATCCCTTTAAATCCCCTTTTAAGTATGCAGAATGAATACATTTTAATACCTCCTAGATCTAATTTTCAATCCTTTCTTATCCAAAAAAAGGATCTAAAAAGGTGTATTAAATTGGCATTAAAAAGTATACAAACATTTTATCCATTTCAATACACTTTGTGACATTCAAAAGAAATCCATTTCTATCCCATTAGGGGTTTTTAATTTGAATTATCTCCAATCCATAAACTATTTATCCTTTTAAGTCCCTTTTTAAGTATACAGAATTAATACATTTTAATACCTCCGAAATTCACATTTTCAATTCTTTCTTATTCAAAAAAAGGTTTTGAAAAAGCGTATTAAATTGTCATTAAAAGTATAAAAATATTCCATCCATTTTAATACACTTTTTGGCATTCAAAAGGAATCCATTTCTATGTCATTAAGGGATTTTATGTTTAATCCCCTTTAATCCATAAAATCTTTATCCTTTTGAATCCCCTTTCATGTATACAGAATGTATACATTTAATCCATTTCAATACACATTGCGGCAATCAAAAGAAATCCCCTTCTGTCTCATTAAGGGTTTTTATTTTTAATCCCCTTCGATCCATAAATTACTTATTCTTTTAAATCCCCTTTTAAGTATGCAGAAAGAATACATTTTAATACCTCCTAGATCTACATTTTCAATCCTTTCTTATCCAAGAAAAGGATTTGAAAAGGCGTATTAAATTGGCATTAAAAAGTATACAAACATTTCATCCATTTCAATACACTTTAAGGGTTTTTAATTTGAATTATCTCCAATCCATAAACTATTTATCCTTTTAAGTCCCTTTTTAAGTATACAGAATTAATACATTTTAATACCTCCGAAATTCACATTTTCAATTCTTTCTTATCCAAAAAAAGGTTTTGAAAAAGCATATTAAATTGTCATTAAAAGTATAAAAATATTCCATCCATTTTAATACACTTTTTGGCATTCAAAAAGAATCCATTTCTATGTCATTAAGGGGTTTTATGTTTAATCCCCTTTAATCCATAAAATCTTTATCCTTTTGAATCCCCTTTCATGTATACAGAATGTATACATTTGATCTATTTCAATACACTTTGTGGCATTCAAAAGGAATCCCTTTCTATCTCATTAAGGGTTTTTATTTTTAATCCTCTCCAATTAAATGTTTTTACTTATCCTTTTAAATCCCCTTTTAAGTATGCAGAATTAATACATTTTAATACCTCCTAGATCTACATTTTCAAGCCATTCTTATCTAAAAAAAGGATTTAAAAAGGCGTATTAAATTGGCGTTAAAAAGTATACAAACATTTCATCCATTTCAATACACTTTGTGACATTCAAAAGAAATCCATTTCTATTTCATTATTATTGGGTTGTTATTTTAAATTCTCTTTAATCCATAAACTATTTATCGTTTTAAGTCCCCTTTTAAGTATACAGAATTAATACATTTTAATACCTCCAAAATTCACATTTTCAATTCTTTCTTATCCGAAAAAAGGATTTGAAAAGGCGTATTAAATTGTCATTAAAAAGTATATAAACATTCCATTCATTTCAATACACTTTTTGGCGTTCAAAAATATCCATTTCTATGTCATTAAGGGGATTTATTTTTAATCCCCTTTAATCCATAAAATCTTTAACCTTTTGAATCCCCTTTCAAGAATACAGAATGAATACATTTTAATACCTTCGAGATCTACATTTTCAATCCTTTCTTATCCAAAAAAAGGATTTCAAAAAGCGTATGCAATTAGCATTAAAAAGTATATAAACATTCCATCCATTTTAATACACTTTGTGGAATTCAAAAGTTGAATTGTTATTTTGAATCCCCTTCAATCCGTAAACTACTTATCCTTTTAAATCCCCTTTTAAGTATGAAGAATGAATACATTTTAATACCTCCTAGATCTACATTTTGAATCCTTTCTTATGCAAAAAAAGGATTTGAAAAGGCGTATTAAATTGGCATTAAAAAGTATACAAACATTTCATAGATTTCAATACACTTTGTAACATTCAAAAGGAATCCATTTCTATCCCCTTAAGGGTTTTTACTTTGAATTCTCTCCAATCCGTAGACTATTTATCCGTTTAAGTCCCCTTTTAAGTATACAGAATTAATACATTTTAATACCTCTCAAATTCACATTTTCAATTATCTCTTATCCAAAAAAAAAGGATTTGAAAAGGTGTATTAAATTTTCATTAAAAAGTATAAAAATATTCTTTCGGTTCGGTTAGATTTGATTAGGTTTTGTTAGGTTAGGTTTTTGAAACTTTCTATTTTCATGTGGTTAGAATCATTCAAGTGAAAATCACCCTGTATGCATCTATTCTAAGACATGAGGTAAATAATATTGGTAGATCTGCGCTTGCGAAGCCAGGGATTGAAAGTGGACTTGGTAGCGCTAGCGTCTTGTAAAAAGCCACGGAGGCTAAATTTTGACCCTATGGCCCTGGTCTAAAAGCCGATACAGTATATATCAAGTACTATGCGTCAATCTTTTAACAAACTAATTAAATTACTAAAAAATCTACCGTAATAAGCTTAAGAGAAAATTAATTTTTATTGCAGTCATAAAAAGTAGAATTAAAATAATTATAACAAAAACATTTCATGTAAAAAAAGCCAAGTATGCGAAATTGGTATTCCGTAAAAATAATTGAGATAAAAGTAAAGCCAAGTTCTTCAATACAAATTTCAAAATGAAAGGTTTTTGCTAGTTTGGAAATGCTTTTCAAACTTGGCTATTACAGCTAAACTTCTTTATGTTCAATTTAGCACTGTGCCTAAGAGTCATTTGCAGCCGTAATAGCCAAGTTTAGAAAAAGATTTCTAAACAAGTAAGAACCTTTCATTTTGAAATTTGTATTGGAGAACTTGGCTTTATTTTATCTCAATTCTTTTTACTGAATACCACTTTCGCGTACTTGGCTTTTTTTATATAAAATGTTTTTGTTATGATTTCACTCCTTTTTTAAATGATTTGGATAATATTTAAGTTTTAAAGTAGTAAAATATGCGGAGTATTTTTCAAAACCTTTGCACTGTCTTATTAAAAATTTTTAGGTTTTTTTTTTAATTTTCCTATTGTTTTATCATAGTTCCTATCAGCCTTCTAAAGCTCAGCTCTCTAGTGTTCCTGGAAGTAGGCAATGGTAATTTTATTTAACTTTACATTTATAGGGGAGGAAGGTAAATTAAAATTATGATGTTTTAATATTTTTTTCTATAGTTTTATCATAGTTCCTATGAGTTCTTACTTTTATATAATTTTATATTTATAGGGAAGGGAAACAAATTAAATTTTGGGATTTTTTTATTTTTTCCTACAGTTTTATCATATTTCCTATCAGTCTGCCAAGGGTCAGCTCCCTAGCGTTTCCGGAAGTGGGCAATGTTACTTTTATATAAATTTACATTTATAGGGGAGGAAAGTAAATTAAAATATTGGTGTTTTAAAATTTTTTCCTACAGTTTTATCTTGATGCCTTTCAGTCTTAAAAATCTGAGCTCTCTAGGGTTTCTGGAAGTGGGCAATGTTAATTTTACAAAAATTTACATTTATAGGGGAGGGAAGTAAATTAGAATTTTTGAGTGTTTTAATTTTTTTCTATAATTTTATCATAGTTACTATCGGCCTTCTAAAGCTCAGCTCTCTAGCGTTTCTGGAAGTGGGCAGTGTTCATTTTACATAACTTTACATTTATATGGGAGGGAAAAAAATTATAACTTTAGTGTTTTTAAATTTTTTGCTATAGTTTTATCATAGTTCCTATTAGTCTGCCAAAGCTCAGCTCTCTAGCATTTCTTTTACATAACTTTACATGTATGGGGAGTAAATGAGAATTTTGGGGTTTTTTGATTTTTTCCAGGGGTTTGGTCATAATTTCTATCAGTCTGCCAAATTTCAGATTTGTAGCATGTCTGGACGTACAGTAGAATTTTGATGATCTATACACGAGTGAGTGAGTGAGTGAGTGGCAATTTCGACGTTTTTTGAAATTTCGAAATGAACTACTTTACTACTTTATGGAATTCCATAAAACTCATTCCGAAGTAAAGTTTTAGATAGGTTAAATATCGGCTGAAATGTTTCAAGTAAAGATGGTAAGGTGAACTTGGCGAGGCACTGCCGTGTCCTCAGATTTAGCTTTTATTTAAGGAAGCAAAAATATTTCAGGTTAGGCTTTGGTTTAATTAAATTTAGAATTTATGTTACTTGCCAGGGAGTATGCTGGTAAATAATTCAAGTTCAAACATGTATCTTTGTAATGTATCTATTTGTTATATTTAGTACTTGCCAAAGAAAATCCGAAATCCAAGCCAAATCGACCTTTAAGTAGCGATTGTTATCCGTCATCAGAAATAACATGTATGGCACTAGGGGTAAGGTCACTAGATCACGAAGTTCCATCTAAAGGCACCGACATGGATCTTTACTTTTCTAAAAACCTCGTAAACTCCTGGATACACATTCGCGTAGATTTTTTAAAAAAATAATGTAATTTTTTGTCAAATCATTTTGGTCTTTTGTCATTACCAAGAGCAAAAATATAACCTTCGAGCATATATTAAGATAGGTATGTACCATAGAAAAAAGAATATTCAATTATTTTTACCAATATAGCCCGCGCAGCAATAGCTAGAGGAGGTTAGTTTCGACGAATTTTTCTTTTTTTGAGATTACACCAAAAATGTGTTATTTGGGTGTATTTTGTCCTATCTTAGCAATATTATTCTGATGTCTATCTCTGTGTGTGTGTGTATATGTCCGTCCGTAACACGATAGCTCCTAAACCGCTGAACCGATTTTCATAAAATTTTCAACTAAAATATTGATCGACACTGTAACAAGCTTATTAGGTTTTGATCACAATCCATTAATGCTAATGAAAGTTTTTTGACAACTAAAATTTTTTAAAAATTCTAACTTTTTAACGAAGTAGTGCATCAATATGGGATTTTCGGAATATAGTAGATTGCATTTGGCTCAATAATTTGTGTTATAACTATTTCTGAGATATTTACAAAAACAGTTTACAAGGCTGATATATTTATTTATGAATATATTGCCTCGTTTTTAATTAAAAAAGATAACAAATAAAAATATCCGTTGTTTGTTGTGTACCCTATAAAAAAAAAATGGATAAAAAAGGATTAAATCCATTTTCTATCCGCTTTTTGAAATCCTTTTTCTGACCTTTGGGGGATAGAAAGTGTTAAGTATTAAAATGGATAACAAATTTATTAATTCATTTCAATACAGATCCTGGCATTCAAAATAAATCCATTTTGAAACATTGTATCCTTTTGTATACACTTTTTGGCATTCAAAGTAAATCCATTTCAATACACGTTTTGGCATTCAAAAGGAATCCATTTCTATGACATTAATAGGATTTATTTATAATCCCCTTTAATCCATAAAATCTTTAACCTTTTGAATCCCCTTTTAAGAATAGAGAATGAATACATTTTAACACCTTCGAGATCTACATTTTCAATCCTTTCTTATCCAAAAAAAATATTTCCAAAAGCGTATGCAATTAGCATTAAAAAGTATATAAACATTCAATCCATTTCAATACACTTTTTGGCATTCAAAAGGAATCCATTTCTATGTCATTAAGGGCATTTCTTTTTAATCCCCTTTAATCCATAAAATCTTTAACCTTTTGAATCCCCTTTTAAGAATAGAGATTGAATACATTTTAATACCTTCGAGATCTACATTTTCAATCCTTTCTGATCCAAAAAAGATTTCAAGAAGCGTATGCAATTAGCACTAAAAAGTATATAAATATTCCATCCATTTCAATACACTTTGTGGTATTCAAAAGGAATGCATTTCTATGTCATTAAGGGGATTTATTTTTAATCCCCTTTAATCCATAAAATCTTTAACCTTTTGAATCCCCTTTTAAGAATAGGGAATGAATACATTTTAATACCTTCGAGATCTACATTTTCAATCCTTTGTTATCCAAAAAAAGGATTTCAAAAAGCGTATGCAATTAGCATTAAAAAGTATATAAACATTCCATCCATTTCAATACACTCTGTGGCATTCAAAAGGAATCCCTTTCTATCTCATTAAAGGTTTTTATTTTCAATCCCCTGCAATCCATAAACTACTTATCCTTTTAAATCCCCTTTTAAGTATACAGAATTAATACATTTTAATACCTCCAAAATTCACATTTTCAATTCTTTCTTATCCGTAAAAATAATTTGAAATGGCGTATTAAATTGTCATTAAAAAGTATATAAACATTCCATCCAATTCAATACACTTTTTGGCATTCAAAAGGAATCAATTTCTATGTCATTAAGGGGATTTATTTTTAATCCCCTTTAATCCATAAAATCTTTAACCTTTTGAATCCCTTTTCAAGAATAGAGAATGAATACATTTTAATACCTTCGAGATCTACATTTTCAATCCTTTCTTATCCAAAAAAAGGATTTCAAAAAGCGTATGCAAATAGCATTAAAAAGTATATTAACATTCCATCTATTTCAATACACTTTGTGGCATTCAAAAGGAATCCCTTTCTATCTCATTAAGGCTTTTTATTTTGAATCCCCTACAATCCCTAAACTACTTATCCCTTTAAATCCCCTTTTAAGTATGCAGAATGAATACATTTTAATACCTCCTAGATCTACATTTTCAATCCTTTCTTATCCAAAAAAAGGATCTAAAAAGGTGTATTAAATTGGCATTAAAAAGTATACAAACATTTTATCCATTTCAATACACTTTGTGACATTCAAAAGAAATCCATTTCTATCCCATTAGGGGTTTTTAATTTGAATTATCTCCAATCCATAAACTATTTATCCTTTTAAGTCCCTTTTTAAGTATACAGAATTAATACATTTTAATACCACCGAAATTCACATTTTCAATTCTTTCTTATTCAAAAAAAGGTTTTGAAAAAGCGTATTAAATTGTCATTAAAAGTATAAAAATATTCCATCCATTTTAATACACTTTTTGGCATTCAAAAGGAATCCATTTCTATGTCATTAAAGGATTTTATGTTTAATCCCCTTTAATCCATAAAATCTTTATCCTTTTGAATCCCCTTTCATGTATACAGAATGTATACATTTAATCCATTTCAATACACATTGTGGCAATCAAAAGAAATCCCCTTCTGTCTCATTAAGGGTTTTTATTTTTAATCCCCTTCGATCCATAAACTACTTATTCTTTTAAATCCCCTTTTAAGTATGCAGAAAGAATACATTTTAATACCTCCTAGATCTACATTTTCAATCCTTTCTTATCCAAGAAAAGGATTTGAAAAGGCGTATTAAATTGGCATTAAAAAGTATACAAACATTTCATCCATTTCAATACACTTTAAGGGGTTTTAATTTGAATTATCTCCAAGCCATAAACTATTTATCCTTTTAAGTCCCTTTTTAAGTATACAGAATTAATACATTTTAATACCTCCGAAATTCACATTTTCAATTCTTTCTTATCCAAAAAAAGGTTTTGAAAAAGCATATTAAATTGTCATTAAAAGTATAAAAATATTCCATCCATTTTAATACACTTTTTGGCATTCAAAAGGAATCCATTTCTATGTCATTAAGGGGTTTTATGTTTAATCCCCTTTAATCCATAAAATCTTTATCCTTTTGAATCCCCTTTCATGTATACAGAATGTATACATTTGATCTATTTCAATACACTTTGTGGCATTCAAAAGGAATCCCTTTCTATCTCATTAAGGGTTTTTATTTTTAATCCTCTCCAATTAAATGTTTTTACTTAACCTTTTAAATCCCCTTTTAAGTATGCAGAATTAATACATTTTAATACCTCCTAGATCTACATTTTCAAGCCATTCTTATCTAAAAAAAGGATTTAAAAAGGCGTATTAAATTGGCGTTAAAAAGTATACAAACATTTCATCCATTTCAATACACTTTGTGACATTCAAAAGAAATCCATTTCTATTTCATTATTATTGGGTTGTTATTTTAAATTCTCTTTAATCCATAAACTATTTATCGTTTTAAGTCCCCTTTTAAGTATACAGAATTAATACATTTTAATACCTCCAAAATTCACATTTTCAATTCTTTCTTATCCGAAAAAAGGATTTGAAAAGGCGTATTAAATTGTCATTAAAAAGTATATAAACATTCCATTCATTTCAATACACTTTTTGGCGTTCAAAAGAATCCATTTCTATGTCATTAAGGGGATTTATTTTTAATCCCCTTTAATCCATAAAATCTTTAACCTTTTGAATCCCCTTTCAAGAATACAGAATGAATACATTTTAATACCTTCGAGATCTACATTTTCAATCCTTTCTTATCCAAAAAAAGGATTTCAAAAAGCGTATGCAATTAGCATTAAAAAGTATATAAACATTCCATCCATTTTAATACACTTTGTGGAATTCAAAAGTTGAATTGTTATTTTTAATCCCCTTCAATCCGTAAACTACTTATCCTTTTAAATCCCCTTTTAAGTATGAAGAATGAATACATTTTAATACCTCCTAGATCTACATTTTGAATCCTTTCTTATGCAAAAAAAGGATTTGAAAAGGCGTATTAAATTGGCATTAAAAAGTATACAAACATTTCATAGATTTCAATACACTTTGTAACATTCAAAAGGAATCCATTTCTATCCCCTTAAGGGTTTTTACTTTGAATTCTCTCCAATCCGTAGACTATTTATCCGTTTAAGTCCCCTTTTAAGTATACAGAATTAATACATTTTAATACCTCTCAAATTCACATTTTCAATTATCTCTTATCCAAAAAAAAAAAGGATTTGAAAAGGTGTATTAAATTTTCATTAAAAAGTATAAAAATATTCCATTCATTTGAATACACTTTTAGGCATTCAAAAGAAATCCATGTCTATGTCATTAAGGGGTTTTATATTTAATCACCTTTAATCCATAAAATCTTTATCCTTTTGAATCCCCTTTCATGTATACAGAATGAATACATTTCATCCATTTCAATACACTTTGTGGCATTCAAAAGGAATCCCTTTTTATCCCATTAAGGGTTGTTATTTTGAATTCTCTTCAATCCATAAACTATTTATCCTTTTAAGTCCCCTTTTAAGTATACAGAATTATAGCATTTTAATACCTCCGAAATTCACATTTTCAATTCTTCCTTATCCGAAAAAAGGATTTGAAAAGGCGTATTAAGTTATCATTAAAAAGTTTATAAACCTTCCATCCATTTCAATACACTTTGTGTCATTCAAAAAGAATCCATTTCTATACCATTAAGGGTTTTTTAAATCCCCTTCAATACATAAAATAATTATCCTTTTGAATCCTCTTCCAAGTATACAGAATATATACATTTTAATACCTCCGAAATTTACATTTTCAATCCTGTCTTATCCATCCATTAGGGGGTTTTATTTTTATCCCCTTTAATCCATAAAATCTTTAACCTTTTGAATCCCCTTTCAAGAATACCGAATGAATACATTTTAATACCTTCGAGATCTACATTTTTAATCCTCTCTTATCCAAAAAAAGGATTTCAAAAAGCGTATGCAATTAGCATTAAAAAGTATATAAACATTCCATCCATTTCAATACAGTTTGTGACATTCAAAAAAAAAATAATAATAAAATTACTTATCCTTTTAAATCCCCTTTTAAGTATGCAGAATGAATACATTTTAATACCTCCTAGATCTATATTTTGAATCTTTTCTTATCCAAAAAAGGATTTGAAAAGGCATAATAAATTGGCATTAAAAAGTATACAAACATTTCATCCATTTCAATACACTTTGTGACATTCAAAAGGAATCAATTTCTATCCCATTAAGGGTTTTTATTTTGAATTCTCTCCAATCCATAAACTATTTATCATTTTAATTCCCTTTTTAAGTATACAGAATTAATGGGCAGTTCTTCAGAAAACCTGTGGAATGAGCTTCCCTTTTTTTTGAAAAATATAATATTAAAAAATAAGCTTTTTATTGTCTGTTAAAAAGAAAATGCTTTAATATTTTGCATAGAGTATGTTTCCCAGAAAAAAAATGTATATTTTTGGAGAAAAAGTGATTCAACCAAGCTGAGGTTATGTTAACAAAGCTGATAAATTACTTAGAAAATATATGTAGTGAACAAATTTTACATAAAAAAGTCATAACAAAACAAAAAAAACTACTTTTTATCAAAAAACACAGCAAAAATAGAAGAATTTAAAAAAAAAGTATATTAACGAAACTGAGGTCAAGTTAACAAAGCTGATAAATTACTTAGAAAATATATATTGCAAAGCTTATTGTATTTAAATTTCTCATAACTAAATTTAAAAAACTACTACTACCAAATAAACAAAAATAATTATTGTTAGCCCGCGGTTAGAAAAACGATAACTGCAATGGGCTGTAAATATTTTAATTAATGAAAGCGCGAACAAACATAAATATATTGATATGAAATTACGAAATAATCAAACGTCCATAGGTTAATTGTTGGTGCCACACAACGGCAATCAGAAACAAAGCACTCACCAGTTTGCAGCCAATTTCTCCACGTTCCAAGGGGCCCCTTTCTGGATCTAATGATGTCACCACGTAGCTGAAGGGCTGAAGTTTCTAGTGCTATGCTTCAGTGCACCAAAATCGAGCACTTTCAAGTGTGGAAATTTGAAATAGTTGGAGAAAGAAATTAACACGGCATTTTCTCGAGGCGGTTGAATGCACTCTGTCCTTCATCCAATTGTGTGGTTTTAAAAATTTACAAACAACCGCGAAATTTTAGCGGGAGCTAACATAACTGCCCTCCAAAACACACAATTTTAGAATCTCAACCGGACGGATATAGATATAAGAAAAATGATCAACCGATAAATATAAATGAATCAAAACAGATAAGTATCGTAAGTTTATTTAGAGATAACGAAATCCCGATAAAGGCAAAACAAACAAACAAAAAATTCAAAAAAAATAAAAATAAAGAAAAACCTATTGTAATACCCGGTAATAGGTAGAAAAATTAAAATTACTTTTAATTTGGCAAGAGGCACATTTTTACAACTGGCCGCTTATAAACACCGGTAACCGTTTGTACCGTCGCACCACGCACCTGACCGTCCCCGCCGGGATGCAGTTCGGTGACCCGACCAACCGGCCATTTCAAAGGTGATTGAATGTGATCACTTGTTATGATAACCAAATCATTTAATTTGATATTTGGGGACGAATCAGCCCACTTGTGTCGCTGTTGTAGCGTATGCAAATACTCTACAGAATACCGTTTCCAAAAATCATTATGTAGTCTTTGGATTAGTTGCCATCTCGAGAGCCGATGTAGGGGAACCTCGGACAAATCTGACTCCCGAATTTCTGAATTAAGGGGTTCAAGGGTCAAAAAATGCCCAGGGGTAAGAGGTTGAAGATCGTGTGGGTCTGAAGAGGCAGGAGGTAAAGGGCGACTATTAAGTACGGCTTCTATGCGACATGTAAGGGTGGACATTTCCATGATAGACAACTTCTGGTCGCCGACAACTCGAACAAAGTGAGTTTTAAAACTTTTGAAGCCAGCTTCTGCCCGGCCATTGAAATGTGGACTGAGAGGAGTTCCCAGATGCCAACGAATAGAAAGTCTGGTAGCCGTACTTCTTGCGTAATCAAGTAATTGGTTACGAAACCCTATAAAATTACTGCCTTGATCTGACCAGCATTGCGTCACGCTTGCACGTCTGGAAATGAATCGATGGAATGCACCTACGAACCCTTCGGTGGACAGTTCCATGGTTAATTCCAAAGGCACGCAATGTGTGGCCGTACAGACAAACACACAGACATACGATTTGAAAGCTTTACAACCACGGTAACGATGAGGAATCACAAAGAAAGGTCAACAAAAGTCGATAGCTACACTCGAAAAAGGTTTAAGTTGATTGATTCGATGAGCGGGAAGTGAACTCATTATGGGCGGTCTATAGCGTTTAGGGTTGATTCTAAAACATTGCAAACACTTGGATATGGTTCTTTGAATTGCCCGTCTGGCAGATAATATCCAAAATTGCTGTAAAAGCAGATTATGTAATGTTTTAAACCCAGGATGAAGGTATTGTCGATGAGTGGACTCGATAAGAAGAGTAGTTAAACGATGGTTACTCGAAAGTAAGACGGGGTGTTTTGCAGAATAAGACAAAAGGTCAGATTTTTGTAATCTGCCACCGACTCTAATGATATTATTTTCATCAAGAAAAGGTGAAAGTTTTCGGAAAGGTTTCGGTATTGGTTTATCCTTAGATAACGCGGAAAAAAGCTCAGAAAAACAAGAACCTTGAACGCGTTTGATAAGAAGGTATAACGCACTTGGCATCTCACCGGTGGTAGGAAAAACAATATTCTCAAAAATAACTTTTTGGTCCGGCGGCTTAGTGGGTTTTTGATAGGAATGGTTTTGAAAAAGGTTAACGATTCGAAAGACATAACAAATGATACGTTGAATTATTGATATAGATGAATATTTGATAAGAAGCTGATCTAAGAAGTCAACGTCCGCATTGCAACAGACCTTTGGCTTTTTCTCCAGATTAATATCTCCGAAATCAATCGGCATTTTTGATTTATGAAAATCGGGCCATTCGTTTTCGGGAGACCACAAAAACGACGGTGCGTTCCACCACATGTCATGTGAAATGAGCTGTGAGGGGTGGCCCCTCGTGACGCAATATCGGCTGCATTTAAAGCAGAAGGAATGTAGCGCCACGAGTTTGAGGGAATGATTTCTTGGATTCTACTGACTCGATTTCCAACAAAGGTTTGCCAGCGATTAGGAGGGGATGAAAGCCAATGCAATACGACTTGCGAATCGCAGAAAGTAACGATATTTGTAAAAGTTATTTTTCCTTCATAGCTAGATAAAACGAAGCCAATTAATTCGCTTAAAAGAAATGCGCCTAGGAGTTCTAGCCTAGCCAAAGTTTGTGACTTTATAGGCGCGACCCTAGATTTTGCAGATATGAGAGAAACAGAGATATTGTTTTCCTCTTCTACACGAAAATATACGACGCCTGCGATGATTTGACAGGTATTGATTTTTGAGAGTTTGATTTGTCGGGGTAATTGAAAATTGGAAAGAAGCGGGAATTCAGAACGAAGTTTGTTCCAAGAGTCGATGATAGAAGAATCTGGTTCTTCGTCCCAGCCTATTTTCCGTCGGGGGTTTGTCCTTCATTCGGCATTGATAAGAAAAAATGTCGTTTTTTGGATGCCATTGAAGTCCTAAAACTTTGATAAAGTAGGGTTCCTCCTTGTCGAAAGAGAGAGGCATTTGACGATCGGACTCTGGCAATGTTGCCAATAACTCAGGACAATTGCTTGCCCATTTTTTAAGTTCAAATCCTACCGACTTCAACAAATCATTGAGTTCTATTTGAAGGGAAAGAGCTTCAGAAAGCGAAGGGCTAGTTCCCAAGATATCGTCGATATAGATTGACGTTTTTAGAACAGTACTAGCCATAGGAAAACGTTCCTTTTCTCTCTCTGCCAGCTCATTTAAGGTACGCATGGCTAGAAAAGGTAAGCATGTCATGCCAAAAGTGACAGTTGAAAGTTCAGTTCACTGAAAGTGGGTCATGTGGAGAAAACCTCCACAATATCCTTTGATAAGGACGGTGATAAGGATTGATAAGGACTTGACGGAACATCTGTTTGATATCAGCAATGTAGGCAATAGGATTAAGACGAAACGTAAGGAGTAAAAAGCAAAATCTTTTTGAAGTTTCGGTCCAGATAACAACGTGTCATTGAGACTAATATTTTTTGGGGTGACTGCCGAACAATCCCAGACTACCCTTAGTTTTGTACTTAAGCTTTCCGGCTTTAATACGCAATGATGTGCTAAAAAACATGATACGTCGACTTTTGGTTGACCAGGTAAAACTAGACTCATATGATTAGAATCGATATAGTCTTGCATGAAACTTGAATAGGCAGTGTACAGATCAGGATTTTTGAGTAATCTATTTTCTAGAAGTAAAAATCTACGATAAGCTTGCGGATAAGTATTTCCTAGGTCAGGGTTTATTTTCTCTTTAAACGGAAGATCTACCATGAATCTACCGCTCGGTTGCCGTACACCACCTCTAACGGAGGTGAATGACCCGTTAAAAAACAACTGGTTCGTTCCGTAAGACTACCTACTTCGTCAACTTTTCCCATGACGACCCAACCAAAGATAGTTTCCAGGGCTGAAGGTTGCCCTATTTGTCCAAGAACCCTGCCCTCCTTGAATATCTGTGCGAATAGCTCGCAACCAATAACTAGGTCCACAGGTCTAGATTTGAAATAAGATGGGTCGGCAAGTTTAAGGTTTACCAAGTGTTTCCACTGATTATCGTTCAAAGTGAATGAAGGCATATTGGAACATAGTTGTGGAACAACAATTGCTTCGAAATTAAGTAAAGGAGTGACTTGTCCTTGTGGCTTAATGTGACATTGAACGAGCCCTTTGGAAGTAAAAGAAGACATCTGATTTAATCCGAATATTTCAGTGGTGTAACTTCGCCTAGGAAGATTAAGACGCTGAATACACTTTTCACTGATGAATCCTGTCTGTGATCCAGAATCAAGCAATGCCCTTACAGGTTGAAAATTTCCGCAACCGTCCATAACATCTATTATGGCGGTGCATAAAAGAAAGGTACATGAAGGTCCTGAGGTATTTAATGACACATGAAGATTATTGACAGTTGGTGTGTGAATGACAGGACTAGTATATTGGCTTCCAGATTCTTGATTAGTTTCTAAGATATGAGTTAAAGTGTGGTGCCTTTTACTGTTGCAAGTCCTGCATGAATATTTTGATTTGCACGTATCTACCCCATGCAAGGGATGAAAACACGCTAGACATAATTTTTTCTGCTTGACGAAAGATAGGCGATCGATAGGTGAGAGATCAAGAAATGTTTGACATTTCGAAAGCACGTGACCTTGATTACACCGGAAACATTTTATTCCCGTACTTGAATTAGTTGAGGTGCCAGCCAGTCCTATAAAAGGCGAATTGGATGATTTATGGGTAGGCTTTTGCACAAATTGATTTCGCATAGAATTTGAATTTTGATAGGTAGGCTTTTGCCCAGACTGATTTTGCATAGAATTTGATTTTTGATAGATAGGCACCTTTTTGGGTGCTGTTGATTGAGGAAGTGATTCCAAAACATTACATCTTTTTTCTAGAAATTGAAAAAGTGACTGAAAAGTGGGAATTTCGGTATTAGTATTGGCGTGACTCATTTCGAAATTTGAACGCGTCGGAATATCCAATTTTTCTAACAAAATGAAAAAAATAATAAAGTCCCAACTGTCAACGTCAAAGCTAAGTGATTTTAAAATTTCTAGGGATTCAGAAAAGGTGTCAATTAAATTACGCAATTCTTTAGCTGACTCGTTTTTTAAGGTGCAGTTCATAATTCTGCTTAAAGCATCATTTGCGAGGTCTCGCTTGTTTTGATATCTATTGACTAATTTGTCGTAAGCAATTTTATAATTTTGATCAGATAAGCTAATCCCTGATATCAATTTTAAAGGCTCATCCTCGAGATATGAAAATAAATATTGAAGTTTTCGAACGTTATTTAGACTTTGATTTTGATCTATAATGTTATTAAAAAGATCGAAAAAGCTTGGCCATAACTTTTTATCACCTCGAAATATGGGAATACCTAACTCTTTGACTTTTGGAGTTTCAGATTCGTTTTGTCGAACATATGATCCCGAAAGGGTTGGGGCCTCAACCGGAAATATTTTAGAGTAAACCCCCTTACACGCATAAAAATATTTACGAGCTTCTGAAAGGATCGCATCCTGCGTTTTAAACTCCTCGTCGTCCGAGTATTAATAAGTCGGCCATTTTTTCACAAGCCGAGATCACGGCCTTGAATTTTTCCCATCGTATCTATCAACATAATGACATCATTATGTGCCAGCATGCATTTATCGAAGGTTTCATCCAAATCGGAATACCTCACTTGAAACTCGTTTCTCGCTTTTTCGTCCTTTGCCGCGGTCTGTGAAAACACATAACACTCGGTGATCGCAGATAAAAAAACCTTGCGTTTTTGCACGGCTTTTTTGACAGACATGATTTTACCTTAGAAATGACGAAATTGTCGGTAAATATACAATTAACGCTAAATTAATGCTTCTGAAATAGAAAAATGACGAATTGTCGAAAATATGCACTAATTTATCGCAATTGATGAAAATTGTTTTAAATATCGAAATGATATGGAATACATCTAATCACAGAAATGTTGGTAAATATACAATTAACGCTAAATTAATGCTTCTGAAATAGAAAAATGACGAATTGTCGAAAATATGCACTAATTTATCGCAATTGATGAAAATTGTTTTAAATATCGAAATGAGATGGAACACACCTAACACATAAATGAGAAATGTTGTTTGTTTTGTTTTTTGATTGATCCTCGACTTTGTTTATACTGAATGACCACGCGGTAGTAGACCCGTTACCATAGCAGCGGACCGAAAACAGGTACTGCGCCGACACCGAAGGTCGAACGACTTTCTCTCATTTCAATACGATGGGAAAAATTCAAGGCCGTGATCTCGGCTTGTGAAAAAATGGCCGACTTATTAATACCGTCGTATGGAGTAATTTTTTAAATAATCCGGCTCGAAGGACCACTTATGTTAGCCCGCGGTTAGAAAAATGATAACTGCAATGGACTGTAAATATTTTAATTAATGAAAGCGCGAACAAACATAAATATAGTGATATGAAATTACGAAATAATCAAACGTCCATAGGTTAATTGTTGGTGCCACACAACGGCAATCAGAAACAAAGCACTCACCAGTTTGCAGCCAATTTCTTCACGTTCTAAGTGGCCCCTTTCTGGATCTAATGATATCACCACGCTTCAGTACACCAAAATCGTAAATGTAAATAAACCTAACCGGGTCTGTTCAGGCAAGTTTTTTTTTTGTAAAAAAACCTAACCGGGTCAGGTTGGGATACTAACCTAACCTATCCTCGGCCTCTGGTCCACTTCGGCTGAGGCAGTTTGAGTGATAAGGTTAGGCCTTCACTCTTTATTAAACTAACCAAGTAAGGTTAGGTTATTTTTTTAGTATCTCCGAGGATAGGTTAGGTTAGTATCCCAACCTAACCGGGTCAGGTTGGGATACTAACCTAACCTATCCTCGGCCCCTGATCCACTTCGGCTGGTGCAGTTTGAGTGATAAGGTTAGGCCTTCACTGTATATTAAACTAACCAAGTAAGGTTAGGTTATTTTTTTAGTATCTTTTTGAGATCTGCGCTATTTTGTCCTGCGCTAATTTGTCCCGGGCTACTTTGTCCCGCGCTATTTTGTCCTGCGCTATTTTGTCCTGTGCTATTTTGTCCTGCGCTATTTTGTCCCGCGCTATTTTGTCCTCGCTATTTTGTCCTGCGCTATTTTGTACCAGAGCCATTTGGGGGGGGGGAAGCGAGACCCTATGAGGCCGTAGTTTATGCTATTTTATGTTGGTATTCATGAAATATGTGGAAAATATCTAAAAAATCTTAGCTACGGGGGGGCCCGGGCCCCCCCCTCATATTCGCCCAAAACTGTCTCGGGCCCACCCCGAAGCATTTTTCAATATACGCCACTGATTATGACCAAATTAGGAACCCTGGAACGCCACGGTCAGAAAGATCGGTTAAAAATTTCTTAAACAGTTTGACACGGAATCACATCGTTGATTGAAAAAGTTATTCAATCAAAATTTGTAAAAATGATCTCGGCTGTGACGTCATAATTTTGAGAAAAAATCGCCCAGTTATAAGAATTTAAGCAATTTTCAACAGGTATTTAATTATCATTTAAATTTAGAATTTTTAGAATATTCTTTACACAAGGTACCTATACTTAAAATTACCAATTCTCTAAAAAGCAATATTTTTGTACAGTTTTATTATTCAAAAATGTTTAAAGAATATTGTAGTGTTTTTTGTAGTAGGATAAATAATATTACATAAAAAGGTATTTAATTGGAAAATGAATACTTGAAATGTTCATTCAATTGTATTGATAAAGGAAGGTATTGAAAAGTATTCAACGGTATAAATAGTAAATTCATAAAAAGTCATTTAAATGGATTGTTTTATAGAGTATTAGTATGTATTCAGATGTATTAAAAATGTTAATGTAATTTTATGTTTATTCGGTTGTATTGAGAAAGGAAGGAATTAAAAAGTATTCATTGGTATAAATAATGATTACATAAAAAGGTATGTAATTGGATTGCTTTAAATAGTATAAATATGTATTCAAATATATCGAAAATGAATACTTGAAAAGTTCATTCAATTGTATTGATAAAGGAAGGTATTGAAAAGTATTCAACGGGATAAATAATGAATTCATAAAAAGTCATTTAAATGGATTGTTCTATAGCATATTAGTATGTATTCAAATGTATTAAAAATGAACCCTTCTATGTTTATTCGGTTGCATTGAGAAAGGAAGGAAATAAAAAGTATTCATTGGTATAAATAATGATTACATAAAAAGGTATTTAATTGGATTGCTTTAAAGAGTATAACTATGCATTCAAATATATAGAAAATGAATACTTGAAAAGTTAATTCAATTGTATTGATAAAGGAAGGTATTGAAAAGTATTCAACGGTATAAATATTGAATTCATAAAAAGTCATTTAAATGGATTGTTTTATAGAGTATTAGTATGTATTCAGATGTATTAAAAATGAATCCTTTTATGTTTATTCGGTTGTATTGAGAAAGGAAGGAATTAAAAATTATTCATTGGTATAAATAATGATTACATAAAAATGTATTTAATTGGATTGCTTTAAAGTGTATAAATATGTATTCAAATATATAGAAAATAAATACTTGAAAAGTCATTCAATTGTATTGATAAAGGAAGGTATTGAAAAGTATTCAACGGTATAAATAATGAATTCATAAAAAGTCATTTAAATGGATAGGTTCAAAAGATATTGAGAAGTATTTAAATGTATAAAAAATAAATTCAGAATTTGGTATATACATGTAACCAAAACAGTTTTGGATAAAAAAGTATTGGTTGGAATAAAATCTGAATACTTATCCTCTGCTCAGGGAATTGAGCAGAATACATAGTTATTAAAAGGTATAAAAACTGAATACTTTTTAATGCCATTGAATCCATTATTTTTTATAGGGTAGGCGGATGCCGAAAATCCTAGAACAATAGGTTTTCTTTTTCGAATACCAAAAGCTAAGAAATATTCATCATTGTTTTTTGTAAGATCGATCACACTTTATTACAAAACTTAACTTTATTACAAAAAAAATCAGTTTGGTGGTTCTCTTTTTCGGTTTTGTATATATTTTGTTTTTTTTTCAATTTGATATTTTTTAATTTTTAAGTTTTATACTATGTTATCAATTAATAAATTCTACAATACATAGGTACATAAATACCTAAAAATTGTCAATGTACCCACATAAAAAAATAATATTGGTACATAAGATCCATCCATTTTTTTTTGGTATCATTTCTAAAAGTCGAAGACTCGATTTTTTCTTTTTGGATCCTTGTTCGGATATCGTTGACTGCCAGAACCATGTCGAGTTTTGTCTGCCATGGCTCTAGCAATCAAAGTCCCAAACCAGGATGACTTATTCTGGACTATGCCTCGGACTTGCTTGAATGGACTTGATACTTTGCTAATGTTTTGCTCCTTACTAACCACCTTTTTTTATCATATTTTATTTATTTTCCTTAGCTGCTGTCTACTACATCATTTATGACTACTATTGAAAAAATCTTTAAAAAAAATTTCAAAATTGTTTATTTTTTTTTAAATTTAAATAAAAAAAACTCACCGCAAATTACATTAAGAAGTCGAAATGTGCAAGTTGGAATGGCAAAGCACACCATGGAACTCAATAGATTTAAAAAACTAGGTTTAGGGTAAGCATTTTTACCGGTGTGAAGATGGCAGATTAGGCTAGCAGATTTTTTCAGCCGATGTCGCCCGAACGCGATACACTACACAAACAAATTTTTGACATTTTATGCTCAGCAGATTCTGCTGGCAGAAAAAATGGTGTGAAGTTTTTTATGGAAAAAATAATGAACAATATATAATATTTTTGCTTTACTATAAAACTCTACTTATAAAGCTATTGAAAACCTGAAAAATCCTCAAAAACCCTAAAATTCTTTAGGCCTTAAATATCCATAAATTAAAAAAAAATTAATTAAAAAACATAAATTTGTAATGAAATTTGCAAAAAAACTAGATAGGGTAGTTTATACCCCACCCCCAGCTAACAATGGCATGGAATGGCAACCCGGAGAATGCGAGATATAGGTTGTCCAAAAAAATTTTAAAATTTTAAAAATTCATAATTTAAAAAATATGTGAAATCTTTTAAATTAGAAACCTTAATCATCTAAGCCCTGATGATGGCCTAGACCTAGGGCCGAAACGTCGGTGGTTGATTGTAGAATTTCCAATAATAAATATTGTCCAAAAAAGCCAAAACTTCAAACTTTTCATTAAAAAATATGCTTTTGTAATAAGATTTACAAAAAGAACCAGTTAGAGTGGTTCACGCTTTACCCCACGATGCTAGTAGCATGGACTTGCAAGCCGTAGGTTGCGAGATATAGGGTGTCCAAAATTTAAAAACGTAAAATTTTAAAAAATTCATAATTTAAAAACTATGCATTCCTAATAAGAATTATAAAAAGAAACAGTTAGAGTCGTTCATACTTCATCCCCTGATATCAGTGTCATGGACTTGCAGGCCGTAGATTGCGAGATATAGGGTGTCCAAAATTTAAAAACGTAAAATATTAAAAAAATTTTAATTTAAAAACTATGCTTTTCTAATAAGAATTATAAAATGAACCAGTAAGAGTGGTTCATACTTCATTCAAGGATACCAGTGGCTTGGACTTACGAGCCGTAGGTTGCGACATATCGGGTGTCCAAAATTTAAAACTGTTAAATTAAAAAAAAGTCATAATTTAAAAACTATGCTTTTGTAATAAGACTTATAAAAAGAACCATTTAGAGTGGTTCATACTTTATCTCCTGATACCAGTGTCATGGACTTGCAAGCCGTAGGTTGCGAGATACAGAGCTTCCAAAATTAAAAAACGTAAAATTTTAAAAAAATCATAATTTAAAAACTATGCTTTCTAATAAGAATTATAAAAAGAACCGGTTAGAGTGGTTCATACTTTATCCCCGGATACCAGTGTCATGAACTTGCAAGCCGTAGGTTGCGAGATATAGGGTGTCAAAAATTCAAAAACGTAAAATTTTAAAAAAATCATAATTTAAAAATTATGCTTTTGTAATAAGATTTATAAAAAGAGCTAGTTAGAGTGGTTCATACCTTATCCCCGTATACCAGTGTCATCGACTTGCAAGCCGTAGGTTGTGAGATATAGGGTGTTCAATATTCAAAAGCATCAAAATTTAAAAAAATCATTATTTAAAAACTATGCTTTTGTGATAAGATTCATAAAAAGAACCAGTTAGAGCGGTTCATGCTTTATACCGTAATACCAGTGGTATGGATTTGCAAGCCGTATGTTGCGAGATATAGGGTGTCCAAAATTTAAAAACGTAAAATTTTTAAAAAATTATAATTTAAAAACTATGCTTTTCTAATAAGAATTATAAAAAGAGGCAGTTAGAGTGGTTCATACTTCATCCCCTGATACCAGTGGCATCGACTTGCAAGCCATATGTTGCGACATATAGGGTGTCCAAAATTTAAAAACGTAAAATTTTTAAAATATCATAAATTAAAAACTATGTTTTTCTAATAAGAATTATAAAAAGAACCCGTTACAGTGGTTCATACTTCATCCCCTGATACCAGTGTCATAGACTTGCAACCCGTAGGTTGCGAGATATAGGGTGTCCAAAATTTAAAAACGTAATATTTTAAATATCTCGCAACCTACGGCTTGCAAGTCCATGCCACTGGTATCAGGGAATGAAGTACGAACCAGTCTATCTGGTTCTTTTTATAATTCTTATTATTAAAGCATAATTTTTAAATTATGATTTTTTTAATTTTAACATTTTTAAATTTTGGACACCCTATATCTCGCAACCTACGGCTTGCAAGTCCATGCCACTAGTAACCGGGGATGAAGTATGAACTACTCTAACTGGTTCTTTTTATAATTCTTATTAGAAAAGCATAGTTTTTAAACTATGATTTTTTTTTAAATTTTGATGCTTTTAAATTTTGGACACCCTATATCTTACAACCTACGGCCTGCAAGTCCATGCCACTTGTACTGCACGATGAAGTATGAACCACTCTAACTGGTTCTTTTTATAAGTCTTATAACAAAAGCATAGTTTTTAAATGATGATTTTTTAAAATTTTAACGTTTTTAAATTTTGGACACCCTATATATCGCAACCTACGGCTTGCAAGTTCATGCCACTAGTATCCGGGAATAAAGTATGAACCACTCTAACTAGCTGTTTTTATAAATCTTATTACAAGAGTATAGTTTTTAAATTATGATTTTTTTAATTTTACCATTTCTAAATTTTGGACACCCTATATCTCGCAACCTACGGTTTGCAAGTTTATGCCACTGGTAGCCGGGGAGGAGCTATGAACCACTCTAATTGGTTCTTTTTATAATTCTTATTAGAACAGCATAGTTTTTAAACTATGATTTTTTTAAAATTTTGGACACTCTATATCTCGTAACCTACGGCTTGCAAGTCCATGACACTGGTATTTAGGAATAAAGTATGAACCACTCTAACTAGCTGTTTTTATAAATCTTATTACAAAAGCATAGTTTTTAAATTATGATTTTTTTTAATTTTGACATTTCTAAATTTTGGACACCCTATATCTCGCCACCTACGGCTTGCAAGTCCATGCCACTGGTAGCCGGGGATGAACTATGAACCACTCTAATTGGTTCTTTTTATAATTCTTATTAGAACAGCATAGTTTTTAAACTATGATTTTTTTAAATTTGGACACCCTATATCTCGTAACCTACGGCTTGCAAGTCCATGTCACTGGTATCCAGGGATAAAGTATGAACCACTCTAACTAGCTGTTTTTATAAATCTTATTACAAGAGTATAGTTTTTAAATTATGATTTTTTTAATTTTACCATTTCTAAATTTTGGACACCCTATATCTCGCAACCTATGGCTTGCAAGTCCATGCCACTGGTAGCCGGGGATGAAGTATGAACCACTCTAATTGGTTCTTTTCATAATTCTTATTAGAACAGCATAGTTTTTAAACTATGATTTTTTTAAATTTTGGACACCCTATATCTCGTAACCTACGGCTTGCAAGTCCATGACACTGGTATCCAACCACTTTAACTAATTCTTTTTATTAATCTTATTACAAAAGCATAGTTTTTAAATAATGATTTTTTTAAATTTTGATGCTTTTAAATTTTGGTGACCCTATATCTCACAACCTGCGGCTTGCAAGTCCATGACACTGGTATCCACGGATAAAGTATGAACCACTTTAACTGGTTCTTTTTATTAATCTTATTACAAAAGCATAGTTTATAAATTATGATTTTTTTAAATTTTAACGTTTTTAAATTTTGGACACCATATATCTCGTAACCTACGGCTTGCAAGTCCATGTCACTGGTATCCAGGGATAAAGTATGAACCACTCTAACTAGCTGTTTTTATAAATCTTATTACAAGAGTATAGTTTTTAAATTATGATTTTTTTAATTTTAACATTTCTAAATTTTGGACACCCTATATCTCGCAACCTATGGCTTGCAATTCCATGCCACTGGTAGCCGGGGATGAAGTATGAACCACTCTAATTGGTTCTTTTTATAATTCTTATTAGAACAGCATAGTTTTTAAACTCTGATTTTTTTAAATTTTGGACACCCTATATCTCGCAACCTATGGCTTGCAAGTCCATGCCACTGGTAGCCGGGGATGAAGTATGAACCACTCTAATTGGTTCTTTTCATAATTCTTATTAGAACAGCATAGTTTTTAAACTATGATTTTTTTAAATTTTGGACACCCTATATCTCGTAACCTACGGCTTGCAAGTCCATGACACTGGTGTCCAATCACTTTAACTGGTTCTTTTTATTAATCTTATTACAAAAGCATAGTTTTTAAATAATGATTTTTTTAAATTTTGATGCTTTTAAATTTTGGTGACCCTATATCTCACAACCTGCGGCTTGCAAGTCCATGACACTGGTATCCGCGGATAAAGTATGAACCACTTTAACTGGTTCTTTTTATTAATCTTATTACAAAAGCATAGTTTATAAATTATGATTTTTTTAAATTTTAACGTTTTTAAATTTTGGACACCATATATCTCGTAACCTACGGCTTGCAAGTCCATGTCACTGGTATCCAGGGATAAAGTATGAACCACTCTAACTAGCTGTTTTTATAAATCTTATTACAAGAGTATAGTTTTTAAATTATGATTTTTTTAATTTTAACATTTCTAAATTTTGGACACCCTATATCTCGCAACCTATGGCTTGCAATTCCATGCCACTGGTAGCCGGGGATGAAGTATGAACCACTCTAATTGGTTCTTTTTATAATTCTTATTAGAACAGCATAGTTTTTAAACTCTGATTTTTTTAAATTTTGGACACCCTATATCTCGTAACCTACGGCTTGCAAGTCCATGACACTTGTATCCAACCACTTTAACTGGTTCTTTTTATTAATCTTATTACAAAAGCATAGTTTTTAAATAATGATTTTTTTTAATTTTGATGCTTTTAAATTTTGGACACCCTATATCTCACAACCTGCGGCTTGCAAGTCCATGACACTGGTATCCGCGGATAAAGTATGAACCACTTCAACTGGTTCTTTTTATAAATCTTATTACAAAAGCATACTTTTTAAATTATGATTTTTTTTAATTTTATACGTTTCTAAATTTTGCAAGTCCATGCCACTAGTATACGGAGGGAAGTATAAACCACTCTAATTAGTTCTTTTTGTAAATCTTATTACAAAAGCATAGTTTTTAAATTATGATTTTTTTTAATTTTAACGTTTTTAAATTTTAGACACCCTACATCTCACAACCTACGGCTTGCAAGTCCATGCCACTTTTACTGCGGGATGAAGTATGAACCACTCTAACTAGTTCCTTTTATAAATCTTATTACAAAAGCATAGTTTTTAAATTATGATTTTTTTAAATTTTGATGCTTTTAAATTTTGGACACCCTATATCTCACAACCTACGGCTTGCAAGTCCATACCACTGGTATTATGAACCACTCTAACTAATTCTTTTTATAAATCTTATTACAAAAGCATATATAGGGTATATCTCACAACCTACGACTTGCAAGTCCATGCCACTTGTACTGCGGGATGAAGTATGACCCACTCTAACTGGTTCTTTTTATAATTCTTATTACAAAAGCATAGTTTTAAATAATGATTTTTTTAATATTGAACGTTTTTAAATTTTGGACACCATATATCTCGCAACCTACGACTTGCAAATCCATGCCACTGGTATTCGGGGATAAAGTATGAACCACTCTAACCAGTTCTTTTTACAAATCTTATTATAAAAGCATAGTTTATAAATTATGATTTTTTTTAATTTTAACATTTTTAGATTTTGGACACCCTATATCTCGCAACCCACGGCTTGCAAGCCCATACCACTGGTATTGCGGGATAAAGTATGAACCACTCTAACTGGTTCTTTTTATAAATCTTATTACAAAAGCATACTTTTTAAATTTTGGACACCATATATCTTGCAACCTACGGCATCCAAGTCCATGGCCCTAGTAACCGGGGGGAAGTAGGAACCACTCTAACTAGTTCTTTTTGTAAATCTTATTACAAAAGCATAGTTTTTAAATTATGAACTTTTTTAATTTTAACGTTTTTAAATTTTAGACACCCTATATCTCGTAACCTACGGCCTGCAAGTCCATGACACTGGTATACGGGGATGAAGTATGAACCTCCCTAATTGGTTCTTTTTGTGAATCTTATGATAAAAGCATAGTTTTTAAATTATGAATATTTTAAATTTTAACGTTTTTAAATATTGGACACCCTATATCTCGCAACCCACGGCTTGCAAGCCCATGCCACTGATATTTGTTGATGAAGTATGAACCACTCTAACTGGTTCTTTTTATAATTCTTATTACAAAAGCATAGTTTTTAAATAATGATTTTTTTAAATTTTGATGCTTTTAAATTTTGGACACCCTATATCTCACTACCTACGGCTTGCAAGTACATGCCACTGGTATCCGGGGATGAAGTATGAACCACTCTAACTAGGTCTTTTTATAAATCTTATTGCAAAAGCATAGTTTTTAAATTATGATTTTTTTTATTTTAACATTTTTAAATTTTGGAACCCTATATCTCGCAACTAACGGCTTGCAAATCCATGCCACTAGTATCCAGGGGTGAAGCATGAACCACTCTAACTGCTTCTTTTTATAGATCTTATTACAAAAGCATAGATTTTACATTATGATTTTTTTTTAATTGAACGTTTTTAAATATTGGACACCTTATATCTCGCAACCTACGGCTTGCAAGTCCATGCCACTGGTATCATGGGATGAAATATGAACCACTCTAACTGGTTCATTTTATAAATCTTATTACAAAAGCATAGTTTTTAAATAATGATTTCTTTAAATTTTGATGCTTTTAAATTTTGGACACCCTATATCTCACAACCTACGGCTTGCAAGTCCATACCACTGGTATTATGAACCACTCTAACTAATTCTTTTTATAAATCTTATTACAAAAGCATAGTTTTTAAATTATGATTTTTTTTTTAATTAAACGTTTTTAAATTTTGGATACCCTATATCTTGCAACCTACGGCTTGCAAGTCCATGCCACTAGCATTCGAGGGTGAAGCATGAACCACTCTAACTGGTTCTTTTTATAGATCTTATTACAAAAGCATAGTTTTTACATTATGATTTTTTTTTAATTGAACGTTTTTAAATTTTGGACACCCTATATCTCGCAACCTACAACTTGCAAGTCCATGCCACTGGTATCCGGGCATGAAGTATGAACCACTCTAACTGGTTCATTTTATAAATCTTATTACAAAAGCATAGTTTTTAAATTATGACTTTTTTAAATTTTGATGCTTTTAAATTTTGGACACTCTATATCTTACAACATACGGCTTGCAAGTCCATGACACTGATATACGGGGATGAAGTATGAACCACTATAACTAGTTCTTTTTATAATTCTTATTACAAAAGCATAGTTTTTAAATTATGATTTTTTTAATTTTAACTTTTTTAAATTTTGGACATCCTATATCTCGCAACCTACGGCTTGCAAGTCCATACCACTGGTATTACGGGATGAAGTATGAACCACTCTAACTGGTTCTTTTTATAAATCTTATTACAAAAGCAGTTTTTAAATTATGATTTTTTTTTAAATTTAACGTTTTTAAATTTTGGATACCCTATATCTAGCAACCTACGGCTTGCAAGTCCATGTCACTAGTATCTGAGGGGTCAAGCATGAACTACTCTAACTGGTTCTCTTTATAAATCTTATTACAAAAGCACAGTTTTTAAATTATGATTTTTTTGAATTTTAACGTTTTTAAATTTTGGACACCCTATATCTCGCAACCTACGGCTTGCATGTCCATGCAACTAGTATCCGGGGGTGAAGCATGAACCACTCTAACTGGTTTTTTTCGTAAATCTTATTACAAAAGCATAGTTTTTAAATTATGATTTTTTTTTTTAATTAAACGTTTTTAAATTTTGGACACCCTATATCTCGCAACCTACAACTTGCAAGTCCATGCCACTGGTATCCGGGCATGAAGTATGAACCACTCTAACTGGTTCATTTTATAAATCTTATTACAAAAGCATAGTTTTTAAATTATAATTTTTTTAAATTTTGATGCTTTTAAATTTTGGACACCCTATATCTTACAACATACGGCTTGCAAGTCCATGACACTGATATACGGGGATGAAGTATGAACCACTATAACTAGTTCTTTTTATAATTCTTATTACAAAAGCATAGTTTTTAAATTATGATTTTTTTAATTTTAACTTTTTTAAATTTTGGACATCCTATATCTCGCAACCTACGGCTTGCAAGTCCATACCACTGGTATTACGAGATGAAGTATGAACCACTCTAACTGGTTCTTTTTATAAATCTTATTACAAAAGCAGTTTTTAAATTATGATTTTTTTTTAAATTTAACGTTTTTAAATTTTGGATACCCTATATCTAGCAACCTACGGCTTGCAAGTCCATGTCACTAGTATCTGAGGGGTCAAGCATGAACTACTCTAACTGGTTCTCTTTATAAATCTTATTACAAAAGCACAGTTTTTAAATTATGATTTTTTTGAATTTTAACGTTTTTAAATTTTGGACACCCTATATCTCGCAACCTACGGCTTGCATGTCCATGCAAGTAGTATCCGGGGGTGAAGCATGAACCACTCTAACTGGTTTTTTTCGTAAATCTTATTACAAAAGCATATTTTTTAAATTATGAATTTTTTAAATTTTAAAATTTTTTTGGACAACCTATATCTCGCATCCCACTGTTACCTGGGGGTTGGGTATGAACTACCCTATCTATTACTTTTTGCAAATTTCATTACAAATTCATGTATTTTTAATTATGATTTTTTTTTTATTTTTTTTTTTTTAATTTACTGATATTTAAGTCCTAAAGAATTTTAGGGTTTTTGAGGATTTTTCAGGTTTTAAATAGCTTTATAAGTAGAGTTTTATGGCAAAGCAAGAATATTATATATTGTTCATTATTTTTTCCATAAAACTTCACACCATTTTATCAGACAGCAGAATCTGCTGAGCATAAAATGTCAAAAATTTTCTTGTGCAGTGTATCGCGTTCGGGCGACATCGGCTGAAAAAATATGCTAGCCTTATCTGCCATCTTCACACCGGTAGCATTTTTTTTTATTTTGTTGTTTACAAAATAGATTTTTTTTTTATCTTTTGTTTTAATTTTAATCATGGGCAACTAACAAAATCATTCATATCTGTCCCTACACCCAATATTAGAGTAAATTTGTAGGGTATTTCAAAAAAAGGCTGCAAAAAAGGTATATTTTTTTATATTCCGGATGGTAGTAGCTAACACTAAAAGCTAAATTTTTGTTCAAGGATCCCCGATTTTTCGGCATCAGAATCCAAGATGGCGGCTGTCAAATTTAAGAAAAAAAAATTTCCTGTTTTAATTTTAAGAAATATTGAATTAATTTTAATAAATTTATTTTAAGAAGGACATACTGAATTTAAAAATAAAAAAAAATTACCTGCTACTTCAAAACAAAATAGCGGCCATATTTAAATAAATACGTTTTTCTTCAATATTTTCTTTATTTTCTGTGTGATATTTATTTTTAATGCCTCATATTAAAACTACTAACCAGCTATTTAAGCCTACCGAAAAAAGAAATAAGTTCTCCAGCCGACACAAAGATGGCGCTTAATATGTCAAAAATAAAAGAGACCTTTATAACCTGTAGACCAAATTAAATTTTAACAACGTACTTTTTTTTGAATACCTCCAGAACATTTCCACCATTCTTCAGGATATTTTGAGACTCCCAGAGCACTTTTAGGATTGTTCAGGACATTTTCAAACTTAGAAACCAAATTTCGGACTTCCATTGTCTTTATTTATTTTAAACACTACAGGCTACTACTTGGTGTGTAGTCAGGTATGACGGCCCGTCCCCTTCTATAATCTTAAGGTGCTTGTTTTCTTAAGGAGTAATTTCCATTTGGTTGGTGTTCGTGCTTGGTTGACTGACAACTTATTTGTTCTGCATTATAAATGTAGCTTCAATAAATTTTCGTTTTTGTCAATGTGACTCCTTATCCAAAACTTTAGATTTAGACGATTAAATCCTGTGATAACCATGCATGATGCGCTAAATCGGATTTTTTAATATTCCGTAATTTAATACTCTTCAGGCGTTCATTTACTCTAACCGAAAGGGCATTTAGTTTCACCTACATATAATTTACCACACCCACGAGATTTGTTAAATGCATTCCTTATTATTTAAAGAATTTTCTGGTTTTTTGATTTACTTACAAAAGTCCTTATCGAAATTATAGTGTTTGGCAATTCCTCTTATGTTTCTTGAACATATAGAATAGTAATAACACCTTATTATAATTCTGCTGCAAGTCTTTTAAATTTTGTAGATATCTGTGGTTAATTCTTCATTACCAGTGCAAATATTTACGGTTCGGCTCCTTCGATTTAAGTTGTTTTTTTAAGCAAAAAACAAATAAGGCAAAATATTTAAATATCAGTCAAAAGTTGGCACTACGTTCGACGTTGTCAAAATTGAGGTTAATTTTTATTTTTGATTTAAATTTGAGAAAATTATTTGTATTTTGGAACTTTTGGAAGACAAAGTCATTATCTTGTGTTAAATTGACGTAGCCGATCGCTTTGCGTTTTTTAAAAAAAATAAAACATATTTATTCTGAAGTAACTGATAATGGGTGTTTTTAAGCTTTGAAAAGAGATGGCGCTGAGAGCACAGCACCCATTATCAGTAGCCTGAATTTATCCAAGCGATACATTTGTGTTCATTTGAAATCCAACATGCCGGCACAGCGCTATCAAAACGGACGGGCCACGATCCTCCACGGTGGATAGAATAGATCGGTGTTCGGATCTTATAAATATATGTCAAATTTTCACGTCACTGGTGGTCCAGCTGATTTTTATAAACAAAAGTTAGATATGGTATGAACAACTAACATTTTTTGAATTTTTTGAAAACTAAGGCAATTTTCCTACTATTTTTTAGTACATTCTTATAAAATAATATTTTTCAGACATACCAGTCGTTATTTTTTTTAGCCCGCTTTATTTCTCTTTACACAAAAATTAAAATTCAAAGAAAATAATGTGTTCGTTTCAGCTTCAAAAATCATCCGCTGACGTACATCTTTGTTTACTACCCAATAGTCCTCGGTTCACCTTTGATACTAAACGATCACATTCAGTTTGACTTGTAGTTTAAGTTTTGTGTAATAAAAAATAAAGCGGGCGAAAAAAAAATAACAACAATACGTCTAGAAAATTACATTTTATAAGGATGTAATAGAAAACAGTAGGAAAATTGCCTTAGTTTTCAAAAAATTCAAAAAATATTAGTTGTTCCGTTGTTCATATCAGATCTAACTTTTGTTTACAAAAATCAGCTGGACCACCAGTGACGTGGAAAATCCGACATATATATATATATATATATATATATATATATATATATATATATATATATATATATATATATATATATATATATATAAGATCCGAACACCGGTCTATTCTATCCACCGTGACGATCCTCCACTTTGTTGACGTCACATCCGAGGCTGATTTTTTTTTTATGGTTGCGTCACGACACAGCTGATTGTCTTTAAAATATTGAAGTTGGAATCACGGTTCATGAATGATTGATTTTTTTAAAATAGAGCCGGTTTTAAGATTGTTTTTACTATATTCTTGAAGAACAATTTCTTTTTAATGTATAGTAATCCTTAATTTTTCAGAACCGCTTCATTAGCTCACACTAAAATTAAATTTAAAATAGAAGCGAATGTGACAAACACAGATGACAAAGTCAAATACATGTCAAATATAACAGTTGGCATGCGGTACATGACGGGTAATTTGAATTTATAATAAGGAATGCTATATTTTGAAGATTTTAACCTTTTAATTTTCTTGCATCCTTACAAAAGTTTGGTGGAATATGGGGATGGTGCCTGAAAATATTTCACTGAAATTTCGCCGAAATCTGTAGTGCCATTTTGAAAATATCATAATAAAACGTCTGACCTCCCATAAGATCCAATGTAAAAATCAGCCCCCGGAGAACAGCTGATTTTTTCAGGGTCGTGGCCTCTATTTTTGTGTTGGCCTTGGCCGGCACGCTTGTAGCAGTTATTTTTAGAGGCCCTTTCCCAGTACAGATATATTTAAGACTTACGTGAATAGAGTAAATAACAAAGCATATTTTGTCGACAGAAACCAGGGGATGACGTTTTTTCATATAAATAAAAAAAAAATTGTTTGTTTACTGTGATAGAAAATACCGTTGTTTACTGTGATAGAAAATACCGATAATCCCAAAGAAGATTTAGCCACAATAAAGGATGGAGAATATTAACCTACGATGAGCCTGCTACCAAATACATCAAGAACAGAGATTTTAAAAGCCATCCGATATATTTCATCCAGAATATGAAAACGAACATCTCCTTTCTGCTTCTTGCTGTGAAGATAAAAAGTAAAGTTTTCGGCAATCATTGTAAATTAAATCTAATAAATGTAAATAAATGTATATTGTTGTGCTTTATTTATGTTTCTACAACCTCGTAAAAAGTATATTGTACCTACATACCTAACGCGCGTGCCTCTTAACACACTTGCTAGGTAAATTACTATTATCACAAACTATTTTATGAATCGGTTCGTAATTCCGTGATTTTGTTTGGTGAGTCATGGTCAGTGGCCCTTGTAACGATTATTATCGTTACATTATATAAAATTAAATAAGTTACTAATTAAACGAATAATTAATTAAAATAATAAAAAAATAAAAGAAACATAGTTGATAAAATAAAATTTATTTGTGTGACTCAACTGTATTTTTGCATTTTTATAGCTTTGGTCATACTCGATGAACTGAGTATTTGCGATAGTGTTCTTCGAACACCGAATTTTTGCTTTCTCTCTTTAGTGCATTGTACAGTGTTGAAATGGAGAAACAGGGGTTATCTCGCGTGTGGAAAACTTGCGTATGGTAAGTGATCGGCCAAAATTGTTCGGTTGCGTTTGTTTCTTAACTTACAACATTTTTTGTGGAGAAAAGTCTACACATGTAAAGGCAATTTTTAAGACACTTTGAGTGCCTAGCCGACGTTCAAACATTAAGGTGTTGAAATTTTATCTGGTCAGTATCTTTTGTCTTTGCAAAAATTATGCCTTTGGCAACTAATTATCTTGAATTTTAGCTTCATAAATTAATACCTCTACAATGGTAAAAGGCATTGAATGATTTTTTACCATTATTTTCCAATTTTTCAAGGATTTTTTTAAGGGAAACTTTATTTTTTTAAATAGGGACGGGGACTCTTCTGAAGTTTACGCCTTGAACTTTTTAACAGGTTCAAAATGCGTTGTGAGCTTTTCTTGGTTTTTCTGTACTTTTTTAGGTGGTTTGGATTTTGATGATTCCACGTGTCTCCAAGGATTAATCCAATGATGAATATAGTAATCAAATATAAAGGAGCCTGGATTATCAAAATTATATCAGATAACCTAATCAGATGTTGATGTATTGACTGGCAGACCTGGATTTTATGGATTTTCTCGGTAAGTTTTTGAACTTTTTTTCATTTTATGAAACGTCATTTTGACACATTTTTAAGTGAAAAGGCTTACCGATGCCAATTTTATGTTATTAATTTCATAAATTTACGATAGATTCATAATAATAAAATAATATTTTATTTTTGTGAAATATACCTACTCAATTTCAAAAAAAAAATTAATGGAAAATTCATTAAATTGAAATTAAAATCTATGATAATTCATAAATTTCCCCTTGCTCAAATCAAAATTGAATTTTTCATTCTCAAGTTCTCGGCCATAACTTGAAACTAGAATTAATATATTTTATTCTTAATTATTGTAAATATATTTTACAATAGTTCTTCCTTGATAAGAATCTTCTTTATAGATTCTTCTTGTAAATTTTATCTTGATTAAGGCTTAGTTTTTTATAAAACAAATAAAAAGGCAGATTGTTAAATTTTTGTATATTTAAAATGTTACAAATTAATTGCTATTAATTTTGTAATAATCTCTGACTTATTAGAAAAATAAGTTATTTATTTTTAATAATTCATTTAGTTACGTAATTTTTTTTGTAAAAATGTGCATTGAATTTTCATTTCTTAAATTTTTTGGTGGTTGTAAATTATAATATATAATTATCAGTAATTATATACTATAATATTGAATAAAATTTATTAATTTAAATTATATTCTTGTAAAAAGGGAGCTGATTGTATATTTCAAAATAATGTTTAATTTGACAGAGCTCAATCTTCTAAATGTAAATCAGGATTGATTTAAAAGTAAATTTGTTTTTTTTTGTAAAAAAAAAAATAGTTTACAACTCTTTTCTTTTACAAAAAAAACAAATTTACTTTTAAATCAATCCTGATTTACATTTAGAAGATTGAGCTCTGTCAAATTAAACATTATTTTGAAATATACAATCAGCTCCCTTTTTACAAGAATATAATTTAAATTAATAAATTTTATTCAATATTATAGTATATAATTACTGATAATTATATATTATAATTCACAACCACCAAAAAATTTAAGAAATGAAAATTCAATGCACATTTTTACAAAAAAAATTACGTAACTAAATGAATTATTAAAAATAAATAACTTATTTTTCTAATAAGTCAGAGATTATTACAAAATTAATAGCAATTAATTTGTAACATTTTAAATATACAAAAATTTAACAATCTGCCTTTTTATTTGTTTTATAAAAAACTAAGCCTTAATCAAGATACAATTTACAAGAAGAATCTATAAAGAAGATTCTTATCAAGGAAGAACTATTGTAAAATATATTTACAATAATTAAGAATAAAATATATTAATTCTAGTTTCAAGTTATGGCCGAGAACTTGAGAATGAAAAATTCAATTTTGATTTGAGCAAGGGGAAATTTATGAATTATCATAGATTTTATTTTCAATTTAATGAATTTTCCATTAATTTTTTTTTTGAAATTGAGTAGGTATATTTCACAAAAATAAAATATTATTTTATTATTATGAATCTATCGTAAATTTATGAAATTAATAACATAAAATTGGCATCGGTAAGCCTTTTCACTTAAAAATGTGTCAAAATGACGTTTCATAAAATGAAAAAAAGTTCAAAAACTTACCGAGAAAATCCATAAAATCCAGGTCTGCCAGTCAATACATCAACATCTGATTAGGTTATCTGATATAATTTTGATAATCCAGGCTCCTTTATATTTGATTACTATATTCATCATTGGATTAATCCTTGGAGACACGTGGAATCATCAAAATCCAAACCACCTAAAAAAGTACAGAAAAACCAAGAAAAGCTCACAACGCATTTTGAACCTGTTAAAAAGTTCAAGGCGTAAACTTCATTAGAGTCCCCGTCCCTATTTAAAAAAATAAAGTTTCCCTTAAAAAAATCCTTGAAAAATTGGAAAATAATGGTAAAAAAATCATTCAATGCCTTTTACCATTGTAGAGGTATTAATTTATAAAGCTAAAATTCAAGATAATTAGTTGCCAAAGGCATAATTTTTGCAAAGACAAAAGATACTGACCAGATAAAATTTCAACACCTTAATGTTTGAACGTCGGCTAAGCACTCAAAGTGTCTTAAAAATTGCCTTTACATGTGTAGACTTTTCTCCACAAAAAATGTTGTAAGTTAAGAAACAAACGCAACCGAACAATTTTGGCCGATCACTTACCATACGCAAGTTTTCCACACGCGAGATAACCCCTGTTTCTCCATTTCAACACTGTACAATGCACTAAAGAGAGAAAGCAAAAATTCGGTGTTCGAAGAACACTATCGCAAATACTCAGTTCATCGAGTATGACCAAAGCTATAAAAATGCAAAAATACAGTTGAGTCACACAAATAAATTTTATTTTATCAACTATGTTTCTTTTATTTTTTTATTATTTTAATTAATTATTCGTTTAATTAGTAACTTATTTAATTTTATATAATGTAACGATAATAATCGTTACAAGGGCCACTGACCATGACTCACCAAACAAAATCACAGAATTACGAACCGATTCATAAAATAGTTTGTGATAATAGTAATTTACCTAGCAAGTGTGTTAAGAGGCACGCGCGTTAGGTATGTAGGTACAATATACTTTTTACGAGGTTGTAGAAACAAAAATAAAGCACAACAATATACATTTATTTACATTTATTAGATTTAATTTACAATGATTGCCGAAAACTTTACTTTTTATCTTCACAGCAAGAAGCAGAAAGGAGATGTTCGTTTTCATATTCTGGATGAAATATATCGGATGGCTTTTAAAATCTCTGTTCTTGATGTATTTGGTAGCAGGCTCATCGTAGGTTAATATTCTCCATCCTTTATTGTGGCTAAATCTTCTTTGGGATTATCGGTATTTTCTATCACAGTAAACAACGGTATTTTCTATCACAGTAAACAAACAATTTTTTTTTTATTTATATGAAAAAACGTCATCCCCTGGTTTCTGTCGACAAAATATGCTTTGTTATTTACTCTATTCACGTAAGTCTTAAATATATCTGTACTGGGAAAGGGCCTCTAAAAATAACTGCTACAAGCGTGCCGGCCAAGGCCAACACAAAAATAGAGGCCACGACCCTGAAAAAATCAGCTGTTCTCCGGGGGCTGATTTTTACATTGGATCTTATGGGAGGTCAGACGTTTTATTATGATATTTTCAAAATGGCACTACAGATTTCGGCGAAATTTCAGTGAAATATTTTCAGGCACCATCCCCATATTCCACCAAACTTTTGTAAGGATGCAAGAAAATTAAAAGGTTAAAATCTTCAAAATATAGCATTCCTTATTATAAATTCAAATTACCCGTCATGTACCGCATGCCAACTGTTATATTTGACATGTATTTGACTTTGTCATCTGTGTTTGTCACATTCGCTTCTATTTTAAATTTAATTTTAGTGTGAGCTAATGAAGCGGTTCTGAAAAATTAAGGATTACTATACATTAAAAAGAAATTGTTCTTCAAGAATATAGTAAAAACAATCTTAAAACCGGCTCTATTTTCTTTCTTCTAAATGTAAATCAGGATTGATTTAAAAGTAAATTTGTTTTTTTTTTTTAAAGAAAAGAGTTGTAAACTATTTTTTTTTAACTTTCTGATGAGCTTGCCTTAAAAAGAAATCCACATAAGCCATATATAGTCTTATAGTTGCCTAAGCACCAACCTTTGTTTTTCGGTACTTCCCATGAACCACTGAAGCTTACAGAAGTACTGAGAGATGTTTTAACAGACTACAAGTCCTCCAAAGAGATGCCAAAAAGTAAAAGACATTGAATCAGTCTAGATGCTCCTGCTGTATTTGAGGTGAAGAGTCTAAATTAAACTCCAGTCTTGTTGAGTTGATGTTGGTCTCTGAATGATTTGATGGTGGACAATATATAATATGGTGAAGTTTCCTTTGTAATTAAACTAACTCAAGTCAGAAATTTCTCAAAGTTTTTTTTAAGATTAACTTTAAATTTTAGATTTAAACAATTCAAAATTGTAATCAAATGTTTGTGAATCAATTCTCAATTTTTCAGTATTTTCTTTCATTAAAATTGTAAATTTAAATCCTATTTTTGTCGTTACTTTTCTCCACTCGGGCAAGGGAATATTATCAAAGAACCTTCTGCAACTAAAAGACTTTTGCTAAATTTTTCTTTATGTGGTAAAATGTTAAATTCAAATTATTGTTCTTGGATAGTATTCATGGCGCCTTTATCCTCACTAGTCTATAAAAATTAATAATCAGTAAAAAGGCGCAAATCTCACGCCCTAAGAAAACAATAAATAATATAATAAAATAGAAATTAAAAAGATCAAATTAAATAGAGCTAGCAATTCTTAAACAAATTAATGCCCAACGTATTTTTCCGCCACAAATTGGCGCTACAACGCTTACGCCACAAATTGGCGCTCAAACATCTAATTAACTACGTTACACCGTTAAAAACCTTTTTGCAAATATAAAAAATGTGTGTTTCTATAACTATATTAAACAACATTTTATTTCTCAAATACCAAATCATACCTTTGACAGTGGGAAAGAAGAATTTAAGAGATCAGTTGGAAGACTTGGTCGAGTTAATACCCTGAGAATTTCTCGTTCCTGTATTGAGACACCTGCATAGATGGAATTTTTCCGAAAATTTAAGTATGGTCTTCGGTAGTTCAATGCTTAGAACGTTTGCGCACAGAGCAAGAGGTTCCAGGTTCGAGTCCCGGCCGAAAACAAAAATACTTTTTTCTTATTTTTCTTTCTTTAGTTTCACTTGTTGTTAATATTTTATTTGTTCAAAATAACTTAAAATAATCTAAAAAAACGTGATCTTAATAAAATTTTCTCAATGGAATTGATTCGCCCCCAGTATCTGGTTATTGATCACGCTTTTATAAATCCCAATAGATCTAGTCTATAAAAAACTACTAAAAAAAGTATATGTTTAGATAGATTTTTGATTTTCTTTTGTTTATTTCCAAATAATACAATAAACAGAACAATTTTGCTACAGTTTTCTATAACACAAATAGGCTACTGAAATTGAAAACATTGTTTTAAAATATTTGTTGTGTGTTAGCCATAAGTTTTCTTAAATTTTTTGAATAAGATGAATTAGCAAAAAACCGCTAAGGTACGTTTGTTAAAAATGCTTTAAAAAAACCACCCCCAAAATTTCGATGCATTCCGCTTTCTCGTTTTTGATTTCTATTGGGACAAAGATTTGGCAACAAACAGGATATCAGTGTTGTAAAATGTTAAGTTTTTGGGCGAAGTTTGTCCCCTTGAATACAAACTTTTGACCATGCATTATCCGCTAAACCGGATATTTCAATATCCCCTGATCAGGTACTTTTTAAGTGCTGATTTACTCTGACATGAAGAGGGCCTTTCGCTTCACCTACATATGATTTCCCACACTTACACGTGATCTGATTCAGTTGCATTCCTTATTATTTGAGGGATTTTACAGATTTGTTTTATTTACAAAACTCCTTATCATATTTTCCGTTGAAAATACTGTCCTAATTTAAAGTGTTTGGCCATTCATTTTAATTTTTCTGAAATCCCTTGAAAATATGTAATTTTCAGGAAGTGATTTTTTCTGAACATTTGCATGCTTTTCCTGATTATTTTTTCAAATATTTTCATGCTTCAAGACTTTCAAGATATTTTCATAACACTTTCAGATATTTTAAAACAATTTCAGATTTTTTTAAAATATTTTTAGCCTTTTTCATAACATTTTGACACGTTTGACACATTTTTCCTGAACAACAACAGAGTTTTTTAAAAGTTTACATAAACGCAATAAGACAAGTTCTATAACTTATCATTCATAGACATATATACGAGTACATTAATAACATAATTGCATATTTTTTTGCTAAAAATAGAAGCAAAAAATTAAATTTGCTCTTTTTTAAAAAATTCTCTACATTACAAAGAAAACTCTACCACGCAGGATAATTAATTAAACATTTGTAATGGATAATGTTAGGTTTTTTAATAATTCATTATTTTTAATGTTTTTTTTGTAAAATGCTTTGTGTTAGTGGTAAGGTCTAAAGTTGTAAAAAAATTGGCAACCGTTCTTAACATAGCATTCCTGAAAACACTTTTCTTTCTTGTCAATACTGAACACAAAAAACTATAGGGCTTTAACATACGACCCTGTATACCCTGATCCAACTGAATTTTTGACAATTCGAACATGTACCATACATCCCCCAAGAGAAGTAAAAGTTTTAAAATTGAAATAATAATACATCATAAACCTAGGGACTAAAGTAACACTTTTAATCCCAATGGGAAAAGTTTGTAGACCGACCGAGAGAATGGCTATAGCTCGCCAAAAAAAATGGAACTTTAGTCACGTGGTTTATATACTCTTTTATGCATTAAAGTATCGGAACAGGCCCGTACTGGCCAGGTCAGCCCCGAATATGCCTCAAAAAATATACTTCGGGGCCCTAAAAATGTGCTTTGTATTTGGTGACCTGAAGGAATCCAAAAAGAGCGGGCTCGCTATATTTGGGGCTCCTTCAGACCATAAATTTGCCTATATCTTAAAAACCACTGGACCGATTAATTTTGGTAGTAGGATTTTTTTAAATAAGCCGCTTGTGAAAAAAATTCCAATTTCTCAATTTTGAAACAACAAAAGGTGTTTTCTATAAAACCTACATAACGTGACGGATCCAGGGGGGCCCGGGCCTCCCCCTACTTTAAATAAAGCTTATAATCTAGTTCCAGTAAATAAATAACCAATGCGTAAACTGCAATTTTTTACTAAATTTAAATGTTTTTCACTTATTAAGATTAATAAAAAAACTTTATTTTCATAAAATTTTCCCTGCGGTTCAGTTTATTTACATGTAATTGCAAACTTCAGGTCACACGTATTAGAACTCGCAAGATCTTTTGTTTTAGCTGCCTGCTTGGCCCTTCTCCCCAGATATTCTAAATCCGCCACTTAAAAAAAATTATTCGGATTTTTTCTTATTTACTGACTTTGTTCGCCCCCCAAAGCCCGAAAAAGTATGTAAGGTTTATAGCTAATTAATACAGATCAGGCTAAAAAGTAAAAAAAGAAAAATTTCGTGTAAATTGCGAAAACTTTATCAAAGTATTGTGATTTTACAAGGTTAAGATAGCAATAGATTGATTAGATAATACTAAGCTTGGCAATATTCAAGAAAAAATTATACATTTTTATAACTCTAGTTTTTACCTTAGACCAACCAATAATACTATTTTAAGGAGTGTGTAAATACGAAGAGCCTAGTATAATAATGACACTAAATTATAAAATACCTTGAACAAAATTTATTTATAATTATGAAAATTCCAAAAATTAAAAAAAAATCATAAATATTTTACATTTTCAAAACTAAAAATATTTGGATAATTTTAAAATATTTAAATATAAACAAGTATTTTTAAAATTATACAAAGTTATGATAATGAAGTAACCTAATCTGATGCTTTTTTACATGGAACAGTCCAATTTAATAAAAACTTTTTGTAAGTTAAAAATGTTTATTGTATAGTTTCGCTAAGCCCTGTTATCATTAATCCCCCCCCCCTGCCCACAGATATTTGGTCGAGAACTGCCTGTGACTCGCTCACACCTCTTAAGAAAATATATGAACATTTATTGTAAAGATATCAGTAAATTCGTAGACAATTTAGTCTTAAGTGGCAAAATGGGAAAAATGTGGTATTCAGACATTTAATTTTTTTGAAATTTTCGGAGATGGATGCTTGATAGGGGGAGGCTACTTAATTTTCTAGCCGAGGGCCCCCAAAGGAGCCAGTCCGGGCCTGTATAGGAAAAATAATTTTAAAATAATAATAATCTTAGGTAGGTATTCGTGGGTAGAGGACAGACCAAAAAGAAACTAAGGTACCTTTGGCCTCTTAGTGTCTTTTTGGTCTGTCCTCTACCCACGAATACCTACCTGATTCTATAATAGGACACAAAATACACACAAATAATAATCTTAGTTCGGTTGGGTATCCGTTACTACGAAAATTTGGAAAAAATACCGTTTTTCTTTTATAAATCCCTCCTTAAGTTACCTCGAAATACTGCTCATGAAGTTTTAAGGCTTGAGACTGGCTCTCTTCTGGTCCTTTATTTTGTCTTTAAATTAACTTTAACATTCCTAATTAAAGTTTTGTTACAATACAGTCAAGTTAAAATTCGATCAGACTTAACCAAAAAACAGGCCAATAGACTCTCCGCAATGAACAGCTAACTCGCCAGACGAATGGCGAGGGCAACTTAACAATACCGCTTCTTCATCTAAAAGGGATAGAGATAACGCATTTTCACCTGATAACTCATCTAGCTCGAAGTCGTCCAAACTTGAGTAGCAACCAACAAAAATAGTATTTTGGAACATGGACGAGTATGGTAATATCAATGAGGTTCTTGGTGAAATCGCGGAAATTGACATTTTGTGCTTGTCTGAAACATGGCTTATCCATGACCCAACATTGCCGGGCTATATAGCTGAAAACTATAATTTTGTTTGCTCAAATGGTGTAAGAAAAGCTGCTCGTGGGCGTGCTAGTGGCGGTCTTTTAGTCTTAATAAAAAAATGTATTTCTTTTGAACTTTTGCATTTCTCATCCTGGTGGCTACTAATAAAAATAAAATATTGTAACATATATTTTTTGCTAACATTTGTTTATTTTAATCCTAGTTTAGATTTAGATATAAGTTCAGATTTGCTTCAGATGGTTCTTGATGATGCAAGAGATTTGAACCCCGAAATCGCTTCTTTCGTCTGTGGTGATTTCAATAGCAGAATAAGCAGTATTAACACTGTGGACGAGGAAGCGTTACTGGGTTCGAGACTATTGCATCCTCGCAACTCTTTAGATCAAGTAGTTAATGCTAGAGGCCGTTTGCTGTTGGACTTTATCACGGCTAATAACTTTTCAATAATAAATGAGAGAACAATTAGCGACTCGCCAGCGCAGTTTACCTTTGTCGGGACACAGGGAAATAGTGTCATAAATCTATTTTTGTCTAACGTGGAAGGCCTGCATATTATTGATGACTTATTTGTAAATAGCGAAGTTTTTGCATCATCTCACTTGCCTTTATGTGTCAAAATAAACTTCAAAGTAAATTTGTTTAAGTCCAGAAAATCAAATAGGCAAATCGTGCAGTCTGTCCACTCCCTTTGTTGGGACGATAATGCGCAAAACTCCTACAACCAGTTGATGTGTTTTTCAAATAAAATTATTCCATGCTCAAATGTTAACACTTGTTTTATTAATTTTTGTGAAGCGGTGAACTACGCAGCGAGTGATGCGAATCTGGTCTCGACAAGGTCAAACTTTTGCTCGGTGCGCTCTCGAAAAATAAATCATAACAAAAACATTTCATGTAAAAAAAAGCCAAGTACGCGAAAATGGCATTCCGAAATAAGAATTGAGATAAAAGTAAAGCCAAGTTTTCCAATACAAATTTCAAAATGAAAGGTTCTTACTAGTTTGGAAATGTTTTTTTAAACTTTGCTATTACAGCCAAACTTCTTTATGTTCAATTTAGCACTGTGCCTAAGAGTCATTTAAAGCCGTAATAGCCAAGTTTAGAAAAATATTTCCAAACTAGTAAGAACCTTTCATTTTGAAATTTGTATTGGAAAACTGGGCTTTACTTTTATCTCAATTCTTTTTACGGAATGCCATTTTCGCGTACTTGGCTTTTTTTTACATAAAATGTTTTTGTTATGATTTCACTTCTTTTTTAAATGAATTGGATAATACTTAATTTTTAAAGTAGTAAAATATGCGGAATATTGTTCAAAACTTTTGCAATGCCTTACTTAAATTTTTGAGATTTTTAAATTTTTTTCCATGGTTTTTTCGTAGTTCCTATCAGCCTTCCAAAGCTCAGCTCTCTAGCGTTTCTGAAAGTGCACAATGTTACTTTTACATAACTTTACATGTATAGGGGAGGGAAATAAATTAAAATGGTCATGTTTTTAAATTTTGTCCTATAGTTTTAACAAAGTTCCTATCAGTCTTCCAATGCTCAGCTCTCTAGCGTTTCTGGAAGTGAGTAATGTTACTTTTATATAACTTTACATTTATAGGGGAGGAGAGTAAATAAAAATATAGGACTTTTTAATTTTTTTCCCATCGTTTTATCATAATTTCTATCAGCATTCCAATGCTCAGCTCTCTAGCATTTCTGGAAGTGGGCAATGTTAGTTTTATATAAATTTACATTTATAGAAGAGGGAAGTAAATTAAAATGTTGGTGTTTTTAAATTTTTTCATATAGTTTTATCATATTGCCTTTCAGTCTTAAAAAGTTCAGCTCTCTAGCGTTTCTGGAAGTGGGCAGTGTTACTTTTACATAACTTTACATTAATAGGGGAAGGAAGTAAATTAGAATTTTGGGATGTTTTAATTTTTTTCTGTAACTTTATCATAGTTACTATCGGTCTCCCAAAGCTCAGCTCTCTAGTATGTCTGGAAGTAGGCAATGTTACTTTTACTTAACTTTACATTTATAGGGGAGGGAAGTAAATTAGAATTTTGGGGTGTTTTAATTTTTTCCTATAGTTTTATCATAGTTCCTATCAGTCTGCCAAAGCTCAACTCTCTAGCATTTCTGGAAGTGGGCGATGCTAATTTTACATAAATTCAAATGTATAGGGGAGGGGAGTAAATTAACATTTTTGGGTTTTTTGATTTTTTCCAGGGGTTTGGTCATAATTTCTATCAGTCTGCCAAATTTTAGCTTTGTAGCATGTCTGGAAGTACAGTAGAATATTGATGATCTATACATGAGTGAGTGAGTATGAGTGAGTGGCAATTTCGACGTTTTTTGAAATTTCGTAACTACTTTACTACTTTATGGAATTCCATGAAACTTGGAGGGGTTGTTAACTCCATGGAGATCTACGATTGTGCAAAGTTTGAGATTCGTAGCTTATTCGGAAGTAGAGTTTTAGATAAGTCAAATATCGACTGAAATGTTTCCAGAAAAGATGGTTACGGCGCGCGAACTTGGCGCGGCACTGCCGTGCCCTCAGATAAGCCGTAGTATGATAAGCGATGTTCTGATATGAAAAAACTGGTAAAAATTTCCTTGAAGGCAGCAAAAAAATTTCATTTTATAGAACCGTTTAAATATCTGCAAAATAAAAAGGCTTACAAACACTTTTATCGTCTAAAAGGCATGACTACAATAAATCACTTGCTGATTCATTTTTAGGAGTTAGAGACTCAAAAACTTTTTGGGAGAATATCAAAAAAATTAAAGGAATATCTGCAAATTACAATTTAAATAAGAGTACATGGGAAGATTTTTTTGCAACAATTTATAAACCAAATCTTGTACACAATGTCCTATTTTTTGGAACGTATGACCCCATATTGGACAGACCAGTGCAATTGGATGAATTACTAATCATACTTAAAAACTCTAAAAATAGAAAGGCTCCTGGGGTTGATCAGATTCCTTATGAATTTTTAAAAAATTTGCCACAAAACTGGTTACTGTATCTATGCGCTCTCTTTTCAAATATAATTAAACTAAAACAAATACCTGATGCTTGGACTAAAGTAATTTTTTCAATGCTATACAAAAAAGGTCTAATTAATGATCCTAATTACTATTATGCAATTAAATTCTTCAATGTCTTACCACCTAATATTAAATCTCTGGAAGAAAAAAGATTCTTAACGGTAATAAAGAAATACCTAATTCAAAACGCATTCTATTCATTTGAGGAGTACCTCAATAGTAGCTTCGTCCTGTAGGTCTGCCTACGTTTCTTTTACTGTTCACCTTTGTGGTTTGTCTGTTTGTTGCAAAGAGCGTGTGTTTTTTTTATCTATTAAATGTCTCATATGTTGTTATATCAATTTTACGAAACTGTAATTTTAAAAGGAATATTAAAATGTAAAAAATTTGTTTTACAAGTATATTATACAATAATATCCTTAGGTAGGTAATTAATTTATCTTAAGATGTATTTATATTTTTCTACTTTTGACTTGTAAAAACACTATGTGTACTATTTATCAATAAAAAAACTAAACTAAACTATAGATCAATAGCTCTGGTCAGCTGCTCATTAAATGTTTTTACGCAAATGTTATTAAACAGGCTATTGACTTGGTTAGAGGTTCATAATGTCATTCCTGAGAGTCAGTCAGGCTTTCGCAAAAATAGAGGTTGCACTGATAATGTGTTCATCCTTCATACTACGATTCAAAACCATTTAAGACTAAAAAAGCGTAAAGTGTTCGCAGCTTTTATTGATTTTCGTAGAGCTTTTGACTCCATATCACATAATCTAATGTGGCAAAAATTTTACCGCTTAGGCATAAGCTCTAGCTTTATCATGGTCATCAAGAGTCTTTATGATAATGCATCTGTTCAAATTAGATCTTCGGAGGGCTTTACACGACCATTTCCGATTAGCGCTGGTGTCCTTCAGGGTGAGTTCTTAAGTCCAACTTTATTTAACATTTTTTTACATGACATTGATCAAACATTTTTGGACAAAGGGGCTCAAGGGTTGGACATTGGCTCTAGCACAGATCTGATTTTATTACTTTATTGCGATAATCTGGTCGTGGTAGGTGACTCTGAGGTAGATTTACAAAGAAAACTTAATATTTTAAATCAATATGCTGTCGAAAATCAACTTATAGTAAACTCAGATAAATCTAAAATAATGTGTTTTAACCGAACTGGCCGGCCGTACGCTAGTGGCTTTAAATTTACATTAAATGACAGCGAATTACAGGTGGTTAATGAATACATTTATTTGGGTGTAGTTTTTTCTTCCTCAAACACCTTTCGAAAAATGTGCGAGACCACAATTTTACGTGCATCCCAAGCATCCGGTGCTGTTCTTAGTATTACAAACAAAATAAAATATAACTCCTTTTCTGTAAACAAAAAGCTATTTTCGAGCTCAGTCCTTAACTCCATTACTACTTGTTTGCCAGTTTGGGGTCTGCGTTACTATAAAAACTTGGAAAAAATACAATCCTCCTTTTATAAATCTCTTCTTAAGTTGCCTCGTAATACTGCACATGCAATTCTAAGTCGTGAAACTGGGTCTCTTCCGGTCGCGTATTTTGTATTTAAATTAACTTTAAACTACTTAATTAAAGTATTGTCTATGGAGGACCACAGACTGCCCAGAATATGCCTCGAACGACAGGTGAACTTACTAAACTATAATCCTGATGGCAAATTTAATTGGGTTTATCGCGTTCGTCAGTGGTTCGAGCAATCTGGGCTAGGTGATCTGTGGTCGTTAAACCTTCGCGTATTAAAAAGGAAAAGACCCGAAGTTCTTAGCCGTTTGCGTGACAAATATATCCAAGCTGACACTTTTTTGCTAATAACGCGAACTATACTATATTATTTTATAGCTCCTTTGGACCGGGTAACTATCCTAAATATCTCTAAAGCAGTTCATAATTAGACGTAAAAAATCAACGTCTGAAACCATGAGATCACCTTTTCGAGTGTTAAAATTTCTGATCGTAAAATGGGCGATTTGCCAATATAATTATCAAATGCCAAATTGCAAGTAATGCAAGGACCTAAAACTATAAGCAACAAATAAAATTAAAGAAAGAAAAATAAAAAAAAAGTTTTCTGAGTTATCATACCTTTGACAGTGGGAAAGAAGAATTTAGAGATCAGTTGGATGACTTGGTCGAGTTAATACCTGAGTGTCTCTCGTTCTTGTATTGAGACACCGCGGCCCGCATAGATAGAGGTTTTCCGAAAATTTATGTGTGGCTTCGGTGGTTCAGTGGTAGAATGTTTGCCTAGATAGCAAGAGATCCCGGGTTCGATCCCCGGCCGAAGCAGAAAACTTTTTTCTTATTTTTCTTTCTTTAATTTCATTTGTTGCTTATAGAAAGAGATGAATAGAGTTAAATATTAGTTTTTTTTTGTTAAACAAAAATCCTTTAGGTAATAGTTCCGTACTATATAATTTATGTACTTTAAATTGTTATAAGATGTAACATCTTTTTAAACAATAAAATAAATTGAATTGATTTGAATTCCTAATTAAAGTTTTGTTAATAGAAGACCAACTTGAACTTACTTAACTATGATCCTGAAGGCAAATATAATTGGGTTTATCTGGTTCGCCGGTGCATCTAGGAGTCTGGGTTGGGTAACCTGTGGTCCTTAAACCCTCGCATATTAAAATGGAGGAGATCAGAACTACTTTGCCGTTTCCGTGACAAATATCTTTAATCCGACAATATTTTTCCTATAACGCGAACCATACCTTATTCTATGGCTGATTTGAAAGAAGTTTTCATCATTCTAAATATCTCTATACTATTTGTGCTTTTTACATCATAATGGCAACATTGTCTGGCTAATATAAATTTGATCAAAATGTAATCTGCTCCATATGTAACTTGCGCGAAGCTAACAATCTATTTCATTCAATATTCAGGTGCCCCTTATATCGGCATCTTACGCCTGAAAGTTGGTGCATTCCTGATAATTTTGCTTTGCAGCTAAACAACCCAACTCCAGGCACGGTCAAGGAAATGTTTAAAACAGTGACGGGAATTTTAAAAGAAAGAGCAATTTTTCGAGATGACTAGTTTTAGGTTTTTTTTTATTAAAAAAATTCGATTAGTTAGAATATTAATTTTTGTACTTAAATTGTTATAAGTTGTACCATGCATCTTTTTAAACAATAAAATAAATTGAATTGAATAGCATTTAACTATATACTCTAGAAATAAAATGTCATCCTAGTGACTGACCGTCTGTCATAGTTAGGGTTTATATTTAACTTCAAATCATATCTGAAGAGGCCAAAAATGAAAAGGAAAATGATTCTGGTTACAAAATCCAAATGGAAAACGCAAATGAGGATAGAAAGCAAATGACAAAAAGTTATCTGGATCTAGAATATGCTTTATTTGCATCCTAAATATTTCCTTTCCATATCCAGGCCGCTTTTCATACACAGTGTGTTATTTAGGTATGTCTGGAAAAGCATAGTTTAAGACACATTTGTTTTTAAATCGAGATTTGCAAAAATTTAAGAGACAAAAAGTTGTGCTTCTATTTGCTTAATAATTTTTCTTTATATAAAAAAAGACACTTACGCACAAAGGATCAGGCACACCTCTTATGGGATTTCTGTAATCCGTCAAACTTCATGAAATTTTGGTATGTTGTAGACTAAACCTTTCTTATTAAAACATCTCATGGGCCCAACTCAAATTAATGACCAGTTTTTGAAATACAGGGTGTTGAAAATGATAATGTTCAAGAAGCATAATAGCTGTTTAGACAGGATTCCCATACATATATGCAATGCTAGTATTACATAACCTTAAGATTTATTTATTATTTTCAATTTGTGCCTTTAAAACATTATCTACAGGGTGTTTAACTAAATATTAGTCGAATGTTTTAATGAGAAACAAGCTGTAGTATGTTGTAGACTAAACATTGCTCATCAAGAGTTCTAATTGGCTAAACTTTTGATAAGAAGGTTTCAGTCTACAACATACTAAAATTTCATGAAGTTTGACGGATTACAGAAATCTCATAAGAGATGTTCCTGACACTTGAATAATTTTATTCCCATAAGGACTAAATTAGTCGTTTTTACTACAAACAGAACAGCAAAATGTTAATAAAATTGACTAAAAGTTAAATTATATATTCATGAAAATCCGTATTTTTTAGATTGCCACCCGGTGTCCACAAAACTATGCATTTAAGGAAGCACCTTTTTAAAACTTGCCACATTCAGAAACAACACCCTTTGTTAGGCAAAAAATTATACATATACATTTATACATATTTATTATAAAGATTCGTACACTTTTAGCATTGAGTTTCTTATTTTTTACCTTCTTAGCCCGCGCAGCAATGGCTAGAGATAAAGCCGAAAATGTGTCTCTATCTTAGCATTATTGTCGTAATGTCTGTTTGTGTGTGTGTGTGTGTGTATTATTTCTGTCCGTAACGCGACAGCTCCTAAACTGCTGAACCGATTTCGACACTCTTACGGGCTGATTAGATTTTGGTTAAAATCCATTACTGCTGTTTTTTGACATTGACATTGCATCAATATACAATTTTCGGGATATAGTAGACTACAGCTCAATAATTTGTATTACAAAACTTTGTAAGAGCTTTAGTTTCTGAGATATTTACAAAAAACTGTATTTACGGTTGATATATTATCATGGCTTCACTTGACGTGTGCTAATAGGCTAGCTAGGAAGGTATCAGATCCGTCATAGATCAATTTATTTGTTTTAAGATTAAGAAAAATATTTAATACCTATTTATTAAAATTTTTTTGAACGATTTTTAGTTTATCTGTTTTAATACGTTAGTTAAAAGATTTATAAATAAAGTAAAAAACTTTTTTTTTATTTTTGCATGTTTATAAAATAAATAAAATAAAACTTTAACGTAAAAACTAGCTAAAATATATTTGTGGTCGTTTTCAGAAATAAGGTTTTTTTAATTTTGAATTGAATATCTTTATTATCTTTGCTAAATAATACATTTAAAAAGTAAGTTTGGTCTTTTTTGCTGCAGTTCGGCACTTGGGGTTTGATGATTGGGGTCTGGTACGTTTTACCACCTTTCTTAAAAATATGAATTTTTTAAAAAAATTATAACTTTAGACCATTTTATAGTGATTTCTAAAAAAAAAATTGCGGAAAATCGTATATTTTGTTAAAAAAATTGAAATTGAAAAATTCTTAAAACCCCATTAGAACCCATATAAATTGCTACAAAAGGAGCATATTGTCATTTGAAACTGAAACAAAACGGTCCGTGACGTCTATCAGCTGTTAACAAAAACTTTAAATAACTAAGGTCACTGATCGAAATCGGATCAGTTTTTTTTTTATTTTATGAAAAATGCACAATTTTTAAAGAAGCATGAAATTCAAAACAAAATAAAGAAAATTATGATTCCAACATTTTCACAAGAAAAAATTAGTTTAATTGTACATTATATCAATTTTTATGTCCTTTAAATTCACTAGGTATTAATAATTATTTACTTTTTTTTAATTTATGGAAGGTCTAAACTAAAAAATTAACAGGCTAAAAGACGATTACAATATCGTGGGACCTAACCTAACCAATACAATCTAAACCTAGCCAAACCTAACCGAACAAAACCAAACTGAACCAAACCAAACCCAACCTAACGGCTCGGTTTGGTTCGGTTCGATTTGGTTAAACCAAACCGTACCTAACCGAATCTAGCTAAACCTAACTGAAACAAACAGAACTCAACCAAACATAATTAAACTGAACCAAACCCAGCCGAACCAAACCGAACCGAACCGAACTGAACCGAACCGAACGGTACCGAACCGAACGGAACCGAATCGAAGCGAACCTAACCGAATCTAGCTAAACCTAACCGAAACAAACTGAAACTAGCCGAACCTAACCAAACATAATCAAACTGAACCAAACCTAGCCGAACCAATCCGAACCTACCCGAACCGAACCGAACTGAACCCAACCGAACTGAACCTACTAGAACTATCCCATGGGACATGATTTTTGACGATAAGCCTCAAAACTACTAGCAGGGAGCCACAAAAAAGGATTTACATGAATTCACACACTGAAGCAAACCTAGCCGAGCCGAGCCGAGCCGAGCCGAGCCGAGCCGAGCCGAGCCGAGCCGAGCCGAGCCGAGCCGAGCCGAGCCGAGCCGAGCCGAGCCGAGCCGAGCCGAGCCGAGCCGAGCCGAGCCGAGCCGAGCCGAGCCGAGCCGAGCCGAGCCGAGCCGAGCCGAGCCGAGCCGAGCCGAGCCGAGCCGAGCCGAGCCGAGCCGAGCCGAGCCGAGCCGAGCCGAGCCGAGCCGAGCCGAGCCGAGCCGAGCCGAGCCGAGCCGAGCCGAGCCGAGCCGAGCCGAGCCGAGCCGAGCCGAGCCGAGCCGAGCCGAGCCGAGCCGAGCCGAGCCGAGCCGAGCCGAGCCGAGCCGAGCCGAGCCGAGCCGAGCCGAGCCGAGCCGAGCCGAGCCGAGCCGAGCCGAGCCGAGCCGAGCCGAGCCGAGCCGAGCCGAGCCGAGCCGAGCCGAGCCGAGCCGAGCCGAGCCGAGCCGAGCCGAGCCGAGCCGAGCCGAGCCGAGCCGAGCCGAGCCGAGCCGAGCCGAGCCGAGCCGAGCCGAGCCGAGCCGAGCCGAGCCGAGCCGAGCCGAGCCGAGCCGAGCCGAGCCGAGCCGAGCCGAGCCGAGCCGAGCCGAGCCGAGCCGAGCCGAGCCGAGCCGAGCCGAGCCGAGCCGAGCCGAGCCGAGCCGAGCCGAGCCGAGCCGAGCCGAGCCGAGCCGAGCCGAGCCGAGCCGAGCCGAGCCGAGCCGAGCCGAGCCGAGCCGAGCCGAGCCGAGCCGAGCCGAGCCGAGCCGAGCCGAGCCGAGCCGAGCCGAGCCGAGCCGAGCCGAGCCGAGCCGAGCCGAGCCGAGCCGAGCCGAGCCGAGCCGAGCCGAGCCGAGCCGAGCCGAGCCGAGCCGAGCCGAGCCGAGCCGAGCCGAGCCGAGCCGAGCCGAGCCGAGCCGAGCCGAGCCGAGCCGAGCCGAGCCGAGCCGAGCCGAGCCGAGCCGAGCCGAGCCGAGCCGAGCCGAGCCGAGCCGAGCCGAGCCGAGCCGAGCCGAGCCGAGCCGAGCCGAGCCGAGCCGAGCCGAGCCGAGCCGAGCCGAGCCGAGCCGAGCCGAGCCGAGCCGAGCCGAGCCGAGCCGAGCCGAGCCGAGCCGAGCCGAGCCGAGCCGAGCCGAGCCGAGCCGAGCCGAGCCGAGCCGAGCCGAGCCGAGCCGAGCCGAGCCGAGCCGAGCCGAGCCGAGCCGAGCCGAGCCGAGCCGAGCCGAGCCGAGCCGAGCCGAGCCGAGCCGAGCCGAGCCGAGCCGAGCCGAGCCGAGCCGAGCCGAGCCGAGCCGAGCCGAGCCGAGCCGAGCCGAGCCGAGCCGAGCCGAGCCGAGCCGAGCCGAGCCGAGCCGAGCCGAGCCGAGCCGAGCCGAGCCGAGCCGAGCCGAGCCGAGCCGAGCCGAGCCGAGCCGAGCCGAGCCGAGCCGAGCCGAGCCGAGCCGAGCCGAGATGGGCCGAGCCGAGCCGAGATGGGCCGAGCCGAGCGGAGCCGAGCCGAGCCGAGCAGAGCCGAGCCGAACCGAACCGAACCGAACCGAACCGAACCAAACCGAACCGAACCGAACCGAACCGAACCGAACCGAACCGAACCGAACCGAACCGAACCGAACCGAACCGAACCGAACCGAACCGACCCGAACCGAACCGAACCGAACCGAACCGAACCGAACCGAACCGAACCCAACCCAACCCAACCCAACCCAACACAACCCAACCCAACCCAACCCAACCCAAGCACCTAACGGTTCGGTTTGGTTCGGTTTGATTTGGTTAAACTAAACCGAATCTAACTGAATCTAGCTAAATCTAACCGAAACAAACTGAACATAGCCAAACCTAACCAAACATAATCAAACTGAACCAAACTGAACCTAAACGAACCGAACCGAACTGAATCGAGCCGAGCCGAACCGAACCGAACCGGACCGGACCGGATCGAACCAAACTGAACCGAACCTAACCCAACCTAACCTAACCTAACCTAACCCAACCCAACCCAACCTAACCAAACCTAACCTAACTATTTGTTAAAAAATGAACCATTGTCCATAATCATCGGGAATTGCCCGCAATTAAGTTAGGATTTTAGTATGCGACCACAAACATTGAGAGGCGCTCGAGTGTTTGCTCGTCAAATTTTTTTTGGGCAATATTACAAAATAATTTTTTTCCGCACTCTGGGCACCCTAATAAACCGCAATCTGGTTACCCTAATCCACCTCAATCAAAAATCGGTAATCGAAGTGTCACAAATTTTTTTCTTTTATATTATGTAGGACAAAATTATTTTAAGTGACCTTATTAAGTAAGAAGGCATGATGGTCAAATGACATTAGAATGACATACACATATTGTACCGGCCTGTATACCGGTCGCGGTGGCGTCATATAATAGGGACATTTTGGGTCACGTATTTTACGCTTTGTTACCGTTATTGTTATTACTGAGTCTGCGCATTAGCATCTTCTCGCTCCTTTTTTGTTATGTACGGTAACAGTGCCCGGTACTTACGGTGGACTAACTTTAATGTTATTGCGCCGTTATTGCTATATTTCTAACCAACCATTTTTTTTGCTATGGTTTGACTGTGCGCGTCCGCGTTTTTTGAGCTCTGGTTGGTCCGATTCTTATTAAATCATGATTCACTGGTTCATTTTACCGGCCTGTATACCCGTCGCGGTGGCGTCATATAATAGGGACATTTTGGGTCACGTATTTTACGCTTTGTTACCGTTATTGTTATTACTGAGTCTGCGCATTAGCATCTTCTCGCTCCTTTTTTGTTATGTACGGTAACGGTGCCCGGTACTTACGGTGGACGACCTTTAATGTTATTGCGCCGTTAATGCTATATTTCTAACCAACCATTTTTTTTGCTATGGTTTGACTGTGCGCGTCCGCGTTTTTTGAGCTCTGGTTGGTCCGATTCTTATTAAATCATGATTCACTGGTTCATTTCTATTTAATACTGCCCTAATGTTTTCATCCATTTTTTAATGAAAATCACAGAACACCAAATTAAAAATTTAGGAAATTCCTAAAAAAACATAAACAAACAAGTTGAGGTTATGTAAAACTACTAACTTGACACAGGAACACCTGATTTCTGTTATGTTATTTTTATGTGATCCAAAATCTCCTTTTTTTGCCCTGAATGTTATCGTTAATCTTAAGAAAAATAACGGTAACAGCTGCCAAATTTTCTGTTATTTTAACTGACCCAAAATGTCCCTAATAATAAATATATACTTTCATTATAAAATTTAACTTAAAATTACTGAAAAAGTCCGCAAAAACAATAAATTTATCAAAATTTAAAGAAACATACATTAGTGTGTGTAACATTTCATCAATATGTATGAAACTAGACCGTGACATGTGAAAAGTTTGGTTGGAAAAAACAAAAACAACTGGATAAAAATCGGTATGTAAGCATTTTTAAAAAAATTAATCTTAAGAAAATCAAATACTTTTTATTAATTTTCCGTACCTATATCGACTGCAAATAGTCCAAAGAATGATTTTCATGCAAAAAAACCTTGTTATAATAAGTTTTGAGTAGGGTGGTAAAACGTACCAGAACCGATGATTGAATTCTACGGTAAATAGGTGCATTCTTGCTACATTCTTTGCTCTCTCGAAAGGATCATTTAAGATTACCCGAATTAGCGCCTGATCTTCCCGAACTTTACTTACTTTTGGCTTGCTAGATCATTCTTGCTTCCTTTCAAGTAATTGTTAATTTATCCATCTTTTAATCATAGAACAAAGTGTTGTTCGGCTTACGTTAAAATGCTGGGCTACCGCTGAAAAGGACCAAACATTTTCCAACTTGTAAAAATGTTGGCTTAGCTCTTTTTTCACATGTAAAGCCATTTTAGGGTGAAATACTATGTTTATGTATTTATTATTTTGAAACTGATGACTTTGCTGTTGACAATGTTATTATTTTTTTACTTGTCATTGACAGTTTTCATGTTGTTTATACTGAGGTGTTGATAAAGTTGATGGTAGGTTAGAATACACTGCTCAAATTTTGGAAAAATTGCTTTAAAGATTCGTATTATTTTTGTTTAAAATCAATTGTATAATTGATACACAAACTAAACAACTAAACTCAGAGGAATCACACATTTATAAAATGCTATTACCAAAAAAAATAATATAAAACTTTATTTAAACGATTTCCTTAGGGGGCAGCCAAATAAATTTAACAATAAATGTTAATAAAAAGGGCATTAACCTTAAACACTGTAAATCAACGTGATAAAAATATTACGGGGTTTAATATTGGGACAATATCTTCAATTACTGCTGTTAATAAAATCAGGGATATTTTGGATCAGTACCTCAAATTCTTGTAAATAGCGATTTTTGTAGGTATTTTTGATTCTGATTATGCGCGTTAGTATGCGCGTCCATAAAGGATTAATTCGCTTATCCGGAAGAATACTGTCACAACTCGAAAAAATCTAAAATTCATTTTTTAATTGCAATGAATTTCAAACAGTATGTTCGATATATTCCAGAAAAGTGTAACATGTATGCTTTTATTATTACGCAAGAGATGACACTTTTGACACTTTACTACTTACTCACTGCATCCTGGAAGTCTGGCGTATCCAGGGTTAGCGACACGGGTGTCAAAACCGCACTCAAATTTCCATAGACGTTCGTGAAAAAAAACTCATTTTTATACAGCCTGAGCAAAAAAATTTTTTTTATAAAACTAACTAAAATTTTTCCTTGAGTTTTTGGGTTGTGAGTATTTATTGTAGGCATATTAATTGTTAAAAATTTTTGTTATTTTCTTTTAAATATTATTTGTGTTTTTTGTAGAAAAATAATACGTACTAAATATACAAAAAAGACAAAAATACATTTCTATGCTAAAAGTTTATTAATACTACCTATATCTTATATCAAGGGATAAAATGAAACTTTTATCACGATGTTTATACGCTATTTTTCGCACTGTTTAGTTTATTTTCCTACTTTTTTTTACCATTTTTTGGGTGTTTTTAGGTTTTGTGGTTTTTTTTAGTCCCTTTTTATCCCGATTTTTATATTTTATCAAAAGACAAAAAATGCCCAAATACAGTTCGAGTTTTAGTAAGGTTCGGGTTTAATTACTTATAATTTTATAGTACATTTCATATAAATATCTTAATATTATTGTTCGAAAGCATAAACTTCGAAAATCATTTTCTGCGAACGGAAAATTGTTCGAAAACAATTTCTTCGAACAAAAGATTGTTCGAAACGTTTTCTTCGAAAGGAAAATTGTTCCAAAACGTTTTCTTCAAACAGACATTTGTGCGAAATCATTTTCTTCGAACGGAAATATGTTCGGAAGCATTTTCTTTGAACGGAAATTTGTTTGAAAATATTTTCTTCAAATGAAAATTTGTTAAAAAACATTTCTTTGAAAACAAATTTTTCGAAAAAAAAATTGTTAGACCTGGCTTGCCAAACTTAACACACCTCATACAGTTCGACGAATGGGGTCTTTTTCTAACAATTTGTGGAAACAAAATCTTCCCTGACTTCTTTCCAGAGATCCTAGAGGGTGTGAAACTAAACCGAACCAACCGAAACCTATTTTCGAAAAATGATTTCCCTAAATTAGCTTTCCGGTCCTCATTAAGAAAGGTTGAAATCGGTGTTACTCTAACCTTTTTCAATTAAGCACATCAGGGGGTATCTGGACCGGTTCGGATTCAATTGAAAAAGTTTAGGAAAATACCAATTTCGACCTTTCAAAAAAAGGAAAATTTTCAGACAGTTTACGATCCCGGGAAAGAAGTTAGGGTTTTTTTGAAAAAATATGTTAGACCTTGCCTTAGTCAAACTATATGAACTGTGTTGAGTTTGGAAATCCAGGTCTAGACGTCTTTTTTCGAAAAGCTTGCTTTAGAAGAAAATGTTTTCTATTCGAAGAAAATGTTTTTGAACAACTATTGTTTACGAACAAATTTCCGTTTGAAAAAAAATTTCCGTTCAATGAAATTGTGTTCGAACAAATTTCCGCTTGCAAAAAATGTTTTCGAACAAATTTCCGTTCAAAGAAATGGTTTTCGAACAAATTTCCGTTCGAAAAAAATGTTTTCGAACAAAGTTCAGCGACCCGTCGTGTTGCCACCCAAAAAAATACCTAGAGATGGTAAATAAAAATTCTTAGACCTTGAGTTTTTATTGGATGTTGATTTTTTAAAAACTTTTCTATGAGCGTGTGTGTGTACCTGTGTGTCGCTTACTACTACTTTACACTAATAAAAATAATATTAGGTATATTATAAACCTGGGTTCTACAGTGTTTACTTTTAATCCCACGGCGGGAATTTTCATGCCCGACCGGAAGGAGGGCTATAATTTGCTAAGTGACTAAAAGGGCCTTTAATGCAAAGGTTTATTTTTATATACTAAAAATTATAATAATCATAAACTAAATAAATATGTATTAAACTACTTACCGGTACTGTAGTTTTAGCATGTCATCCCCCCGTATATAATAAAACAGTGGGCAGTGATAGTTGTCATGGCATTACATTAAACAAAAGTCAGTCAGACGCTAACAAACATAGAAAAAAATTGGAAAAAATAATATTTATTTCATCATCAACATCAACAAACCAAATAAGTTTAGTCGAGAAAAAGTTCGAATCACATTTCTCGAAGATGGAACAAACAAGGGATTAAAGAATAAAGCCTATTCTTACTTTGAGATGGGCATGGAAACGGCCACCGAAGAAAGCAGCTTTCAGTACCGAAAATGATACAATAAACAGAATTTCGAAAATTTCACCGCAAAGGTATTCCTGGTTTACATCCTAGAGAAGTCTAGAAAGTTAAATGCTTCGTTTATATGGAAGCAATATTCTATGCGGAAGGACACAATAACAATCGAAACAAACCAAGTCATCAGCAAAGTACAGTAAGCTTACGGCAAGCTGGAAGCTACAAAATAATCGTTATCGTGTATATATCTTGATTCCTTTTTGTTTTTTGTATTATGATAAAATAAAATAATCCAAAAACCTTTATTTTGCCTTTATGGTTTTAAAGAAATTACTTTTACTCACTGGGGACAAGAAATATTACCTTGGCTCATGAAAAAAGGGGTTAAACGTACACTTTTATTCCCTAGAGAGCATAAAGAAATTTATTAAATGATACAAAACCCAACATAATATTTTTCTATATTTTAGAATAATATAAAACATGCAAACTATTTTTTTGGTTTCTTGCGCTGTGTGGGTCTTAACACAGGGTAATAATAAATATTGAATCATAAAAACTTAGTTTTTTTAGGTTTGTTTATTCCTGACAGTGTCAGGTTTGCGTTTTTCGTAAATTAGGTTATATTTGGTGTCGCAACCCCTGGAGACGCCAGGCTTCCAGGATTCAGTGACTCTATTTACTACTAGCTCGCAAGTAAGCACCACATTTAGTAAAAATGTGACACATCTATGTAACTAAAAAAATTAACATTCACAAAAGCAAAAAGTTTAAATTCATTCGGAATAAGACAAATACTATTAAAAAACTTGTGTTTTATGAGACATAACCCGAGACATAACCACTTCTATACATAAAAAGCAATTACCTTCTATAAATCGATAAATTAAATGAATTGCAACTTTAAATTGCTTTTCCTGGATGAGCGAGTAAAAAAGTCCTCTCGAAAGTTACTTTCAACTCTTTGTCCATGTATGAGTAGATACTCTAAATGTATGCTCTCCTGAGGGTTTCTGAGAGTTATTTAAATGAAAGGGTATCTATTCTATGTCTTGAACGATGTGACCATCCACATCACACGGTTTGACCAATTGCGACTCTAAGCGGTCGCGCGTTGTGCGTGTGTCTCGACCAATGGCATAGTCGCCCGATCTTCAGACTTCGTGGATTTTACGCGTTTGAAGTAAAATCTGTTCTCCTGCCCCGGTATCGACTGAAAGTTCCTGGGCCGGATCGTAGAAGAAGCTGTGACGGCTTGGAGCTAATTTCAAGCTCGCTATTGGCAAAAGCATATAATGGGAACTATCACATCGTTCAAAACCCAGAATACCTACCCAGTAGGGTTCTCTATGGTACACGTGCTATAGCCAAAGAAGGTTGATATATTTTCTTTGCTATAGCACTGTTGTAAATTGGAAAGTTCGAGATTTGCTCTCTGACATAAAATTTAATCTGTAAATTAGCGTGAAGCTCTCTACTCGCATTCTGTTTAATAGCCTATTGATCCTATCTAAGATAAGAATTATCTCTAAAATGTGAGAAATAATTTTGAGAATGTTTCATTTAAATGGACACGGGCCCTTAGTAGTGTTAGATATTCTTTATTTTGAACATGCGCACAAGTTTAAAAATAGGATTAAATTGTTAAACCACAACACTTCTCATTTGAGGGCTATTTTGCTATTCCAAAAAGTCCCTTTTACAGCTCAAAAAATATTTCTCAGGTAAATGTGTACTTTTATCCGGAATTTTAGATACATACATATATAATCCGTTTATTTACCAAAAAAAGCTAGTACCAAGCATAGTCTATAAATGTAAAAAATCATAGAAAATTAAATCTTAACATAATAAAAAAATAAGCATTATAACAACAAATAATATAAAAATTAAATTTTAGTCTTATTCTTATATAAAAATATTATAAATTGAAAATGACAGCAATATGTTTAAAATATCAATAAACAAGCTAGTTAAAATAGAAAACTGATTTAAAATCACACCTAGCTTAAACAATTTGCTAGCACCAAATATTAAAAAATTTGAAATAATAATTTATTTAAGCAGTCACCTTATTGACACAAACAAAACCTTACTAACATTTATTTAAACAAAATATCAAAAGTATTTTAATATTAAAATTTTAAATTGGTTTTTAAAGCTTTGGAGGGAGGAATAAGTTTTTATATCACTTGGCAACCTACTAAAATCAATCAATCAAATCATCTAGATACTTAAAAATACTGGGGTGGCGGCTAGTTTTTTATTTCTACACTGAGAGAAGAATTTTGTAACAATAACAAACATTTTGTAACTGTTACCAAATGCGTTGCCCATATTTGGCTTATTAGATATTTGTTTGCAGGTAACAATTCAGAAATTTCAACAATTGAAACAAATATTTGTTAATAAAAACAAAATCGTCTGGTAATATTTAAAAAAAGCACTAATATATTGTTGGTATTTAAAAATATATGTGAGTTTAATTATTAATATACTGTATATTTATTATAAGTATCATTCTTATTTAATATTAAATTAATTAATTATGGGTTATTATATAATTAGTAGCTGTAATTATATTTAGTTATTTTGCATTAATAAGGTATTTGTAGGTTTCACGTTCTATTTAAAATACAGGGTGTTCATTTTAAAACTTCCCACCCCAGATTTCTGGAAAATGATTTTTTTTTAAAATGCCAAAACACGTCAATTAATTTATTAAGGAGGACACATTCTGGCTATCTTAAAATTTTTGTAGTACACACCCCCTTTGAGGGGTACATTTTACCCCTATATTTTGAATATGAAAAGTGGGTCAATTGACAGTTTTTTTTTGAAGGTTTCTTAAATATCTTTACAAAGGTGTACAAATTTTGAAAATCTATCAATTTGTTTTTGACATATTCACTTATTTTTTCAAAGGGGGTGTGTACTACAAAAACTATAAGATAGCCAAAATGTTTTTACTTTTTCTCAAAAAAAAAATCATTTTCGAGAAATATTGGTTGGGAAATTTTAAAATGAACACCCTGTATATTTCTATAGGGTTACTGGAAATAAGGACACCACTTTTGATCACACACCTGTATTTCTTCGTCTTCCTCAGGCGACACCTCAGACTTAGGAAGACGAAAATGGATTGTCAAAAAGAAATAAAGTTGAGTGATCAAAATTGGTGTCTTTTTTTCCATTAACCCTATAGAAATGAATAAGGTATAGAATAATAAGAGAATTTTAATAATAATAAAAAGCAAGTTGTTTTGATGAAAAATATTTATTTGTATTTTATTATAAAAGTGGAGTCAAATTTTTTTATGGTGGCTGGTAATCTTTGTTTTTTTTGGAAAGGTTGGTTAATGAAATATACACACGTTTGTTCCATGTGAAATGCACACAAAATTTTGTCAAATCTGACATAAACTGATTTTACCTCATTATAAGTTCAGGGACTCCACCATTATGAAAGGCCGCATGGGTAGCCCGTGTTTTTTAAAATGTTTCTCCTTTGTTCAATTACTTCCTCCACCTTCAAGTCAGTGCTGACCTGAAAAAGAAAATAAATTTTATATATTTGTAAATTTAATACAGAACTCGTGGCGTATATAAGGGGGGGCCTGGGCCCCCCTTTCAAGTTAAGTTTTTTTAGATATTTTCCACATATTTTATGAATATAAACATAAAATAGCCTAAAATACTGCCTCATGAGGTCGCAGCAACCCCCCCCCCCCCGAAACCGTCTCACCCCCTCCCCCGAATTTTTTTCTATATACGCCACTGTGCAGAGAGTTAAATGTTTGCTTTAAGTTAAAAGGTTTAAACTTCACATTTTCATACTAAAGGCTCTTTGCTTAAAAATCTTTAATAATTAATTCAAAGAATTGAAGCCATGATTCAAATGACAACCAATTTAAAATCACAAAATACAAATATAAAGCATTCTAAAAAAAATAATAAATAACACTCACTATGTTATTGTGGACGACCAAGGCCAGATTGTTTCCATCTTTAAGCGGATATCTGAAACAAAAAAAAAAGAGTATGAATTTTATATTAAAAACAAATAAAGCCTACGCCTGTGGATACTTGTCAACAATTAGCACATAAATCAGTTAATTAAAAATCAATCCTATTTACTGTTTGTTTATAAAGCAATCAGTTTCCACAGAACAAGAAGTTTATACAATGAATACGTTTTTATTCTTGAAGCTATATTTCTACCTTTAAAGCGTTATTCCTGATGACTTTTTGTTCATTTCGACTCTTGCAACCATAACACCATTATGATCCCATAAAAATACCCGCGTATTTAGGTCTGTATTAGCACAAAAACTATACTTTGTTTGGTCAATGTTCTTCCTAAAACATGGCGTCCCCTTGATTTTTCGGCACAGTGTCTGCAGAGACATTTCTCTATGAGTGTCTGCGACGGTCTGTAATACAATGCTACGTAGGGCGTCGAGTCGGTTCGGTCTAGACCGCGGCTCATACGTAGGGGAGAGCGGGGCTCGTTGGGCATAGGGGCACGTTGAGAAACCCCTATTAACTCGACAATTAGACGTCAGCTGCCAGCGCCACCCACGTGGCAAAGTCGCCTTTGCTCATGCATTGTAACGTGTCATTTTTACGTTTGGGACAACGTTACATATTTGTTTATTTGGGTAAATGGTCAAGGCTCTTTGATTCGTCTTTCTGTACACAAGTAAGGGTATTTTATAGAGCTAGGTTTGGAGGTTATATAGGGTCTAGGAAGTTACCTTAAAAGGAGGCATTCCATCGAATTACTGTGGACACTACGCACATCGCATTATCTGGACATCGTAATTGGAATTTAAGATCACAGGCTTCGGGAAAAATCACATAAAAATTTTGATTGTTTTGTTTTTATCTGTGGAATTTTGTGATTCACTTGACGTTCATAAAGTTAAACAGCTGTTATGCTGGGGAATGGCGGCGTTGCCGCATCACAAATGGTTTCAGTAACAGGAAGGAAACATTTAGATGAACATTTCATTCCCTTACGTTTATTCTCGAGGATATTGGGACAATCCGAACCCCATATTCTTCACGGATTAGCTAGTTCTGATAGCACGAAAACATATTTAGGTTCACGGTTTGACCAGTAACAACCGAGGCTCCGCCACTTTGATATCTTTATTAATTTGATAGGGAAAGGATAAAATAAATACGAGTTATGCACTGTTGTAACTGGGAGATAAACGAGGGATAAAAACCAAGACTGAAAGAATGAACGAAATCGTGTGAGTTAACATCTGAACACTCTTGTGCCTTGAAGCAATGGTTCAGTGTGTATTTTTGGGTTCAGGTTCAGAAACAGCTTTATTACTGTAGAAATGTTTTACAAAAATGGCGTTAAACCATATGAATATTAGAGAAAACATTTATAAAGAGCGACGGAAACTTTTGACGAAGACTGTAACTGGAGTGCAACTAAATTCTGCGCTCAGTATAGCTTTACTCATATGGGAATTGGTTGAGTGTTCGAATATTAATAATGTGTATGGAGGGTGTCTCGACGTCCTTGTTATAAAAATTCCAACCGTGGAAATAGATCCGACAACACCTCAATGTACGTTTTACCGGATTGCAATGTCCACTTGGTCGGTGCTGCCCCTATAGACCTGTATAGAACTATTGCTGTACCTCATTGGTTACTTTGAAAACCCCGGGTTTTTTCCTTCCAGTCTGGCCACTGAATGTAGAGATTTATTTTTGGCGGAAAAGTTTTTTAAATAGGTTTGCATCCTTTATTTGAATTTCACCGGGAAGATTAGGTTGGTACTATTGCGTTTTACCGTCCCCACTCCCCACCAAATTTACAAAACGGTTTCCGGCCACTTCGTTTTTTGTGTTCTGCCTGGTCTCCCTTTTGCGAACGAATTTTGGCTGGGTCGACAACAGTTTCTGGGATCGCCTTTGTTTTTGGTGATTGGCACTACAGCGATTGTAGGAGATATCCCAGAAACTGTGGAAGTGAGTCCGTCGTGTCTAGGCAATCTGGAGTGACGCTCGAACCCTTTTGAGGGGAATTTTAAGTCGGCCTACGCGTCGGCCTACGCCATTTGCACGGAAAGAGCATCGCCCTGTCAATTCCAGCGACGGGACAGTTGGGCTGGACGCTGGTGGGAAGCCGGACGGGCCAGTTATAACCCTGAGAAAGGGTTTCTACGCTCGGGCAAGAACCAACATCTTGACCACCATGTGCTGCCCTAGCGTGATGTGCTAAGCGGGCATTAGGGGAGGCGCGGGCAAGCCAGGAGCAGCGAGAGCAGTGTGAGGATGTCTGGACAACTCCAGGTTTACTAAACAAAACACCAACAATTAAATAATTGCAGGACCAAGGTAGGAGCAAGCCATAACTATAATTTTTTTCCATATATAATCTTTTTATATAATTTTTTTGCTATAATTTCCATATAATTTTTTTTTAAAGTATAACTTTTGAAATTCTTGTAAACGCAAGGTAAAGGTATGACGTCATAACCCCAATTTTGCGGTACTATTAAGCTAAATTTTATTGTGAAATTACTATTGCGGTTATTTTGGCGCTGACTCGTTCCCACCAATTTCATTGGTTTATATTTCATGTTTCAAGTATTTTCCTCAGATTCCAATACTTTTTTTGTACTTTAATCAATTTCATTTTCATCCTCCTGTGAAAATAAACAAGATGAACTAAATTTTTGTGTTATTTGTGCAACCCAATGACCAACTTTGCGGAGACAAAAGAGAGATGAGATTATATATTTTAGCGGTTTCTTCACACTGTTTTACCTCATGGGGTAGATCTCGGACTGGGTTGCTGTCTGTCTCATTCGACCTAGCGTAGAATGATGACAGCGGATATTTGGTCCAGATCTCCCCTATGACAGAATAACTTTGGAAGTATATTTATTTTTTTTTTCAATCATTTATGTAACCGAGTCTCACACTACTGACTCAGGTGTAGGTACACTATGACCTGTTAAAGGAGTCCATCTACCTGTAAAGTATTTCTGTTTTGTCATCTGAATTCGATCTAATAGAATTTTATTCTGTTTATTTTTTTTTTGGCTTTTTAATTACACAAATATTCTGGAAGCCTCGGAAGTATAGAATTTCATTGTTTGGCTACAACGTTTGGGTTGAACTGTATTTTATTTAAGATCTTCTTTGTAAAACATTGGTATTAAATAATGTGGCGCACTTAAAATTTTCTTATTTCTGAACCCCCCCCTTCTCCACTGTATAAAAGTTACCGGGCATATCAATGTTTTACCTAGCTGGAAAATACAGTTCTGCTTCCAGATATTTGTTTAATTATTCAATGGGTTTGTTGTGTCACAAAATGGCGGCAACGTCTTCAAGCTGCCACAAATGTCACACAACGCATTTAATAGGCCACAAATTGGCGCCCAAATTTTTTTTACTTTTTTTAAGGCCACAAATTGGCGCCCAACGTGTGTTTTTGGCTAGCTTTTTAACATCTTATGTAATTTTTTTATTTTATTTTTTAAATTTGGAAAAAGGAAAAAAAAGTTTTTTGAATTTTTTTTTGAATTTTTTTTGTTTTTTCTGTGTTACAGCCAAAGCCAGGTTAAAAGCTTTCAGTGGCTGTCGGTGGTTTTTTGACACCCAATCATTTTTTTTTACTATAAAACAGGATTTTCCATCATCATTGGTTTTTTTTTTGAAAAAACACTTTTTAAATATTTTTTTTTTATAATATTTTAATATTTAAGCGTTGATTTGAAATTCGTTGTTGCTCTGTTGATCCTCATAGTTTTTTTGTTAGCTTATCTTCACAAGTTTTTTTTCTTGGAAAATAAAATATTCATTTTTATTTATTAAGGAAGAATAAGTGGATAAAAAACATAGGAGTTTTTATTCAACAGCGTCCGAATCATGTTCTTAATTCTTTAAAGTTTTTGTAGGAAAAACACATTTTAATTTTTTAAGAAAAATAAATACAACAATGTAAATTTACTTCAATTTTTTTTTGTTGATCTATAGGTGGATGGACCTCCAGACATAGTCTTTTTAGGTTTAAATATATGACATAGGTACTGTGTTTTTTTTCTAACAATTTTTTTTCCTGCAGGTTCATTTATTTATATTTTATTATTTCCTGCTTGTGATAAGGTAGAAATTGGTTCACAGATTATTTTTTAGTATTTAGTACAGTCAATTTATTTGGGTCAACAAGTTATTTTTTTTTTGGTGATTTTAATTTTTTGTGGGATATCACTACTTGGTATTTGGAATATTTTTACAGGGTTTCACACAAATTTTTCTTGGCTGAGTTGTTTTAAAGTAAATATAGCTTAACAGCTAGTAGATTTGTTTAGTTGAAAGTATTAATTAGTAATGAAAGAAAAGGAAAATGAGTTTATTTTGCTTTGTCATTTTCTTTTCTTGTATTTTTTTTGGAGGTAACTGTTGATGACAATTAAGAACTTACGTCACTCAGTTACATCGGGTCAGAGGAGGGTACACTACTAGTGTCGGCTCGGGAGGTTAGGAAACACAAGGCTAAAACCCCTAGAGTGACACCTTGGCTGAAGATCAATGCCAAAAATCCAGTTGACATTTTTTTTTTGGGGTATTTTTTTTGAAAGACAGTTTTTAGGTCTTTGGTTTAGTTGTCTAGTTGTGTTTCGTGACTGGTCAAATTTTTTTGGTGGAAAATACAGCGTTGGGCTTTGGAGTGCATTTTTTTTAAAAATGACCTACGGGTATTTCTACCAACTAAAGTTTTCTGGTTCACAATTATTTTTTTTCTGTATTTTTTTCTGCGTTCAGGTCATAGCTTGGTCATGGCCATTGGAGAGCAAACATTTATGTTTGAGCCTTGAGAAGTTTTGCCTGCTCCGGATTGAATACAGGGAAAATGAATTTGAAGCCCAACTAGATATAATACCACAAAAGAAATGTTTAACTGAGACAGATATAGATATAAGTTTTTTTGATTTTTTTAGTTCATTTGTAGAGTTCATTTGTAAAGTTCAGTAAATTTTTTAAGTAATGTCATTTTGAGGCCGAAAAATTGGTCAGTGAATTTAAGAGAGACTTTCAAAAATATAAATGCTAGGCGGTGGTAATTGGTAAAAATATTTCAAAATTTTATTTTTTTTAAATAATTTAATTTTTCGTAAAAAATTATTTCCTTTCTGTTAACATAACTTCTCGAATTCTTGTTTTGGTCAAAACGGTTTGTATAGGGGTCGTAGTTTTAAAGGGTGACCAGACAGGTTATATTTTTTTAGGGGACCAAACGGGAACTTCTTGAGTTACAAAAAGGTGAACTTTTTTTTGTCTTAGTTGATCAGGCAGGAATAAATAAATCTTTTACTTCCAAATCATAATTTTAAATAACAAAATTAATTGGTTAAGTGTTTGGGTCTTATATAATGAAAAACGTTTTGTTTTTGAGGATACTGGTATGATATGAAATTATTTTAATTTCATGCCAAATGTTAGTTGACGGCAGATATGCTAGTCTTCAGTTTTTTCGTTAGTTTGCATTTCAGGACAGTGGCGTGTACTTAAAGGGGCCTTAGATCTGCGCCCATTGTAAAGCAACTTCCAACATACTTGCTTAGCTTTTCACTTAATCTTCGTTTTGTTGCTTCTGAAATTAAAGCGTTATGTTGGATAACGATGGATAGTGTTAGACTGAGAAAGTACCTAGGTAGTTAGGGATGAAAACTTGGAAGTTGTGGACAATTGGGAAATAATTTCTTTTATTTCATTTTTTTTAATTTTAAAATAGTTTCATACTGGTGACCTCAAATAATGAAGCAAATTTTTAAATTACAATACACTGTTGTGGAATAAATGGGAAAGTGTTCAGGTTAAACAATAAATTTAAGATGATTGATTTACAAAAAAACGATTTCAATCTAAGAATAAATTTAAAAACAATAGGTTTTCTTTGATGAGACTAAACAATGATGAGGGCATATACTTTTTTTTTGTTATGCATAATATGATAGTAGTACCTTTTGTATTGCCATAATTAGGGGTTTTCCTCCCGCGAGCTGGGTGGAAATGGAAGAAATGTTTGGTTCGGAGTGTAGAAATCGAGGAACGAGGACTTCCTGCTAATCTTTTTAGGATTTCGCAACTTCGGTTTTCGCTAAATCAAAATACATCCAAATTTGGCCTACAGGCTGAATCTCGCATTTTCCAGGACCTTGCAGATTCGCGGAGAAAGACAAATTTTGTGATCTATTTAATTATGATAGGAACTAAAATAGTAACATGCACATGAGGGGACTAGATATATTTAGGTTAAAAAGTAGTAAGAACACTGATCTGAACAGTTTTCCATAATAGTGTCCTATTTTCACAGGGTGCTTCAAAATATCTTCACCCTTTCTTTGAAGTAAGATGTCGTTTCGCCTGTGGGTGTTTGACCGTTTAAAAAATATATAGGGTCCAGATGGGATTGGAATGGAAATCACAAGTTTTTGGGTTTTATTGACATTATACTTAGGGAATAGGGGAAATGTCTAATAAAAAGTTTTTTGGTTTTAGGCCGAGTTTTGTTGAGATAACAAAAGTTTAATTGGGGCCGGGAGTTTTATTATGCTCTTTTAAAATTAATGTAATAGTTTTTGGTTCTTGATTTTGTTCTCTGGTTTTTACGCAGGATTATTCCCAACTGTTTCATTTCTAAATATCATTTGTAGGTGATGGGGTCTCATTAGCCCTTGGACATTTGGTAGATTTGCTTTGACTGATAGTTGTGGAGTGGGCCCAACTTAATTTTATATCTCGTAAACACCGGGAATAGGGATCTGAGAATGCATTAAGCAGTAAAATTTTTTTTTGATTAGATGTTGTGTGTAAAGACACTTGAGTATGCAGATTTAGTTTTACAACGTTCTTATAGGTGATCCTTGAAATTGTTTCCATATTTGTTTTTTTGAAAGGGCACACGGGATAATTCTTTACGGGGTTGAGTGCAAAGTTTAAGACTTAGGTTCACATTAATATAGGGGTACAGTAAATGAGTACTCACGTTGGTTGTTTCCTTTAGTAATAATTTTAAACAAATATACTAACATCGTTTGTTTTTTGTAACATAAACATTTTTTTAAAACTTTTCCTAAACTGATTTTTTATTTTTATACCTTATGATTCTTAAGTAAATTTAATTTTCAACATTTTTTTTTATAGTAAATAAATTTTTCTAGCTCATTGACTTTTCACATTGCCACAGTTTTGGGAGAGGAAAGGGAATTGACAACTGGTTTTTTAAAGGAAAAGAACAAAAACTGTTGCATGAAAACTTGAATAAGATTTTTCTGGTGCTGGTTCTATAAAAATTTTTTTTAAGGTTCACTAATAGGAGCTGCAACCCCACTTAAACATTTTTAATTTTTTTTGAAAATATTTTTTAAATATTTTTTTTTTTTTAAATTTTTTTTAAGAAAGGAAACTTGATTTTCTTGTTGCAAAATTTTTTTTTGGTGCATAGTAAGTACCTTGTCCCTACACTGGTTCTACCAGTTTATTTAAATATTTTTTTTTCTGAATTAAAATATAATTTTATTTCGAACCCTCACGTTTTAACAACCTATCATCATTTGTTTTAATTTTTTTTTTCTTCTCCCTACTCCAAACCACCTATCAGAGTGGAGTAATTTTTGAAAATTTTAGTGAGTCACTAATTAATTTTTTTTGACTATTGGACTACTGTGGTCGACACCAAAAATTTTTTTTTAATTTTTTTTTGGACACCTTTCGGTACGATCCTAGGGTCTTTTTGACCATGACCATGGTTTGCATCAATTTAGTTAAAATTTTGGGAATTTCATTTTAACAATTATTAGAGAGTTGCAGTCCTACCAAGACGTTATTTGTAAATTTTTTATTACCATCGGTAATTTTTTTAAATTTTCTTTTATTTTTTTTAATTACACACAACATCCTTACTAGTCTAATTCGACGCAATTTCAGCGAGCGGATTTTTTTTTAATTGAGCATATTTTACGATTTCTATAACATGAACATCTGTTCCGACGTTTATTGCGTTCACTTATATATTAAGGGATGATGTGACCTTAAGCAATGCATGTTTCGTGTAAACTCAGAGTAGGTAAGCAGGTTAAAGTGGGTTTTGATTTATTCTTTTTAGAAAAATCATTGTATACGGCGATTTGGGTTTTTTTTGAGGAGTTTATTAGTGGAGCCGTTCTGCAATAGCAGGAGTATACCCTAGCGTTAACTGTGTACAACAGCTTTGGGATTTTTATTATAGGTAGTCTGTTGTACGTTCCATTTAGGGATAAATTTACCTACTCGGTTGCTGAGGTAAACAAACATCACTTAACTTTAATTTTAATCCAGTTCAGCTAGGATAAGCGCAATCATTTTTTTTTTGGTTTTACTCACGCAGGAGTGAAACATAAGACCTAAACACTGCCAAAACTCTTGTCTCTCTTTTATTTTTTTAAACCTTTTTTTATGGCTACTTATTAATTCTAATTTAGGATTTAAGTAGTTATTTCTCTCTGCAAGGTTGGACGTCATAGTTGGTTGTACAAATACTTAACCTAAATTATGATTACATTTTTAAATGCAAATAAATTTTATTTTCTTACTGCTCCGGTGTTTTTCGGTTTTGTTCGCTTCTGCCCGTATTTAAGTTTTATATTTTCTACAGTTGTGAGAAAATTTATAGTGATTTTCACTAGTGAATTGAAAGTGAACTTTGTGTTTGTTATTACGTGGTTTAGTTTTTATAATTGGGAGGTATAATTAACAGTTTTAATTAAAGTTTAAAGTTTGAAGATAAAAGGCACTATGGCTATTTCTTTGAGTCGGTTGTCTGACGTAAGGTACTTAGTCAAGGACGAATTAATCTATGAGTTAACATGGAGAGGCATAGCTATTGGATCGGTGGAAGAGATGAAACAACAGCTTATGTTGATCAAACAAAGAGAAAAGACTGATGCAAGTATGAGATACCCTCCGTATCCCTTTAAATTTGGCCAAGATGCTTTTAGCTGCATGAAGAAGCTTGATAGTCTGGTACCGCTGGTAGAGAAGTTCTCTGGTACGAGTAAAGGGGGAGAGTTTAGAAAAATCGCTGTGAGGTTGGAACACGTGTTGGCCAGGATAAATAACATGAATCCGTCTAACTTTGAAGAAAGTCAAACCAAAGGTATACTGGTTGCGGAAACCTTGAGTTTGATTGGGAGGTTGCAGAGCCAAGCAACAGATTTACTAAGAGTTGGCGTTACCTCAGATGATGATGAAGCATCTGAAACCCAATCAACGAGTCGAAGCTCAGATCACTCGACAAATGTTGGCAACATTCCCAGCCAGTCTCAACTACCGCAACCACAGCACTCGAGCACACAACAGCCCACGAACCAACCGTCGGTCATTGCTCCAGTGCAAATGCAAGTGCTAACGAACCCAACTCAGGCACCAATACAGGCACCAGTCCCTATGCCGATTGAGAATTACGGTACATCAGCTTTTCATTATCAACAACCGTCTACCGTTCCTTTGAGTCTAGCTGCCCTCCAAAGTAGCATAGCACCAATTGCTCAGTCACGACCATTTTCATGTTCGTCGCCAGTACCAATGTCAAGTGATCCTGGTACCTCATATCATGTTGCACCTGTACCACCGCATAAGTGGAACTTAAAGTTTACAGGTGAGAGGGGTACAATCTCCGTCACCGCATTTTTTGAGAGAGTGGACGAGTTAAGTCAGGCGAGAGGAGTCAGCAAAAAGGTTTTACTGAATTCGGGCATTGATCTTTTTGAAAAGTCAGCTTATACTTTTTACAAAGATGTTCGAAGAGAAGTCCATACGTGGGAACAGCTGGAACAGAGGTTCATGGCAGAATATCTTCCTTCTTCATATGGCGAGAAGCTATTGAAGGAGATTCAAAAACGTAAGCAAGGCCCTGGAGAGTCTATAGGGACCTATATTGCTGTCATGAACACATATTTCCAAAGACTTGGCTGTCCTGTTTCCGAAGAGGCGAAATTAGCTATCGTCTTCAGAAATATCGCGGACATCTATAAAAATGGGTTAATTGCTACTGAGGTCAATAGCCTATCACATTTAAAGGATCTGTGTCGTAGAATAGACCAGAGATATGGTTTAGAGGAGGAAAATTTTACACCTAGGAAAAACCAATCTATTGAACCTGACTTGGCCTACGTTGACGTAGAGAGCGACAGTGACGATTTTTCAACAGGGGTTGATGCAATTCAAATATCAGGTGCTGGGACATCGAACCAACAGAATTTAAATCATCCTGCTAATAGATTCGACAGAAATAGGCAGTAGCCAGCAAGCAGTTTCGCTGCTAGAGCTGATAGAGATAGACAACAACCAGCTAGTGGTCAGTCTAGTGTAAATGACAGAGATGAACAACCACCACAAGGTGTTAGACCTGGTAGGGCGAATAGGGACGTGGTATGTTATAGATGCAACCAAACAGGGCACATGGCAATCGGGTGCGCACTACCTAGAGGCAAACAGTGCTATTCGTGTGGTCAGGCAGGGGTTACAGTAAGAGAATGTCGTAATTGTAATCGTCAGGGAAACGGACCCAGGCGTTCGTAGGTGGTCGACCTTCGAGTCAGCCTGAACAAGCATCGACCGATAGGCTAACGTACGTTTTAGATTATGTGATAAGTCATGCTCGTAAAGATGAGAGGCCTTATTTAGAAGTGGATGTGCTCGGAAATAAGTTATTAGGTTTGTTGGATTCCGGGGCTTCACGTACCTTTTTAGGGAATCATGGTTGGTCAATCATCGAGAGGTTTGGGTTTTCACTTGATACGACGAAGAAGACGAGTTGTATTGTGGCAAATGGTCAAAGCACGAGTAGTATTGGAACAGTGCAGCTTCCTATGCGAGTTCAGGACAAATTTAGGTTAATAGAGGTCGTCGTCGTTCCTGAGTTGCCGCACACTTTGATTTTAGGATTAGATTTTTGGATTTCGATGGGTATAGTACCGAACTTAAGTACTAATGAGTGGCATTTTGCCGATAATAAAGATGTGATTTGTTCTTTAGAAACATCAGACCAACAAACAACTCTTACACCTTATGAATCAGAACGACTAGAGGAATTGGTCGTTAAATATAAGAATATGATGGGTGACTCACTGGGATGTACAGACAGAGTAGAACATAAGATTACAACAAATGCAGCACCGATAAGACAACGTTCATATAAGGTCTCACCGGTCATTCAAAAACTTATTGATGACGAAATCGACGAAATGCTGAAAATGGATGTGATAGAACGTAGTAGTAGTTCATGGGCTTCACCAGTGGTAATGGTACAAAAGAAAAACACAAAGAAATATCGTTTCTGTGTAGACTACCGCAAATTGAACTCAGTGACGGCGCGTGATAGTTATCCTTTACCACTCGTATCCGAGACTCTTGACAAATTGAAAGATGCTAAGTACTTGTCAACTTTAGATATTAAGAGTGCTTATTGGCAAGTACCAATGGAAGAATCATCGAAGCCACTAACAGCATTCATCTGTCGACGAGGTCTCTTCCAATTTAAGCGTTTACCATTTGGTCTTCATAATGCACCTGCAACTTGGCAGAGACTCATAGATAGCATCATAGGAAACGATTTAGACCCCTACGTGTACGTATATCTCGATGACCTCGTAATTGTCACACAGAGCTTTTCTGAACATCTTAGAATTCTTGAGGAAGTCCTACGAAGATTGCAGAATGCAAAGATAACGGTAAGTTGGGAAAAATGCCAACTGTGTAGGCCAGAAATGACTTATTTAGGTTTCGTAGTGGACCGTCGAGGCATCCGAGTTGACCCTAATAAAATTAGAGCCATGTTAGAGCTCCAGAGGCCAAGAACTGTCAGAGAAGTTCGTAGAGTTGTAGGTACAATATCCTGGTATAGACGTTTCATAGAGAATTTTTCAGCGATAATAGCTCCAATTACAGCTCTAACTAAGAAAAATCAAAAGTTCGATTGGACTCCAGACTGCGAAAAAGCATTTATTAAGATTAAGGAACTTTTAGTGACTGCACCGATTCTTACATGTCCAGATTATACCAAAGAATTTGTCATTCAAACAGACGCATCAGGCTATGGAATAGGAGCATGTTTAACGCAACCTTATCCTGAAGGAGACAAAGTCATTTGCTATTTGAGTCGATCTTTGACTAAGCAAGAACGTGTTTACACGACCACCGAGCGAGAATGTTTGGCATTGGTTTGGGCGATAGAGAAGCTCCGGCCTTATATTGAGGGGATCTCATTTAAGGTCATAACAGATCATTTTAGCTTAAAATGGCTTCATAGCTTAAAAGAGCCCAGTGGAAGGCTTGCTCGTTGGTCTGTAAAACTGCAGCAATATGATTTTGAAGTAATCCATCGGAAAGGGAAAGATTTAGTTGTCCCGGACATGTTGTCTCGTGCAGTACCTATGATTGATACAATTTCGCAGCCCAGAGATGTTTCAACTGCAATTAAAGATCGATGGTACCAAAAGATGGTAAAGAGGGTCGTAGAATCACCATTAAAATTTATGAATTGGAGATACACTGATAATAAGTTGTATAAATATGTCAAACAAGAATACCCTCAACTTTCACCATCTAACGAATATTGGAAAGAGGTAGTACCCAAAGATCATAGGCGTAGAATTATTGGAGAAGCTCACGATCCTCCTACCGCCGGACATATGGGTGTGTATAAAACCTTCCACAGACTGGCAGAAAAATATTACTGGCCGAAAATGCGCCAGGACGTGGCAACTTTTGTAAAGAAATGCTTTGTCTGTGCAGCTCATAAAGGTGATACACAAGGTGTATCTGATCAGATGATATCTCACCCAAAACCAACTAGTCCTTGGGAGGTTATTTCGACTGATTTATGTGGACCTTTACCTCGTTCGACAAAGGGTAATTGCTGGATTCTCGTCGTAACAGACTATTTGAGTAAGTTTTCCTTAGTTTTTCCAATGCGAGCAGCCCCTACTCAAGCTGTTGTTAAGCATCTTGAGGAGCAAGTATTTATGGTCTTCGGAGTGCCCCGTTTGATACTTTGTGATAATGGCCCTCAGTACAAAAGTAATGAGTTTAAGCGTTTTACTGAGAGTTATCAGGTTAAAATTCAGTATAATCCGTATTATCACCCCAGAGCAAATCCAACAGAAAGGACGAATCGCACGTTAAAAACCATGTTATGTTGTTATGTGAAAGACAACCACAGGAAGTGGGACGAACAAATACATAAACTTGCCTGCGCGATTCGTACTGCAACCCATGAGACAACCAGGATGTCTCCTTTCTTTGTTAATTTTGGTAGGAATATGTGTTTATCAGGTAAAGATTACTCCAACCCAGTGTTGTTATCTGAAGAGAATGGTGTACAATCTGCAGCTGAAAGTAAGAACGAAGGTTTCCGGAAGCTCTATGCTGATGTTAAGAGAAGGTTAGAGGTGGCTGGAGAGAAAAACGTAGTTCAGTATAATTTGCGTACAAGGGTACCCAACTTTGCTGTGGGTCAGCGTGTTTGGAAGAAAAATTATGTTTTGTCAGATGCTGCGAAGTTTTTCTCGAAGAAGTTAGCACCGAAATTCGTTGGTCCTTATGTGATTAGGAATAAAATTTCTCCATGGATATTTGAGCTTCAGGAACCATCGGGTAAAGTACTGCCAGGGAGTTGGCATGCCAAAGACCTTAAGTCGGCAGCGGACCTCTCCGATTAACCTTTTTAGGTTAATCGTCTTGAAGTTGGGGGGGATTATGTAACGTGTCATTTTTACGTTTGGGACAACGTTACATATTTGTTTATTTGGGTAAATGGTCAAGGCTCTTTGATTCGTCTTTCTGTAAACAAGTAAGGGTATTTTATAGAGCTAGGTTTGGAGGTTATATAGGGTCTAGGAAGTTACCTTAAAAGGAGGCATTCCATCGAATTACTGTGGACACTACGCACATCGCATTATCTGGACATCGTAATTGGAATTTAAGATCACAGGCTTCGGGAAAAATCACATAAAAATTTTGATTGTTTTGTTTTTATCTGTGGAATTTTGTGATTCACTTAACGTTCATAAAGTTAAACAGCTGTTATGCTGGGGAATGGCGGCGTTGCCGCATCACAAATGGTTTCAGTAACAGGAAGGAAACATTTAGATGAACATTTCATTCCCTTACGTTTATTCTCGAGGATATTGGGACAATCCGAACCCCATATTCTTCACGGATTAGCTAGTTCTGATAGCACGAAAACATATTTAGGTTCACAGTTTGACCAGTAACAACCGAGGCTCCGCCACTTTGATATCTTTATTAATTTGATAGGGAAAGGATAAAATAAATACGAGTTATGCACTGTTGTAAATGGGAGATAAACGAGGGATAAAAACCAAGACTGAAAGAATGAACGAAATCGTGTGAGTTAACATCTGAACACTCTTGTGCCTTGAAGCAATGGTTCAGTGTGTATTTTTGGGTTCAGGTTCAGAAACAGCTTTATTACTGTAGAAATGTTTTACAAAAATGGCGTTAAACCATATGAATATTAGAGAAAACATTTATAAAGAGCGACGGAAACTTTTGACGAAGACTGTAACTGGAGTGCAACTAAATTCTGCGCTCAGTATAGCTTTACTCATATGGGAATTGGTTGAGTATTCGAATATTAATAATGTGTATGGAGGGTGTCTCGACGTCCTTGTTATAAAAATTCCAACCGTGGAAATAGATCCGACAACACCTCAATGTACGTTTTACCGGATTGCAATGTCCACTTGGTCGGTGCTGCCCCTATAGACCTGTATAGAACTATTGCTGTACCTCATTGGTTACTTTGAAAACCCCGGGTTTTTTCCTTCCAGTCTGGCCACTGAATGTAGAGATTTATTTTTGGCGGAAAAGTTTTTTAAATAGGTTTGCATCCTTTATTTGAATTTCACCGGGAAGATTAGGTTGGTACTATTGCGTTTTACCGTCCCCACTCCCCACCAAATTTACAAAACGGTTTCCGGCCACTTCGTTTTTTGTGTTCTGCCTGGTCTCCCTTTTGCGAACGAATTTTGGCTGGGTCGACAACAGTTTCTGGGATCGCCTTTGTTTTTGGTGATTGGCACTACAGCGATTGTAGGAGATATCCCAGAAACTGTGGAAGTGAGTCCGTCGTGTCTAGGCAATCTGGAGTGACGCTCGCACCCTTTTGAGGGGAATTTTAAGTCGGCCTACGCCATTTGCACGGAAAGAGCATCGCCCTGTCAATTCCAGCGACGGGACAGTTGGGCTGGACGCTGGTGGGAAGCCGGACGGGCCAGTTATAACCCTGAGAAAGGGTTTCTACGCTCGGGCAAGAACCAACATCTTGACCACCATGTGCTGCCCTAGCGTGATGTGCTAAGCGGGCATTAGGGGAGGCGCGGGCAAGCCAGGAGCAGCGAGAGCAGTGAGAGGATGTCTGGACAACTCCAGGTTTACTAAACAAAACACCAACAATTAAATAATTGCAGGACCAAGGTAGGAGCAAGCCATAACTATAATTTTTTTCCATATATAATCTTTTTATATAATTTTTTTGCTATAATTTCCATATAATTTTTTTTTAAAGTATAACTTTTGAAATTCTTGTAAACGCAAGGTAAAGGTATGACGTCATAACCCCAATTTTGCGGTACTATTAAGCTAAATTTTATTGTGAAATTACTATTGCGGTTATTTTGGCGCTGACTCGTTCCCACCAATTTCATTGGTTTATATTTCATGTTTCAAGTATTTTCCTCAGATTCCAATACTTTTTTTGTACTTTAATCAATTTCATTTTCATCCTCCTGTGAAAATAAACAAGATGAACTAAATTTTTGTGTTATTTGTGCAACCCAATGACCAACTTTGCGGAGACAAAAGAGAGATGAGATTATATATTTTAGCGGTTTCTTCACACTGTTTTACCTCATGGGGTAGATCTCGGACTGGGTTGCTGTCTGTCTCATTCGACCTAGCGTAGAATGATGACAGCGGATATTTGGTCCAGATCTCCCCTATGACAGAATAACTTTGGAAGTATATTTATTTTTTTTTTTCAATCATTTATGTAACCGAGTCTCACACTACTGACTCAGGTGTAGGTACACTATGACCTGTTAAAGGAGTCCATCTACCTGTAAAGTATTTCTGTTTTGTCATCTGAATTCGATCTAATAGAATTTTATTCTGTTTATTTTTTTTTTGGCTTTTTAATTACACAAATATTCTGGAAGCCTCGGAAGTATAGAATTTCATTGTTTGGCTACAACGTTTGGGTTGAACTGTATTTTATTTAAGATCTTCTTTGTAAAACATTGGTATTAAATAATGTGGCGCACTTAAAATTTTCTTATTTCTGAACCCCCCCCTTCTCCACTGTATAAAAGTTACCGGGCATATCAATGTTTTACCTAGCTGGAAAATACAGTTCTGCTTCCAGATATTTGTTTAATTATTCAATGGGTTTGTTGTGTCACAAAATGGCGGCAACGTCTTCAAGCTGCCACAAATGTCACACAACGCATTTTAATAGGCCACAAATTGGCGCCCAAATTTTTTTTACTTTTTTTAAGGCCACAGCATTAGTCCGTCTGTATCTCCAAGAAACAGATTTTGACCTATTTTTTTTGCTCTGTATCGAAATAGCGCGTATCAAAATAGCGCGTATCAAAACAGCGCTTTTCAAAACAGCGCGTTTTCAGAATAGCGCGTGTTCAAAAAAGCGCGTATCAAAATAGCGCGTGTTCAAAATAGCGCGTATCAAAATAGCGCGTGATCAGAATAGCGCGTATCAAAATAGCGCGTATTAAAAATAGCGCGTATCAGGTCTGCTTAGGTATATTCACGTAAACAGTTTGAGCAAGGTCAGATAAGTTATACTTACTTAACCGTTAAATAAACTGATGGCTTGCTATACTAAAAATGTTTCGGTTTGGTTCGGTTCATTTCAGTTCGGTGCGGTTTGAATCGGTTCGGTTCGGTTCGGTTTGGTTACACCCTATAGTATCCTGGGAAAAAAGTCAGGAAAGTTTTTTTTTTAAATATGTTAGAAAGAGACCCCTTACTCGAACTATTTTGTAACAGCGACGTTTGTAATGGCGATCTTTCAAAACGCGCTATTTTGAATACGCGCTATTTTGATACGCGCTATTTTGAACACGCGCCATTTTGATACGCGCTCTTTTGATACGCGCTATTTTGATACGCGTTATTTTGAACACGCGCCATTATGATACGCGCTATTTTGATAACGCACTATTTTGATAACGCACTATTTTGATCACGCGCTATTTTGAACACGCGCTCAAATGAGCGCGCTATTTTGATACGCGCTATTTTGATATGCGCTATTTTGATACGCGCTATTTCACTACAGAGGCATTTTTTTTTTGGACCTCGTAAGTAACTTTTTGTTATTTCGGAAAACATTTTCCAGATTGTTTTATAACACCTGCATGCCCCCATTCGGTTTTTTATAGTTAACTTTACATATTTAGACAGAGTTTAATGAAATTATAACGATGCTAATATTTACGCAAACATGATTGCCGACTCTCTCAATTTTGTATGTAGGTGTGCCGGCCCAGCTAACCCCATACATTTTCTAAAAACATTTTTTTTTATTTTAAGGTTAAAATCAGCATGCGTACGTATGATGAACTAAAAATCACGTCATGTAATAATTCTCGCCCTAAACAAATGTTTTAGATTATCCGCCTCTTGAAGACTGCGATGACTTGCGCCTGTAGTTATTTATCAAAGTTACCTTTGGCAACGCTGAAACGCTTTCGACTGGAATCGGGCATATTGAGGTCTCTTATTAATATATGCTATATTCTATCTGTTTTTTACCCTCTTATGGAAATTAGGCCCCCTAGCGGTATCTTGATTGGTGTTCTCTTGCAAACAAAAAACGATTAGTTTTTCTATAAAACTAAGTTATTGGCAGAAGTTATAAGCCAAAAGTTGTGAAAAAACAGTAAAAAAGCCGCCATTTATTTATTTATGACATCACACAGACCCTTCAACTTAAATTTGAGGCAAATACCCGGTGACTTAAAATTGTGTGATCTATTATTACCAATCGATCTAGGGAAATTTTAAAAATTCGTGCTTTTCCGAAAGCTGGCGAAAGAAAGACCAAGAATATCAACAGAAGAAAATGGTCAACAGCTATACTAACTGAAACTCCGGTTAAAGAAGAGTTGTAACGTGAAAAAAGTTTAAAAAAAAGAAAAATCTGTAACCAAAAATGTCTTCAAGGAAAAGAAGCATAGAAAAACTACTCAGAAAAGGACACTGAAAGATGACAGCGATGATGAAGAGGAAACATTTTGTCTAGTCTGCATGGAACCATTCTCAAACAGCAAACCAAAAGAAAAATGGGTACAATGTTTAACTTACAAGTTTTGGGCCCATGAAACATGTGCTGATGCAGGGTTTACTTATGTTTGCTAAAACCGTAATTCCGAATCAGATTAGAGCAAGAATTATGTTACTTTATATTGTTTGTTTTTTAAGAAATTTAAAGTTTAGTATTTTATTATTATTAATAAAAATAATCTAAGAATTTCCTGTTATTTTATGTTGCATATATATACAGTTCCTAATTATTCAACCATGCCCAACTTGCCCCATCGTATGGCCCAACTTACTCCGTGGGTGGGGTTAGTTGGGCCGCTTGCAAGGGTGCTAGAAAAAAGTGTTTTTTAAGTTTGAATGCATAGTTTTAAAAACCAATATTTGCCTTAAACTTATTATAATTGTAAAACTGTAAGTAATATAGCAATGCTTTTATTTACAACAAAAATCTGGTTTACCAAATATTTGTTAATAATAAAATCGTTTTTTTTTCTTTGTAATATAGCAATGCTTTTATTTGCATTTATGTAAAAAGTGGCTTAACTAGCCCCGCTCTCCCCTACAAAATATCAACCGAAACGTCACGATCGCGCGCGACAAGGCCCGAGCCGGGACTGGTGTTGTGTGGACGAGACGGTACTAAGTTATATTGCTCGATAATATCGCTTGTTAATAATAACCAAATTTGTTTGAACTTTACGAAGTAATTAATAGAAACCAATTCAGACCGTTATAATAACAAAATCACGCTATAACATTATACAAAAAAATGTTTGTTGTAATAAACACAAAAAAATATTTGCCAATATTAAGAGTATATTTATATTTAGGAAATTTTAAGTATTAATAACAGAGACGTTCTGTTACCTTAAAAGAAAGAGTGTTTTGGTTATGCTTAATATAAGGCAATTAATATTTACAAAAACATCAAATTATTAAAGAAACAAATGATATATTATTTATAACTAAACACTTTAAAAAAGGTTTTTTACCAATAATTAATGATATTTGCTTTTAATATTTTTTAATGAGGACAACAAAAATCAGGTTTACCAAATATTTGTTAATAATAAAATCGTCTTTTTTTTCAGTGTAGCATAATTTTATGCCTTAAATATTCAATAATAGGCAACAAATGTAATTATTATAGATTTTAAGGATGAGGGTAAATTTATTGCAAGACAAAATTATCCTTATTGCTTTGTTTGCCATTTTTTTCCGGGGATTAATCTCATTTTGTTGCAATACATAAGTGTTAATAAATTACTATGAGAACACCTAGACAGATGATTAATAAAAATAAATTCTTGGAACTAACTGAGTTGTGATATTCTTTAAATGACATCTTGTCGTCAACTAATATAATTAACTATAGGTTTAATTACTTAAAAATTTCTCTGGACACACTCCTTTGAAATTATCATAAATTTCGTTTTGTCCTTGTTTATGCTTAATACATTTTACGGCAATACTGATCAGTTTTTGTGAAAGCCAAATTCATATTTTGCAGCAGAACTTTAGCCATCAGAAGATCCATATATTAAAGTATCGTCACCTTCCTTGAGGTATTTTTCTTTATGTTTTCTGTCACTAAATTAACTTTTGAATCATTTTAACACTCTCCCTGATAAAACTATGTCTTCTAGTTTGCTTAAAAGCTTCTTACGATTAACTATCTCAAATGCTCTTTGCAAGTCTAAGAACAGAGCAATTATGCATTTTTCATTGTCATTGTTTTCAAGGTAGTTTAAAAGCTAAACATACACAACTTTCTTGAAAAGTTTTTTCGGGACAGGGAAGTATTAATTGGATGCAAATTCTTTGCTTCATTATTGTTTTTTTTTTTTCAATAGGACCAATTGTAGAAAGTTCTAATAAATCTGAAAATCGTGCTTGTTCCAAAGATGAATTTATTAAGTTAAATAATGGAGTTTCGATAGTGTTGACTACATTTTTTAAAACATCAATATTTGCGCATTCTACTATCTTTATTTTTTCACAAAGTTCTCAATACAATATTATCAATGAACCTAAAATTAGCAAACTGGATTGCACTATTTGTATTTCTTTAGATTGTGTTACTAACTATAACTTTATTGTCACAATCTGATTTTATGTCACCATCAAAATCTATTTCTCGAATGTTATTACATTTTTATCTTTAGGAAACAACTGTTTAAATGTGGTCCACATAGTCTTAAGATCACTCTTACACTGGTCTACCTTCTGCTCAAAATAACGTCTTTTGATCTTACTACACTTAAAACTTCATTTACATTTTCTTTATAAAAAGGCCGTTCTTCTATTTGCAACAGTTTATAACTCTTGTAGATTTTATTCCTCATTCTTTTTCAGCTTCTTCACTGTATCATTTTTAGAGGGGCAACCACATTTAGTGTATTAATAATGGTTTTCACCACACTTTCGGTTTTCACGTTTATATCAATGACATATGATATCTCCAGTCCACCTGACCTAAATGATTTCTTATTAATTCGTAATTCAGTTTTCTAGATATGTAGGCTGAGATTTGTATTTACTTAGAGTAGTGATATCTAGTATTATAAAATCAGTCATCTGCAATTCGAAGAGTCTGCCACATCCTTGAGTTAACATTGTCAAGCTTATTTGTGATCATCGGATCAATAATTCCACTTTTTCTATAATTTGATTCAACCCATTGTCGATAATAATTTTAGATAATCTAGTTAAATAAGAATTTGTTTTTAACATGTCAATATTAAAATCTCCTAAAATTATAGAAAATCTGTTGATTTCATAATATTTTTCAGCGCACCATGTTTTAAAATATTCCAAAAAATCTTTGTTGCTGCTTCCTGGAGAATGGTATAAAGATGCTATTAAGAATATTTTGCCAAAAACATTTATGTCTGAAGATAACAAACCGTAATTCTTATCTTACATATTTCGTTCAATTTTATTCATTTTATTGCACTCTTCCACATAGATATGAATACCACTCGTACGCCCGTATACTATTTAGTCTAATACTTTCATACCCTTCAATACTTACTTCTGTCTCCGAAATTTCATCTGTTAAAGGTGTTTCAGTAATACAAAGGATTTTAGGCTCAACAAGCTATGAATTTGGTGAAAAGTACTGTATTTTGGAGACTCTATTGATCAAATGGTTTACAATTGTCTAATGTTGTCCAAAAAACCATCATTATTATTATTACTTGTTGTAGGTGAACTCAACTCTATAATATTTATGCTTGCACTCGGCTTTGTTACCAATTGAAAATCAAATTTTACCCTCGAGTATTTATAAATAGGATCATGTAGCTTTTCTTCAAATTATTCTGTTAAAATAATGAATTTGTGTTATTAAAAATATTTTTACTAGATATTTGTGTGTTCGAAGAATTATTTGAATCTTTTTATTGTTGTAGTATATAACACTCGTTTTTCTCGTTTTCAAGTGCACCGATTGCATTAAGTATATGACTTCTCTCAATTTCAAGTTCTTGCAGTTCTTCTTTTAACCTTTACATATCTCAATCTCATTTTTAAGACTAATATTAATATTATTAGTAGCTAACATTTAATATTTTTTTAGCATTATTTGCATAAACTCTTTAATCAGTTTTGTTTTTGTTGGAGATTTTCGTTCTTTTGTATAAGATCGCCTATATTACTGCTAAAGATTTCGATATCTTGGCTCTTATTTGACACTTATTCTAGTTTTTGCATTTTCTTGGAGTGCCAAAGTGCTTCGATTGTTTTAACTTTATTTTAGGGATAAAAGTGTCACCTTTTTACACCGGTATAGAAAGTAAAAAGCTAGATAAAAAGTAACATATCAGTGATGAACAAGTTTCCCAACTTGTTTTGATTTTTGTAAATAATTATATTCTCTAATTTTCACTTAAAATTCGAGAAGCTATCTCTCTTAGTTTTTAAATATTTTTGGGTTACATTTTCTACGCTTACAAGCGTTTCTAGAATATTATTTTGATTTACTTTACGCTATATCTTTCCATATTTTAAATTTAAACTTCGCGCGCTTCTTCCAGCAATGAAGGATTTGAGATAAGCGGCTAAATTCGGCCTAGCAGACGAAAACGCCGATTGTCTGCGAGAACAACTCAACCACGCGCCTCGTGCAAGTAAAGTCACCGCACCGCTATTATTTTATATTAAAATTGTGGAAACTATTAATTTTACGCTTTAGTTTATTAGATATTAGTGTTTGGAACATTTTGAACTATAGAACAAAGGAGAGTCTGGTACTTCGCGTATAATCGGGCTGGCCAGCCAAGTAGCTACAAAAGACATCTAAGGGTAAGTCGTTTCTTGATAATTTTTCATTGCTACGCTTTTTTTTAGTATTTAAGTTTTTAGGCTCTTTTTTTCCTGTTGGAGCCCTGTGGAAAGATACAGTCCCTCTTAACTCCCCCACGTTTTTCTCGAGCTATCTCGAGTGGTCCTTCGGTATATTTTATTTTCTACAGAAGGCCTGACCTCACCATTTGGTCCAGGTTCGAGCCTGATAACAGGACCCCGGGAAAAATTAAAGTCTAAAACGCATTTTGTTAAAAATAAAATTTTTAATAAATACTCATGACCTTGATCGTTTTGCTGTGCTAGCAGTAAAAATAACAAGTAAAAAAGTACCGAACGCGCATTGTTTTCGCGCATTTCCTACCTCTTTTTGGCTTGGCGTCGATTGCACTTAGGAAAAGTTTCCAACACACGATCTTAGAGAGGTAAATGAGACTTGTTTACATTTTTTATCGCCTATTCTCTTTTCTTTTTAAACGCTTTTAATTTTTAAATATTAAAAATTTCGGAAACTAATCGTTCACCTGTTTTAACGGAGTTTTTTAAAAACATTACAATGAGTACGCAACTTAAGAAGTTAGAAGCACTCCGTAATGTGCAACATAATCGCATTAATACTCTTCATAACTTAGCTAATGCTTGCCTAACGGATGATACAAAAAAACCGTGTTTACAGGTTCGACTTATCGACCTTGATGAAATGAAAGAAACATTTTTTATTTATCAAAATCAAATAATAGAGGCTTATTCGGCAAGTCCGGAGAGACTGGAAGAAGAAAATGAACGCCTTACTGAGTTTGACGACAGCTTCTATGATATTAAAAGAATTCAAAAACAACTATTTGAAGTGAAAATTGAAGCTCCTCAACCTCAAAACTTAACGCAAATTTCAAATTCTTCTGATTCAGACCGCTTTATGGCGTCTTTAATGCCAAGACTGCGCATTGTCGAATTTCATGGCGACATCACTAAGTTTCCAACCTTTCTAGATATGTACAATAGTTCTGTACACAATAATCCTAGTATTCCTACAAACGCTAAATTTAATTTGTTACTGTCCTACCTAAAAGGACCGCCTTTAAACGTAGTTAAACACTTACAAATAACCGACGCTAATTATATAATCGCTTACAATACGCTTCTAAAACGCTATCATAACCCCCGCTTATCGGCTCAAACTTATTGGCGCTCCGTGTATAATTTTCCCGCTCTCAAAGATGACAATCCAGAAACGCTGCGCACGCTGCTTGATGTTTTTTCAGAAAACATTGAGGCTTTAAAAACTCTAAATTACGACACTGATCAATGGTGTTTTCCGCTCGCCAACATTTTACTAGATAAATTGCCTGAGGTACTACTTTCGCGCTTTGAACTAGCTAATTCTAGGTCTAATGAAATGCCCAAATATCAAGAAATTTATAATTTCCTAGAAAGTCAATGTAATTCGCTTTATTCGCTACAATCTAAAAATAGATTTAAAAATAATAAACAGTTTTATAAAAATAACGCCTCGCCTTATTATACAAAAACGCTACTTGGTACGGAAAATACTCATTCTAAAGATAGATGCGCTTTTTGTGATTCTAACACACATTCAATATATTTATGTAACGCATTTAAAGGTAAATCTCCCTACGAACGCTATTCTTACGCTAAAAATAAAAAACTATGTTTAAATTGTTTAAGCTCAATACATTTAACAAATTCTTGTCAAAGTCTACGCTCATGTCGCTATTGCCCTGGTAATCAAAGACATCACTCATTAATTCATTTTGAGCGAAATTATAATTGCGCTAATTCTCAAAATCAAAATAGATCACATTTTGATGCTAACGTGAATTTCTCACAAAATCCCTCTAATATTTCCCCCAACGCATCTCCAAGTATTGCACCACGTGGTTACTTCGCCAGCCAGCAAAGTTTTAGATCCCCGGCTACTGGGTGTCCGCTTCAAAATTACTCTACTCAAAATAATAACAATTTTACTTCGACGTCTTCTAATTCACAAGTACCAATCGCAACTCCTTCGGGTTCTAACCCCACGCATTGTGGTTTTATTTCTGCGCAATCGCAAGTTTTATTGTCAACTATCCTAGTAAAAATTCAAGATGTCCGCGGTAACTTTCAAACAGTTAGAGCCGTTTTAGACAGCGGTTCGCAAAACACTTTCTGTTCTCAAAAATTAGCGCAACAATTGGGCCTTCCCAGACAACCCTTATGTTCAAATATACAGGGGGTTGGAGGCAACTCTCTTACTTCTGATCTAGGATCGATTTTTATTAAAATTTGTAATTTTCAAAAACCAGATATTTTTGTGTCTACGCAAGCGATTATTTTGCAAAAGGTTTGTACTGATTTACCGTCAGTAAAAATAAATACAGAAAATTGGCATTTTATAAAAAATTTACCCTTAGCAGATCCCACTTTTTACAACCCTTCGCCTATAAATTTACTAATTGGTATGGATCTATTTCCACTAATTATACAGGGTGAAAAAATCGCTAGCGATGATCCAAATCATCCCTTTGCTATGGGAACTATTTTCGGCTATATTTTGATGGGACAAATAAATCAACCCTTAATTTCTACCCCGCCAATTAATGCTCTTTTTTGTCAAAATGAAAATGACTCGCTTTCGCAATTAATTTCAAAATTTTGGGAAACCGACTGCGTCCCCCAAAAAACTCATTTGAAACCAGAGGATGAAATTTGTGAAAATTATTTTAAACAGAGCGTGTCGCGTAATCAAGACGGCCGGTATACTGTCTCCCTTCCCTTTCGCACATTTGACAATCCACCGCAGTTTCCTGGAATAAAACAAATCGCACTAAATCGTTTCTTATCTTTAGAAAAAAAACTACTTCGCGATAAAAACTTGTATTGTGAATATTCTAAATTTATGAATGAATATTTGGAATTGGGTCATATGGACTATGACTCAGAAAAAGAAGACGATTCAGACAGCTATTTTATTCCACATTTCGCTGTTGTTAAAAATGAAGCTATCACTACTAAGACAAGGGTAGTTTTTAATGCGAGTATTACTGACCCTTTTACGCATATTTCGCTTAATCAAGTGTTATTATCGGGTCCGAAACTACAAAAAGATATTATTCAAATATTATTACATTTTCGCCTTAACCCTGTGACGCTCACCTGCGATATTCAAAAAATGTATCGTGGTATAAATATCAACCCTGATCATCAAAAATTCCAAAAAATATTTTGGCGGTTTAACCCTAATGAAAAAGTTTCCGTTTTTAAACTACGAACTGTCACTTACGGAGTGAACTGTTCACCATATCTCGCTTTACGCACCCTTCAGCACTTAGCTGAGTCCGAATATGATAACTACCCTCACGCTGCTCAAGTTATACTTAACGATACCTATATTGATGACGTCACTACTTCATGTAAAACGGTTCAAGAGGCGTTAAATTTGCAGCATGAGCTTACGGAGTTATTAGGAAACGCTGGCTTGAAATTACACAAATGGTCTAGCAATCGCTCAGAAGTGATCTCTCATTTAGATCCCTCCTTAGTCAACCCCGCAGTTTTATCTCTCGATTCGGATGACGTCACTAAGGTCTTAGGCCTGTGCTGGCATCCTTCCTATGACGAGTTTCGATTTAACATATTACCTAATCAGCAAAGCTGTACTAAAAGGACGCTTCTCTCTTTTTTAGCACGCTGCTAGGACCCCCATGGGTATCTTACCCCAGTAACATTCACTTTAAAATATTTGATTCAACAAATTTGGTTACTTGGTATTTCCTGGGACGCCACGCCTACTTTAGAAATAGTTCGTCAGTGGACACTCTATCAATCTGAATTTCAAGTTTTAGAAAAATTTAGTTTACCCCGCCACATTGACATCACCAACGCCGAATCCATCGATCTCTGTGGGTTTTGTGATGCGAGTGAACGAGGGTACGCATGCGTAATATACTTACGTGTCTTACGAAACGCTAAATATCACCTATATTTTGTTCTTGCGAAAAGTCGCATCGCTCCACTTAAAAAATTTGTTAGTATTCCGAGAATAGAACTTCTAGCCGCTACTCTTTTATCTGAGGTCTTAAAATACACATATGATATATTCATAAAAAGGTTCACAATAAATAATATTTACGCTTTTTCGGACGCAATGGTTGTTTTACACTGGATAAAATCCCATCCAAGTAAATGGAAAACTTTTGTCGCAAATCGTGTTAGTCTTATCCAAGATAATATTAATCCAGAATGTTGGTTATATACCCCCACCTTTCTCAATAGTGCCGATGTAGCCAGCCGCGGCTGCTCGCCGAGTGAGCTTTTAAATCATCCCCTATGGTGGGCCGCCCCTAGTTTTTTACAAGAATCTTTCGATAAATGGCCAACAAAAACCCCGCAAGTCAAAATAAATGACAGTTTAGAGACTGAGGAACGAAAAAATGTTGCTCTGATTTCTTGTGACCGAATAACTGAAAATTTTTTAGATTCGCTTTTAAATAATAAATCCGATTTTTACGCTATTCAACTACTTTTAGCCCGCAGTTTGCGATTCATAAATAATTGTAGACTATCCGCAGACGTCAGAAAAAAGACAAATATAGATTATATCGATCTCTTTAACGCTTTAAAATGTTTGGCTAAGCACGAACAACAAAAATACTTTTCTGAAGTAATTCTTAACCTTCAAAACCAGAAAAAATGCATAAAACCCATACAAAAATTGAATCCCTTTTTAGACCAGGATGGTCTTATAAGAGTTGGAGGACGCATTCAACAAGCCATGACTATTTCTTACGGACAAAAACATCCTCTTCTTTTACCCAAGGAAAGTAGACTTTCTTATATTTTTATTGAATATATGCACAAAAAATATTTGCATGTCGGAGTGCAAACAGTCCAATATCTCATTAGTCAAATTTTTTGGATTTTATCTGCCAAACGCTTAATTAAAACGGTTTTATCCAAATGTGTTCGTTGCTTTCGCGTCAAACCGCATTCTTATGAGCAAATCATGGGACAAATTCCGTCCTACCGCTTGATTCCACAAAAGCCTTTTACTTTTAGTGGAGTAGATTTTAGTGGTGCTATACCTATCACTCTCAGTAAACACAGAGGTGTAAAAACACAAAAAGCATATATCTGCCTTTTTATTTGTCTAAATACTAAAGCTTTACATCTCGAGTTAGTGTCAGATCTAACTTCGGACGCTTTTTTAGCTGCGCTACGTCGCTTTGTTGCCCGAAGAGGTTACATAAAAACTCTTTTTTCAGACAATGGCACAAATTTCGTTAAATCAAGCAAAGAATTGCTTGATCTTGCAAGAAATGCTTGCACGCAACAAGCTATCGCCTGGAATTTTATCCCTCCATCAGCTCCCCACTTCGGCGGTCTTTGGGAGTCAGGGATAAAATCAGTAAAAACTCACTTAATTCGTACCATTGGCTCGCAAATTCTAAGTTATGAGGAGTTGTACACGGTTCTTTGTCAAATTGAGGCGATTTTAAATTCTCGCCCCTTGACCCCGCAATCTACCGACTGTAACGATCTACAGGTTTTAACACCGGGACATTTTTTAACACATGGACCTTTAGTTTCTGTTCCTGATGAAGATTTTTCAAGTAAACCTGAGAATCGGTTATCGCGATGGAACTTGGTCCAACGAATACAAGCCGATTTTTGGCGTCGTTCGAGCCAAGAATTTTTACATACCCTTCAAGTACGAAATAAATGGTTGGAACCATGCGCAGAGCCAAAAATAGGTACCCTCGTTCTTATCAAAGACGAGTTATCACCGCCCCTTCAATGGCGGGTAGGTCGCATTATTGAAATTTTTAAAGGGCCTGATGGGCACGCTAGGGTGGCAAATGTTCGTACCGCGTCCGGTATCTTTAAACGACCTTTAGTCAAGCTTTGCCCCCTTCCAATTGATTCAGATTCACCTACCGAAAAATGATGCTCATTTTGGTGGGCCGAATGAACAAGTTTCCCAACTTGTTTTTATTTTTGTAAATAATTATATTCTCTAATTTTCACTTAAAATTCGAGAAGCTATCTCTCTTAGTTTTTAAATATTTTTGGGTTACATTTTCTACGCTTACAAGCGTTTCTAGAATATTATTTTGATTTACTTTACGCTATATCTTTCCATATTTTAAATTTAAACTTCGCGCGCTTCTTCCAGCAATGAAGGATTTGAGATAAGCGGCTAAATTCGGCCTAGCAGACGAAAACGCCGATTGTCTGCAAGAACAACTCAACCACGCGCCTCGTGCAAGTAAAGTCACCGCACCGCTATTATTTTATATTAAAATTGTGGAAACTATTAATTTTACGCTTTAGTTTATTAGATATTAGTGTTTGGAACATTTTGAACTATAGAACAATGGAGAGTCTGGTACTTCGCGTATAATCGGGCTGGCCAGCCAAGTAGCTACAAAAGACATCTAAGGGTAAGTCGTTTCTTGATAATTTTTCATTGCTACGCTTTTTTTTTAGTATTTAAGTTTTTAGGCTCTTTTTTTCCTGTTGTAGCCCTGTGGAAAGATACAGTCCCTCTTAACTCCCCCACGTTTTTCTCGAGCTATCTCGAGTGGTCCTTCGGTATATTTTATTTTCTACAGAAGGCCTGACCTCACCAAGTGATAAAACGCAATTATGAACTCTTTTGGGAAAAAAGTGCAGCACTGGTGCGCTACTAGTGCAATCTTTGTATTTGTTTGGGAAAATTAGTACAATTTTTTGTATTTTTTTGAGCAACTTTCAAGCCCAGTGTTGCACTCAGTGCACATTTTTCGCCACGGGCTCTCTGAGCTCGTATTGCACCAGTGCACTATCGTATTTTTTTAATACTGCACTGCAATTTTGTGACGGCACGAAAACAGTGTTAGTGGACCACGAGTAGCGCACTAATGTTCTTAAAAGAATTTGCTATAAAAATCTTAAAGAACAGTTACAGTTCAGAGATAAACAGTAAAAATACAAAAAAAAAACATCAGAACCTAAAAACACTAAAACTCTAGAAAAAAATTCGGAAAATTAATTAAAACGGCCGAAAAATAGTGTATAAACCTCGCGATAGAAGTATATTTCAATCTCCCGACGAAAATTTACAAATTTTCGACTCGGGATCAAAAGTTAAACTTTTATCCATTGATATATAATATACTATTATTTATACCATGATTTCCTTTCAAAGAACCTTTTTTACCCCTATCAGATATTAGCCAGACAGCCAACAAATAAACAAACTAAAATAACAAGGTCACTAAATTACCCTCGACATTCGATATTCTTCGCAATTTTTCGTCGGAAAACCTCACCTATTTATCTATGGCCCTCTTTTTTTTGTTTTTTCTTTGAATACGTATATACGGGGACTTTATTTCTAAAGTTCGTCGTTTGTATTTGTACATACAAATGCATTTATTTTGCTCCTACATTTAGTTGTTTATTTAAACCTTTTGTTTTATTGCTTTTTAGAAAGAAAACTTTACCAAATTCGAGAAATTTCCTTTTGTCTAAAATTTTAAAGAATGTTGCAAATAGTTTTTAACCGGAAAAATGATGAAATCCGTACAAAGTGGATTTTTATTTAGAGACTAGTCCTAAATTACGTAACGCTCAAGTGGGAGAGGGGGCGCTTAGCCTTGCCTTACATTCAATTTCAATGCGTTACAAAAGGAGATTAAAAATCCTGAATTTCTGCGTTACGTAATTTAAGAATGTTTCGTTATATTCTTTGCGTCAAAACCTACTTATTGTCTACAAAATATATGATTAGATTTTCTCCAAAATTACTCGACTTACCAGAGAATCAAGAATCAAGAATTTATTTGACTACGGTTTGTAAATAACAGTTGTAGCACGTCAAAATTTTTACAAAAAAATATTTGAATAACAAAAAAAATCCCTAAATGGAAACAAAAAGTTTAAAACGTTGAAAATTTTTTAAATTAAAAATTTAAATATATCGTCTATGTGTATTACTAAACAATAGTTTGTATTCCTTAACGGAATAAAATGCGTCATACAATAACTTTATTTAAGTTTTTAATTTCTTAAAATCTAGATTTTTACCTTTCTAGCCCGCGTAACAATGGCTAGAGAAGGTATTATTTTCGACGAAAACAATGAAAAAACGCCGAAAATGTGTTATTTGGGTGTATTTTGACCTGTCTTAGCAATATCGTCGTGATGTTTGTCTGTCTGTATATATTATTTCTGTTCGTAAAACGATAGCTCCTAAACCGCTGAACCGATTTTCACTTTTTGACAATTAAACATTTTTAAAAAAACTTTTTTATGGAGCGCCATATCAATATGCGGTTTTCGGAATATAGTAGATTACAGTTTGCTAAATAATTTGCAAAGCTTCGTAATAGCTTTAGTTCCTAAGATATTTACAAAAAAACTGTTTTCTATGCATATTTAATCATGGCCTCACTTGAAGTGTGCTAGCTAGAAACGTATCAGATCCGTCATGGATCCATTTATTTATATCTAAAGACAAGACATTAAATAACTAAAAATCTAAAGAGTTATTTTTTAAATTCCTAAGTCGAAACCTGGGCGTCCTTATGAGTTTTTCTGACCTTGTACAATAGTCGTAAAAATAAGAGTGTATACGAAAATTATTTCTGTGTTTGTCTTGTGTGTGTAGCTAGCGTGAATCATTGTTCTGACTGCTTTTTTTTGCATTCTAAATAGTTTTATTGCATACGATGAGTTTTCCCAGATACATATACCCTACGAAATATGTGAATTAAAAAGTGCATAATAAACCGTTACTAGAGTATTATTCTCAAGAATATTCAGTTGAAAACATTGCTATTGGAACTTGGTATAGACCTCCTAACTCACAAGAAAACAAATTCATAGAATCTTTTGAAGAGTCACTCAGTATTGTGGTGACCCAGAGCTCTGGCATGATATGTTTGGGTGATATAAATATAGACCAACTAAACCTTTCTCTTTGTGGTACTAAAAAAATTACAAACATCTTTACAAGTTTTGATATGACGCACATTATCACTGAACCAACACGAATAACAAGCACGTCGAAAAAACTCCTTGATACAGTTGCGTGTTCTAATAGCTTATCTATTAAGTCGTCAGGTGTATAAAAATCAAAAGTTGGAGACCATTGCTTAGTCCATTGCAATCTAGGTATAAAAAAGCCAAAAATCGCGCCATTTATATATACTTTCTGTGATTTCAGACATTTCAGCCAGCCGTTATTTAACACGAATTTAGAAAACCTCGATTTATCATCTATTGACCTATCCACCGATATTGACCAAAAGCTTTTAATTTTTAATACAATGATAATAGATTTATTTCAAAGCCATGCACCCATAAAAAGTGTAAAAATAACCAAACCCGCTACGCCATGGCTAACAGACAACATTAAACTCTTAACTACGCAAAGAGATAGGCTCCTACTTAGACACAAACGTAACAATAATCAAGCAACATTAATTTTTTATAAAAATCTTAAAAAGCAAGTCAATTATGCGTTAAAGCGGGAAAAAAGGCGTATCTAGAGTACAAATGCGCGGCTACAAATAAAAAAAAACTGTGGCAAGATCTCAAGAAACTGGACGTTTATTCTAAACAAAAACCTATCATACCAGAAAATTTAAGCCGCCCTGAAGATATTAACAATTTTTTCATAAACATATCTACGGCACCAAATATACCCAACCAACATTTAATTGATAATTTTTTAAATAGTAAATTCCGTGACGATTTGCCACAGTTTAAATTTTCTTTAACAACGAATATCGAGATAAATATAAAATGTTAATATCTATTCAATCGAATGCAGCAGCTGTCGACCAAATAAGCGTCGAGATGTTGTTGAGATGCTGTCCGCATATCCTTCCTGTTCTAAAACATATTTTTAATTTTTGTATAACGTTCAATGTTTATCCAAACACATGGAAAAAATCTAGTGTTATCCCTGTAAAAATGCAAGTCCAGAAAAGTTTGAAGACTTGCGCCCAGTTAATATTCTCTGTGCGATATCCAAGGTCTTCGAAAAAATTTTAGAAAAACAAATCCGTAAATTTGTAGATCAAAATAATATTCTTCCCGAATGCCAGTCAGGCTTCAGAAAACATCATAGCTGCACAACCGCTATCGCAAAGATCACTGATGATATACAAAAAGCAACTGATGACAACAAGCTCACAACCCTGGTTATGATTGATTACTCGAATGCATTTGGCAGGATCGAGCACACCATTTTCCTAGCGTTGTCAAATTATATTGGTTTCTCTAATAGTGCGGTTGATCCTGTCAAAGGTTACCTTTGTGAAAGGGGTCAGTCTACTCGGATTGAACAGCTCAGTTCCAGTTTTAAAAATCTTGCATCTGGCGCAGCTCAACGATCCGTCCTGGGACCTCTCTTTTTTTCTTTATACACCTCTCAGTTTCCAAAATGTCTAGAATTCACAAATTTACACAATTTTGCTGATGATGGTCAGCTCTACAAATCTTTTACAGTGAGTGACCTGGATGAGAGCTGCGAGCAGATATACTATGATCTTAATAGCCTGGTAAGCACTTCATTAAAATATTGTCTGGACATTAATCCTAGCAAGTCTCAAGTTATGTTGTTTGGCAAAAAGCTAAGCCGAAATAAGTGTCATAACAAAATTAAAATTTTTGTTAACAATCAGAAGCTTGAACTAACCAATGGAGCTAAAAATCTGAGATTTATGCTGGACAGCCAGCTAACCTATGAACAACATGTATCTATGTTAATTCGGCGGGGATTTTCAAATTTAAAACTTATCTATAGTAAAAGGGGGTTTTTAAATAAGCGTACTAAAATCATCCTCTGTAACTCCTTGGTTCTGTCACACCTGAACTACACGGAGATGTCATATATGACCAAAACATCCGCCAGTCAGAAGCTCGAACTCCTTCAAAATTCTTGTGTAAGAATGATATGTGGTCTTAAGAGAAGGGATCACATCTCTGAACCACTTCATGACTTGGGCTGGCTAAACATGAAACAGAAACGCTTTCTTCATTCCGCAGTATTTTTTCACAAAATAATTTACTTCAAATTACCAAAGTATTTGTACAAGAAAATTTCATTTAGGCACAATATCCATGATCGGAATACACGACATAAAAAGCTTATTTCAATACCACGACACAAAACTTTGTCATATCATAAAGCCTTCTCTACCTCAATAGCAAAAATTTCCTTTTTCATATAAATGTCTCAATAGTATATCTGCGTTTAAAAGGGCAATTAGAAATGATTACAATATAGAGCACCAAACTTCTTTTTATATTTAGTAGTTATTTATTAGCTAAATACCTACTTTGTTTATTATTTAATTAAATATTGATTAGGTAAATACCATTGAGTTGTATAACGCCCTGAAAGGGCGTTAGAGACGGAAAGACAAGGCATTTTTTATTGGCCCTATCCAAATTGGTTTCTAAAGGCGTGTAACGTGTCATTTTTACGTTTGGGACAACGTTACATATTTGTTTATTTGGGTAAATGGTCAAGGCTCTTTGATTCGTCTTTCTGTACACAAGTAAGGGTATTTTATAGAGCTAGGTTTGGAGGTTATATAGGGTCTAGGAAGTTACCTTAAAAGGAGGCATTCCATCGAATTACTGTGGACACTACGCACATCGCATTATCTGGACATCGTAATTGGAATTTAAGATCACAGGCTTCGGGAAAAATCACATAAAAATTTTGATTGTTTTGTTTTTATCTGTGGAATTTTGTGATTCACTTGACGTTCATAAAGTTAAACAGCTGTTATGCTGGGGAATGGCGGCGTTGCCGCATCACAAATGGTTTCAGTAACAGGAAGGAAACATTTAGATGAACATTTCATTCCCTTACGTTTATTTCGAGGATATTGGGACAATCCGAACCTCATATCCTTCACGGATTAACTAGTTTTGATAGTACAAAAACATATTTGGGTCGACCAGGAACAACCGAGGCTCCGCCACTTTGATATCTTTATTAATGTGATAGGGAAAGGATAAAATAAATACGAGTTATGCACTTTTGTAAATGGGAGATAAACGAGGGATAAAAACCAACACTAAAAGAATAAACGAAATCGTGTGAGTTAACATCTGAACACTCTTGTGCCTTTAAGCAATAGTTCAGTGTGTATTTTTGGGTTCAGGTTCAGAAACAACTTTATTACTGTAGAAACGTTTTACAAAAATGGCGTTAAACCATATGAATATTAGAGAAAACATTTATAAAGAGCGAAGGAAACTTTTGACGAAGACTGTAACTGGAGTGCAACTAAATTCTGCGCTCAGTATAGCTTTACTCATATGGGAATTGGTTGAGTGTTCGAATATTAATAATGTGTATGGAGGGTGTCTCGACGTCCTTGTTATAAAAATTTCAACCGTGGAAATAGATCCGACAACACCTCAAGGTTTGTTTTACGTACTTCCTATCCCCTTGGTCGGTGCTGCCCCCTATATACCTGTATAGAACTATGCGGTATCTCCTCATTGGTTAGCGGGTTTTTTCTTCCAGTCTGGCCACTGAATGTAGAGATTTATTTTTGGCGGAAAAGTTTTTTATAAATAGGTTTGCATCCTTTATTTGAATTTCACCGGGAAGATTAGGTTGGTACTATTGCGTTTTACCGTCCCCACTCCCCACCAAATTTACAAAACGGTTTCCGGCCAATTCATTATTCTGGTATTCTCGACGAAGTGGTTGGTCTCTCTTGCTAACGAATTTTGGCTGGGTCGACAACAGTTTCTGGGATCGCCTTTGTTTTTGGTGATTGGCACTACAGCGATTGTAGGAGATATCCCAGAAACTGTGGAAGTGAGTCCGTCGTGTCTAGGCAATCTGGAGTGACGCTCGCACCCTTTTGAGGGGAATTTTAAGTCGGCCTACGCCATTTGCACGGAAAGAGCATCGCCCTGTCAATTCCAGCGACGGGACAGTTGGGCTGGACGCTGGTGGGAAGCCGGACGGGCCAGTTATAACCCTGAGAAAGGGTTTCTACGCTCGGGCAAGCATCCCACAACCATGTGCTGCCCTAGTACCATGTGCTAGTTAGTCAGCAGGGGAGGCGCGAGCAAACCAGGGCAAACCAGGAGCAGGAGTAGTGGAAGAAGTCTGGAAACAGGTTCACAAAATAAAACAACCTATTGTTCAATTAACCAACAACTTAAAAACTAATCAAGGACCAAGGTAGGAGCAAGCCTTAACTATAATTTTTTTCCTCGTATATAAATTTTTAATATAACTTAGACGTAATCTTTTCATATATAAGTTTTCACAGTATAATTTCAACATTTCTTGTAAACGCAAGATAAGGTATGACGTCATAACCCTGGTTTTGCGGCATATTTACTACATGGACTTGTTTCCTTCATTTCATTTATTTAAGATAATTTTACTGTCAAATTTAAAGTGCCTTGCTATTTTGGCCCTGACTTGTTTGGTATTTTTCTCAAGTTTTACAATCTAATTATACAAGATGAACTAAATTTCTGTATTATTTGTGCAACCCAGTGACCAACTTTGCGGAGACAAAAGAGAGATGAGATTATATTTTTTTTAGAGGTTTCGTTACACATTTTTACCTCATGGGGTGGATCTCGGACTGGGTTGCTGTCTGTCTCATTCTACCCAGCGTAGAATGATGACAGCAGATATTTGGTCTAGGTCTCCCCTATGATGGAACGATTTTGGAAGTATATGTGTATTTTTTTTTTAATCATTTATACAACTGAGTCTCACCCTACTGACTCAGATGTAGGTACACTATGGCCTGTTAAAGAACTCCATCTACCTGTAAAGTGCTTTCTGTTCTATTCTGTTTATTTTTTTTTTGGCTTTTTAATTACACAAATATTCTGGAAGCCTCGGAAGTATAGAATTTCATTGTTTGGCTACAACGTTTGGGTTGAACTGTATTTTATTTAAGATCTTCTTTGTAAAACATTGGTATTAAATAATGTGGCGCACTTAAAATTTTCTTGTTTCTGAACCCCCCCTTCTCCACTGTATAAAAGTTACCGGGCATATCAATGTTTTACCTAGCTGGAAAATACAGTTCTGCTTCCAGATATTTGTTTAATTATTCAATGGGTTTGTTGTGTCACAAAATGGCGGCAACGTCTTCAAGCTGCCACAAATGTCACACAACGTATTTTAATAGGCCACAAATTGGCGCCCAAATATTTTTTTAACTTTATTAAGGCCACAAATTGGCGCCCTACGTGTATTTTTGGCTAGTTTTTTAACATCTGATGTAATTTTTTGTTTTTTTTTAATTTGGAAAAAAAAGAAAAAACTTTTTTTTTTGAATTTTTTTTGGAATTTTTTTTTAAAAATTTTTTGTGGTACATCCAAAGCCAGGTTAAAGGCTTTCAGTGGCTGTCAGTGTTTTTTGATACCCAATCAATTTTTTAATGAAAAACAAGATCATTGGTTTTCGTAAATTACACTTTTTAAATATTTTTTTTTGGTAATATTGGTTGATTTGGAACTCGTTTTGTTGTTTTAGGGATTCTCATAGTTTTTATTAGCTTATCTTCACAGGGTTTTTCTGGGAAAATAAAAGATCCATTTTTATTTATTAAGGAATAATAAGTTGATAAAAAAACATGGGAGTTTTTATTGAACGGAGTCCAATTCATGTTCTTAATTCTTTAAAGTTTTTTGTAGGAAGAACATGTGTTAATTTTTTTGTAAAGAAAAATAAACACAGTAATCTAAGTTTACTTCAATTTTTTTGTTGATTTATAGGTGGATGGATTTCCAGACATGGTCTTTTTATGTTTTAAATATATGACATAGGTAGTGTGTTTTTTCTAACAATTTTTTTTTGCAGGTTCATTTATTTATATGTTATTATTTCCTGCTTGTGATAAGATAGAAATTGTTTCACCGATTATTTTTTAGTGCAGTCAATTTATTTAGGTCAACAAGTTAATTTTTTTTTGGCGATTTTAATTTTTTGTGGGATATCACCACTTGGTATTTGGAATATTTTTACAGGGTTTCACACAAATTTTTCTTGGCTGAGTTGTTTTAAAGTAAAAATAGCTTAACAGCTGGTAGCTTTGTTTAGTTGAAAGTATTAATTAGTAATGAAAGAAAAGGAAAATGAGTTTATTTTGCTGTCATTTTCTTTTCTTGTTTTTGGAGGTAACTGTTGATGACAATTAAGAACTTACGTCACTCAGTTACATCGGGTCAGAGGAGGGTACTACTACTAGTGTCGGCTCGGGAGGTTAGGAAACACAAGGCTAAAACCCTAGAGCGACATATTGGCTGAAGATCGACGCCAGAGGTCCAGTTAACATTTTTTTTTTGGGGTATTTTGTTTGAAAGACAGTTTTTTTAGGTCTTTGGTTTAGTTGTCTAGTTGTGTTTCGTGACTGGTCAAATTTTTTTGGTAGAAAATACAGCGTTGGGCTTTGGAGTGCATTTTTTTAAAAATGACCTACGGGTATTTCTATCAATTAGAGTTTTCTGGTTCACAATTATTTTTTTTTCTGTATTTTTTTTCTGCATTCAGGTCATAGCTTGGTCATGGCCATTGGAGAGCAAACATTTATGTTTGAGCCTTGAGAAGTTTTGCCTGCTCCGGATTGAATACAGGGAAAATGAATTTGAAGCCCAACTAGATATAATACCACAAAAGAAATGTTTAGCTGAGACAGATATAGATATAAGTTTCTTGATTTTTTTTTTTAGTTCATTTGTAAAGTTCAGTAATTTTTTTTAAGTAATGTCATTATGAGGCCGTGAAATTGGTCAGTGAATTTAAGAGAGACTTTCAACTAAATATAAATGCTAGGCGGTGGTAATTGGTAAAAATATTTCAAAATTTTACCTTTCTTTTTAAATAATTTAATCTTAAAAAGATTATTTTTTTTTTCTGTAAACATAACTTCTCGAATTCTTGTTTTGGTCAAAACGGTTTGTATAGTGGTCGTAGTTTTAAAGGGTGACCAGACAGGTTATATTTTTTTGGGGGACCAAACAGGAATTTCTTGAGTTACAAAAGGTGAACCTTTTTTTTTGTCTTAGTTGATCAGGCAGGAATAAATAAATCTTTTTACTCCCGAATCATAATTTTAAATAACAAGATTTATTGGTTAAGTGTTTGGGTCTTATAGAAAAAAACGTTTTGTTTGGAGGATACTGGTATGATATGAAATTATTTTAATTTCATGCCAAATGTTGTTTGACGACAGATATGCTAGTCTTCAGTTTTTTGTTAGTTTGCAGTTCAGGACAGTGGCGTGTACTTAAAGTGGCCTTACATCTGCGCCCATTGTAAAGCAACTTCCAACATACTTGCTTAGCTTTTCACTTAATCTTCGTTTTGTTGCTTCTGCATTTTTTTTTAAATTTTAAAATAGTTTCATACTGGTGACCTCAAATAATGAAGCAAATTTTTAAATTACAATACACTTTTGTGGAATAAATGGGAAAGTGTTCAGGTTAAACAATAAATTTAAGATGATTGATTTTTAAAAAAAGATTTCAACCTAAGAATAAATTTAAAAACAATAGGTTTTCTTTGATGTGACTAAACAATGATGAGGCCATATATTTTTTTTTGTTATGCATAATATGATAGTAGTACCTTTCGTATTGCAATAATTAGGGGTTTTCCTCCCGCGAGCTGGGTGGAAATGGAAGAAATGTTTGGTTCGGAGTGTAGAAATCGAGGAACGAGGACTTCCTGCTAACCTTTTTAGGATTTCGCAACTTCGGTTTTCGCTAAATTAAAATACATCCAAATTTGGCCTACAGGCTGAATCTCACATCTTCCAGGACCTTGCAGATTCGCGGAGAAAGACAATTTTTGTGATCTGTTTAGTTATGATAGGAATTAAAATAGTAACATGCACATGAGGGAACTAGATATATTTAGGTTAAAAAGTGGTAGGAACACTGATCTGAGAAATTTTCCATAATAGTGTCCTATTTTCACAGGGTGCTTCAAAATATCATCACCCTTTCTTTGAAGTAAGATATCGTTTCGCCTGTGGGTGTTTGGCCGGTTAAAAATATATAGGGTACAGATGGGATTGGAATGGAAATCACAAGTTTTTGGGTTTTATTGACATTATACTTAGGGAATAGGGGAAATGTCTAATAAAAAGTTTTTTGGTTTTAGGCCGAGTTTTGTTGAGATAACAAAAGTTTAATTGGGGCCGGGAGTTTTATTATGCTCTTTTAAAATTAATGTAATAGTTTTGGTTCTTGATTTTGTTCTCTGGTTTTTACGCAGGATTATTCCCAACTGTTTCATTTCTAAATATCATTTGTAGGTGATGGGGTCTCATTAGCCCTTGGACATTTGGTAGATTTGCTTTGACTGATAGTTGTGGAGTGGGCCCAACTTAATTTTATATCTCGTAAACACCAGGAGTGGGGATCTGAGAATGCATTAAGCAGTAAAATTTTTCTTTTTTTGATTAGATGTTGTGTGTAAAAACACACGTTTTACAACGTTCTTATAGGTGAACCTTGAAATTGTTTTCATATTTGTTTTTTAAAGTGCACACAAGGTAATTCTTTACGGAGTTGAGTGCAAAGTTTAAAACTTAGGTTCACACTATTAATATTTTTTAAATATTTTTTTTTAAAAATTTTTTTAAGAAAGGAAACTTGATTTTCTTGTTGCAAAATTTTTTTTTGGTGCATAGTAAGTACCTTGTCCCTACAATGATTCTACCAGTTTATTTAAATATTTTTTTTTCTGAATTAAAATATAATTTTATTTTGAACCCTCACGTTTTAGCAACCTATCATCATTTGTTTTAATTTTTTTTTCTCCCTACTCCAAACCACCTATTAGGGTAGAGTAATATTTTGAACATTGTAGTGAGCCACTATTTAATTTTTTTTATTATTGTGCTACTGTGGTCGCCACCAAAAAATTTTTTTTAAATTTTTTGCGCACCTTTCGGTACGATCCTAGGGTCTTTTTGACCATGACCATGGTTTGCATCATTTTAACAATTATTAGAGAGTTGCAGTCCTACCAAGACGTTATTTGTAAATTTTTTATTACCATCGGTAATTTTTTTAAATTTTCTTTTATTTTTTTTAATTACACACAACATCCTTACTAGTCTAATTCGACGCAATTTCAGCGAGCGGATTTTTTTTTTAATTGAGCATATTTTACGATTTCTATAACATGAACATCTGTTCCGACGTTTATTGCGTTCACTTATATATTAAGGGATGATGTGACCTTAAGCAATGCATGTTTCGTGTAAACTCAGAGTAGGTAAGCAGGTTAAAGTGGGTTTTGATTTTTTCTTTTTAGAAAAATCATTGTATACGGCGATTTGGGTTTTTTGAGGAGTTTATTAGTGGAGCCGTTCTGCAATAGCAGGAGTATACCCTAGCGTTAACTGTGTACAACAGCTTTGGGATTTTTGTTATAGGTAGTCTGTTGTACGTTCCATTTAGGGATAAATTTACCTATTCGGTTGCTGAGGTAAACAAACATCACTTAACTTTAATTTTAATCCAGTTCAGCTAGGATAAGCGCAATTATTTTTTTTTGGTTTTACTCACGCAGGAGTGAAACATAAGACCTAAAAACTGCCAAAACTCTTGTCTCTCTTTTATTTTTCTCTGCAAGGTTGGACGTCATAGTTGGTTGTACAAATACTTAACATAAATTATGATTACATTTTTAAATGCAAATAAATTTTATTTTCTTACTGCTCCGGTGTTTTTCGGTTTTGTTCGCGTCTGCCCGTATTTAAGTTTTATATTTTCTACATTTGTGAGAAAATTTATAGTGATTTTCACTAGTGAATTTAAAGTGAAATTTGTGTTTGTTATTGCGTTGTTTAGTTTTTATAATTGGGAGGTATAATTAAGAGTTTTGAAGTTTAAAGTTTGAATATAAAAGGCACTATGGCTGTTTCTGTGAGTCGGTTGTCTGACATAAGGTACTTAGTCAAGGACGAATTAATCTATGAGTTAACATGGAGAGGCATAGCCATTGGATCGGTGGAAGAAATGAAACAACAGCTTATGCTGATTAAGCAAAGAGAAAAGACTGATACAAGTATGAGATACCCTCCGTATCCCTTTAAATTTGGCCAAGATGCTTTTAGCTGCATGAAGAAGCTTGATAGTCTGGTACCGCTGGTAGAGAAGTTCTCTGGTACGAGCAAAGGGGGAGAGTTTAGGAAAATCGCTGTAAGGTTGGAACATGTGTTAGCCAGGATAAATAACATGAATCCGTCGAACTTTGAAGAAAGTCAAACAAAAGGCATACTGGTTGCGGAAACCTTGAGTTTGATTGGGAAGTTGCAGAGCCAAGCAACAGATTTATTAAGAGTTGGCGTGAACTCAGATGATGATGAAGCATCTGAAACCCAATCAACGAGTCGAAGCTCAGATCACTCGACAAATGTTGGCAACATTCCCAGCCAGTCTCAACTCCCGCAACCACAGCACTCGAGCACACAAAGACCAGCTCAACAGCCCACAAACCAACCGTCGGCCATGGCTCCATTGCAAATGCAAGTGCTTACAAACCCAACTCAAGCACCAATACAGGCACCAGTCCCTATGCCGATTGAGAATTACGGTACATCAGCTTTTCATTATCAACAACCGTCTACCGTTCCTTTGAGTCTAGCTGCCCTCCAAAGTAGCATTGCACCAATTGCTCAGTCACGACCATTTTCATGTTCGTCGCCAGTACCAATGTCAAGTGATCCTGGTACTTCATATCACGTTGCACCTGTACCTCCGCATAAGTGGAACATAAAGTTTACAGGCGAGAGGGGTACAATCTCCGTCACCGCATTTTTCGAGAGAGTGGACGAGTTGAGTCAGGCTAGAGGAGTCAGCAAAAAGGTTTTACTGAATTCGGGCATTGATCTTTTTGAAAAGTCAGCTTATACTTTTTACAAAGATGTACGTAGGGAAGTCCATACATGGGAACAGCTGGAACAGAGGTTCATGGCAGAATATCTTCCTTCTTCATATGGCGAGAAGCTATTGAAGGAGATTCAAAAACGTAAACAAGGCCCTGGAGAGTCTATAGGGACCTATATTGCTGTCATGAACACATATTTCCAAAGACTTGGCTGTCCTGTTTCCGAAGAGGCGAAATTAGCTATCGTCTTCAGAAATATCGCGGACATTTATAAGAAAGGGTTGATTGCTACTGAGGTCAATAGCCTATCACATTTAAAAGATTTGTGTCGTAGAATAGACCAGAGATATGGGTTAGAGGAGGAGAACTTTACTCCTAGAAGAAACCAATCTATTGAACCTGACTTGGCCTACGTTGACGTAGAGAGCGATTTTGACGATTTTCCAACAGGGGTTGATGCAATTCAAATATCAGGTGCCGGGACATCAAATCAACAGAATTTGAATATTCCTGATAATAGATTTAACAGAGATAGACAGCAACCAGAAAGCAGTTTCGCTGCTAGAGCTGATAGAGAGAGACAACAACCAGTTAGTGGTCAGGCTAGTGTAAATGACAGAGATAGACAACCACCACAAGGTGCTAGGTCTGGTATGGCGAATAGGGACGTTGTTTGTTACAGATGCAACCAAACAGGGCACATGGCAATCGGGTGCGCATTACCTAGAGGCAAACAGTGCTATTCGTGTGGACAAGCAGGGGTAACAGTAAGAGAATGTCGAAATTGTAATCGTCAGGGAAACGGACCCAGGCGCTCGTAGGTGGTCGACCTTCGAGTCAGCCTGAACAAGCATCGACCGATAGGCTAACGTACGTCTTAGATTATGTGATAAGTCATGCTCGTAAAGATGAGAGGCCTTATTTAGAAGTGGATGTGCTCGGAAATAAGTTATTAGGTTTGTTGGATTCCGGGGCTTCACGTACCTTTTTAGGGAATCATGGTTGGTCAATCATCGAGAAGTTTGGTTTTTCACTTGAGACGACGAAGAAGACGAGTTGTATTGTGGCAAATGGTCAAAGCACGAGTAGTATTGGAACAGTGCAGCTTCCTATGCGAGTTCAGGACAAATTTAGGTTAATAGAGGTCGTCGTCGTTCCTGAGTTGCCGCACACTTTGATTTTGGGATTGGATTTTTGGATTTCGATGGGTATAGTACCGAACTTAAGTACTAATGAGTGGCATTTTGCCGATAATAAAGATGTGATTTGTTCTTTAGAAACATCAGACCAACAAACAACTCTTACACCTTATGAATCAGAACGACTAGAGGAATTGGTCGTTAAATATAAGAATATGATGGGTGACTCACTAGGATGTACAGACAGGGTAGAGCATAAGATTACAACAGATGCAGCACCGATAAGACAACGTTCATATAAGGTCTCACCGGTCATTCAAAAACTTATTGATGACGAAATCGACGAAATGCTGAAAATGGATGTGATAGAACGTAGTAGTAGTTCATGGGCTTCACCAGTGGTAATGGTACAAAAGAAAAACACAAAGAAATATCGTTTCTGTGTAGACTACCGCAAATTGAACTCAGTGACGGCGCGTGATAGTTATCCTTTACCACTCGTATCCGAGACTCTTGACAAATTGAAAGATGCTAAGTACTTGTCAACTTTAGATATTAAGAGTGCTTATTGGCAAGTACCAATGGAAGAATCATCGAAGCCACTAACAGCATTCATCTGTAGACGAGGTCTCTTCCAATTTAAGCGGTTACCATTTGGTCTTCATAATGCACCTGCAACTTGGCAGAGACTCATAGATAGCATCATAGGAAACGATTTAGACCCCTACGTGTACGTATATCTCGATGACCTCGTAATTGTCACACAGAGCTTTTCTGAACATCTTAGAATTCTTGAGGAAGTCCTACGAAGATTGCAGAATGCAAAGATAACGGTAAGTTGGGAGAAATGCCAACTGTGTAGGCCAGAAATGACTTATTTAGGTTTCGTAGTGGACCGTCGAGGCATCCGAGTTGACCCTAATAAAATTAGAGCCATGTTAGAGCTCCAGAGGCCAAGAACTGTCAGAGAAGTTCGTAGAGTTGTAGGTACAATATCCTGGTACAGACGTTTCATAGAGAATTTTTCAGCGATAATAGCTCCAATTACAGCTCTAACTAAGAAAAATCAAAAGTTCGATTGGACTCCAGACTGCGAAAGAGCATTTATTAAGATTAAGGAACTTTTAGTGACTGCACCGATTCTTACATGTCCAGATTATACCAAAGAATTTGTCATTCAAACAGACGCATCAGGCTATGGAATAGGAGCATGTTTAACGCAACCTTATCCTGAGGGAGACAAAGTCATTTGCTATTTGAGTCGATCTTTGACTAAGCAAGAACGTGTTTACACGACCACCGAGCGAGAATGTTTGGCATTGGTTTGGGCGATAGAGAAGCTCCGGCCTTATATTGAGGGGATCTCATTTAAGGTCATAACAGATCATTTTAGCTTAAAATGGCTTCATAGCTTAAAAGAGCCCAGTGGAAGACTTGCTCGTTGGTCTGTAAAACTGCAGCAATATGATTTTGAAGTAATCCATCGGAAAGGGAAAGATTTAGTTGTCCCGGACATGTTGTCTCGTGCAGTACCTATGATTGATACAATTTCGCAGCCCAGAGATGTTTCAACAGCAATTAAAGATCGATGGTACCAAAAGATGGTAAAGAGGGTCGTAGAATCACCGTTAAAATTTATGAACTGGAGATACACTGATAATAAGTTGTATAAATATGTCAAACAAGAATACCCTCAACTTTCACCATCTAACGAATATTGGAAAGAGGTAGTCCCCAAAGATCATAGGCGTAGAATTATTGGAGAAGCTCACGATCCTCCTACCGCAGGACATATGGGTGTGTATAAAACCTTCCACAGACTGGCAGAAAAATATTATTGGCCAAAAATGCGCCAGGACGTGGCAACTTTTGTAAAGAAATGCTTTGTCTGTGCAGCTCATAAAGGTGATACACAAGGTGTATCTGATCAGATGATATCTCACCCAAAACCAACTCGTCCTTGGGAAATTATTTCAACAGATTTATGTGGACCTCTACCTCGTTCAACAAAGGGTAATTGCTGGATTCTCGTCGTTACGGACTATTTGAGTAAGTTTTCCTTAGTTTTTCCAATGCGAACAGCCCCTACTCAAGCTGTTGTTAAGCATCTTGAGGAGCAAGTATTTATGGTCTTCGGAGTACCCCGTTTGATACTTTGTGATAATGGCCCTCAGTACAAAAGTAATGAGTTTAAGCGTTTTGCCGAGAGTTATCAGGTTAAAATTCAGTATAATCCGTATTATCACCCCAGAGCAAATCCAACAGAAAGGACGAATCGCACGTTAAAAACCATGTTATGTTGTTATGTGAAAGACAACCACAGGAAGTGGGACGAACAAATACATAAACTTGCCTGCGCGATTCGTACTGCAACCCATGAGACAACCAGGATGTCTCCTTTCTTTGTTAATTTTGGTAGGAATATGTGTTTGTCAGGAAGAGATTACTCCAACCCAGTTTTATTATCTGAAGAGAACGGTGTACAATCCGCAGCTGAAAGTAAGAACGAAGGTTTCCGGAAGCTCTATGCTGATGTTAAGAGAAGGTTAGAGGTGGCTGGAGAGAAAAACGTAGTTCAGTATAATTTGCGTACAAGGGTACCCAACTTTGCTGTGGGTCAGCGTGTTTGGAAGAAAAATTATGTGTTGTCAGATGCTGCGAAGTTTTTCTCGAAGAAGTTAGCACCGAAATTCGTTGGTCCTTATGTGATTAGGAATAAAATTTCTCCATGGATATTTGAGCTTCAGGAACCATCGGGTAAAGTACTGCCAGGGAGTTGGCATGCCAAAGACCTTAAGTCGGCAGCGGATCTCTCCGATTAACCTTTTTAGGTTAATCGTCTTGAAGTTGGGGGGGGATTATGTAACGTGTCATTTTTACGTTTGGGACAACGTTACATATTTGTTTATTTGGGTAAATGGTCAAGGCTCTTTGATTCGTCTTTCTGTACACAAGTAAGGGTATTTTATAGAGCTAGGTTTGGAGGTTATATAGGGTCTAGGAAGTTACCTTAAAAGGAGGCATTCCATCGAATTACTGTGGACACTACGCACATCGCATTATCTGGACATCGTAATTGGAATTTAAGATCACAGGCTTCGGGAAAAATCACATAAAAATTTTGATTGTTTTGTTTTTATCTGTGGAATTTTGTGATTCACTTGACGTTCATAAAGTTAAACAGCTGTTATGCTGGGGAATGGCGGCGTTGCCGCATCACAAATGGTTTCAGTAACAGGAAGGAAACATTTAGATGAACATTTCATTCCCTTACGTTTATTTCGAGGATATTGGGACAATCCGAACCTCATATCCTTCACGGATTAACTAGTTTTGATAGTACAAAAACATATTTGGGTCGACCAGGAACAACCGAGGCTCCGCCACTTTGATATCTTTATTAATGTGATAGGGAAAGGATAAAATAAATACGAGTTATGCACTTTTGTAAATGGGAGATAAACGAGGGATAAAAACCAACACTAAAAGAATAAACGAAATCGTGTGAGTTAACATCTGAACACTCTTGTGCCTTTAAGCAATAGTTCAGTGTGTATTTTTGGGTTCAGGTTCAGAAACAACTTTATTACTGTAGAAACGTTTTACAAAAATGGCGTTAAACCATATGAATATTAGAGAAAACATTTATAAAGAGCGAAGGAAACTTTTGACGAAGACTGTAACTGGAGTGCAACTAAATTCTGCGCTCAGTATAGCTTTACTCATATGGGAATTGGTTGAGTGTTCGAATATTAATAATGTGTATGGAGGGTGTCTCGACGTCCTTGTTATAAAAATTTCAACCGTGGAAATAGATCCGACAACACCTCAAGGTTTGTTTTACGTACTTCCTATCCCCTTGGTCGGTGCTGCCCCCTATATACCTGTATAGAACTATGCGGTATCTCCTCATTGGTTAGCGGGTTTTTTCTTCCAGTCTGGCCACTGAATGTAGAGATTTATTTTTGGCGGAAAAGTTTTTTATAAATAGGTTTGCATCCTTTATTTGAATTTCACCGGGAAGATTAGGTTGGTACTATTGCGTTTTACCGTCCCCACTCCCCACCAAATTTACAAAACGGTTTCCGGCCAATTCATTATTCTGGTATTCTCGACGAAGTGGTTGGTCTCTCTTGCTAACGAATTTTGGCTGGGTCGACAACAGTTTCTGGGATCGCCTTTGTTTTTGGTGATTGGCACTACAGCGATTGTAGGAGATATCCCAGAAACTGTGGAAGTGAGTCCGTCGTGTCTAGGCAATCTGGAGTGACGCTCGCACCCTTTTGAGGGGAATTTTAAGTCGGCCTACGCCATTTGCACGGAAAGAGCATCGCCCTGTCAATTCCAGCGACGGGACAGTTGGGCTGGACGCTGGTGGGAAGCCGGACGGGCCAGTTATAACCCTGAGAAAGGGTTTCTACGCTCGGGCAAGCATCCCACAACCATGTGCTGCCCTAGTACCATGTGCTAGTTAGTCAGCAGGGGAGGCGCGAGCAAACCAGGGCAAACCAGGAGCAGGAGTAGTGGAAGAAGTCTGGAAACAGGTTCACAAAATAAAACAACCTATTGTTCAATTAACCAACAACTTAAAAACTAATCAAGGACCAAGGTAGGAGCAAGCCTTAACTATAATTTTTTTCCTCGTATATAAATTTTTAATATAACTTAGACGTAATCTTTTCATATATAAGTTTTCACAGTATAATTTCAACATTTCTTGTAAACGCAAGATAAGGTATGACGTCATAACCCTGGTTTTGCGGCATATTTACTACATGGACTTGTTTCCTTCATTTCATTTATTTAAGATAATTTTACTGTCAAATTTAAAGTGCCTTGCTATTTTGGCCCTGACTTGTTTGGTATTTTTCTCAAGTTTTACAATCTAATTATACAAGATGAACTAAATTTCTGTATTATTTGTGCAACCCAGTGACCAACTTTGCGGAGACAAAAGAGAGATGAGATTATATTTTTTTTAGAGGTTTCGTTACACATTTTTACCTCATGGGGTGGATCTCGGACTGGGTTGCTGTCTGTCTCATTCTACCCAGCGTAGAATGATGACAGCAGATATTTGGTCTAGGTCTCCCCTATGATGGAACGATTTTGGAAGTATATGTGTATTTTTTTTTTAATCATTTATACAACTGAGTCTCACCCTACTGACTCAGATGTAGGTACACTATGGCCTGTTAAAGAACTCCATCTACCTGTAAAGTGCTTTCTGTTCTATTCTGTTTATTTTTTTTTTGGCTTTTTAATTACACAAATATTCTGGAAGCCTCGGAAGTATAGAATTTCATTGTTTGGCTACAACGTTTGGGTTGAACTGTATTTTATTTAAGATCTTCTTTGTAAAACATTGGTATTAAATAATGTGGCGCACTTAAAATTTTCTTATTTCTGAACCCCCCCTTCTCCACTGTATAAAAGTTACCGGGCATATCAATGTTTTACCTAGCTGGAAAATACAGTTCTGCTTCCAGATATTTGTTTAATTATTCAATGGGTTTGTTGTGTCACAAAATGGCGGCAACGTCTTCAAGCTGCCACAAATGTCACACAACGTATTTTAATAGGCCACAAATTGGCGCCCAAATATTTTTTTAACTTTATTAAGGCCACAGGCGGGTATTTCTTTTACAATAAAAACAGAGATAGACATTATTGAACATGTGAAACGGACAAAGATAGGCAGTTTTTGCATGCTAATAATACCCTAGTTAATATATGGGTACTTTTATCTCTTTCACACTGACGGCATAAGTGTGACAGAAAAGCAGCTGGCTACTTTTAACCTACCTGCCGTATTTTAAGTGATTCATCCTGCTAGTCGGTTTATATAGGGAAAACTGATAGACAATATTGTCTAAGTACGGAAATGAATTTTTTTTAATTTTGTGCGGGAATATAACAAAAAGAAATCTTAAAGACGTTTAAAAACAAGTTTAGAAGTAACTATTTGAATTCAAACATGGTCCGAAATTGTTTTTTGTGCAAAAGAAGAAAAAAAATCGATAAAAAAAACAACATTTCATGGGTAAGTCGTCTTGGTGGATAGTTTTTGCTAAAACACGAGAAAGTTCAGTAGCGTCACGATAGATAGTTTTTTCTGCGACCGTGCGATTTTACCCTCACACATTTTGATTCAGAAAGTGTCACTTCCCCGCACTTATAAGATTATTTTTTAATAATAATTTTTCCTGAAATGTGTTGCAGTCTAGGACAACTGGGTGCCGCCAACTCGGCGTCACCAACAGGGCGGCGGGCCAACTGGGCGGTAGGCCAACTGGGCGCCGGGCCAACTGGACGCCGGGCCAACTGGGCGCCGGACTAGAATATTTTTTCTTGATAAAATGTGCAGATTAAAAACAAGATAGATATATTATTATTTATGCAAAAACATCTTTAAAAAATCTTTTACGTAATATTCTTGAAATTTGGTTTTGTTAGAGTTAAATCCATTAAGTCGAGCGTTGAAATTTTGGTAGGTCTAGAGTTCTGGTAATCTGATAACATAAAATTTACGTTTTTGATTACAACAATGGCAAATCCAAAATGGCGGATTTCTTTATTTTTAAACCGATTTGTCTCAAACTTGAAAGATTGAAGTGTTTGAAAAAAATAAAATGGCGGATCCAAAATGGCGGACTTTCTTATTTATGCATCGATATTTATCGAATATGGAACATGGCGGTGTTTCAAGTCGCTGATTATAATTTTTGACTCAAAATGGTGGATTTCTTTATTTTTAAACGGATTTGTCTCAAACAACAAAGTTTGCAGTGCTTGAGATCACTTTTTACACAGTTTTATACTCAAACTTAAAAAAAAATAAAATGGCGTATCCAAAATGGTGGGTTTCTTTGTTTTTCAACGGATTTGTCTCAAATGTCTCAAACTTGAAAGTTTGCAGTGCTTAAGGTCACTTAATACAATTTGTGACTCACACTTGCAAATGGCAGACTTTTATAGCTTAATGTAATATTTTAAGCTTAAGACAAATCGGTTAGTAAATAAAAAAGTCTGTCATGTTGGATTCGCCATTTTGATTTTCAAAAATGATAATCAGCAAAGTCCACCATTTTGGATCCGCCATTTTAAATTATTTATGAGTTTGATATTTGATACATATCGGTGCATAAATAAAAAAAAAATTCCATCCGTCATTTAAAATTAAGTGATTTCAAGCACTGCAAACTTTCACGTTTGAGACAAATCGGTTTAAAAATAAAGAAATCCGCCATTTTGAGTTTGAGTCAAAAATCATATAAGCATAAGTTTGAGGATAAAACTGTATTAAGTGATCTCAAACAATGCAAAGTTTCAAGGTTGAGACAAATCGGTTTAAAAATAAAGAAATCCACCATTTTGGATCCGCCATTCTTGAAATAAAAAACGTAAAAGGTATTTTTACCAGGTTACCAGAACACTACACCTACCAAATTTCAACACTAGACTTAATAGATGTTGAATTTTTTGTATAAATAACATATTTATTTTGTTTTTTATCTGCACATTTTATCGAAAAAAAAAATATTCCGGCGCTGAGTTGGCTCTGCGCCCATTAGGCCCGGCGTGGCGGCCTGTTGGCGGCGCCGAGTTGACCTGGCGCCCAGTTGTCTCATTCCGAATTGAAATTTTTAGTTCCGAAATTTCATCTGACTCGAGCATAACTTGTAGTCCACCCAAGAAGAGAAGGGTTGAAGAAGACCCTTGTTCAAGGAAAGAAAATATTTTACCTGGAAGGTACAACATTTGTAAAGTTCTAAGATGAAAACAATAATTTTAATACATCCACTGCACTTAGCATGCTAACAAATTCTTTTTACTCTTTTTTTTACTGAAGAGAATTTTGTAAACACAGTATACACAAGTAAGTATTTATGAATTATTTATTATTCAAACAGAAAATTGTTGATAAAAAAATGGAATTCACAATTTTTATTTTGCGCCGCCACTGCCCTTTTTTATCCAAGACAAGCAAATAGAATATTTTTGCGATGTTGCATGTGTCCGGACTTACCAAACCGAAATTCTATTTTCATCCCTGTCTTAAAGTAGTAATTAAATTCTTACTTCTATTTGGTCAATTGCGATAAAAGCTTGATATAATGGCAATTTAGGCCCATGCCGGGTCTACCCGTAGGGTATAGAAGTCAATGGTAAATACCCATTTTAGTACTGCCAAAATGTTTTTTTTTAGGCTTATTAAATTCTAAAATAATTTGTAGTAACAAAAATTATTTTTGCTGTGTTGTATATTAACTGTAAGGAAGAATTATTATTTATTTTTTTAAAGTTCGTCAGGCCTGGATGGAAGAGCGCGCTTCCGACTAGGAAACTAGTATGCAGTGCGAATCCTGACCTTTGCCGTATAAAACCCATTTTTTTGCTCAGTGCAAGGTTACCAAACATTACAACTACCAAGATTCAACAGTCGACTTAATGGATTTAACTTTACTTAACAAAAATAAATTTCAAAAAAATTGCGAGAAAAAAGGATTTTTTAAAGATGTTTTTATATAAATAATATATTTTGTTTTTCATCTACACATTTTATCAAAAAAAAAATTTTAGTCCGGCGCCGAGTTGGCCCGACGCCCAGTTGGCGGCGCCGAGTGTTGGCCCGGCGCCCAGTTGGCGGCGCCCAGTTGTCCTAGACCGGTCGTATACTTTACTTTTTCAAAAAACTTTGCATATTTTTTGTACGGTTTTTTGTAAGGTTTCGTTACTTTTGCCTCTAAAATGTCGAGACGCTTGATTTGTACACCACGTGGGTGTGATTCCGAATGGGGCCGTGGAATATCCATGTTTGCTTTTCCCAAAGGTCTTCACCAGTAAGTATTTATGTATAGTTTACGTACTTTCTAAAATATGTTTCTGATAAAAACAGTTATAAAATAAGATATAAATTATAGATAAACAACTAATAGATAGCCCTATTCTACACAGTGGCGGATCCAGGATATCCGGGGGGAAGGGGCCAAATTTTTTTAAGCGGTTTTTGATAGATCTGTGGTGTAAAATTTGATATTTAAAGGAGAGTTATGGCGCCGCAGGCCAAATTTTTTTGACAATGAATTAGAATTTGTGACAAATTTTAAATAAGTGATGCTGCCAAACTAAAGTTATATGACTGGAAGGGTGGGGGGGGGCTGGATTCGCCACTGATTGTACAACTTATACAGTAAATAAAATTACATTAAAGACGCATTAAGAGTTAAGACTAAAAACTAGTCATTCATATAGCAAACTTCCTATTGGCTATGTCCATACCGATGAGTCTCAATAAGGACAAAATAGTATGAAAAATGCTAACAAAATAGGTCACTTGTAAATCCTCAAATTTATAATTCAAATTATTTAGGCTAGGTAAAACAAATAAACTTTGTGAAAATATTAATTGTTATATTTGTTTTGTTACAGGGCTGAACTGTGTTCTAAAACTTCCGAAGAGCCCTTTTTTTTTTTTTTGTTTTTTTTTTTTGGTCGCAAGTTTTTTGAGGGCGCCCTTTGTAGCTGTCGGCATCCCCCACACATGATGACTTTTTTTTCTTTTTTTGGTCGCAGGATTTTTGAGAAGCGCCCTTTTTAGCTGTCGGGCCCCCCCCAAGACACATTCCTGGGTGCGCCACTGGTTTAATTTAAGACTTAATTACCTTTCGTTTGATATCACACACGCCATATTTTCGCATATACTCAAATTTTTTTAATCTACACCCACCCTTTTATTTGACTTGCGCCGAACAGATATACACACACCTAAATACACCACACAGACACACACACGGACAGGCGTCACGATAAAATTGCTAAGATACAATACACCAAAATAACATATTTTCAGTGTTTTCTCAATTTTTTTTTGTTGTCGAAAATAATACCTTTTCTAGCCATTGCTGTGCGAGCTAGGAAGATAAAAATGTAATCAGAATACATGTGACATCATAATTATACTTTTCGTTTAAAAAAACCATTGTTATTAAAGCTAAGAAAACTTGTGTGTATTTCTTACTGGACAATTTTCTATTTACACAAATAGAAATTTTAACTTTTTTACTCGATCCGCATAACTCCGCAGCTGAAACTGACTTTGTTACTTAGAAAACATATGCATGCACTTAATAGGACCAAAAATGTCAATAAAGTTGGATGAAGTTGAAAATGAAAATTTAAAAAGTTTTCTGCAACGGTTGCTTTAAACCGGTTTAAAATTTTACCAATAAAATAAAAAACAATGTTAAATAAGTACAATAAATAGCTACATACCTCCAGATTCAAAACCTATGTTAAAAAAAATTATTTTTGATAATAGGCGCAAGTTTTAAAAGGGCTTTTTAACCATCAACTTTTGTAAATTTAAGTAACGCAAATAAGATAAAAAAATAAATGGAAGTTTCATCGGTCATTACTATGGCAATTGTTTTTCAAATTAGGCGTGACATGGTCACGGCCTAGCATGACCATCAGTGATTGCACTAATAGCAATTTTACAATTAAACAGGGCTTTTTAGTGTAGGGGTTATGGCCAGCTTTTTCTTAAAATCCGCCTGTGTGCAACGGGGCCTTGCGGGGTCCGGGTCCGTGTTTCCAGAACACTGCTAAATCAGATAATGGATATAAAGTAATAATATTATGGCGGATATTATTAAGATAAAGTAATTACTAAAATTGTTGGCAGAAATTGAATTTTTTAAGCCAAAAAACCATTAAAACTTTAACAAAATGTGTTTTATTGTCAATCCGCCTTTTTTTTTCTTTCTCATATTTGGTAAATTTAAAATTGCCGGAAAAATAATAAAATATTACTTAGATTTTTATAAACTTTACAATTGTTTATTTTTTAATTCTTATTTTTTCTATTTAATTCCGTAACCGATTTTTCTCGATAAAAATATATTATCCTTTTTGCAAACCATAAAATAAAAAGTCTAATAGTTTCGATTTTCTGTGAACACAATACGTGTAATACAATTGCACCATCAACCACAGTTACACAAAATTTCTTTCAATGTAATACAACTGCATTAGTGTGATTTGGTCTATAGTTGATGTTGTATTAAAGTGACACCGCGTCATCAAAACCTTGATGGGCGGGAAGGGAGTAGAGGGGTACATACTGTGGCACGCACTTTCTTTAATTTTTTTATTGATATTAATTCCCAAAATGAGGCACTGCTCTAATTAGTCATTAGCCTACTATTATACTTGCTTTTTATTGATGTTTTCTTCTAAACGATTTCATTAGAAAGGAACATATATACTCTTATCTGGTTGTTACGAACATATTATTGATTTAGCCGGACTTTGACGCTTTCTATTCGGTGTTGTTTATGTCAAACAAATTATGACGGAGCTTTTTACAAAACAAATGACCGTTTTTGCAACTAAATCAATATTTGCGCACATATTAATATAATTTGGATCCTCTTTTATGTTTCGGATCTTTATTTATTAGGTAAGTACCTATTTGATCTCTCCTTTAAAAGGTCTTAGTGTTTTATCCTTCGAACATTAAACCGCGAGAGGCACACTGCATGTACAAAGTGAAACACTAATTTTTTAAGGCTTCTTTACTTGGATTTTGCCGCAGAATTTGGTTTACCATAGCTATGACGCGGTGCCACTTTAATACCACATCAACTATAGGTGTCGTCACATATTTGGTTCTCGTATGAACAATGTTTTGAGTGACAGTATAAACTTCGCTTCTTGTTGATATATCTTTTTTGACGGGATCTTATGTGGTTATTCAGCGCTAATGCAACAATAAAATGGTGCAGTTTAATTAACTACAAAACATTAAACTCTCCAGCAATTTTAGCAAACACAGCTCGAAAAAAGAGGGGGGCTACAGGCCTTACAGCGTATATTTGTAAAAAAAACAATATTTTTTATGCTAACAAATATCGATGTTCGAATTTTCGATGTCAGGTCACCTTATGTTTGCATTCTAATTTAAAAAAATCGGTCAAGAAAAGAGTATGATGAAATATGGACAATAACCATTTCGACTTTTTTTTAGTATGTTTTTTACAAAAAAGCTACACAAGATTCTAAGGACTAAATTTTAAAAATTAACACCTTGGCTCAATTTTCGTCAGACATGACTAAATGTGGGATAAAGTAAAATTTCTTTTCCATTATTACGTCACCCCTGTTTTCTTAAGAAAAAAAATACAAAAAATCCCCGAAAAACTAAATTTGAATCATCTAGTTTATGTTTTCTTTTTAAATGTCTAACAGTTTAATAAAAAAATATTTAGACGTGCAGTTTTCTTACCTTAGAAGAGAACACTTACGATGAAGTTGAGTGTTTACTAACGAATAAATTAAATTTTGCACTGATGCCAAATGATAATGGAAATTATTGCACTTTTTTTTTCTTAATTTCGTTAAACAGAATTCTTAATATTTGCAATTAAAAATCAAAACTGACGACATGTGGGTCAGTGACGAGAATTGGGACAAGTACCTTATAACTTTTAATTTTATCGGTATATTCTTACCGAATTTCACAAACCTAACTGATTGAGGGTTATAAAATGTTTAAGTTAGCTAAGTATTAGCACTGCTATGTCAAAATTATTTAAATTCATCATCAGGCACCAATCATTAGTTAAAATAACAATTTAAAATATAATAAAACAAAATCAGCAGGGTCGGTTTGTAGGCTTCCGACTGGATCACTAAATAAAACACATTTTCAAGAATAACGTGCCGCTATTTAGTCGGACGTAATTAAAAATTTAGCTAGAACATAAATCCGTTGTTGGCCTGCAATGGCAAAGACTTGCCCGCTTGGTTTTGCTTTTTTTAACCAAGTAATTTGTTTTAAATGGACCTGAATTATTTAGAAAGAGGTTCCGCCTAGCTCTTTAACAGTTTTAGCTTGTTTTAAATGTTCATCGGTAATAATAGATGTGTAGTGTAGGTAACTAGTGAGTGCCTTTGTATTCTAAATATTGTTTATTCAAAGAAAATTGGTTCCATTTTATAAATCTGAATCAATTTTTCACTAAACCAAATAATTAAACCTTAATATAGGTTAACGAAAAAGTTTCCTAGCTAAAGACCACCTTTTTAAATTTTCTAAATTCTGACAAATATGATGAGTGGTTTAAAGCTTTGTAAATATTACGATGAAATGAAGTACCGGTTGAGTAAAGCCATTAATAAAGTAAACTAAAAACAACTCCCCATGCGCTTTCTTTAAAAACTAAATTAAATGATTTATTATTATCTGTAACAATCCCAACAAACATCAATAAAGAAAAAAGATTTTTTATAAAGTCATTGCCAGCAGCTAGTAACGGTAAAGTTCATTGATAGAAGTGTTTTGGTAGCACCGCGGTCGCACACCGGCCTTTATTAGGCCAGCAGACATACTTTTTAGTACAAAAAGACATGTACTTTTAAAGCAATGCATTTTTTTAAACTTTATTGTACACAAAAGCATGTACTTTTAAAGCAATGTATTTTCTGATTTTTTTTTAGTACACAAAAAAACTAAATTAAAAAAAAAAGGAGAAGCTGGAGGGAAGAAATAGACAGTGAAATAAGAATAAGAGGCCTAGATGAAGAATTATGGGCAAACAGAAACGACTGGAGATTGGGTATCGGTTAAAATCTGTACTTTTAAAGCAAAATATTTTATTAATTTTTTTATTACAAAAAAACCTGTACTTTTGTTGTAAATATGGTAAGGACTTTACGTCTTTCACGTCTCATATTTATGGTAAGAAATATTTGATCCTTATAAGGATCTTAATTACTCCTTTTCATATCAGATCAGAATATTTTCACATTCATAAGCTTGACATTCTTCATTGAACTTTTAAAATGTTGACTAGTGTTTGCCATCTAGTGGCAAGGCCAGCAAAGATGAACTTGTCTTGCCTCATTCGAAATCTTCTTAAAACGTTTTTTTTTGTGAATATTTCACTTCACAGTAAAATTTTTTGTACCAAAATAACGTGCTTTAAAAGCAACTGTTTAAATATACTTTTACGTTAAATGTACTTTGTCTGGTCAAATACATTTTTTTAACAATAACTTAGATGTAGAATAAAAACATTATTGAAATTATATTATTTTTTTTTGCAGTTGATACAAGATTAGCAAAAAATACCGTTTGCCAGCACGTGAAGTACAAAATTAGTACAGTTCCGTCAAGTTGATGTTTATTGGTAGGCCTTATACGAAGGTGAGCCCAAAGTTATTTACTATTTACAAAAGTAAACATAGTGCTTAAGACCAGGGTACTCGTCTGGCAACTTAACAAATCTTTTTCGCTCTATTTATGAAAGCGCTACAGTGACGGTAAAATGTCCCGAGGATCCTACTAATCTTATTTATTTAACTATGGGAGTCCTCCAAGGAGAGTCATTAAGTCTTCTCGTTTTTGATACTTACTAAGTTCTTTTATGACAATGGAGCACGTGAAAGGAAGTATTTTTGCTGACTCAGAAAAAGACGTAAAACGTAAACTGTTGATATTAAAAAAATATGCAGACTAAAGTCCCTGTATGTGACAGATATTGGCGGATTCCGCCAATATCTGTCACATACTGGGACTCTAATGCAGACCAGAATTTTTTAATGGTAAATGTCTCAAAGACAAAGATGTAAATTTTCTCGAAAAGTACTTTTCGAATATCAAACTCTGTTTTTATCTATAAGGGGGAGGTGGTGGAACAGGTCAACAAATATGTATTGGTGTTTTGTTTACCTTTTCTAGCTTGTTTTGCGATATGGCCAAGATTACTCTAGAGAAAGCAAATCAGTTGCCCGGCACTGACCTTTCCATTTGTAAGAAAAACCAAAATGATCACCTTTTGTTTGACTACCGATTTAGTTTTTTGTAAGGCAAGGTGCAGGCAACATGTTATCCTCTTTTGCCGACATTGTATTTCGGCCTTAAAAGACTATGCGAAGAAATATGAAGTATTTTAACCAACAGGTCTTTTATCCTGAACGAATGATATATATGCGTAATATACAAGGCTATATATATGTATATAGATCTCTTTAGGTTTATTTAAATGCAGAGTGACACTGTTTTTTTTAATTTTTTTAGTTTTTGAACAAAAAATTTATTTTTAATTTATTAGTTTTAATTTATAACGTCTCATTGATATTACTGCGCTTGAATGTAGACGCAATCAAATTCGTGCAAATTAATAAAAACTATTCTTTTAACATTTAATTTTCATAGGTACATTCTACTATGTAACTTTAATTTAGCCTTTAAGGCATTTTTATTGTAAAACTTTTTTTTAGTTTGCATTTCATCGTTATGAAAACTGTAATGTTTTTGAAAACAATAAAAAAACTTGAACTTAAACTTGACCAAGGTTTTAACAGAGTTTATTCGTGGTTTTAATACCAGGCCCACGGACTTGTTCACATTTTTGTATATTTTTTTAATGAAAAATGTACTCAAAGATTAGGTTCAACGTTCAAACATAAGTCAAGTGCGTTTTAAACTTGGAAATGAGAAAAGCCGACAACTTCTCAGCTGAATTTACAACAAATTTATTACGGAGCGAAAATGTCAATTTTTCTTTTCCCATGAATAATTTATGCAAAATTATTTTATTTAACTTTTAAATATGTTTATTATTAATTTGTTTAATGTTTAACAAAATTAGGAATCATAAATATTGTCCATGGTGTAGTTTCAATAAATAAATAAATAAATAAACAAATAAATAGTTCTTTATTTCCAACAGTTAAAACAAACGACTTACAGGAAAAACAATCATGACAATTAGATGTCAGAGAATGCTACATCAATTCAATTCAATTGTTTAACACTATATGTGTCCTAAAAGCTCTTGAATGCATTTAAAATTCGTTACGAATGGGGGAGGGGCGGGGGCCCAGAAATCCTAAATTTTTGCATTACGTAATATGAGTGTTCCCCAAATTGATTTAAGCAACTTGAATTAGGGCAACTGGTCATTAGCTTATTTAGCTCTGGGTTAACCTCAAAATTTCGAATTATTTTAAAGTGTTTTTTTTTTTATTTTGGTTGATTTTCCTCAAAAGCATATCATTTAAATTGTGTACTTCAATTTTATAAGGAATAAACAGAATGCTACGAAATTTCAACAATCAGCGGCGATACCTTATATGGTGTGAGGCTAAGATGATGGAATTTCCCACACACACGGGAGCAGTCTACCAAGCAAGCCTTAAATAAATAGTACTTTTTTATGAGCAAGATAATGTTTAATAGAAAATTACTCTATGAGTAACTAACTAACTAAGTAAAGCCAACAGAGCTATACCTAATATATATACCGAGCCACAATAGAGACCCACTTGTGATGGCAGTGGAAGGGCTGCAAGGCCTACTCACATGAATCATCATCAAGATGTTTACCAGCTTTATTATAATTACTACTTTATGTATATGTATAGTTTTAAAACTTTTTATATGTATTTAAAAATGCAAAATAAAAAGTAAGTGGTTTTCAAACACTGAGTTTATTTGACGGCCCCTGAAACTATTAGGTTTCTTTTGTTATACGACAGCATTTTAGGGATGAGAAATAATCCACAATTAAGTTATAGAGTAACATCTAAATAAAATACCGAAATGATTGAAGCATGCTGGAACAATTTTATAATTAAAAAAATATGCTACAAAATAAATAAAACATTAGATCAAGGTTTTTAAGCACTTTCTTGCTCTGTATAGGGTGTTTGTAAATCAGTCATTCCCGATTTGATATGTCAGAAACTAGTACTATTATTTCTTGTTGATGTGCCTTGTTTGTTTGTTTTGTAAAGACATGACCTGTAGCAAAAATAAAATAGGTGTAGTCGCTTAGAAATAAATTTCAAAAATGCAGCATTAGGTATGATCCAATACCAAAACGGACAATAATACATTTGCTTTTAACTCATTTTATCTCTTAATGTACTATATAAATCTAGCTTTAATAGGTAGGCTATAGATGCATATTTATTTTATAAGTACTATACCTAGTTAAGTACAACAAAAACAATTTAAAAATTTGGAACTACATGCTAATTTTTATGTAGCTAAACTATTTTCATCATGCATAGTAAATACTATTGGTGAGGTTAGGCCTTCTGTAGAAAATAAAATATACCGAAGGACCACTCGAGATAGCTCGAGAAAAACGTGGGGGAGTTAAGAGGGACTGTATCTTTCCACAGGGCTCCAACAGGGAAAAAAGAGCCTAAAAACTTAAATACTAAAAATAGCGTAGCAATGAAAAATTATCAAGAAACGACTTACCATTAGATGTCTTTCGTAGCTACTTGGCTGGCCAGCCCGATTATACGCGTTCTATAGTTCAAAATGTTCCAAACACTAATATCTAATAAACTAAAGCGTAAAATTAATAGTTTCCACAATTTTATTATAAAATAATAGCGGTGCGGTGACTTTACTTGCACGAGGCGCGTGGTTGAGTTTTTCTCTCAGACAATCGGCGTTTTCGTCTGCTAGGCCGAATTTAGCCGCTTATCTCAAATCCTTCATTGCTGGAAGAAGCGCGCGAAGTTTAAATTTAAAATATGGAAAGATATAGCGTAAAGTAAATAAAAATAATATTCTAAAAACGCTTGTAAGCGAAGAAAATGTAACCCAAAAATATTTAAAAACTAAGAGAGATAGCTTCTCTAATTTTAAGGGAAAATTAGAGAATATAATTATTTACAAAAATAAAAACAAGTTGGGAAACTTGTTCATTCGGCCCACCAAAATGAGCATCATTTTTCGGTAGGTGAATCTGAATCAATTGGAAGGGGGCAAAGCTTGACTAAAGGTCGTTTAAAGATACCGGACGCGGTACGAACATTTGCCACCCTAGCGTGCCCATCAGGCCCTTTAAAAATTTCAATAATGCGACCTACCCACCATTGAAGGGGCGGTGATAACTCGTCTTTGATAAGAACGAGGGTACCTATTTTTGGCTCTGCGCATGGTTCCAACCATTTATTTCGTACTTGAAGGGTATGTAAAAATTCTTGGCTCCAACGACGCCAAAAATCGGCTTGTATTCGTTGGACCAAGTTCCATCGCGATAACCGATTCTCAGGTTTACTTGAAAAATCTTCATCAGGAACAGAAACTAAAGGTCCATGTGTTAAAAAATGTCCCGGTGTTAAAACCTGTAGATCGTTACAGTCGGTAGATTGCGGGGTCAAGGGGCGAGAATTTAAAATCGCCTCAATTTGACAAAGAACCGTGTACAACTCCTCATAACTTAGAATTTGCGAGCCAATGGTACGAATTAAGTGAGTTTTTACTGATTTTATCCCTGACTCCCAAAGACCGCCGAAGTGGGGAGCTGATGGAGGGATAAAATTCCAGGCGATAGCTTGTTGCGTGCAAGCATTTTTTGCAAGATCAAGCAATTCTTTGCTTGATTTAACGAAATTTGTGCCATTGTCTGAAAAAAGAGTTTTTATGTAACCTCTTCGGGCAACAAAGCGACGTAGAGCAGCTAAAAAAGCGTCCGAAGTTAGATCTGACACTAACTCGAGATGTAAAGCTTTAGTATTTCGACAAATAAAAAGGCAGATATATGCTTTTTGTGTTTTTACACCTCTGTGTTTACTGAGAGTGATAGGTATAGCACCACTAAAATCTACTCCACTAAAAGTAAAAGGCTTTTGTGGAATCAAGCGGTAGGACGGAATTTGTCCCATGATTTGCTCATAAGAATGCGGTTTGACGCGAAAGCAACGAACACATTTGGATAAAACCGTTTTAATTAAGCGTTTGGCAGATAAAATCCAAAAAATTTGACTAATGAGATATTGAACTGTTTGCACTCCGACATGCAAATATTTTTTGTGCATATATTCAATAAAAATATAAGAAAGTCTACTTTCCTTGGGTAAAAGAAGAGGATGTTTTTGTCCGTAAGAAATAGTCATGGCTTGTTGAATGCGTCCTCCAACTCTTATAAGACCATCCTGGTCTAAAAAGGGATTCAATTTTTGTATGGGTTTTATGCACTTTTTCTGGTTTTGAAGGTTAAGAATTACTTCAGAAAAGTATTTTTGTTGTTCGTGCTTAGCCAAACATTTTAAAGCGTTAAAGAGATCGATATAATCTATATTTGTCTTTTTTCTGACGTCTGCGGATAGTCTACAATTATTTATGAATCGCAAACTGCGGGCTAAAAGTAGTTGAATATCGTAAAAATCGGATTTATTATTTAAAAGCGAATCTAAAAAATTTTCCGTTATTCGGTCACAAGAAATCAGAGCAACATTTTTTCGTTCCTCAGTCTCTAAACTGTCATTTATTTTGACTTGCGGGGTTTTTGTTGGCCATTTATCGAAAGATTCTTGTAAAAAACTAGGGGCGGCCCACCATAGGGGATGATTTAAAAGCTCACTCGGCGAGCAGCCGCGGCTGGCTACATCGGCACTATTGAGAAAGGTGGGGGTATATAACCAACATTCTGGATTAATATTATCTTGGATAAGACTAACACGATTTGCGACAAAAGTTTTCCATTTACTTGGATGGGATTTTATCCAGTGTAAAACAACCATTGCGTCCGAAAAAGCGTAAATATTATTTATTGTGAACCTTTTTATGAAGATATCATATGTGTATTTTAAGACCTCAGATAAAAGAGTAGCGGCTAGAAGTTCTATTCTCGGAATACTAACAAATTTTTTAAGTGGAGCGATGCGACTTTTCGCAAGAACAAAATATATGTGATATTTAGCGTTTCGTAAGACACGTAAGTATATTACGCATGCGTACCCTCGTTCACTCGCATCACAAAAACCACAGAGATCGATGGATTCGGCGTTTGTGATGTCAATGTGGCGGGGTAAACTAAATTTTTCTAAAACTTGAATTTCAGATTGATAGAGTGTCCACTGACGAACTATTTCTAAAGTAGGCGTGGCGTCCCAGGAAATACCAAGTAACCAAATTTGTTGAATCAAATATTTTAAAGTGAATGTTACTGGGGTAAGATACCCATGGGGGTCATAGCAGCGTGCTAAAAAAGAGAGAAGCGTCCTTTTAGTACAGCTTTGCTGATTAGGTAATATGTTAAATCGAAACTCGTCGTATGAAGGATGCCAGCACAGGCCTAAGACCTTAGTGACGTCATCCGAATCGAGAGATAAAACTGCGGGGTTGACTAAGGAGGGATCTAAATGAGAGATCACTTCTGAGCGATTGCTAGACCATTTGTGTAATTTCAAGCCAGCGTTTCCTAATAACTCCGTAAGCTCATGCTGCAAATTTAACGCCTCTTGAACCGTTTTACATGAAGTAGTGACGTCATCAATATAGGTATCGTTAAGTATAACTTGAGCAGCGTGAGGGTAGTTATCATATTCGGACTCAGCTAAGTGCTGAAGGGTGCGTAAAGCGAGATATGGTGAACAGTTCACTCCGTAAGTAACAGTTCGTAGTTTAAAAACGGAAACTTTTTCATTAGGGTTAAACCGCCAAAATATTTTTTGGTATTTTTGATGATCAGGGTTGATATTTATACCCCGATACATTTTTTGAATATCGCAGGTGAGCGTCACAGGGTTAAGGCGAAAATGTAATAATATTTGAATAATATCTTTTTGTAGTTTTGGACCCGATAATAATACTTGATTAAGCGAAATATGCGTAAAAGGGTCAGTAATACTCGCATTAAAAACTACCCTTGTCTTAGTAGTGATAGCTTCATTTTTAACAACAGCGAAATGTGGAATAAAATAGCTGTCTGAATCGTCATCTTTTTCTGAGTCATAGTCCATATGACCCAATTCCAAATATTCATTCATAAATTTAGAATATTCACAATACAAGTTTTTATCGCGAAGCAGTTTTTTTTCTAAAGATAAGAAACGATTTAGCGCGACTTGTTTTATTGCAGGAAACTGTGGTGGACTTTCAAATGTGCGAAAGGGAAGGGAGACAGTATACCGGCCTTCTTGATTACGCGACACGCTCTGTTTAAAATAATTTTCACAAATTTCATCCTCTGGTTTCAAATGAGTTTTTTGGGGGACGCAGTCGGTTTCCCAAAATTTTGAAATTAATTGCGAAAGCGAGTCATTTTCATTTTGACAAAAAAGAGCATTAATTGGCGGGGTAGAAATTAAGGGTTGATTTATTTGTCCCATCAAAATATAGCCGAAAATAGTTCCCATAGCAAAGGGATGATTTGGATCATCGCTAGCGATTTTTTCACCCTGTATAATTAGTGGAAAGAGATCCATACCAATTAGTAAATTTACAGGCGAAGGGTTGTAAAAAGTGGGATCTGCTAAGGGTAAATTTTTTATAAAATGCCAATTTTCTGTATTTATTTTTACTGACGGTAAATCAGTACAAACCTTTTGCAAAATAATCGCTTGCGTAGACACAAAAATATCTGGTTTTTGAAAATTACAAATTTTAATAAAAATCGATCCTAGATCAGAAGTAAGAGAGTTGCCTCCAACCCCCTGTATATTTGAACATAAGGGTTGTCTGGGAAGGCCCAATTGTTGCGCTAATTTTTGAGAACAAAAAGTATTTTGCGAACCGCTGTCTAAAACGGCTCTAACTGTTTGAAAGTTACCGCGGACATCTTGAATTTTTACTAGGATAGTTGACAATAAAACTTGCGATTGCGCAGAAATAAAACCACAATGCGTGGGGTTAGAACCCGAAGGAGTTGCGATTGGTACTTGTGAATTAGAAGACGTCGAAGTAAAATTTTGATTATTTTGAGAAGAGGCACTTTGAGGGAACTTATTTTGAGTAGAGTAATTTTGAAGCGGACAACCAGTAGCCGGGGATCTAAAACTTTGCTGACTGGCCAAGTAACCACGTGGTGAGCTACTTGGAGATGCGTTGGGAGAAATATTAGAGAGATTTTGTGAGAAATTCACGTTAGCATCAAAATGTGATCTATTTTGATTTTGAGAATTAGCGCAATTATAATTTCGCTCAAAATAAATTAATGAGTGATGTCTTTGATTACCAGGGCAATAGCGACATGAGCGTAGACTTTGACAAGAATTTGTTAAATGTATTGAGCTTAAACAATTTAAACATAGTTTTTTATTTTTAGCGTAAGCATAGCGTTCGTAGGCAGATTTACCTTTAAATGCGTGACATAAATATATTGAATGTGTGTTAGAATCACAAAAAGCGCATCTATCTTTAGAATGAGTATTTTCCGTACCAAGTAGCGTTTTTGTATAATAAGGCGAGGCGTTATTTTTATAAAACTGTTTATTATTTTTAAATCTATTTTTAGAGTGTAGCGAAAAAAGCGAATTACATTGAGTTTCAAGGAAATTATAAATTTCTTGATATTTGGGCATTTCATTAGACCTAGAATTAGCTAGTTCAAAGCGCGAAAGTAGTACCTCAGGCAATTTATCTAGTAAAATGTTGGCGAGCGGAAAACACCATTGATCAGTGTCGTAATTTAGAGTTTTTAAAGCCTCAATGTTTTCTGAAAAAACATCAAGCAGCGTGCGCAGCGTTTCTGGATTGTCGTCTTTGAGAGCGGGAAAATTATACACGGAGCGCCAATAAGTTTGAGCCGATAAGCGGGGGTTATGATAGCGTTTTAGAAGCGTATTGTAAGCGATTATATAATTAGCGTCGGTTATTTGTAAATGTTTAACTACGTTTAAAGGCGGTCCTTTTAGGTAGGACAGTAACAAATTAAATTTAGCGTTTGTAGGAATACTAGGATTATTGTGTACAGAACTATTGTACATATCTAGAAAGGTTGGAAACTTAGTGATGTCGCCATGAAATTCGAGAATGCGCAGTCTTGGCATTAAAGACGCCATAAAGCGGTCTGGATCAGAAGAATTTGAAATTTGCGTTAAGTTTTGAGGTTGAGGAGCTTCAATTTTCACCTCAAATAGTTGTTTTTGAATTCTTTTAATATCATAGAAGCTGTCGTCAAACTCAGTAAGGCGTTCATTTTCTTCTTCCAGTCTCTCCGGACTTGCCGAATAAGCCTCTATTATTTGATTTTGATAAATAAAAAAGGATTCTTTCATTTCATCAAGGTCGATCAGTCGAACCTGTAAACACGGTTTTTTTGTATCATCCGTTAGGCAAGCATTAGCTAAGTTATGAAGAGTATTAATGCGATTATGTTGCACATTACGGAGTGCTTCTAACTTCTTAAGTTGCGTACTCATTGTAATGTTTTTAAAAAACTCCGTTAAAACAGGTGAACGATTAGTTTCCGAAATTTTTAATATTTAAAAATTAAAAGCGTTTAAAAAGAAAAGAAAATAGGCGTTAAAAAATGTAAACAAGTCTCATTTACCTCTCTAATATCGTTTACAGCGAGTGGTGGAAACTTTTCCCACGTGCAGGTGACGCCAAGCCAAAAAGAGGTAGGAAATGCGCGAAAACAATGCTTTGGGCTTTGGAAAATAGTTCTCTTTTGAATAAGCCGAAGGAGGTCTCACCTCTTCTACCCCCTAGGAAGGGTGGCAAACCACCCTATCCTGTGTTATTAACTGGAACAGGCCAGTCTGGTAATAAAGGTTGTGTTTATTGCCAGCAACAGCCCTACCATCCCCTTGTGAAGTGTACCAGATTTCTGGAATTAGAAGTAGGTCAACGCCATCAATTTGTTAAGCGTGAACGATTGTGTTTTAACTGCTTTGGCAAACATGGTGTATCTCAATGTCCTACAAATGCCACGTGTCGTCAGTTGCAGGGTCTTCACCATTCCCTGTTGCACTTTGTGAAAAGCTCTCCGAGCCCCCAAGTTGATCGTCCAGGGGAGACCCCCCGTATACTTAATAGTGAAGATGCCCAACAGGCATTGTGTACCGCTACACCCAGTAGCATCCATTTTGAACCTCGTAAGAGGAGACCTGTGCTTTTTGCAACTGCCGAAGTTTTAGTTGTAGATGCCAACAAGAAGTATGTGTTTTGTCGGGCAATTTTAGATTCCGCTAGTGAAGCGTCCCTTGTAACCGTCTCTTTGGCTGAGAGGTTAGGACTTAAATTAGCTCCGAATAGAACTCCTATTGAAGGAATAAATGGCATGATTTTTAGTACATCAGATAGCAATGTAACATTGCAAATAAATAGGCTCCTCCAAGTTTCCTGATAGTTTGTTTTCCTGTGATGCCATTCTTATTCCTAAAATTTGTGGAACCATACCTGTGACTGTTGTAGAATATGATTCTATTCAGTTCCCTACCTAAAAAATTTAGATTTTGCTGATCTTAATTTTGGACAACCTAGTAGTGTAAACCTTTTAATTGGTGTTGATTTGTTTGGTCAGATGCTTGTGCCAGGCTTTAAAAATGGAGAAAATGGAGGACCTTGTGCCATTAATTCAATATTTGGTTGGATACTCCTTGGTGGTATTGAGGGTCCTCGTAAAACTGAAAAACACATTAGTTTGTTGACCTCAGTGTCTTCCCCTATAGAATCTCGATTGGATAGTATCTTACAAAGGTTTTGGGAACTAGAATCGACCCCTCAAAAAATCCCTCTTTCCTCTGATGAGGACTTGTGTGAAAAAATATTTGCTACCACTCATTCAAGAACTGAGTCCGGCAGATATGTTATTCGCTTGCCTTTCAGACAACCTCGACAAGAACTTGGTAACTCTAAAGGTCAAGCATTGCGTAGATTCAATATGATGGAAAACCGATTGTTAAAAAATCCTGCTTTGTATAGTGCGTACAAAGACTTTGTTCAGGATTTCCTAGATCAGGGGCATATGAAATTGGAGAATTCAAGCCCTGACTTCCATTCATATTTTATTCCAGACCACCCAGTTGTGAAGGCAGATGGTGACTTGTCAAAAATTCGAATTGTTTTTGATGCATCTGCCAAGACCTCAAATAGTCGTAGCTTAAATTCTATTTTATTGGTAGGACCTAAACTCCAAAGAGATATTGTGTCAAGATTGCTTACTTTTCGCCTTTATAGTGTTGTATATTCTAGTGACATACGTCAAATGTTCAGGCAGATTGATATGCATCAGGCTGATGTGTGTTATGAAAAGATATTGTGGCGGTTCGACACAACCGAGGAGATTCAAGAGTACTCTCTTCAAACAGTAACTTATGGTGTGAATTCGAGCCCATACCTAGCTATTCGTACTCTTCACCAGCTTGTTAAAGATCATGGCAGTGGCTTTCCACTAGCGAGCAAGGTGTTGATGCATACTACTTATGTGGACGATGCCATCGGATTAGCTAATTCTGTAGCTGAAGCTTTAGAAAGCCAGAAACAGCTAATTGCGTTGTTAAAATTGGGTTGTTTTGAACTTCGTAAGTAGACTAGCAACACTCCTGAGTTACTAGAATCGGTTCCAGCTAGTCATCAGCAACCAATTTCCTTTGATGAGGAATCTGTTGGTTTAAAAATCCTTGGACTAAAGTGGTGTCCAAAATTGGATTCGTTTAGTTATGATGTGATGCCCATGGAAAGACCTTGTGCCAAGAGAAACATTCTTTCTGAGATTGCAAGGATATATGAATGAGTGAATGATATGAATTACATGGCTTTTGTGACGCCTCAATGTGTGCATATGGTGGTGCAGTATATATTCGACAAATTGAGTTGGATGGAAATATTTCTATCTGACTTTTGTGTGGGAAAAGTAGTGTGTGTCCTTTGAAAAGTATTTCTATTCCACGCTTAGAATTGTGTGCTGCTTTATTGTTGGCAGAGCTATTGGAGTTTGTTGGCAATCACCTTGATTATATCCCGATTGATAAGATGTTTGCTTGGTCTGACTCCAGCGTTACCCTTGCTTGGATAAAATCGTATCCATCAAAACGAAAGGTTTTTGTAGCCAATTGTGTAACGGCTATTCAAGAGAAAGTTCCCCCCAGCTGTTGGTACCATGCAAATGGTAAGGAGAACCCAGCTGATTGCTTATCCCGGAGCTTACTTCCTGGTCAATTGATAGACGATCCTCTTTGGTTTACTGGACTATCCTGGTTGGCCCAGTCTAGTGAAACGTGGCCTATGAACCATACATTTGATGCGTTTGATGCTAATCTACCCCCTGAGGAAAATCGTTTTGGTTTTGTGACAGAAATACCCCTTGATGAAGTACAGCTGTTACTCACTAAGTACTCGCCTTTACGTAAAATCTTGGGCATTGTTGCCTTTTGTTTGAGACCTTTTCGAGTGAAAAAAAATCCTTCTTTATCTTTTCCTACTAAAGCCCTCAATGAGGCAGATCTTTATTATGCTACTTTAGTTGTTGTGCGAGTTGTACAACAAGAAGTTTTTTTTGAAGATTTGAAAAGGATACGTAAGGGTGAGAGTTGTGCTACGCCTCTTCGAAAGCTAGCTCCTTTTCTTGATTCCCATGGTGTTCTCAGGGTGGGCGGTAGATTACGTCACACTGATTTAGCATATGAGGTGAAACACCCCATGTTGTTGCCTCGTAGTCATAGGTTTACCACTTTGATTATTGAAAAATTCCATAATAAGCATGGACATCCAGGTCCTCGCTTATTGGAGTACATCCTAAATCAACAGTTTTGGATTTTGTCGGTGAAAAGTGCCATTCACAGTGTTGTTTCCAAGTGTTTTTGTTGTGCCAGGGTAAATCCCAAACCATTGCACCCATTCATGGGTGACCTTCCTAAATTTAGTTTCCCAGGTGAAGCCCTTTTCCCATGTTAGTGTAGATTTTATGAGTCCATTTTCCATCACGTTAACCAAGCGTTGTGGTGTAAAAAGTCAAAAGGCTTATGGGTATTTTTGTTTGTTTCCCAACAAAGGCCATTCACCTGGAGGCTGTTTCTGATTTGTCCACTGATGCATTTTTGGCTGCCCTCCGCCGATTTGTTGGTAGACGTGGCAGATGTGCTGCCCTCTACAGTGACCAGGGCACTACTTTTGTTGGGGCAAATAACCTCCTTGTGTCCTATTGTCAGCAAGCTGCTGAGACTTTAGCGATTAAGTGGTGTTTTAATCCACCCGCCATGCGCCAGTCCGCATTTTGGTGGACTCCATGAGTCTGGGGTAAAGTCCACGAAAACTCATCTGAAGAGAATTGTGGGGAATCAAATTCTAACCTTTGAAGAGTTGATGACTGTATTGGTTCAGATTGAGGCTATTTTAAATAGTCGACCATTGAGTAGTATGAGCCCTGATCCTCATGACTTTCAAAGTCTTACTCCTGGGCATTTCCTCACTTTGGAACCCTTGACAGCCCCTCCCGATGAAGACCTAACCAATGTTAAGTTAAACCGTCTCCATCGCTGGCAGCTTGTTCAGCAGATCCAGCAGCATTTTTGGCGCCGCTGGCATATGGAGTATTTACAGTCGTTGCAACAACGCGAAAGATGGAATACCCCCGATAACCCTCCAAAAGTTGGAACATTAGTAGCGTTGAATTGAAAAAATTTACTCGAGTCCAGATAGAATCCCCCGTACCGTGCAAGCAAAAACCGCGAAAGGATTACTTGACCGTAGTTTGGTGAATGTATGTCCGTTACCCAGCCAGTAACCAACCTTCAAAGCCCTGTGTAGCGTGAATCATGCTTATTTGAATTAACTTAAGTATGACGTCCATAGTTATTGCGATAAAATTATTGTTGCAAAAATGCTAATCTATTGTTTAGACCCTTTGGGTAATTGAATAACCTTTTTTTTGATTTTTTAGTTTTGGGTTTTTCTATAAAAATTGGGAATTTTTATGGTGGGCGGAATGTTTAATGCTGCCAGTTATTTTTCTTTATTGTTTTATTTTGAATTTTTTTGGAAAACCTAACCTTAAAGTTTGTTTTGATATTTTATTTATTTTATTTATAAAAGAAAGTCCTGTTTGGGAAAAATTCCGATCAGGTGATAATTTCTCTCTTTGTTGAAAGTTATTTTCTTTTTGATCACCTGATCATTTTGGTAAAATCATGCGCGTTTTTTTGCTCACGCTGGGAGTTTGAAGCGCCACCCTGTGTGTGACAGGGGAATGAAGAAATCACTTCCGACAAAAAACTGAAAGAAGTCACACGTGTTTTTGGGTTGAAGACCGAAATTCCAGTCGCAAGAAAGAGCCGCGGCTGCCAGTGAAATTTTGGGTCTGCTACAGAATTAAAGAAGGTAAGCTTCTAGCGTGTTGCCGATTTTTTCCTTTGTTTTTTAGTTTAATAGACTCTGTTTTCCCTGGCGGGGCGAATTTAACTTTGGGGTTATTTTTTTTTGGATATCTCTAGTTTTTCTCCCCTTTAGGGCTCAGATGCCTGTCAACAAGACTTATATACACCAAATTAAAGAAAAATGTTCATTCTATAACTTTTATTTAAACATTTTTTTAAATTTTGCTTTGGTGTTATTAAGAATGTAGGTTAAACTTTACTAGCTATACAAAAAAAAGTAAAAATTCAGTTATTTTATTTTTTCTAAAAAAACGAAGCAAAATTTTGAAAAATATAATAGAAAGTTATTTTATTGCGGGTGTTTACTGATTCATTTGCCTTTTTTGCAACCCTTTACGACTACTTCTAAGAAAGATACATCGTTTTAAAAAGTATCTTGCAAAAAAAAGTGGTGGGGGCCATATCTTTAAAAAAACGCATTTACCAGAACGACAACAAGTCAAAACCTGATCTATAAACTGCCCTTAACAAACTTGGCTTTTCGGCAAAAAGTTGGCACGACTTGCACACGAAACCCCCTTTTAGGCCGATTTGTCCATAGACTACTATATTGACTAGAGTACAATAACTGAGTTAACATGAAGATGCTTGGACACAATATAAGCATAATAACAGCCTACGCACCATCAAATGACGAAACGGTAGCTATAAAACAAATGTTCTTCGACCAACTTGATGAGAGAATCACTAAAATCGGCAATACCAGGGAAAAAATTATGCTTGGCGATTTTAATAGTCGAACTGGTAGACAAAGCCAAAGCAAAGTGTTAGGACCATTTGGAGAGGAAGTAACAAATGATAACGGCTTAAGACTGATACAATTGTGTGAAACCCATAATCTAAAAATAAATAATGGTTTTTTACAAGCTTTTATTTAACTTCACCTGTATGTATGTATGTATGTGGGTATGTATGTATGTAATCAAATCTTGCAACTCATTTTTGAAGAACTTCGAAACATCCGAGTGACTTCAAATTTCGCATAGCGTCTTAGTTCCGATGACAATACAATAATATGGTTTCATCGGGTACCTACCTCCCCCCTAACGTGGGGTGTGGAGAGGGGGTAATACTTTAGTTTGTCCGATTTCCACCAAAATTGGTATCTGGGGGTTTTTGAGGATGAGAATTACGAATTTTTCATCAGATTACGAAAATTCAATATGGCGGATTCAAAATGGAGGATTTAATTTCAAGTTTTTTGATTACTTTCAACTGAATTCCACGTATCCGATTGACTTTAAATTTCGTATACCGTTATAGTTCCGATGACAATCCAATAATGTGGTATCACTGTTTGCCTACCTCACCCCTAACCTGGAGGGCAAAGAGGGGGTAAAATTTTAGTTTGTTGGATTAGCATATCGTCTTAGTTCCGATGACAGTACAATAATATGGTTTCATCGGGTACCTAGCTCCCCCCTAACGTGGGGTGTGGAGAAGGGGTAAAACTTTAGTTTGACCGATTTCCACCAAAATTGGTATCTGGGGGTTTTTGAGAATGAGGATTACGAATTTTTGATCAGATTACAAAAATTCAATATGAAGGATTTAAAATGGACGATTTAATGTTAAGTTTTTCTCATTACTTTCAACTGACTTCAACGTATCCGATTAACTTTAAATTTCGCATAACGTTATAGTTCCGATGACAATCTAATAATGTGGTATCACTGACTGCCTACCTCCCCCCTAACATGGAGGGCGAAGAGGTGGTAAACTTTTAGTTTGAATTTTGTTTAGTATCAAATCGTTCGACGGCCTTCTCATCGAAGACTTAGATATTTCAAAATTGACAGGAAAGACTCCCTGCAATATCGATGCGTTAGCTGAAATGCATGGACTTAGACAAATCTAAAAATTAAAAAATAAATTAAAAAATAAAAACTTTTTGAATAAAATAATTTTTTGAGTGTTCTGATATCATAATAATAAAAGCGATGGGCGTATTTAATATTAGGTAAATGCCTTTCCATGCGCATTTGGTGGATCGTTCACAACCGACGATGGGCCGACTCTTCTTTTTCAATGTGACAAAATAAGTCGACACACTGCTGGTCGCGGATGATCTGCCTAATATGAAGCAGGCGTAATAATGTCCATCCATATAAGAAAAATTTAAGGGTAGCTTGAGTAGGGTTGGGTTTATTTATTTAAACATAAGCATATTCATCGGTTTACCTGGATTCAGCCAACAAGAAATTTTAGATCAATCATTGATTATGCTATACGTGGACAACACTCGGAACTAAAGTGGTATGATGTGCGAAGATTTCGTGGTGTTACTTGTAAATCTGACCACCATCTGGTAAAAGCAAACATATTATTCCCTGTAAGAAAAACAAATGGAGACGAAAGTATTGGAGAAAGTGAAAACCTAGAGTGTATCGAAGAAAATCAAAAATACAACTTTAGAAGTCTAGCAATCGAAAGTACGCAAAGATTGTATCAGAAACGATTGGATGAAAAATTATTAAACACACAGCATTCATTGAATAGCTATATACAAACATAGTAAAAAGCTAGAAGGAAGCAAGCAAAGAAGCTGTTGGATACCAAGATAATAGAAATAACAATAAGATGTGGTGGACAGAGGATATACAGGAAATGGTCAAGGAGAAAAAACGCACATACTTGAAATGGCTCTGTACTAAAGAGCAAAGAGACCTAGAAATCTACAGGGATACCAGAAGACGGCTAAGAAATTTGATATGCACAGAAAAGAATGAAATGTTCGAGCGCAAATGCCACGATATAAATGCACACGTAGGAAGTAGGCAGAGTTCTGAATTATGGAAACTAATTTCTACAGTAAAAAACCCAACAAAAGAAAAAGTAAACATCCAGATCATCAAACCAGAACAATGGACAGAACACTATAAGGGACTGCTGCAGGAGACGAGACCCGAATATCTGGCAGCCTCTCCGAGGAGAGACATAGAAGTACATGGAAAGGAAGTAATCATCGAAAAAGAAATGATAAAGAATAGTATTAAAAAGCTTAACTCCGGAAAAGCTAACGGACCTGGGGGAATATATGCTGAAATGCTCAGATATGGATCAGAAAAACTACTCGAAAATCTCACATATATTATCAATTAATGCATAAACGGACATCCAGTACCTGATGATTGGAAAATTGCATTCATATCCTCAATACATAAAAAAGGAAACAAGCTGGATTGCAAAATAACAGAGGAATTTCAGTAACCAGTACTCTAAGTAGATTGTACGGTAGGATTCTTAGAGATCTAATAGAGAATGATTTTCATGAACAAGAAGAAGAAGAGCAAAGTGGGTTTCGTGCAGGCAGATCTTGTAGTGATAATGTTTTTTGTCTTAAACAAGTAATTAAGAAAAGGAGCGCCAGAAATATAGAAACTCATGTTACCTTTGTGGACCTACAAAAAGCATATGATACCGTACCATTAGAAAAATTATGGACAGTGCTAGAGCAGACTAATATTAATCATACATACATAAAAGCGATAAAAGAACTACACAAAGGGTCAAAATCTAAAATTAAAATAAATCGACTTTCAAAAGAATTCCTGGTAACGAAAGGCTTAAGAAAGGGATGTTGTATCTCTCCAACCCTTTTTAAAATATATATCGCAGTAGCTCTAAAAAACGCATAGTACACATTATGGGAATACAACTTAACGACCGATTTACCATATACACACTACAGTTTGCTGACGACCAAGTAATTGTAGCTAATGATAAAGAAGACACAGAGTATATGATGAGAGGGTTAACGGAAGAATGCCGAAAGTGGGCGTTGACAGTGAACGTGGACAAGACACAGTACTTATGTATTGAAAACGAATCAAATGAATTAGAACTAGAGAATGGACAAACAATATCTCCATGCAATAAGTATGTATACTTGGGTGTCAAATTTGATAAGACAGGAACAGACTGTAAAGAACTGGAAAAAAGAATACTAAAGGCAAAAAAGGTTATTGGTTGTCTTCACAGTATTTTATGGAGCAGAGAGATAAAGAAGAATGTAAAATTTAACATATATGAAACAATGGTGAAAAGCACGCTGTTGTATGGAATAGCGACTTGTCGCGTAACAGAAAAATACAAAGCAAAAATGGAAAGTGTCGAAATGGATGCAATAAGAAGATCAATGAGAATATCCAGAACATGTCATTTAAGAAATGACATTATAAAAGAAAGAATGGAAATCGAGGGAAGCATAACGGATGACATCACTAAAAGGCAACTGATATGGTACGGCCATGTACAGCGGATGAGCAACGAAAGATTACCAAAGCAGGTCCTAGAATGGAAACCAATAGGGCGCAGAAAAAGAGGGCGTCCTAAACTGGAATGGCAACAGTCAATCCAAAGATCAATGAGTCAAAAAAACCTAACAGAAGATGACTGTCAGGATCGAAGGAGGTGAAAAATAGGTGTCGGACAACGTAGAAAAACGTTCTAAACCGACATAGTAGTAGTAGTAGTACAATAACTGACGGAGATCCAAATAACTTTTTAACAAAACACCCAAAACCAAAAGTATAAATAAACATATGATTATAACCAAAAAATTTCAAAAATTCCACCGACTATTAAATAAATAATATGTATAAATAAACATATGATTATAACCAAAAAATTTCAAAAATTCCACCGACTATTAAATAAGTAGGGAACACTTAGAGGGTCAAATGTTATCAGCATTGCGGTGGTAAGGATAGAGACCCTATGTCTATGACATAGTATTTTAAAGAAACAGAGATACGACAAACCCATCAAAGTCAGTAAAACTCACATGTTTTGGTTGTTATTTTCTTGACAAGTTCATTTAGTCCAGTCAACGAGAGGGTTGTAGAGTGCATGGAGGGGGGGAGAATTTTTCTCTACGGGAATAGGTTTACGATAGTTAGGACATTAACATATCAAAAGTCCCCACCTCTAGTCCCCCCGCTTCAGTGGCTGAGAGGGGTAAAAAGGTGCAATTTTTCGGTTTTTTGCCTATAACTCGATTACGGCGCGGTGTACAAAAAAAAATATTATATTAAAAATTAAAGAGCATTCAATTCCCTACAAAAGAAGTATGCTAACCTAAACTTTAACTCTAACATATTTTGAGATAGAGGCAACCAAAAACCGTTAATTTTTGAAATACACATTTTTGCCTCATATTTTTATCAGACTTGTTCATCTAAAACTTTTGTTTTTAATTTTAGAAAAAAATCGTGATTAACAACAATGTAGTGCATGTAATTTTAAAAAAGAAATTTATATATCTTTAGATATGTGATCATAAATTAAAAGTTACAGGTGTTTTAGTTTTGAGTTGATATTTCTGATTTTCTACAAAAAACTGTTTAATTGCTTTTACTATCACCTTTTTAATCATCATCATTATGAGTATTTGGTCTAGCTATCAAATTTAAGGGCACTAGGAAGGGGGTAAATTAAAAGGAATAAGTATTATTTAAAAAGAAACATAAGGAAAAATGTTCCCACTCTGGTTGCAATCACAATTGAAGTATTATTATTATTATTAAGGTTTAGAAATTTACTGCGCCAGCTAAACAATTGGATACCTAGTCATTAATAGTTAAGTTTTTTATAAGTCATGTCTAATAAGAACAATTTTTCTCTGACAACTTGAACATCTTTTTGCAGCTACATTTGATGCTGCTGTAGTCAGTTACGCATCTACAAAAAATCATCTGTAAATTGTTTTTTTGATGCCACTGAATATTTGGTGAAGGCTGGAACTATACAGTTTGCTTTAGATTCCCAACCTTATAATTCTGGAGCTAGCTAATTTGATAACCAAAGGTGTAGCTACTTGATATGATTTAAGTTTATGTTGTTAGTTGTTAACACACTTGGAATGTGTGATACTATATCAGAGTAATAATTGGATAAAGGTGATGTAAAAATGTTTGCAGTTAATATAATTATAATTGTTTTATTTGTCGTACTTTCTTGGGTTTCTGCTGCACCTCAGATTTTTCTTTTAAAGTCAATAGTTTCATATTTGCCTTTGATTTTGTAAATAAAGGAAATCTTTAGGCATTAAGGGAACTTTAATTTGCCGAAGAGTTATACCATTTTGACAGGTATAACTGTTAAGCAAGTTCTACTTCAGCATGCAAAGAGCGGGGATTGTTAAACACTTTTTTAGCTGGTTAAAACTGTTTGGTTTTCACTATCTCCAACGTCGATCACAGGGATACGAGTGATCCCCGTCTGGAACACGTCCTGATAGTCAGGAACAAGTGATCCATGCCAATCCACGACCGGACCGGTTTCGACCTTTTGGGCCATCCTCAGGTAAATGTAGGCGATAGCTCCGTGTAGAGCATAAGTTTTTTGAAACCAACAGAAACAACTACTCCGAGGGAAAATACCCCTACTGGCATTGAAATATACTGATGGCTTGATGCTTTCGTTGGGAAAAAAAAATTTAGCTGGTTTTTGGATTTTAGGGTATTTTAGGTAAAGCTTTATAAATCCTGACCTCCCTAAAATGCCTCTGATGTTCAATCGCAATCAGTAAAATCATGTAGGAACAATATTTCTTTTAGTCCTAGCTGCTGCATTTCGTAGATTTCTACTTATCTGTGACAGGATTTATAAGCATAATATTGTGGTCGGGTGGAGTGTTTACGACCTGGATTACCACAAAATCTATATTCTACAATAACGGCTGCATGGAGTTTGAAATTGCAGTGCTCACAATATCCTGTGAGGCTTGCAGCGTTGTGATTATACTTTACCAAAGTTTTTCTTTAGTAATTTTATAAGACAATCTCTGTTTTTAGGATTGGAAAGAAATTTCTGACTTACACTAATTAGATTATCAAAAGTTAAATAAAGTGATTTTTTCATACAATAGCGTCTTTTCTGTTTTGCGGCCTTGTTACTCAACTTATAATGTTATATCTATCAAAAACAATCTTAGAGAACTGAATTGATTTAATTCAATGCTCTAAGAAAACAACTTGCCTCAATAATTGGCCTTGATGAATTTAACTTATCCATTACACAGGCTAATTGGTTAGGTCGGTTTATTAGGTTGGTTGGTAAGGTTTGTTTAATAATTGAGGATCTTCTTTGCCACAAAATTGTATGCAGTAAAAACACCACATCATAGTTTGGTGATTTCTTTCCAAAATATTTACAAAAAGTGCTTTAATTTTGGATCCGCCACTGCCATTAATTATATTTTTTGTATAATAAAATACGTTTATTCAGTTTATTTTATTAAATCTATCACTCGATGTATCACTCATGAATAATACAAAAAAAAATGTATTTGTGAAAATTGAGAAATCTGGTTAAAATTTTCAATTTGCTGTCTCTTGTGATATGTTATAGATACATTAGTATACAGCTTTCACATTGACAAATTTCTTCTAAAATTAAAAACAAATGTGTTAGATGAACAAGTTTGATCAAAAATAAGGGGCAAAAATGTGTTTGTCAAAAATTAACAGTTTTTGGTGGCCACTTTCTCATAACCTGTTACAATTAAGGGTAAGGTAGGCATAGCCATTTTCTAGGGAATTTGATGCTCTTTAATTTCTAATAAAACATTTTTTTTGTACAACGCGCCGTAATCGAGTTATAGGCAAAAATCCGAAAAACTGCACTTTTTCACCCCCCTCCGCCACTGAAGCGGGGCTAGGGGTGGGGACTTTTGATATGTAAACGTCCTAACTACCCTTAACATATTCCCGGAGAGAAAAATTCTCCCCCCTCCATGCACTCTACAACCCCTTAATAGCCACTCATTGACTGAACTAATTGGCGTTTCACTGAAATAATTTATGTTGTCAGTGGTAAGTGGCATCATTCATCATGCAACATATAAACAAACACGTTTGTCCATCACCCCCTGTAAATGTTTGTCAAAAATAAAATCGTTTCAAAAAATTTTTACTACGCTTATGAATTAACAAGGGCGGTTCGTCTCTCTCTAAACAAGACTAGAGTATAGAGGACGGAAATTTCCCTTCTTTGATTTTGACTTAAATAAATTTAACTTTGATAAGTTTGTCGTGTCTTTTTCTTTAAAATATGTTATACACACAGGGTCTCTAATATAGAGTTTTTGAAATATATAATATTTTTTGTTTTTCTTTTTTTGTTTGCTGACAGTTTTTGGTTTGCCGAAAATCTGCTGTACAGGGTTTTCCCATTTAAGAATCTTTGGGTCAGAATGTTAAAAAAATATTCTAAATGTCAAAATTTGATAGGTTGATGGTTTTTGTAAATGGAACGCTCTGTAGATTATTCTAGAGTTTTATAGATCGTTTCTTCCTGATTTCAAAAATGTATACGTTCATATATGCGTTTATAAGTTTTAAAATCTTAAATTGATACTCTTATGGCGTTGACACAATAAGTGAAGCTGGTGTTATTGTAAGGTATATAATTTATTAATATTTACCATCTGCCCTGATTCTGCGCAGTAATGTGTGGCGCCCCAAGTCAGTAAAATCAAAAAATAATACCCTTTTTTTAGATAAAAAATTAATATCTAATACTGCATTGGTAATTTTCTACATAGCCTCCTTGATTATTAATACAATTTTGAATAATTTTTATAAATTTTCTATAAATAGCTTGATAGATAAAGTGCGCAGAATTTCCATTAAGATCCACGATTGTCTGTTCTATTTTCTCTTGTGTTTCCAGCCTGTTTTAATACACCTTATTTTTTGGGTACATCCACAAACAAAATAAAGGGGATACAAATCGACGCTATTTGCTAACCATAATAATGTGTTTACTATTAAATATGGTTTGGCGGGTTGATTGTCTTTTGCCGGGAAAGAGAATATAGATGTGTTTTCATTATTTAAAAACAATTTAATCACATCCAGATTTTCTTCCGCGGTTAAAAAATCTTTAGCTGCTTTTAAAACAAAATTTGACAATTTGTCAAAACAATAGCATCACTTTTTGTGTCAATGCGATTGTCTTTTTCATGGCTGCCTTGATGTTTTAAAGAGTACCAATTTAGGTTTTTAAATCGTTTAAACTCATATATAGACCTATAAAATTCTAAAATAATATACCTACATTGTGTTCCATAAAAAAACCATTGACCTGTCAAATTTTAACATTTAAAATTTATTTTTGACATTCTGAGACAAATATTGAAATGAAACGTTTTAGATATGGTGTAAAACTATACGGGAAAACCCGGTACATATTTTTAACATTTTTACCAGAATACATGCCCAACACGATCTTATGTTTGAAACAAAAAAATCCGAAAAAAAATTTGATAATAACCTAAAAGTCGTAATTATTGAATTTTTACCTTCCTTGCCCGCGCAGCAGAGAAGATATTATTTTCGACAAATTTTTGTTTTCAGAAAATGCGTTATTTGGGTGTATTTAAACCTGCCTTAGTAATATCGGCGCGACGTCTGTCTTTGTGTGTGAGGGTGTGTGTATGTCTGTCCGTAACACGATAGCTCTTAACCCCCTGAACCGATTTTTATGAAATTTTCAGGTAAGATAGTGTTCGACATTGTAACGAGCTGATTAGATTTGGGTCAAAATCAATAAATGCTAATAACAGTTTTTCTTAGTAATTTGTGTTCCAATCAAAAACTTAACAGGAGCTTTTGTTTCTAAGATATTTATATTAAACTGTTTCTAAGGCTGATATTATATCATGAAATTGGCTAGCTAGAAAGATATCAGATCCGTCATGAATCTATTTATTTTAATAGTGTATTGCACTTTCTTGGTTATTTTCCCAATAATCTTTAAGCTACATTCGTTTAAATTTTTTTAAACTTTCTTATTGCCACAGCTAGTTAACAGAACACAAATGCTACAAAAATGTTGTAATTTTAGTGGAATTGTAAAAAAGCACTCGAAAAATTACTCAATCCTCCCATAAGATCCAATGTAAACCAGTCCACAATTAACAGCTGATTTTTTCAGGTTTGTTATTTAGTTTGAGGAATTTTTAAGGCGCGGTTTTTATTACTCCTGTAAAATTACAAAATCGTGTCTAGCATTTTTGATAGCATTTATGTTCTGTGAGCTGGCAAGAAGGAAGTTTTAACAAAATAACCGCTAGAAAGGATAATACATGATTTGCGGACATAACCACGCATGCAAAACCGCGCGCGTTAAAAGCACGCCAACAAAAACTGCTCCGGACCAAAACCGCGTCGGACCAAAACCGCGTCGGACCAAAACCGTGGCGGGTCAAAACCGCGCCGGACGAAAACCGCGCGAGACTAAATAGCGCATAAGGAGAAGACCGCGCCAAACCAAAACCTGGCAGAGCAAAAATGCGCCGAAGAACAAAAACGGACAAGTCTGAAAATGTTTAGGGAAAATCTGGAAGTTATCTGGAGAGTCTGCAAATATACAGAAAAAGTCCGGATTGTTCTGAAAAAGTCTAGAAAAGTTCTCAAAATGCTGGACAAGTCTAAAAATGTATAAAAATTTTCTTGGAAAGTCTAAAAAACTCTGGAAAAGTCTTGAAATGTGCCGGAAAAGTCTAGAAATATTTTTAACAAATTTACATGTGTGAAGATATTCCTAAAAAAATCTAAAAATGTGGAAAAGTCTGCAAATGTTTATAAAAAGTCTTGAAATGTTCTAAAAGAGTTTGGAAAAGCTCGCCAAATCTGGAAGTCTAAAAATGTCCTGGAAATATGTGGGAAAGTCTGCAAATGTTCAGAAAAAGTCTAGAAGTGTTTGGAAACATTTGGAAATCTCTAGACAAGTCTGTAAATGTTTATGAAAAAACTGGGAAAGTCTGTAAACGTTCAGAAAAAGTGTAAAAGTGTTTAGGAAGTTTGAACTTGTCCTGTTTTTGTATCCTTCTAAAAACTTTCCTATGTTAGGCTGTTTGGCAGAGAGATATTATATTTTACAACCAAAAATTTTTTGTAAGGAAAAAATGTTACATAAAATTACGTCTACTGTCTATTTTCTTTCACTTAACTACCTCTTTTTTAGGACACTTCTAAGACGTGACTGAACCTTTCCAGAATTATTTAGACTACCAGAATATTTCTGGTCTTTTTCTGCATACTTCGCCAGACTTTTCCTAAGCACATCCAGACTTTACCACAACATTTCCAGAATTTTTTTGAAAAATTTCATACTTTTCGAGTTGATTTTCAAACTTTTTTAGACTACTAGGACACTTCCATACTTTTCCTTTGTTCAGACTTCCAGAAGATTTCCAGACATTTTATGAACATTTCTAGACTTTTCCTGGATATTTCCAGAATTTTTCAGAGTTTTCCAGTACAATTACAGACTTTAGAGATTTTTTCAATTTGTCCAGTGTCTTTCTGAACAATTCTAGTTATTCCCAAAAAATTTCCAGTCTTTCTAAACATTTTCAGATTTCTCAAAAAATTTTAAAATATTTCCAGACTTTTTTAAAACTTTTGCAGATTACCAGGTCAATTTTAGATTTTTTGTCAAAATTTTCAAACTTTTTCTGAACACTTCTAGATTTTGCCAGACTTTAGCACAACATTCCAGACATTTTCGGCAAATTTTTAGACTTTTCCAGAGTTTTTTAGACTTTACTAGAATATATTTGTACTATTCCAGATTTTTCCACAGTTTTTCATAATACCTTTGGACTGTTCTGAACAATTTCAGAGATTTCCTTAATATTTCCAAACTTTTCCAGAGATTTTCAGAATTTTCCAGAACATTTCTCACTTTTTAAAAATATTTTAGACTTTTCGAATATTTACAGATATTTTCACGATATTATTAGATTTTATCAAATTATTTTCGGACTTTTTTTAAACATTATACACTTTAACTTTTCCAGACTTGTCCAGACTCGTCTAGAATTTTTTAGAATATTTCAGACTTTTCAAGGATATTTCTAGACTTTCTTAACATTTCTAGACGTTGCCAGGGCATTTCTGGACTCTTCCAGAGTTTTTCAGAACATTTTCAATCTTGTCTAGAGATTTCTAGAATTTTCCAGAATATTTCTAAACTTTTCCAGACTTGTTCAGAGTTTTCCAGAACACTTCTAGACTTTCCCAAAATACGCTGGGCTCTTGTAAACAATTGCAGTTCTTTAGCCTTTTTCGCACATTGCCAGACTTTTTTTGAACACTTTAAGTTTTTTCTAGAGCAATTTCAAACTTGTCCAGACTTTTTCAGAATTTCCCAGATTTTCAAGACTTGTCCAGAGTTTTCCAGAATATTTCTAGACCTTTCCAGATGTCCGGATTTTTTCTAAATATTTGTAGATATTTTCAAACTTTTCCTAAACACACTCAGACTTTTCCGGATTTTTCCTTAACATTTCCAGACCTTCCTGGGATATTTCTAGACTTTTCCAGAGTTTTCTGGAATTTTTAAGAAAATTTCATAACTATTCCAGACTTGACCAGAGTTTTGAGAACATTTGCAGACTTTTCTATAACATTTGCAGATTTTTCCTTAACATTTCCATACTTTTACAGACTAGTCTAGGGTTTTTCAGAATATTTCCAGACATTTTCAGACTTCCAGTAGTTACTAGAGTTTTTCTTAACACTTTTAACATTTTCAAATTTGTTCAGAATTCTCGAGAACATTTGCAGACTTCTTCAGACATGTTCACGACAGATTTTTCCATATTATTTCAACACTTGTCCAGACTTTTCCAAAATATTTTCTGATTTTTCTGAATATTTCCAGATTTTTCCAGACGTCTCCTGAACATTTCTAAATTCCAAACTCAAAATGGTAGCAACTTCCATGATAAATTGATGTATGGCTTTTTAAAAAATTTTTGTCAGTTATTTGTTAGTGTTGGTATGTTATAATGAAAAATAGTTACGATGATAGGCAATAGGTTTTTGGTCACCATAATGACTATACAGGGTGTTTCAAAATTCAGTAGCATAATTTTCAATTCCTTAAGTGATATCAAGACAAAATTTTCATATAAACATAGGTCCTCAAACGCCTTATTTTCGAGATAAAGGGTGTTAAAGTTTAGTTTTTCATATAGTTTTTTGTTTATAGCTCGTGCAGTTTTTGAGATATTTAGTTCAAATTTGGCACGTGTAATAATCTATCGACACTACACTATTAAACATGCAAAATAATAGTAAAAATCTACAGTGATACTTGGCGGGGGTCATGTGGCCTTTTTCCCCGGATATTTTTTCCTTGTAAGCCACTGGTAGGCAGAGCTAGGTAGTTTAAGACAATAAATAAAATCCTTGTTTTATTTGAAAACTTTTTTGTTTCCTGCAATTTTTCTGCATCTTAAACCATTTTAGAGAATGTCGTTGTTTCACCAAAGGCTGCTATTATAAAATAAAAAATGCGCCAGTATGGCATCGCGAGTATATCAAAATAAACAAATTAATTAAAACTTATTTGGTATGCCTAATATTGTTGTACCTATAAGTAAATATATATGCCAAATTTGAGCTAAATATCTTAAAAACTGTAAGAGCTATAAAAAAGAACACTCTGTATCTTGAGAACTAAGCGTTTGTGGACCTATGTTTATATGAACTTTTTGTCTTGAAATAACTCAAGGAAATTAAGATTAAAATTATGTTACTGAGTTTTGAAACACCCTGTTTAGAGATAACATTACTAATTAAAGAAAACTAGATTTTATTAATCCTATACAATGAATGCTTACTTGCATTTCTTTGTTCTTTGGGCATCTGAAATATGCAAGATCCTACTTAAGTCTAAATCCACTGAACAATATTCGCGAAAATTATACTTAAAATTATTGGAAGACTGACTATTCATTTTAAATCTGTAATTTTCGTCTAAAAATTTTAAGTGATATTAAAAGAAATTCCACTTTAGTTTGACATAGTGTAAACACACCTACCGAACTTGTCGAATATATTTTTAGGTTTTGCTTGGTATTAAAATTCCGCGTTGGTTTCCAATTTTCCTCCAGAATAAATCTCACGTTTTCCTCACTGGTGCAGAATGCATAAGGGCAAGTTTGTGAGGCGATATCTTAAACAACAAAACACGAAATTCTCTAGTTTGCAAGCTGAGTTAATTTACATCAGATCAAAGTAATTTTTTATCGACAATACCACAAAATATAAAATAAAATAAAAAAAACGGGATGAGCCTGAAATATATGTAGGGTGTTTTATTATATTAAACTTCCAATAATTTAAGGCAAATAGGGGAAAGGGGGGCAAAATGGGGTACGGGAGTAAAACGGGATACCGCGGTTTTAGGTAAACTGCGCAAGAATAAAACCTCTTAATATCAGATGTTTTATCCCCATGACTGCTTTAACTCTCTGCAATATGATTGGTGCCGGTTGGTTAAGCTTAAGTTGGTTTCTGCTCAACATGTAATATTGTGGCTGTTTATTGTAAGTACATTTTTTACAGTCTTTTCATAATTTTGTTTAAATTGAACAATTAGTGAGTTTATGTACTATTCATAATCAAATGCGGCGCCCGTAATATTAGTCTTCTACCGTGTATGATTTTTGTTTGATTTAACTGTTGGTTTGGGGCAAAACTTGTTATACCTAGTAACCTATACCCCATTTTGCCCCAAAAATGGGCGCAAAGTTCATTCAGAAAGTCGACAGCGATGACTAGGTCGCTCTAATTCTTTATAAATTATATATTAAATGTATTTATTATAATTATATTTTTTATAAAATTTTTATTTATAATAAGTATTTTAATCTTAGTTAGTATTTTAATAAATAAAACTTCTTACAAAAATATTGATAATAAATAACAAAACCGCCCGGCCCGTTTTGCTACGTATGGGTACCTTATTTTACTCCGTATGCAGGACAAAATGGGGAAAAGTCAGCTTCTTGCAAAAATAAAAATAAAAGTATGATGGAGTTCTAAATTAAATTAATAAATAAAACATATCTAGCCACCTTATTTCCAAATGAAGAACGCAATGGTGATCATTTAATAGGAGAAATAAGCCTATAAAATTAAGTATCTCATATTGCCCCCCTTTCCCCTAATTCTCGCCATAAAAAAAGCGTTTGAATCAGCAAATGTTTTCCTTTTTAGGTACAGTCCCACAGACGGTTTTTCGCAATGGCAAAATGATTAACTAGCCCCCCCACTCCAGAGTCTGAAAAAAATATATAATGTATAAGGGTATAAATGGTGACTATGACATGCAAGTTTAAAGTTAAAAAAATTATATTTTTATTGACTTGTTTAAAATAAGTGCACAGAAAATTAAACTATCAAGTAAAAACGGTTTTTTTTGGTCATAGACCCCAAAAACTGTTTTAAAAAAATTGCAAAAAACAGAAAAAATCGATTTTTAAAAATGTTTCCAATACACCATATAAAAACATATTTTTAATAGAATGGTATCTGGGGGCACGGCAGTGCCCCGCCACGTTCGCGCGGAAACTGCTGTACCATCTTTTCTTAAAACATTTCAGCCCATATTTGACCTATCTGAAACTCTACTTCGTAAAGAGCTGCGAAACTCAAACTTTGTACAGTCGTACATCTTTATAAAGTTAACAATCCCTCGAAGTTTCCATAAAGTAATAAAGTAGTTACGATATTTCATAAAACGTCGGAATGCCACTCACATACCCACTCATGAATAGATCATCAAAATTCTACTATACTTCCAGACATGCTACGAAGCTGAAATTTGGCACACTGATAGAAATTGTGACCAAACCCTTGGAAAAAATCAAAAAGCCCCTAAATTCTAATCTACTCCCCTCCCCTATACATGTAAAATTTTGTAAACATCGGAATCGCTAGAGTGCTGAGCTCACCGGCGTATACAAGGGAGGGGGGTACTGGGGGTAATTACCCCCCCAAGATTGGTAAAACGTAAGGATCTTTCCACAAAAATTCATAGTTTTTGCCTGCGGTGCATTAAAATTTCTTTTGCTGTCGAATGCGGACCAACTTTAGTCATATTTGTTTAGAATTAACTAAATGGCCTACATTTGTAGAGTAACACAGATAATATGTGCTCCTATTTAGCAAGTATGTATTGTTTGACTAAATTACCCCTCCGAAGATCTGGGTTTGGATACGCCACTGGCTGAGCTTTGGCACACTGATAGGAAATATAATAAAGCTATGGGAAAAAAACCACAAAATTTTAATTTGCTTCCCTCCCCTATAAATGTAAAGCGATGTAAAAGTAACATTGCCCACTTCCAGATATGCTAAAGATTTGAGCTGTGGACGGCAGATAGGAACTGTGATAAAAATATAGAAAAAGATTAAAAACCCCAATTTTTAATTAACTTCCCCCCTATAAATACAAAGATATGTAAAAGAAACATGGCCCACTTCCAGAAACGCTAGAGAGCTGAGCTTTGGCAGACTGATAGGAAATATAATAAAACTATAGAACAAAATTTAAAAATAGCAAAATTTTAATTTTCTTTCCTCCCTATAAATTTTGATTTATGTAAAAGTTCCATTGCCCACTTACAGGAACGATAGTCAGCTGAGCTTTAGAAGGCTGATAGGAATTGTTTGATGCTGCCAGTTATTTTTGTTTTTGTTTTATTTTGAACTTTTGAGAAAACCTAACCAACTAAAGTTTGTTTTGATATTTTTGGGCTTTTAGCAAAAACCTTAAAAAAAAGAAACTCCTTGTTTGGGAAAAATTCCGATCAGGTGATAATTTCTCTCTTTGTTGAAAGTTATTTTCTTTTTGATCACCTGATCATTTTGCCAAAAATCATGCGCGTTTTACACACGCTGGGAGTTTGAAGCGCCACCCTGTGTTTGACAGGGGAATGAAGAAATTACTTCCGACAAGACACTGAAAGAAGTCACACGTGGTTTTAAGTTTAAGACCGAAATTCCAACCACAAGAAAAGCCGCGACCGCATGTGAAATTTTGGAACTGCTGCTGAATGAAAGAAGGTAAGCTTCTAGCGATTTTTTTTCTTTGTTTTAGTTCAATAGAAGTGTGTTTTCCCAGACGGGGCGAATTTAACTTTGGGGTAATTGTTTTTTGGGATATCTCTAGTTTTCTCCCCTTCGGGCAAAGCCGTCTTGGTCCTTGCGACCCGCGTCTAGGAACTATGATAAAACCATAGGAAGAAAACCCAAAAATTTGCAAAAGTGTTGAACAATATTCCGCATATTTTACTACTTTACCTAAAACTTAAATATTATCCAAATCCTTTAAAAAGGGGGCGAAATCATTACGAAAACATTTCATGTAAAAAAAAGCCAAGTACGCGAAAGTGTTCTCCAATACAAATTACAAAATGAAAGATTCTTACTAGTTTAAAAATGTTTTTCTAAACTTGGCTATTACGGCTGCAAATCACTCTTAGGCACAGTCCTAAAGTGAACTGAAAGAAGTTTGGCTGAAATAGCAAAGTTTAAAAAACATTTCCAAACTAGTAAGAATCTTTCATTTTGAAATTTGTATTGGAGAACTTAGCTTTACTTTCATCTCAATTCTTTTTACGTAATACCACTTTCGCGTACTTGGCTTTTTTTATATGAATTGTTTTTGTTACGATATTTATTTTCAACCAAATGAGCACGTTATCAGCGGGGATGGGACAATTCGCCGCGGCCGATTCGCCGCGGGCCGATTCGCCGCGGGGAAAATTCGCCGCCGGTCGATTCGCCGCGGGGACAGTTTGCCGCGAGATTTTTTGTTTTATGATATTATCATTTATTATTTAGCTTGACTTCATATAATATATTTTTTATATGTCTGATCATAACTTTTTTCAAACTTTTCCAACTAGGTATTTGGTGGTTAGTATTCAATAAAAACATTTTTTTGAAAAATAAATAAAATGGCGGATCCAAAATGGTGGATTTTCCCATTTATGAACTAATATGCATCAAACACGATCCCTCAGTTCGCTGGTTATTATTTTTAACTTAAACAAAAAAAAATCAAAATGGCGGATCAAAAATGGCGGCTTTCCCATTTATGAACCAATATGCATGAAATTCGGAACTTTAGGGTGTTTTTGGTCGCTGATTGTGACTTCTAACTTAAACTTAAAAAAAATCAAAATGGCGGTTCTAAAATGGCGAATTTTCTCATTTATGAACCAATATGCATGAAATTCGGAACTTTTGGGTGTTTTAGGTCGCTGATCGTGACTTCTAACTTAAACTTTAAAAAAATCAAAATGGCGGATCATGAACCATTTATGAACCCATTTATGAACCAATATGCATGAAATTCGGAACTTTAGGGTGTTTTTGGTCGCTGATTGTGACTTCTAACTTAAACTTTAAAAAAATCAAAATGGCGGTTCTAAAATGGCGAATTCTCATTTATGAACCAATATGCACCAAATTCAGAACTTTGGGGTGCTTCAGGTCGCTGATTATGATTTCTAACTTAAACTTAAAAAAAAAATGGCGGTTCCAAAATGGCGGACTTTTCCATTTATAAACCGATTTGCATCAAACTCGAAACTTTGCGATCTTTAAGGTCGCTGATTATTATTTCTAACTTAAACTAGAGAAAATCAAAATGGCGGATCCAAAATGGCCGATTTTTCCATTTATGAACGGATTTGCATCAAACTCGAAACATTCAGATCTTTCAGGTCGCTAATAATTATTTTAACTTAAATTTAAAAAAATCAAAATGGTGGATCAAAAATGGCGGACATTCCCGTTTATGAACCAATATGCATCAAATTCGGAATTTTGAGATCTTTCAGGTCGCTGATAATTATTTTTAACTTAAATTTAAAACGAAATAAAATGACGGATTCAAAATGGTATCTCTAACCGTTTTAGAGTTTGCACTTAAAAATGCCTTGATCGCCGCCATTTTTGATCCGCCATTTGTTTTCTTTTTAAGGGACCTGAAATACCCCAAGATTCCGAATTTGATGCATATTGGTTCATAAATGGGAACATCCGCTATTTTTGATCCGCGATTTAATTTTTTTTTAATTCAAGTGAAAAATATTAATCAGCGACCCAAAAGATCGCGTAGTTCCGAAATTGATGCATATTGGTTCATACATGGGAAAAGCCGCCATTGTTGATCCGCCATTTTGATTTTTTTTTGTGTAAGTTAAAAATAATAATCAGCGACATCAAAGATCCCAGTTTGATTCAAATCGGTTTATAAATGGGAAAAGTCCGCCATTTCAGATACGCCATGTTTTTTTTAAATTTCAGTGAAAAATGTTAATCAGCGACCTAAAATATCGCATAGTTCCGAATTTGATGCATATTGGTTCATAAATGGGAAATTCCGCCATTGTGGATCCGCCATTTTGATTTTTTTTAGTTTAAATTAAAAATAATAATCAGCGACCTGAAAGATCGCAAACTTCCGAGTTTCATGCATATCAGTTCATAAATGGAAAAATCCCCATTTTGGATCCGCCATTTTGAGTTTTTCTAAGTTTAAGTTAGAAATCATAATCAGCGACCGGAAACACCCCAAAGTTCCGAATTTTGTGGCCTAATTAATATGCGTTGGATGCCATTTGTGGCAGCTTAAAGACTTTGCTGCCATTTTGTGACACTGTAATTAGAATATAACAATTTGCCAACTTGTGACACCACAAAAACCACTGAATAATTAAACAAATATCTGGAAGCAGAACTGTACTTTCCAGCTAGGTAAAACATTGATATGCCCGGTAACTTTTATACAGTGGAGAAGGGGGGGTTCAGAAATAAGAAAATTTTACGTGCGCCACAGTGTTTTAATATCAATGTTTTACAAAGAAGATCTTAATTAAAATACAGTTCAACCCAAACGTTGTAGCCAAACAATGAAATTCTACTTACTTCCAAGGCTTCCAGAATATTTGTGTAATTAAAAAACCAAAAAAAAATAAACAGAATAAAACTCTAAAAGATTGAATTAAGATGACAAAACTAGAAGCACTTTACAGGTAGATGGACTCCTTTAACAGGTCATAGTATACCTACATCTGAGTCAGTAGTGTGAGACTCAGTTATATAAACGATTAAAAAAGAAATATACACTTACAAAATCATCCCATCATAGGGGAGATCGAGACCAAATATCTGCTGTCATCATTCTACGTTGGGTAGAATGAGACAGACAGCAACCCAGTCCGAGATCCACCCCATGAAGTAGAACAATGTAAAGAAACCGCTAAAAAAATAACCTCATCTCTCTTTTTGTCTCTGCAAAGTCAGGGTTGTACAAATAACACAGAAATTTAGTGCATCTTGTATATTTTGATTGTAAAACCTGAGAAAAATACCAAACAAGTTAGGGCCAAAATAGCAAGGCAGTTTAAATAGGGCCAAAATAGCAAGGCACTTTAAATTTGACAGTAAAATTATCTTAAATAAATGAAATGAAGGAAACAAGTCAATGTAGTAAATATGCAGCAAAACTAGGGTTATGACGTCATACCTTATCTTGCGTTTACAAGAAATGCAAAAGTTGTGCTTAATGAAAAAATTATATGGAAAATTATATGTAAACAAAATTATATCTAAGCTTGCTCCTACCTTGGTCCTTGATTATTGTATAAGTAAATAAAAAAAATATTTTATTTTGTAAACCTGGAGTTCTGTTGTCCAGACATTCCCCTACTACTGCTGCTCTGGTTTGTTCTCCTCCTGCTACTCCGGGTTCAATTCTGCTCGCGTCTCCCCTCCTGACTAACTAGCACATGGTACTAGAGCAGCACGTGGTTTCGAATGTGTGCTGGATCTTTGCCCGAGCGTAGAACCCTGTGGAAAATGAAATGTTTCAGTTTCCTGGAATTCGTCTATTTTGCACGAAGTTCCCCTACACCGAGTAATTTAAATCGAGAACCCCATGTCGACTCAATAAAATAAAGCAGATTTAAACAGATGAACTAAAATAACCCTAACGTACCTTTCCCAGGATTACAACTGGCTCGTCCGGCTTTCCACCAGCGTCCAGCACAGCTGTCGATGGAATGGACAGGGCTGTAGACAAAGGAGAAAAACAATATATAGTTTTTATCCAACACGTGGTTAAAAGAAAAATATAAAAACGCCAAAAATTCCCCACGACTTTTGTCAAAAAAGTACATTTCACACGAAAAATAATTACAATTTGGGAGGCAAATATTATCTTGAAGAGTCCTCAAATAATAAAAAAAAATAAAAAAAATAAAATCGAACTTACCAATGCTCTTTCCCGTACAAATGGCGTAGGCCGACTTAAATCCCCTTCAAAAGGGTGCGAGCGTCACTCTAGATTACGCCTAGACACGACGGACTCACTTCTACAGTTTCTGGGATATCTCCTGCAGTCGCTGCAGTGCCAATTAACCAAAAACAAAGGCGATCCCAGAAACTATTGTCCACCCAGCCAAAATTCGTTAGCAAGAGACCAGGCACTCCGTCGAGAATACAAAAAATGAAGTGGCCGGAAACCGTTTTGTAAATGACAGTAAAACGACACGACTGGAAGAAAAGACCCGCGGTTTTCAAACTAACCAATGAGGAAATACACCAATAGTTCTATACCGGTATATAGGGGCCAGCACCGACCAAGGGGATAGGAAGTACGTAAAACGCACCTTGAGGTGTTGTCGGATCTATTTCCACGGTTGAAATTTTTATAACAAGGACGTCGAGACACCCTCCATACATAGACCGAACATTTACCTACCGGACCCCCGCCAACATATCAAGTAGGAGAAGAATAACCAGACGGACTGTAAGAAGCTCAGCATTGAAACCATCAACTGTAAAATCAATTACTGAAGATCAGGGCATGCATCAAACCCAGGCATATTCGAACACTCAACCAATTCCCATATGAGTAAAGCTATACTGAGTGTAGAATTTAGTTGTATTTCAGTTACAGTCTTAGTCAAAAGTTTCCTTTGCTCTTTATAAATGTTTTCTCTAAGATTGATATGGTTTGACGCCATTTTTGTAAAACATTTCTACATTAATAAAGTTGTTTTTGAACCTGAACCTAAAAATACACACTGAACTACTGCTTAAACTCGGCACAAGAGTGTTCAGATGTTAACTCACACGATTTCGTTTATTCTTTTAGTCTTGGTTTTTATCCCTCGTTTATCTCCCATTTACAAAAGTGCATAACTCGTATTTATTTTATCCTTTCCCTATCAAATTAATAAAGATATCAAAGGGGCGGAGCCTCGGTTGTTCCTGGTCGACCCAAATATGTTTTCGTACTATCAAAACTAGTTAATCCGTGAAGGATATGAGGTTCGGATTGTCCCAATATCCTCGAAAATAAACGTAAGGGAATGAAATGTTCATCTAAATGTTTCCTTCCTGTTACTGAAACCATTTGTGATGCGGCAACGCCGCTATTCCCCAGCTGTTTATTCTCGTGAACGACAAGCAAATCACAAAATTCCACAGATAAAAACAAAACAATCAAAAGTTTTTATGTGATTTTCCCGAAACCTGTGATCCTAAATTCCAATTACGATGTCCAGATAATGCGATGTGCGTAGTGTCCACAGTAATTCGATGGAATGTCTCCTTTTAAGGTAACTTCCTAGACACTATATAACCTCCAAACCTAGCTCTATAAGATACCCTTAATTTGTGTACAGAAAGACGAGTCAAAGAGCCTTGATTATTTACCTAAATAAACAAATATGTAACGTTGCCTTAAACGTAAAAATGACACGTTACAATTTGATGCATATTGGTTCATAAATGGGAAAGTCCGCCATTGTTGATCCGCCATTTTGATTTTTTTTTTGTGTAAGTTAAAAATAATAATCAGCGACCTCAAGGATCCCAGTTTGATGCAAATGGGTTTATAAATGGTAAAAAGTCCGCCATTTTATTTTTTTTTAAATTTAAATGAAAAATATTTATCAGCGACCTAAAAGATCGCATAGTTCCGAATTTGATGCATATTGGTTCATACATGGGAAAAGCCGCCATTTTGGATCCGCCATTTTGATTTTTTTTAGTTTTAGTAAAAAATAATAATCAGCGACCTTAAAGATCGCCAAGTTCCGAGTTTAATGCAAATCGGTTTATAAATGGGAAAATCCGCTATTTTAGAGAGTCCATATTGTTTTTTTTTTAAGTTTAAGTTAGAAATCATAATCAGCGACCTGAAAGACCCCAAAATTCCGAATTTGAAGCATATTGGTTTATAAATGGGAAAGTCCGCCATTTTGGATCGGCCATATTGATTTTTTTTTTAAGTTTAAGTTAGAAGTCATAATCAGCTACCTAAAACACCTTAAAGTTTTGAATTTGATGTATATTGGTTCATAAATGAAAAAGTCCGCCATTTTTGATCCGCCATTTTGATTTTTTTTAGTTTAAGTTAAAAATAATAATCAGCGATCTGAAAGATCGCAAACTTCCGAGTTTGATGCATATTAGTTCATAAATGGGAAAATCCATCATTTTGGATCCGCTATTTTATTTATTTTTCAAAAAAAAATTTTTTATTGAATACTAACCACCAAATACCTAGTTGGAAAAGATTGAAAAAAGTTATGATCAGACAAATAAAAAATATATTATATGAAGTCAAGCTAAATAAAAAATGATAATATCATAAAGCAAAAAATCTCGTCGCGAATTGTCCCCGCGGCAAATCAACCGGCGGCGAATTGTCCACGCGGCGAATCGGCCCGCGGCGAATCGGCCGCGGCGAATCCGCCGCGGCGAATTGTCCCCTACCCGTTATCAGCATACTGGAAGTGCTTAAGAATAGGTACCTTTGCAATGGGAACACCACACTAGATCGGAGGTATCTTGCTTGACGGATCTGTTAATGAGCATTAATATCTTTTGGCTAATAAAGAAAACATTGACAAACCCAAAAAATTAACACAATATTTGACTCTTGACTCAAAGGATGAAATAATTAAGCAAGGGGCTTTGTTTTTGCAGATTTATCTTAACCAAATTTTTAGCCCAAGCGTCAGGGGATTTCTATTTGCAAAAGGTCGCACAAAAATAAATGAAATTTGGTGGGATAATAGACATAGGTACATCTAAATTTGCGACCTCGGGAGGTTGCTGCTTGAGGGGTGGGGGTGAAAAACATATATTTTATAATATAAGGTCAGATGTAACCAATCAAACATCAGTTTACTAAGAAAACCTTACTCTTACAGAAAAAAAATATGATAGAATTGTTTGGTAGCCATATTTGTTTTAATTCGCGATTAAACTCTGATTTTGTTAAAATTTGCAAATAACCCCCCAACTTTGGCGCGCCGTAAAGCAAAAACTGAGCGAAAAAATGCATAAAACCAAAGTTGTGCGTGATTTTATTCTCTAAATATTTTATTAGACTTTTTTTTATAGCACCTATTCCAACCCCCCCCCCCCTCCCTCGAGCGGCAACCCCCCAAGGTCGCAAACTTAGACGTACTATCAGGGGACCTATGTCTACCATCCTACCAAATTTCATTTTTGTTAGACCTTTTGCAAATACAACCCCATATTTTGTACCTAACGCTTGGCCTATTTACTGTAGCCACTAAATTTATTAACCTGAAAAACATTAACAATGATTGCCATTGTTAAATTACTGAGGTTTTAATAAAGCAAACATGGTGGCCTAATACACTGCTCAAATTTTAGAAAAAGTACTTCGAGAGTCGTATCAGATGTACGTTATGGTCATGGCAAACCTCAACAGTGGTTGTCCAAATGTTTGTACTAGTGTAGGGTACTAATCTTCTGACTTTTTTGCATACACAGATCCTTTTAATTTATTATTAATTTGCAGACGAATACTAAGTTCATATAAGACCAAACAAAAGAGGAGCATTTAGCAGCTCTTGCCCTGGCTGGTCCTTAATGGGAATAAAAGGAAAATTCTCCTCTTTAAATTAATTAAATATTTAAAGTAAAAATGTGTAACATTTAAAAAAGTAGACTGTTGCATAAACTTGTGAAATAGATATAAATAATAAAACCATTTCTCTACGCGTGTATAAAGATTTCGTTAAACATTCAATAAAATTAAAGGTAACAAAATATTTAGTGACAAAATAAAAGGAGAATGCCGAAAATATAGGGTCGCGCAGACGTGGTGGAAGTTAGCATCAGAATCAGATTCAGATTCATTTAAATTACAGTTTTTTATGATGCTGAGGCAGTCGGATATTACTAAAAAATGGAAATTATCGATCCTGGTGTTACGGGGGAGAGTCAGAAACTTAAAGTTTCAACAGTAAAAAGCTGTATCGAAAAATAATGCCCCAACCATTTGATTGATAAGATAGTTGTGATGTAATTGAGACGTGCAGACAGAACTGTTGCACTGTTGAGCGAGTTAAATCATTAAGCTAAGATACGAGGGTAAATTAAAAAATGAAGATAAATCGTATTGTCTAAAATCAATGTTGAGTTCGATTGGTGCTGAGGTGAATGCGACCTAGTAGTAGTTTGGAATTTTTTTTTTAGTAACACATTCCCCTATATTAGGACTTCGAACTATTAAACTTAGATACGAAGGTAAGTTGAAAAATTACGATAAATTTTATTTTATTTGTATTTTGTAAAACCAGCGCTGTGTTCGGTTTCCGTTAGCATGGCTAAGACCCACTACCAGTAAGGAATTATGTCCACTAACAGCTTCAAGTATTTTAGATCGTCGAGCTGAGATACGAGGGTAAGTTAAAAAATTACGACAAATTTTCCGTTAGCATGGCTAAGACCCACTTTTAGTAAGGAATTATATCCACTAACAGCTTTAAGTATTTTAGATCGTCGAGCTGAGATACGGAGAGTAAGTTGAAAAATTACGATAAATTTTATTTTATTTGTATTTTGTAAAATCAGCGCTGTGCCCGATTTCCGTTGGAATGGCTAAGACCCACTACCAGTAAGGAGTTATGTCCTTTAACAGCTTTAAGTATTTTAGAACTTGGAGCTGAGGTACGAGGGTAAGTTAAAAAATTACGATAAATTTTATTTTATTTGTATTTTCTAAAATCAGCGCTGTGCCCGATTTCCGTTGGAATGGCGAAGCCCCACTACCAGTTAGGAATTATGTCCACTAACAGCTTTAAGTATTTTAGATCGTCGAGTTGAGATACGAGGGTAAGTTGAAAAATTACGATAAATGTTATTTTTCTTAAATCAGCGCTTTGCCCGATTTCCGTTGGAATGGCTAAGACCCACTACCAGTTAGGAATTATGTCCACTAACAGCTTCAAGTATTTTAGATCGTCGAGCTGAGATACGAGGGTAAGTTAAAAAATTACGATAAATTTTATATTATTTGTATTTCCTAAAATCAGCGCTGTGTCCGATTTCCGTTGGCATGGCTAAGACACACTACCAGTAATAAATTATGTCCACTAACAGCTTCAAGTATTTTAGATCGATATTCAACTTACCCTCGTATCTCAGCTCGACGATATAAAATACTTGAAGCTGTTAGTGGCCATAATTCCTTACTGGTAGTGGGTCTTAGCCATGCCAACGGAAATCGGACACAGCGCTGATTTTAGGAAATACACATACGTAACTTTTCAACCTACCCCCGTATCTTAGCTGGATGTCCTAATATAGGGGAATGTCTACTAAAAAAAATTCCAAACTACTACTAGCTCACATTCACCTCAGCACCAATCGTACTCAACATTGATTTTAGACAATACGATTTATCTTCATTTTTTAACTTGCCCTTGTTTTTTATTTTTTTATTTAGTCGGTTTAGAACGTTTTTCTACGTTGTCCGACGCCTATTCTCCACCTCCTTCGATCCTGACAATCATCTTCTGTCAGATTTTTTTGACTCATTGATCTTTGGATTGACTGTTACCATTCTAGTTTAGGTCGCCCTCTTTTTCTGCGCCCTATTGGTTGCCATTCTAGGACGTGCTTTGTTAATCTTTCGTCGTTCATCCGTTGTACATGGCCGTACCATATCAGTTGTCTTTTAGTGATGTCATCCGTTATGCTCCCTTCGATTCCCATTCTTTCTTTTATGATCTCATTTCTTATGTGATCTGTTCTAGATATTCTCATTGATCTTTTTATTGCATCCATTTCGACACTTTCCATTTTTATTTTATATTTTTTACATTCTTTTTATCTCTCTGCTCCATAAAATACTGTTAAGACATCCAATGACCTTTTTTGCTTTTACTATTCTTTTTTCCAGTTCTTTACAGTCTGTTCCTGTCTTATCAAATGTAACACCAAAGTATACATACTCATTGCATGGAGATATTACTTGTCCATTGTCTAGTTCTAACTCACTGGATTCGTTTCCAATACATAAGTACTGTGTCTTGTCCACGTTCACTGTTAATCCCCACTTTTGGTATTCTTCCATTAACTTTCTCATCATATACCCCATGTCCTCTTTATCATTAGCTACAATTACTTGGTCGTCAGCAAACTGTAGTGTGTATATGGTAAATCGGTCGTTAAGTTGTATTCCCATGCCGTGCACTTTCCGTTTCCAGTTTTTTAGAGCTACTGCGATATATATTTTAAAAAGAGTTGGAGAAATACAACATCCCTGTCTTAAGCCTTTTGTTACCAGGAATTCTTTTGAAAGTCGATTTCCAATTTTAAATTGAGATTTTGACCCTTTGTGTAGTTCTTTTATCGCTTTTATGTATGTATGATTGATATTAGTCTGCTCTAGCACTGTCCATAGTTTTTCTACTGGAACGGTATCATATGCTTTTTGTAGGTCCATAAAGGTAACATGAGTCTCTATATGTCTGGCGCTCCTTTTCTCAATTACTTGTTTAAGACAAAAAACATTATCACTACAAGATCTGCCTGCACGAAACCCACTTTGCTCTTCTTCTTCTTCTTGTTCATGAAAATTCTTCTCTATTAGATCTCTAAGAATCCTACCGTACAATCTACTGAGAGTACTAGTTACTGAAATTCCTCTGTAATTGTTGCAATCCAGCTTGTTTCCTTTTTTATGTATATGGATATGAATGCAATTTTCCAATCATCAGGTACCGGATGTCCGTTTATGCATTGAGTGATAATATATGTGAGATTTTCGATTAGTTTCTCTGATCCATATTTGAGCATTTCAGCATATATTCCTCCAGGTCCGCTAGCTTTTCCGGATTTAAGCTTTTTAATACTATTTTTTATCAATTCTTTTTCGAAGATTACTTCCTCTCCGTGTATATTCGGGTCTCGTTTCCTGCAGCAGTCCCTTGTAGTGTTCTGTCCATTGTTCTGGTTTGATGATCTGGATGTTTACTTTTTCTTTTGTTGGCTTTTTTACTGTAGAAATGAATTTCCATACTTCAGAACTCTGGCTACCTCCTACGTGTGTATTGATATCGTGGCATTTGCGCTCGAACAGTTCATTTTTTTCTGTGCGTATCAAATTTCTCAGCTGTCTTTTGGTTTCCCTGTAGATTTCTAGGTCTTTTTGTTCTTTAGTACTGAGCCACTTCAAGTATGTGCGTTTTTTCTCTTTGACCATTTCCTGTATTTTTTCCGTCCACCACATCTTCCTGCTATTTCTATTATCTTGGTATCCAACAGCTTCGATGCTTGCTTCCTTCAAGCTTTTTATTATGTTTGTATATATCTCTTCAAATGAGTGTTCTGTGTTTATTAATTTTTTATCTAATCGGTTCTGATACAATCTTTGAGTACTTTCGATTGCTAGACTTCTAAAGTTGTATTTTTGATTGTCTTCGATGCATTCTAGGTTTTGATTTTCTTCAATACTTTCGTCCTTATGTGTTTTTCTGAAAGGGAATAATATTTTTGCTTTTGTTGTCCACCTATAGCATAGTCAATGATTGATTTAAGATTTCTTGTTGGCTGAATCCAGGTATATCGATAAATATCCTTATGCCTAAAAAAACTATTATTTATTTTTAGGTTGTGGGTTTCACACAATTGCATCAGTCTCAAGCCATTATCATTTGTTACTTCTTCTCCAAATGGTTCTATCACTTTGCTCTGGGTTTGTCTACCAGTTCGGCAATTAAAATCGCCAAGCATAATTATTTCTCTGGTATTACCGATTTTGGTGATAATCTCATCAAGTTGGTCAAAGAACAGTTGTTTTGTAGCAACTTTTTCGTCATCTGATGGTGCGTAGACTGCTATTATGCTTATATTATGACAAGCATCTTCATGTTCACTCGAAGTATGTTTTCACTAATGCAATCGTAGTCGGTAATCTTATTTTTTAGGTTTTTCTTTATTAATAAGGATACCCCTCTGGCTGCTCTTCTTTCTTTTGGGACTCCAGTGAATATATGGACGAAATTGCCTACGCTATTCGTACCTGTTTCTTTCTTTTTTGTCTCTGTAAGTGCAATGATATCGATCTTACAATTCTGCACTTCGGTTGCAATAAGGTCCAACTTTTGATTCACTCCCTGTACGTTCCATGTAGCTATATTCATAGTCCTTTGTCTTTGCTTTTTTCGTCTTTGAGAATTTCCATCTATTGCTCCGAGGCTTTGTTTAGGCTTTTTGGTAATTGCTTTGTTTTACAAGTATTAGAGAACCAGTCTAATGCCTCAAGCTCCTACTTGGAGGGCCAGGATTTTTAATCAAGGTTTTTCTCCTCTAGCCTTTGACGAGCCAACGCCATACTGTAAGGCAACAGCTGTCTTTTATACTATCCCTAAAAGAAAGGGTTGCCATCTACGCTATGATCACCGTACCGAGGTCCATTCTCTCCGCCTTTCATATTGATGTGGTCTTCTCCCGTAACCCTGGGAAAGGGACCCTAGACAGGTGCTAACTCTCCGGGTCGGAGAGTACCTGGAATCTACGGAGGGCAAGGGTCGATTCATTTCCCCTGATAGACATCTGACGAGGTCTACCCTTGTATCTTACTTTAATGACTTAACTCACTCAACAGTGCAAATAATTTCCAGTTCTGTCTGCACATCTCAATTACATCCCAACTATCTTATCAATCAAATGGTTGGGACATTCTTTTCCTATACAACATTTTACTGTTGAAACTATAAGTTTCTGACTCTCCCCCGTAAGACCAGGATCGATAATTTTCATTTTTTAGTAATATTCGACTGCCTCAGCACCATAAAAAATTCTTATGTCGTTAAAATATGAAAATAAGAACATACAGCAAAAACGAAGTGGTCCACTGTTATTTAAATGAATCTGAATCTGATTCTGATGCTAACTTCCAACACGCGTGTCGCCAGTAGCGCACAGCGCTGCAATCGCGGACTAGGTTTCTATTTGTATTTAAAACTGATTTTGTCCTGTTTGAATGAATAACGCTTAGTATTTTTCTAATGGCATTTTTTGTTAAAAACGGTTTACTATGGTAAATAGCAACCAAAAAAATAAATAAATAATACAGGTATTCTATCCATATTACAAATTGCAAGTCATTTTTAAAAGCAAGTTACAAGTATATGGCAAACGCAATCGAGTCGGACCTAGCCACAAATTCTTGGTTTTCTTTTTGGCATTTTCAGATGCCTTCATTGGCGTAGCTAGGGGGGGGCAGGGGGGGCCTGGCCCCCCCTGAAGTCCCTCAGGCCCCCCCTAAGATATATTAGGCCTCCCCTACCGACTACTAGTAAAAGAACATGACGCTGAAAATACATACTTTTCTATTATTATTCGGGAAATATTCAAATAAAATAGGTGCATTAAAATTTAAAATCATTCAGATAATGTTTACATTTCAGGAAAAAGCCCTTGTCTTGCGGAATTAGGCTTTTTCTCTTTAAATTATCCGTAACTTTTCTGCACTTATGCAATTTCCCGAAAATATTTTTTAAATTTAAACATAAATATGCATATTGAATATTTCATACATATTGGCGACATCTTGTAAAATATTATAGAAGTGTAAGTTAAATTTCGCATTTAATAAAGACAGCGACCTTTGCCCCTCTGTTTCCGAAATCGGGTTGTAGATGTCGTAAGGTTATAAAGGACCTTTTTAAACTGTTTTTCTAGAATAAAGATAATAATCTTTTTAGTTTTTTTGAGGTTAGCGTTTAGTGTCTTATGGAAATTTTCCGTTTTTGGTGACAATTTCATAACCATTTTCATATTAAGTTTTCCCACGTCGTTAAATGGAATAAATTCGTCGAGCAATACCGGGAAATTTTTAATATTAATACTTCTGCTCTAAGAGCAGAAATGACCGTTTTAAAGAATTGTATTTTTCGGTTAAATCAAACTGTTGGTAATGATTCTATCAAACAACTTATAGCAGAAAACACCTATCCAAACCTCTACCAACTTTTTAAAGTTGCGAGTATTCTTCCAATTTCAAGTGCAACTTGCGAGAGGTCTTTCTCTGCCATGAGGAGAGTTTTTAATTGGCTTAGAACAACTATGACTCCAGAGAGACACTCAGGTTTGTCATTGTTATTCATAGAAAAAGATGTTGAGGTCGACTTAGACAGTGTGATAGACGCTTTCAGTCAGCGACGTAGAAAACTTTCTTTGTAGAATTGCTGAATTACATACTTCCTGTGTATACATATAAATAAGTTGGTAAATGTATTATTAAATTTGTTATATTAAAATATTAGAACATTTAATGCGCGTATTTTTTTTTATTCATTGCACACTTTGCACGACTCTTCAAAACCTATGTTTGCTTTTTGTTCAAGATAGACCGGGGCCACGGCCCCCCCTGAAAAGCAAGGCTAGCTACGCCAATGGATGCCTTTGCCACGAAATACCTTTTTCACTAAAAATAAGATCTGTTTTGTGTTGGCCATGCCAAGCGTGTGTCATCAGACAAACCATTCTTCAATTCATTCACAAAATGGTGTTCCTTTCAATCTTGTTGTTTTTCATTTTTAAGGCTGATTTCTTTGCCATTGATAGTCATGAGTCCTGCTTTAATGCTTCTTAATAAAAAAAATTCACTCACCAAAAGGACTGTAAAAGTCCAGGCAAATATATACAGATTGACACTAAACATATGCATTCGTTTTAGATAAAATGTGTCAACTTAATATTGTTGCATTGTGTGTTATGGGAAGGGGTAATCATCTGTCCACAGTAGGTGTACAATTTTTTTTAACAGGACTATAATATTATATGACTCCACAGGACATTAAAATACACTACAGGGCCAAGAATTTCTTTAAGTCCTGTAGGATGGCGTACAAATTTTGTTCAGCTGTTCACCCGTCGGTTATGGCAGGGCGGATCTAGGAATTTTATTTGTGGGGGGAGATATAATAATAAATATCATACAACTGTTTTGCATAGTGACCAGGATGTGTATTCTGTGTGTAAAAACTTAATATAATTTGCGATTTGGGGGGGGATTTCTCCTTTTTCCCCTCCCGTCGATCCGCTCCTGGTTATGGGTTCGGTTCAGAATTTTATTATTATTGATGTTTTGCCTTTTCGGCATTTTTCATTTTTAGTTTTAGTAGATTTATATTTTAGTCAGTAGCGCACCCAAGAATATGTGTTGAGGGGACCCGAGACCCAATTATGCCATATTTTCACCTATTTATTTTTTTTATTCACGATATATATGGAAAATGTCTAAAAATCCTTAGGCTCCTGTCTTTTAGTTTAGTATTTGAACTTTCTTATATCTAGCTACTTATTGCTTTTACATTTTAGGTACACAGACATTATTGATTTGTACACTATAAACATACAATTAGTTTATGTACCGTTAATAAATGTATCTATAAATCGAACGTGTCTGAATTAAATATACTGTTAAGTCTGGATTCTATAATCCGAAAGATTTAAACCGTAAACCGAACGGTTTCTGCCTACTTTCTGTTCAGATAATTCATGTATTTGCTAGGTAGGCTTATTAGCAACTGAACCCTAAAACATCGTAACGCAATATATCAATGCAAGGGCGGTTCTGGAACCAAAGCCTGGGGGGTAATGGTGAAACGGTGACCTTAAATAAATGGACAGGAAAAAAGCGAAAAGGATATATAGGATATAATATATACACAGGAAAAAACGTTACACAGAAAAAGTGCACGCAGAAAAAAGCGCACACTAAAAAACCGCACATAGTAAAACAGCGCACAGGGAAATCAAATAAAGAAACGTTTTGACGTATGGAAAAATTATACTGAAATAAATGTAAATCTTTAGATTTAGAATGGTACCTATTTTTACAGGTTACTTCATAATCTTAATTTTGCTCACAAAAATAGGGTAGTATACTTTAGGGGCCATTTTTTAGGGCAACTTTCACGAGATACAGAGCATTAAGGTTGGCGATTTCTACAGTTTTTTGATAATAACTTTTTTAAAAGTCGTGTATTGGAACAAGAGCAACAAGTGGAGATGAAAATATTTAAAAAAAAAATTATGCGGTCAATTTTTTTCAGAAAAAAACTATTTTTTTGGAACAATATTTTATAATGCCATAATAAACGCAATGTTTTTCTTGATATTTTTTGTAATAAAAATAAGTCTCTGCGAAGACATATTAATCAAATAATATTACTAATATTTTTTTAAAAAATATGTAAACGAAATTTTTTAAAAAGATTTTCATATTTTATATATTTTTGGGGGTATTTGGTTGGACAGCCTTGTAATTTTATTACATTTTTGGATAATAATTATAGCTAAGTATTCACTTGACTGTGACGATTTTTTTTTGTAAAACCTTCAGTCCTATAACTTTATAAATCCTATATCTTAAACACAGATGAGTGTTGATCAACCCCCATATAAACATTTTTATCAGAAATAACCTTCTGTAGTATCATCTGCTGCACATGGCTCCTAAGTTACGGGACATCCTGTATATATGTAAATTTTAAAAAATTGATTAAAAACTTTGTTGAATTTTAAAAATATTTTTAAAAAATTATTGAAATTTATAAAAACTTATTTATATTACTTATAAATTATTAGAATTAGAAAACTTAAAGATCTTTCATTATTTCTACTATTTTCATATTTTTAAAAAATTTTGGAAATTTTCGTAAGTGTAAGTAAATTTTGTTTAGAAGCCCTTATAATTCACGTCTAGGTTCATAATTATCCTAAGAGCATGAATGGGCCATTAGCCTAGTATTATTGGTAGGTGGTAGGCCTAGATTAAATATTTTTTCTTACTTTAGGGTCGTAGGTAATATTTACACCGGCACATAAAATAAAAAAATGATCTGTATATTTGATCAAACCTACTTACCCGGGGTACCCATAATATAAAAACGTTGCAATTTTTCGCGCAGATACAAAAAAATGCAATACTTTGTTCAAGTTTGTTGCAATGTATTCGAAATTTTGAGGGTGTACGGCCAAAACAAATCCTGTGTTTGGATTGGGTGCATCGAGATGTAGAGCCTACTTTTTTGTAATATATTTGACGTAGTTATTATTAAGTTGAGGAAATAGTCCATTTTATGGTGGAGTGATAGGTTCAGTCAAATGAAACTTTAGGGTCTTTCTTCACTAATTTTTTATTGAATTTATTGCTTGGATTTTTTTAAGCACCCAACATGTTTCGCAAACTTATGTTTGCATCCTCAGGGGTAATTGAGAATTTAAAAAAAAAGTTTACACAAAAAGAACCTAAAAGGAAAATACAATCATTTGCAAAATCCTAAATACAATCTAAAATGTTCAAGTAATTTAAAATTGACATATGAGCCATAGGAACTTCGACACTAACAACTTTATGTCTAAGAATAGTATTTAAGTGGAAAAATATATTACTGTGACAAAAGTATGACACTTAATCTATATAAAATCAACACTTACTTGGCCCTCCATTGTGAACCACAATTATCCAAACATTGTTACAGAAAAGAATGTGGATAACTGTAAGAAAAATGAAAAACCAAATCACTCAAATGCAATAAAAGGACTCCCTCGAGAAAACTTTTTTTTAAATTTTATTTTTTATAAATAAAAAACTGTTTGAAAATATTCTTTTTCTTTTCTTTCCCTACATTTTTGCAATTTTCGGTTATGTTTAATATGTAAGTTATACTTACAGGAAAAAAACTATATCACATAGTGAAAAATAATTGGTTGTGCACCTACATTACTAAAGTTAAAAAATCTAATGTTTTCTTTTTGAAAAGTAAAGAAAATCTTTTTTCTTCTTTTTCAACTTCACCATGGTGATCACAGAACATGCTGATGAAAAATGGAAGCTCAGCATCTCGCTATCTCCGCCGCCAAATTGTCGCGTTTTTGCATTGAACTGGAACTTGTAGCAGGAAGTTTAGAAGACAATTTCGAATGTCAACACCTTATACACTGTGTTTTTTTAGAAAGGGACGGGCCGGGCCGTGTGGCGGTACCAGGATTGTCTTTATTTTGAATATTATACAAACAATAAGTAGCATTAAGAAATATTTTTATGTAATAATAATATCGAAAATTTTGGGTAGACACCCGTACGCTTCGCCACTAAAAGACATACTGAATTGACTCAAGTTTTTTAAAAACCATTAAATTATTTTGATATAAAAATTAACTGACAAGCTACGGTGTTTATATTATACAGAAAATATATTCGTTAACTGACTGTAACTTATAAACATTTCTCTTCCATAGTTGTTTTAGAGTAATTTTTAGACGAAAAACATATTTTCTTCAAAAAAACAACGGAACAAGAAACTAAACAAGAAACTCATTTCGTCTATAAAGCGTTCATAATAGTTTCCCTAATATATCCCTCATCGCCCTATAAATTTCGCAAACAGGACGCCCTTCAAACCCCTCTTGCGTTCCTCTCCCTGGCGCCGATTCATCACCGATTACGTTTTGATTGATAGCTTCCTGCTCGGGTGATTTATCGGGATACGCTTTCATCCGTTCAGGAGGTCAATCTGTGTTGTAGCCTGTGTTATAGTTGCATGTTTCATAAATTTCGGCATTTTCCAGATCAGAGTACCTAACACGCTCGATATTTTTATGTATACCGCTTGCCGTTTATCTGATTTTACAAGCAATTCGCCTGAGAAATTTGATTTTTATGTATAAAAAGTAAAATTTATAAAAATGTGTGAATACGTATCCGTCGAAGATAAGGAAAACCTAAGCACTCGTGGAAGCGTGTACATTAGAGAATCAGTTAGTTAATTTAATTTAGAAGCGACTTGAAGAGGATAGCAGTAGAGGCACAGTCCGGGGCCATAGCGTCAAAATTTGGCCATGATGAAGATTTTACAACACCTGTTTTAATCGATTACTAATGATCCCGCCAACACTGCCTAACCTGTTAACTGACCCAAAATTGTCTCAGGCAAAGAGTAAGGTTAGGGTGTCATAATATTTTTTTAATTCTGAAGGATTCAAGCTATAGTAATGAAACTTGGCACGCACATCTATCTTCATGTATAGTAATTTTTCGTCTGCCAAAATTTGTTATTTATTTTGCTCCTAGAAGGGAGCAAAACGTGTTTTTAGATTGGGCCTTCTATCTTTTAAACTATTGCACCTGCACAACTATGTCCTATCAAATTCGTAGCTCATACAAGTCCTATCAAATTCGTATCTCATACACTTACCCACAGGTCTGTCATATAAAAAAAATTATAAGCTGTTAACAAGGCCCTCTAGGTGCAAAGTGTATGATTTTTTTTGACAGTCAAATAGTAAGTACGTGAAGGCCGATGCGCGTGTCAAGTTTCATCACTCTAACTTAAACCAATTAAAAAGAAAAAAAATATTTTGACACCCCCACCTTACTTTCTGACAGAGATAATTGTTGGTCTGTTCACAGGTCAGGCAGTATTGGTGGTATAATTATTAATCGATTAAAACAGGTGCTGTGAAATCTTCATCAATAGTGCAGGCGCTGTAGGTTGTTTAGTATAAATAAAAATTAAAAAATAAATTTAGAAAAAAAACTTTTTGAAAACAAGCATTTATAAAATGGACTAAAAACATGAAATATTTTTTTGAGGGTTCTGATATCATAATAATTAAAGCGATGGGCGTATTTAAGGAAATTTACCCATTTCTGTTTTGGCATTGTTAAATCGAAGTTCAGTAAAAATCCAAATTCATTATATTATAGCAGAGAAATGTAAGGGTAGACAATTTAACCCAACCCAACTCTACTCAAGCTACCCTTACATTTTTCTGATATAGATGGACATTATTACGCCTGCCTCATATTAGGCAGATCATCTGCCGACCTGTAAGTAGCCACGGTCGGTGCCTCTTCAAACTACCTTATTCATGTGATACGATCTAACACCTGGTTCCCACCTACGACTTTCTTGTGGGTGCCCGCTCACGCGTCACATGATCTCAATATGAAATGTTATATAAGTTATGCGAGCGCACGAGAAAGTCGTGGGAACCGGGTTTAACATGGACACAAACAAAATAGAAAAATACAAAATTAGGGTTTGTACAGAGAGCATTTGGGGACAGAACCGCATCACTAAGAAAGGAATTACCTTAGAAATCTCACAATACAAATATATAATGTTTTACGTTTTTTAATGAACTATTATACTTAGCAATAAAAAAACCGAAAATATGTGGATGCCATCGAAGACAAAACAACACATAAGATGGAGGTAATAATATAAAAAAACTTTTCCTAGATAAGACAAGGCATCCTATGCAGGCATATCGAGGCTAAGCCTGGATCCACATGCATACGTGATACGCGTCCGTTGTGTACCAGGTGATCAATATCGACCAATGATATTTAAAGGGAAAAAATCCGCCTAAAATGTCATTGGTTAATATTGATCACGTGGTACACAACGGACGCGTATCACGGATGCATGTGGTTTCAGGCTAAGCGGGTGCAAGAATGTATTACATGTATAAACAAGGCCAACAAAAATACAGGCCACTACCCTGTAAAAATCAGCTGTTATAGTAGGCTGCATTTTACATTGAGTCTTATGGCCAAATAGAGGTTTAATTCTGATATTTTCAAAATGGTACTACAGATTTTCGCGAAATGTCAGTGAAATATTCTCTTCCGATATTCCACCATACATTTGTAAGGATGAAAGATGATTAAAAGGTTAACATCTTTAAGATTTAACATTCCATATTTTGAATTCAAATTTCCCGCCATGCAACGCAAGCCAACTGTTAGATTTGACATGGATTTGACTTTGGCATAGCATTTGTTTTTTGTTTGTATTGCAAAACTTTTTAAAATAACAATAAAGGTGGTTATTCAAAATCTAAAAATACCAGTGTAGTGTTAATCTTTTTAAAACAAAATTACATCATAAAAATATAATTTTTTGATGTTTTAATTTCTGTAAACATATGTTAATAGTTATATTAAGTTTTAAAAGTATGACGAATATAAACAAATAGGGATGTAGGTGAGCCGATTACTTTCCACGCAGAAAAGGAGAAAGTCGCATCGGCTTTAAATTTAATGTTTGTGTGAGCTAATGAAGCGACTCTGAAAAATGAAGGATTACTATATATTTAAAAAAATGTTTTAAAAATATATAAAAACAATCTCAAAACTGGCTTTATTAAAAAAAAGTCATATATTCATAAACCGTCATTCCAACACACGGTCCCTAATATTAGACATGATAGGTGTACAATTTTTTTTAAAAAGCAGTATATATATATATATATATATATATATTATTATTATATTATGTCGAATTTTTCACGTCACTGGTGGTCGAGCTGATTTTTGTAAACAAAAGTTAGATATGATATGAACAACTAATATTTTTTGAATTTTTCGAAAACTAAGGCAATTGTCCTACTGTTTTTTAGAATATTTTTATAAAATAATATTTTTGAGACATACCAGTCGTATATCATAAATTTTTTTTCCCGCTTCAATTATTTTTACACAAAAATTAAAATTCGAAAAAAATAATTTGTTCGTTTCAGCTTCAAAAGTAATCCGCTAACCTATACCTTTGTTTACATCCCAAGTCCTCGGTTTACCTTTGATACTAAACGATCACATTCAGTTTGACTTGTATTTTAAGTTTTATGTAATAAAAAATAAAGCGGCCAAAAAAAAATAACGATAATACATCTAAAAAAGTCAATTTTTTAAGGACGTACTAACCAACAATAGGAAAATTGCCTTAGAGTTCAAAAAAATTCAAAAAATATTAGTAGTTTATAACATATTTAACTTTTGTTAACAAAAATCAGCTGGACCACTAGTGTTGTTTATAACATATTTTACTTTTGTTTACAAAAATCAGCTGGACCACTAGTAACGTGAAAATTCGACACATATATATATATATATATATATATATTGATAAAGGGTACTTAGCCACCTCAAAACAAAGTATATAAACTACGGTGTCACCTCATATATAACTTTAGTACCTCACTTTTTTGAGGTGACAACGTTTTTCAATAAAAATTTCAGGGACGACTCCTAACACACTCAGCAAGCTGTGTGCAAAATTTTGTTCTGAGGTCACAAAATGGTATATGTAGCTACTTTTTGGCCGTGTAGTTCACGTATCTACCGGTGGCGCTAGCGTCGCTTTTACTGTAACTAAACGGTCCACTGAGTCACCTCGGTGGTATAAAACGTATTCTGCGTATTAAAACCGCGTCGCAGCGGCCTCAGAAATTTGGCAACATTGCAGATTAGATTTAAGACGCTACGGGTTCCTTTGTTATATGTAATTTTTACCTGCTTTTTTACCCTTGGAATATCTAATAGAATTCTCAGAAACGAGTGCCTGGTGATATTTTAAGAGGGGCTTTGTAAAGGATTATTATTGTATTTTTTATCTTATTGAAATAATTTGACTAATTTTGCTAGTCTTCTGACATTTTTTTGCTTATTCTGGTTGGTAGTTTTTAACGGTTTTATTTAACTTGACTTGATTGATTTTGTAATATAATAAATCTTTCCTATGGGCAAGACTTGAAGTTAGTTAAGCAGTTTAACCATATAATATGTCGTTTTGGTGCAAAAGGTCCGAAGCTTGGCACAATTATAGACCGATGCCTGCTCTCGCCGCTTTTTTAAAAAAATGGCGCACGAATTCTCTTTTTTTAAAATAACTTGGTTTTTGTACAAAGTTTGAAACAAAAATTATAGCCAACAAAATTTTATACGAAAATGCTAAATTGTGGTTTTTGTTAGACTAAAAACAAGGTTCGAGGTATGATATTAACCAATTTTTCATTTTGGAATTTGTCCAATTTGTTTTTTTGGTGGCCTTTAAATTAAAAGTTACACATTTTTGAGAATGATTGAAATGACATGAAATAAAGATAGATAAATATTCTACAAAAATTATTAATCAGTTGCATGGGTAATATTCTTGGTAAGATACAAACCATAAAGTTTTAGGTCTACTCATATATATGTATTTCTATATTATATGCAAAATAAACTGAAATAATTAGGTTTTATCTAATTTTCTAAAAACTAAGTACCTAAGACTTCATGGGCCATTTTTAAAAATCAGAAAAAAACCTGTTTTATTTTTATAGGTTTCGTTTATTAGGTTCGCGCGCCGTATTCTTTCTTGAAACATTTTAGCCGATATTTGACCTATCTAAAACTCTACTTCGGAATGAGCTATGAATCTCAAACTTTGCACAGTCGTAGATCTTCACGGAGTTAACAACCCCTCCAAGTTTCATGAAATTCCATATAGTAGTAAAGTAGTTACGAAATTTTAAAAAACGTCGTAATTGCCACTCACTCACATTAATATCATCAATATTAATAATATAAATGAACTGTACTTCTAGACATGCTACAAAGCTGAAATTTGACAGACTTATAGAAATTATGACCAAACCCCTGGAAAAAATAAAAAAAACCCAAAATTCTAATTTACTCCCCTCCCCCACACATGTTAAGTTATGTAAAAGTAACATTGCCCACTTCCGGACACGCTAGAGAGCTGAGCTTTGGTAGGCCGATAGTAACTATGATAAAACTATAAAAGAAAATTAAAAAACCCCAAAGTTTAATTAAGTTCCCTCCCCTACAAATGTAAAGTTACGTAAATTAGCATTGTCCACTTCTAGAAACGCTAGAGAGCTGAGCTTTGGAAGACTATAGGAAAAAATTTAAAAACACCAAAATTTTAATTTACTTTCCTCCCCTATACATGTAAAGTTATGTATAATTAACTTTGCCTACTTCCAGGGACACTAGAGAGCTGAGCTTTAGAAAGCTGATAGGAACTATGATAAAACCATAGGAAAATATAAAAAACCTCAACATTTTTAATATGCATTACAAAAGTTTTGAACAATATCCCGCATATTTTACTACTTTAAAACTTAAATATTATCCAAATCCTTTAAACAAGCAGTGAGATCATAACAAAAACATTTCATGTAAAAAAAGCCAAGTACGCGAAAGTGGTATTCCCTAAAAAGAATTAAGATAAATGTAAAGCCAAGTTCTCCAATACATATTTTAAAATGAATGGTTCTTACTAGTTTAAAAATGTTTTTTTTAAAACTTTGCTATTCCAGCCAAACTTCTTTACATTCAATTTAGCACTGTGCCTAAGAGTCATTTGCCGCCGTAATAGCCAAGTTTAGAAAAACAATTCTTTTTACGGAATACTACTTTCGTGTACTTGGCTTTTTTTACATGAAATGTTTTTGTTATGATTCAGTTTTCTAAAAAATCATTTAAGAGGACAATATTGAAAACATTTTTTTTTAGAAAATATTTTTTTATTTTAATCGGTATATTATATATAGTAGTGTTAAAGCTAAAGTTGATACCCCAGGGTCGTACGAAAATTGAGGATATTTTTATAATAAACCGAAATTATTAGGTTTCATATGATTTTCTCAAAAAATAAGCTTTCTACATCAAATGTGTTTAAAACTTTATTGTAGGAATTTAAATTATAATTTTAAAAATCTATAACTAAAACGGATTTAATTGACAGTTACTCTCCACCGGCGTCCTTACATTGGGAATATTTGTAATCCTAAAAAATTGTCGCCTTTTTCGGACGCCTCTGGTGTGTAATTGGAAATTTAAACATTGTCAGATATACATTAGTAAAAAAGATATATGGCCTTATAACACAGGGCATAACATATTTCTCTAAAAGATTAGTTTAAAAAAATACAGTGAAAAAATTTGTTGCTTTCATAAAGACCTCCGACTTTGGGACGCCATGCGCCACTAAAATTTTATATGTTACCCTACCCTTAACAAATTGTAGACTTTTTAAAAGAATATTTTACTGCTTATTATATTATACCGCGCAAAATTATTATCTCTTATGTCTTATTAAAGCCTGGTTTTTTTTTAAATTAATAAAACAAATATATTTTATTTCATTAAAAAAAAATTATCTTATTGTGCATTGCAGGCGATCCTGGAGTGTGTTAGCTATGACATCACTTTGTATAACATCGTTTAAAAGAAAAGCTGTATTTCCTACCAAAAAGTATTCTCAACATTTTTGTCTAAATTGCTATCTTTTTCATAAAACTTAAGAAAACTTATAAAAACACGTACTTTTATTCGCAATAAAATCGCTTCCGTAAAATTATCTGGATGTAGTGCGCTAAGACGTAAGTTAGGCAAACATAACCTAACCCAGCGTAATCCAACCCAAACCAATCTAACCTAACATGACTTGGCTCGATTTTACATTATTTCCTAGTAAAAAGTTAGTCGCGAGCATGCGACCGAAAAAGGTTTAGGTCAGGTTGGGCAAGCCGATCATTTAAATAAAGGTATGTTGAAAATATGAGATAGCAGGGGAATATTTTACTTTTTGTATCTCTTTTTTGGTCCAGAACACACATTTTAATATGAATGTTTAATATAACGTCCTAGAAAATTTTTAAAAACCAGAAGGATCTTTTAACAATAATTCTGCATATTTGCAACCAATTTCTTGCATGAAGTACAAAAGCGCTAAAATTGAAAAAATAACACTTTCAAAAAAATTTACAAGAAAAAGCACATTTCAAATATTGATCGAAGGAGTCTTTTACATTTCAGTGTATGTAAGTAAAATAAATGGATCCATGACGGATCTGATACCTTCCTAGCTAGCCTATTAGCACACTTTAAGTGAAGCCATGATATATCAGCCCTGAAAACAGTTTTTTGTAAATAACTCAGAAACTAAAGCTCCTATGAAGTTTTTGGTTATTACAAAAATTATTAAGCAAAATGTAGCCTACTATAAACCGCATATTGATACGACGCTCCATTAGAAAGTTAGAATCTTCTAAATTTTTTAATTGTCAAAAAACTATCATTAGCATTAATGTATTTTGACCAAAAACTAATCAGCTCTTTAGAGTGGCGAACACTATTTTACCTGAAAATTATATGAAAATCAGTTCAGCGGTTTGGGAGCTATCGCGTTACGGACAGAAATAATACACATACACACACACACACATACCTACACACACACACGCACAAACAGACATCACGACGATATTGCTAAGGTAGGTAAAAATACACCCAAATATATTTACGGCGTTATCTCATTTTTTTTTTTCGTCGAAAATAATACCTTCTCTAGCCATTGCTTTGCGGGCTAGGAAGGTAAAAATACTTAAATATGGATAAAAATGATTTTCATGTGTCAAATTACGTATGTTTTGCTTTACATCATAATAGCACCCATTTAAAAAAAAATTTACCGTTTTACTTAGAAGTATGAATGGGCGTACCCAGAGGGGGGGGAGGGTCTTGGGGGCCGGGCCCTCCATACCTAAGATTTTTTTAGAGATTTTCCACATATTTCCTGAATAAAAAGATTAAAGAGTATAAAATTCGCCATCATGAGGCTTCGGGCCCACCCCAGAGGCCTCGCGCCCCCCTAAAGAACTATCCCTGGGTGCACCACTGGAGTAGGTAGGTACTACAAACTTGACATGCCAAAGTTGAATTTAAAAGTAAGTCGTCGATCAGCTGTCATCGTTTAATGTAAAATTGTCAAAATATTGCTTGGTACTATTACTGCCTGGCAAGCGCGAATTTTGACCTAAATTTAGGGGGGGTAATGGTCGACGGAAAAAATATTTGTGCATTTATTTTTTTAAAGGGGGGAATTAACCCGTTACCCTCCTCAAATTCGCGCTTTCTGCCTTGCTTTACTCCAATAAGTCCCTAATGTATTTTGTGCCAAATTTAAACATGACTTGTACAGGTTGGGCCAATTTCGATGTTTTTTGGGGATTTTAGGTATTTCTAGCCGAGATAGATAAAAGCAAGTGGACTGAGCTTGATTTTCGAGACATTTTCAAATATCAAAGCCGGTTTTTAATACATATGGCCGCGGTTGAACTACGAGGGGTTTAACTTTTTAATTTACGAAAATTTAATTTTTTATTGGAAATTCAACTGTCAAACTAAATTTATTTTATTACTTAGTTTTTGATATATAATATTAAAATCGTATTTTTCTTAATTTTTTGATATTTTTGATTTTAGGTCACACTACTACTATACTATAGTAGTGTGAGCTATAGTGATCCTAATTTTTTCGAAAAAAAAAGTTGCTCCGATTTCAAAATTTTTTATATATCTTTGCGCTTCAGATGATTTTGAAACTTTTTTGTTGCGCCGTCTGTCTGTCTGTCTGTCTGCTGTCTGTCTGTATGTCTGTCTGTAACGACCAACGCGCATAACTCAAAAACCGCTTGTCCGATTTTAATGAAATTTGGTACCTTGGCTGGATCTTGCGTCGAGATGGTCCCATTTAAAAATGAACAAAATCCACCGAGCACAAGCGAAATAAGAGGGTGGGGGTAGATTTCAAAAATTAGAGTTTATGTAAAAATAAGGCGTGTGTGATATCAAACGAAAGGTAATTGAGTCTGGAGTTAAACAAAATTAATTTTAGTTTTAAAAAAGGGTGGGAGCAGATTAAAAAATTAGAGATTAAGCGAAAATATGGCGTGTGTGATATCAAACGAAAGGTAATTGGGTCTAGAGGTAAACAAAATATATTTTAGTTTTTTTTAAAGAAAGGGTGGGGGTAGATTTCAAAAATTCGAGTTTAACTTAAAACATGGCTTGTTTGGTATCAAACGATAGGTAATTGAGCTTGGAGTTGAATAAAATATACTTAAGTTTTTAGTTATATTAGCTCACCCGTACTCTACATCTTTAGAACCTAGTGTGAGCTTAGGTGCCCATATATTGGTAGAGTTTTTATTTTATATCTGAGGGCACGGCAGTGCCTCGCCAAGTTCGCGCGCCGTACCATCTTTTCTTGAAACGTTTCAGCCGATATTTGACCTATCTAAAACTCTACTTCGGAATGAGCTACGAATCTCAAACTTTGCACAGTCGTAGATCTTCATGGAGTTAACAACCAAGTTACATGGAATTCCATAAAGTAGTAAAGTAGTTATGAAATTTTAAAAAACGTCGAAATTGCCACTCACTCGCTCACTGATGTATTCTAATTTACTCCCCTCCCCTATACATGTAAAGTTATGTAAACGAAATGCTAGAGAACTGAGCTTTGGCCGTCTGATAGGAACTATGATAAAACTATAGAAAAAAATTTAAAAACACCAAAATTATAATTTACTTCCCTCCGCTATAAATGTAAAGTTATGTAAAATTAACACTGCCCACTTCCAGAAACGCTAGAGAGCTGAGCTTTAGAAGGCCGATTGTAACTATGATAAAACTATAGAAAAAAATTAAAACACCCCAAAAATCTAATTTACTTCCCTCTCCTATACTATCCCACTTCCAGAAACGCCAGAGAGCTGAGCTTTTTAAAACTAAAAGGCACTATAATAAAACTATAGGAAAAAATTTAAACACTAAAATTTTAATTTACATTGCACAGTTCCAGAAACGCTAGGGAGCTGAGCTTTGGAAGGCTGAAAGGACCTATGATGAAACCATGGGAAAAAATTAAAAAATTCCAAACTTTTTATTTGGTCCCCTCCCCTATTAATGTAAAGTTATTTAAAAGTAATATTGCCCACTTCCAGAAACGGTAGAGAGCTGAGCTTTGGAAGGCCGATAGGAACTATGATAAAACTATAAAAAAAATTAAAAACCCCAAATTTTAATTAACTTCCCTGCCCTATAAATGTAAAGTTATGTAAAAGTAACAATCTCCACTTAGAGAAGCGCTAGAGAGCTGAGCTTTGGACGACTTATGGAAAAAAATTAAAAAACCACAAGGTTTGAATTACTTCCCTCCCCTATAAATGTAAAGTTATGTAAAAGTAACATTGCCAATTTTTAGAAACGCTAGAGAGCTGAGCTTTGGATGGCTGATAGGAACTATTATCTGGGGGCACAGTAGTGCCCCGCCAAGTTCGCGCGGAAATGGCTGTACCATCTTTTCTTGAAACATTTAAGCCCATATTTGACCTATCTAAAACTCTAATTCAAAATGAGCTACGAAACTCAAATTTTACACACAATCGTAGATCTTTATAGAGTTAACAATCCCTACAAGTTTCATGGAATTCCATGAAATAGTAAAGTAGTTACGAAATTTCAAAAAACATCGAAATTGCCACTCACTCACTCATGTATAGATCATCAAAATTCTACTGTACTTCCAGACACGCTACAAAGCTGAAATTTGGCATAGTGATAGACATTGTGACCAAACCATTGAAAAATATCAAAAAACCCGAAAATTCTAATTCACTCCTCTCCCCTATACATGTAAATTTATGTAAAAGTAACACTGCCCATTTCCAGAGGCGCTGGAGCGCTGAGCTATGGCAGACTGATAGGAAATATGACAAAACTATAGGAAAAAACTTAAAAACCCCAAAAATTTTAATTTACTTCCCTACCCTATAAATGTAAAGTTATGTAAAAGTAACATTGCCTACTTCCAGATACGCTAGAGAGCTGAGCTTCGGAAGGCCAATAGGAACTATGATAAAACTATAAAATAAAATTAAAAAACCCCAAATTATAATTAACTTCCCTCATCTTTAAATGTAAAGTTATATAAAAGTAACATTCTCCTCTTCCAGAAACGCTAGAGAGCTGAGCTTTGGAAGACTGATAGGAACTGTGATAAAACTAAGTATAGTAAAAAATTTAAAAATACCAAAATTTTAATTTACTTTTCTCCCCTATAAGTGTAAAGTTATGTAAAATTTGCATTGCCTATTTCGAGGAACACTAGAGAGCTGAGCTGTAAAAGGCTGATAGGAACTATGATTAAACCATAGGAAAATATAAAAAAAACCTCAAAATTTTTAATAAGGCATTGCAAAACTTTTGAATAATATTCCTCATACTTTACTACTTTAAAACTTAAATATTATCCAAATCCTTTAGAAAAGGACTGAAATCATAACAAAAACATTTCATGTAAAAAAAGCCAAGTACGCGAGAGTGGTGTTCCGTTAAAAGAATTAAGATAAAAGTAAAGCCAAGTTCTCTAATACAAATTTTAAAATGAAAGATTCTCACTAGTTTGGAAATTTTTTTGTAAACTTGGCTATTACGGCTTCAAATGACTCTTAGGCACAGTGCTAAATTGAACATAAAGATATTATAATTTTGATATGACTTACTTGGAAATTAAATAATAAAGAATGTCAAAGCTGCAAATTGACAGTTGGTCTCTCCTCAGTAAACACCATATTTCCTATTTCTTTCTCAGATACCGACATGATCATTTCATTTCATGGTTATGCTCGGGCTGAATGAGGCCTAATGAGGCCGAAACGCTTCCCCGAGCTACCTTTACCTCTGAGGACTTGCCCGTAAAACTTTTTTGTTAAGACTTTTTACCTCGTGAAATTCCTTTAAATTTAAAAAAATCCAGGGCTTAGGCTGTCTTTTGGGAGCCGAAACGCGTCCCCAGGCTACTTTACCTCTGAGGATTCGGCCGTGAAACTTTTTTGATATAGAATGCCATTTACAAATTCTGACATCACGTCAATATGTGAGCCTTGTGTTTGCTGGTGGTTATTATTAGATTAATAATCATTCCTGCATATGGTTTTCCTCTTTTAAACGGCTTAACTAATTATCACAATTTCTTTTTTATTAATTTTTTTGTTACGGATAAATAATTTTTTTTTTTAATTCTGTCATATCAATCATGTCATAAACATTGCAAACCCAAAAATATATAAATTAAGATAATGTATTAATTTTTTTTGCATTCCATAGAGTGTATTTTTGACAATTTCCTTTTAATGTTTATCGGATCTATGTGTAGAATTTTTGACAGTAAGTAAACCATTTTTCAACAAAAATTGTATTTAGGACTTTCAAGCTAGGCAACTTTTCTGAGATCACAAAACCTCAAAATGTGTTTTCCAAAAAAAATAACAGCAAGTTTTTCTATAATGAAAATATAAATAGAAATAAAATTTCGGACTTCCATTGTCTTTATTTATTTTAAAACACGACGTTTCGGTTAGTAAGTATCTCTAACCGTTATCAAGTGTAAAACAGTTTACACTTGATAACGGTTAGAGATACTTACTAACCGAAACGTCGTGTTTTAAAATAAATAAAGACAATGGAAGTCCGAAATTTTATTTCTACACAATCATTGTCTACGAGTTTCAAACAAAGAGTTGCAGAACGGTACGGACCCGGAATCAACGAAAGTATAAATGTTTGGTTTTTTATATAAAGACAGTACGTTGTCACCATTAATCTTTTCTTACAAACTTTTGCAACCTTTTAAAGTTGTAATATTTCCTAAAGTGTCCCAAAATATAAGTAAAACGTTATATTTAATATTCAAATTTAGTTAGATAAAGCTATTGTTGCTTATAGACTTACGCCATACGTTATCACCTTAATAAAACCGGCAACAGTGCCTGAGGTGGCAGGAAATAGCACATATCCAAAGGTGGTATATCGGTCTGAGGTCCGAACGTATTCCACGTATTTATCAAATATTTGAAAAAAAATTCTGGTAAAGGAACTTCCCGTCATGTCATATATGTACCTATATATGGGCTAACACCACTAGAAATAGGTGAGGTCAGGTCGTCATATCCTTAACGCCGAGGTGACAGCGCCGAGTGCATCAATATATATATATATATATATATATATATATATTGATAAAGGGTACTTAGCCACCTCAAAACAAAGTATATTAACTACGGTGTCACCTCATATATAACTTAAGTACCTCACTTTTTTGAGGTGACAACGTTTTTCAATAAAAATTTCAGGGACGATTCCTAACACACTCAGCAAGCTGTGTGCAAAATTTTGTTCTGAGGTCACAAAATGGTATATTTAGCTACTTTTTGGCCGTGTAGTTCACGTATCTACCGGTGGCGCTAGCGTCGCTTTTACTGTAACTAAACGGTCCACTGAGTCACCTCGGTGGTATAAAACGTATTCTGCGTATTAAAACCGCGTCGCAGTGGCCTCAGAAATTTGGCAACACTGCAGATTAGATTTTAGACGCTACGGGTTTCTTTGTTATATGGAATTTGTACCTGCTTTTTTACCCTTGGAATATCTAATAGAATTCTCAGAAACGAGTGCCTGGTCTGATATTTTAAGAGGGGCTTTGTAAAGGATTATTATGGTATTTTTTATCTTATTGAAATAATTTGACTAATTTTGCTAGTCTTCTTACATTTTTTTGCTTATTCTGGCTGGTAGTTTTTAACGGTTTTATTTAACTTGAATTAGTTAAGTAGTTTAACCATATAATATGACGTTTTGGTTCAAAAGGTGCAAAGCTTGGCACAATTATAGAGCGATGCCTGCTCTCGCCGGTTTTTTAAAAAAATGACGCACGAATTGTCTTTTTTTTAAATAACTTGGTTTTTGTGCAAAGTTTGAAACAAAAATTATAGCCAACAAAATTTTATACGAAAATGCTAAACTGTGTTTTTTGTTAGACTAAAAACAAGGTTCAGAGGTATGATATTAACCATTTTTTCATTTTGGAATTTGTCCAATTTGTTTTTTTGGTGGCCTTTAAATTAAAAGTTACTCATTTTTGAGAATGATTGAAATGACATGAAATAAAGATAGATAAATATTCTACAAAAATTATTAATCAGTTGCATGGGTAATATTCTTGGTAAGATACAAACCATAAAGTTTTAGGTCTACCCACATATATGTAATTCTATATTATATGCAAAATAAACTGAAATAATTAGGTTTTATCTAATTTTCTAAAAACTAAATACCTAAGACTTCATGGGTTATTTTGAAAAAAAAACTGTATTATTTTTATAGGTTTCGTTTATTAGGTTCGCGCGCCGTTTACCATCTTTTCTTGAAACATTTCACATATTTGACCTAACTAAAACTCTACTTCGGAATGAGCTCCGAATCTCAAACTTTGCACAGTCGTAGAACTTCATGGAGTTAACAACCCCTTCAAGTTTCATGGAATTCCATAAAGTAGTAAAGTAGTTACGAAATTTCAAAAAACGTCGAAATTGCCCTCACTCACTCACTCACTCATGTATAGATCATCATCATCATCATCATCACTGTACTTCTAGACATGCTACAAAGCTGAAATTTGGCAGACTTATAGAAATTGTGACCAAAACCCTGGAAAAAATCAAAAAACCCCAAAATTCTAATTTAATCCCCTCCCCCACACATGTAAATTTATGTAAAAGTAACACTGCCCAGTTCCAGAAATGGCAGACTGATAGGAACTATGATAAAACTATAGAAAAAAAATTAGAAACCTCAAAATTATAATTTACTTTCCTCCCCTATAAATGTAAAGTAATGTAAAAGTAACATTGCCCACTTCCGGACACGCTAGAGAGCTGAGCTTTGAAAGGCCGATAGTAACTATGATAAGACTACAGAAAAAAAATTAAAACACCCTAAAATTCTAATTTACTTCCCTCCCCTATAAATGTAAAAGTGTGTAAAAGTAACATTGCCCACTGCCAGACAGCTCGAGAGCTGAGCATTGGAAGGCTGATAGGAACTATGATAAAACTATAAAAGAAAATTAAAAAACCCCAAAGTTAAATTAACTTCCCTTCCCTATAAATGTAAAGTTATGTAAATTAGCATTGTCCACTTCTAGAAATGCTAGAGAGCTGAGCTTTGGAAGACTATAGGAACAAATTTAAAAACACCAAAATTTTAATTTACTTTCCTCCCCTATATATGTAAAGTTATGTAAAATTAACTGTGCTTACTTCCAGGGATACTAGAGAGCTGAGCTTTAGAAGGCTGATAGGAACTATGATAAAACCATAGGAAAATATAAAAAACCTCAACATTTTTAATATGCATTTCAAAAGTTTTGAACAATATCCCGCATATTTTACTACTTTAAAACTTAAATATTATCCAAATCCTTTAAACAAGCAGTAATCATTTAAAAAAAGGTATGTTGAAAATATGAGATAGCAGGGGTATATTTTACTTTTTGTATCTCTTTTTTGGTCCAGAACACACATTTTAATATGAATGTTTAATATTACGTCCTATAAAATTTTTAAAAACCAGAAGGATCTTTTAACAATAATTCTGCATATTTGCAGCCAATTTCATGGATGAAGTACAAAAGAGCTAAAATTGAAAAAACAACTTTTTCAAAAGAATTTACAGGAAAAAGCACATTTCAAATATTGATCGAAGGAGTCAATTACATTTCAGTTTATGCAAGTAAAATAAATGGATCCATGACGGATCTAATACCTTCCTAGCTAGCCTATTAGCACACTTTAAGTGAAGCCACGATATATCAGCCCTGAAAACAGTTTTTTGTAAATAACTCAGAAACTAAAGCTCCTATGAAGTTTTTGGTTATTACACAAATTATTAAGCAAAATGTAGCCTACTATAAACCGCATATTGATACGACGCTCCATTAGAAAGTTAGAATTTAAAAAAAATTTTAATTATCAAAAAACTATCATTAGCGTTAATGGATTTTGACCAAAAACTAATCAGCTCTTTACAGTGGCGAACACTATTTTACCTGAAAATTATATGAAAATCAGTTCAGCGGTTTGGGAGCTATCGCGTTACGGACAGAAATAATATACACATACACACACACACACACACACCTACACACACACACACACACACACACACAGACAGACATCACGACGATATTGCTAAGATAGGTCAAAATACACCCAAATATATTTTCGGCGTTATCTCAAATTTTTTTTTCGTCGAAAATAATACCTTCTCTAGTCATTGCTTTGCGGGCTAGGAAGGTAAAAATACTTAAATATGGATAAAAATGATTTTCATGTGTCAAATTAAGTATGTTTTACTTTACATCATAATAGCACCCATTTAAAAAAATTGAATATTTCAAAGAAATGAATCCGGTTTTACCGTTTTACTTAGAAGTATGAAAGGGCGTACCCAGAGGGGGGAGGGTCTCGGGGGCCCGGCCCCACATGCCTAAGATTTTTTTAGAGATTTTCCACATATTTCCTGAATAAAAAGATTAAAGAGCATAAAATTCGCCATCATGAGGCTTCGGGCCCACCCGAGAGGCCTCGCGCCCCCCCAAAAACTACCCTGGGTGCGCCACTGGAGTAGGTAGGTGCTACAAACTTGACATACCAAAGTTGAATTTAAAAGTAAGTCGTCGATCAGCTGTCATCGTTAAATGTAAAATTGTCAAAATATTGCTTGGTACTATTACTGCCTGGCAAGCCGGACTTTTGACCTAAATTTAGGGGGGTAATGGTCGACGGAAAAAATATTTGTGCATTTATTTTTTTAGAGGGGGGAATTACCCCGTTACCCTCCTCAAATTCGCGCTTTCTGCCTCGCTTTACTCCAATAAGTCCCTAATGTATTTTGTGACAAATTTAAACATGACTTGTACAGGTTGGGCCAATCTCGATGTTTTTTGGGGATTTTAGGTATTTCTAGCAGAGATAGATAAAAGCAAGTGGACTGAGATTGATTTTCTAGACGTTTTCAAACATCAAAGCCGATTTTTAATACATATGGCCGCGTTTGAACTACGAGGGGTTTAACTTTTTAATTTACGAAAATTTAAATTTAACACGCTATAAAGCTGAAATTTGGCATACTGATAGAAATTGTGACCAAACCATTGGAAAAAATCAAAAAACCCGAAAATTCTAATTTACTCCTCTCCCCAATACATGTAAAGTTATGTAAAAGTAACACTGCCCACTTCCAGAGGCGCTGGAAAGCTGAGCTATGTCAGACTGATAGGAAATATGACAAAACTATAGGAAAAAACATAAAAACCCCAAAATTTTATTTTACTTCCCTACCCTATAAATGTAAAGTTATGTAAAAGTAACATTGCCCACTTCCAGATACGCTAGAGAGCTGAGCTTCGGAAGGCCGATAGGAACTATGATAAAACTATAAAATAAAATTAAAAAACCCCAAATTATAATTAACTTCCCTCCCCTTTAAATGTAAAGTTATGTAAAAGTAACATTCTCCTCTTCCAGAAACGCTAGAGAGCTGAGCTTTGGAAGACTGATAGGAACTATGATAAAACTAAGTATAGTAAAAAATTTAAAAGCACCAAAATTTTAATTTTCTTTCCTCCCCTATAAATGTAAAGTTATGTAAAATTAGCATTGCCTATTTCGAGGAACACTAGAGTGCTGAGCTTTAGAAGGCTGATCATAGTTCCTATATGATAAAACCATAGGAAAATATAAAAAAAAAACCTTAAAATTTTTAACAAGGCATTGCAAAACTTTTGAATAATATTCCTCACATTTTACTACTTTAAAACTTAAATATTATCCAAATCCTTTAAAAAAGGAGTGAAATCATAACAAAAACATTTCATGTAAAAAATGCCAAGTACGCGAGAGTGGTGTTCCGTTAAAAGAATTGAGATAAAAGTAAAGCCAAGTTCTCCAATACAAATTTTAAAATGAAAGATTCTCACTAGTTTGGAAATGTTTTTGTAAACTTGGCTATTACGGCTGCATATGACTCTTAGGCTAAATTGAACATAAAGATATTATAATTTTGATATGACTTGGAAATTAAATAATAAAGAATGTCAAAGCTGCAAATTGACAGTTGGACTCTCCTCAGTAAACACCATATTTCCTATTTCTTTTTCAGATACTGATTATGCTCGGGCTGAATGAGGCCTAATGAGGCCGAAACGCTTCCCCGAGCTACCTTTACCTCTGAGGACTTGCCCGTAAAACTTTTTTGTTAAGACTTTTTACCTCGTGAAATTCCTTCAAATTTAAAAAAATCCAGGGCTTAGGCTGTCTTTTGGGAGCCGAAATGCGTCTTTAAGCTACTTTACCTCTGAGGATTCGGCCGTGAAACTTTTTTGATATAGAATGTCATTTACAAATTCTGACATCACGTCAACATGTGAGCCTTGTGATTGCTGGTGGTTATTATTAGATTAATAATATTCGCGTTGGGCTGTGGCGTGGGCAAACACATCATTCCTGTATATGGTTTTCCTCTTTTAAACGGCTTATATAATTATCACAATTTATTTTTTATTAATTTTTTTGTTACGGATAAATAATTTTCATCATATCATAAACATTGCAAACCCAAAAATATATAAATTAAGATAATGTATTAATTTTTTTTGCATTCCATAGAGTGTATTTTTGACAATTTCCTTTTAATGTTTATCGGATCTATGTGTAGAATTTTTGACAGTAAGTAAACCATTTTTCAACAAAAATTGTATTTGGGACTTTTAAGCTATGCAACTTTTCTGAGATCACCAAGATGAACCGAACCTCAAAATGTGTTTTCCAAAAAAAATAACAGCAAGTTTTTCTATAATAAAAGTATAAATGTTCGGTTTTTTATTTAAAGACAGTACGTTGTCACCATTAATCTTTTCTTACAAACTTTTGCAACATTTTAAAGTTGTTATATTTCCCAAAGTGTCCCTAAATTAAAGTAAAACGTTGTTACCTTATATTTAATATTTAAATTTAGTTAGATAAAGCTATTGTTGCTTATAGACTTACGCCATACGTTATCACCTTAATAAAACCGGCAACAGTGTCTGAAGTGGCAGGAAATCCAAAGGTTGTATATCGATCTGAGGTCCGAACGTATTCCACGTATTTATCAAATATTTGAAAAAAAATTATTTACCCCTCTTTTGATATTCTGGTAAACGAACTTCCCCTCATGTCATATATGTACCTATATATGGGCTAACACCACTAGAAATAGGTGAGATCAAGTCGTCATATCCTTAACGCCGAGGTGACAACGCTGAGTGCATCAATGTATATATATATATATATATATATATATATATATATATATAAGATGCGAATACCGGTCTATTCTAGGGACTCAGGATTCCAACTTCAATATTTTACATTTATAATCAGCTGTTGCGTGACGTGACCATCACAACGAAGTTCAGCCCTCGCTGTGACGTAAACAAAGTTGTATCTCGTAGCCCGTCCATTTGGGTAGCCCTAGTATAATAAAATTGTAAAGTTTTTTTTGATCCGGCTAATTTTACTGACACTTCGCAAGGTGCGCCTTGGCCAGGCGTGGTAATCCACACATTATGTCCCCCCTCATTACATGCCGGTTCAAAGGAGTCAGGCATTTTCAAATAAAAAAACAAACACCTCGGCCATTCAATTGATAACTTCTTATAGCGTGGATATATTAATAAGAAAAGACCTGAATTGTATTCTTAATTACTTTTCAACTGAATTAGCCGATACGTGTTATATTTAACTTTTATTGAACAACAAAAGGCGTTGGTATTCTTTTTTGTTTTACATTTTTAATCCTTCCGTCAATGAAAACCCCGCTGATTTATATAAAAATGCGAATATATGGCTTCGTGTTACACTTTGTTATATAAATAACTGCTAAAAGTTTATCTTGCAAACAAGAAAACCCGCGAAAACCCCAAATTCAATTTTAAGCGTTTTCCGCCCGGTGGCATTCGGAGAGGAATAGCATCTGTCAAGTGAAAATGAACTATGTATATTTTAGGAAAATAAAACTGAAAAATATGTGCAACACGAGCGGCTGTTGAAAATTCAAAGAGAAACCACCCAATGATGACGCAAAGGCTGCATTTACAAAACACTGCATAAGTGCTATTTAGGCACCGGTTTAAAAGACCAACATTTCAAAGAGCGACATTCAAAAGAGCGATATAGCAAAACGGCGACATTCAAAAGGCCAACATATGAAAACAGAGATATTCAACAGAGCGACATCTAATAAAAACAGCGACTATCTCAATTGAGTGACATTTAAAACAGCGACATATAAAAACAGCGATATTCAAAAAAGCGGCATTTAAAACAGACCTTAGTCGAACTGTTGCTGTTATTAGATCGCTCTTTTGAATATGGCTGTTTGAAATGTCGCTGTTTTAAAATGTAGTTTTTTCAAACTGTCTCTCTTTTGATATGTTGCTGTTTTAATATGTCGCTGTTTTGAATGTCGCTGTTTTTATATGTCGCTGTTTTAAATGTCGCTCAAATGAGACCGCTGTTTAAAATTTCTTATTGTGTGCAGTTTTTACTCATAACATACATAAATTCGTCACGCTCCCTTTTTTTATCTGTCTCTCCATATTCTTAAGTGCAATATTGGCGAGGAAAGTTGGTATTCATGGTGGTAGCTCTAATCGGGTCCAGTTCAAGAGATATTTTAAACAGTGATATTTAAAACGACTCTTTAAGAGAGCGACATTTAAAATAGCGACAAATACTGGAATATCAGGATGCTGTCTGAGAATATTTTACTGAAATTTCGCGAAAATCTGTAGTCCATTTTGAAAATATCAAAAAAACTTCTGACCTGCCATAAGACCCAATGTAAAAGTCAGCCCCCCGAGAACAGCTGATTTTTTCAGGGTCCTGGCCTCTATTTTTTTGTTGACCTTGGTTTGCCTTGTAATGTTTACCTTCTGATGTTTAGTCGCATTGTTTAATTGTGCCGTTTAGTTTTAAACAGAGTTTACGGAAAATTTCAAAGAAAAAACCATTGGGTATTTATTTTTTGAGGGTTAAAATAAAAACACAATTACTTCCATAAGAAGTTTACAAAATAATATATTCCCTTACGCATAAGCAATTCGATGGTTCCTCGATCGTTTTCCATCCAGTACTAATCAGTCCTCTAGTTTTGAAGTTTTTGCGATATAAACAGGCGGACTTAGCGAATATTATAATGAATTGAATCTTATTGTACTAACTAGCATATACGTCAAGACTATAAGATAATTTCTTTTTAAATAAAAATTTGTGGACATAATCGCCCGGCCAAAACCGCGCCGGAACCAATCCGCGCAGTTCCTGAACATCGCCGGAACAAAAACGCACAAAACCGTGGCGTAGTAAAATCGTATTAAAACAGCACAGAAAGACAAAACTGAACTTACAGAAAATAAAAGATAAACCAAAACCAAAACCGCGCAAAGCATTTCTTTCGAAAATTAATTTAATCTAATAAATTTGACTAAGGGGTTCTAACTAAACTTAGTTTCACTTAAATCAGCTTTTATTTCCTCCTTTTGGTAGATCAAAATCGATTGTAACCTAACCATGATCAATTGATTGCAAACGCAACCTAACCGGTGAGACGTCTTCTGTTCTTTGTTTGAAACTCGTAGACAATGATTGTGTAGAAATAAAATTTCGGACTTCCATTGTCTTTCTTTATGTTTAAAAGTTTTTTTTTAGCTTTGCTTTTGTTCTGAGACGCGGGTCTTGTCCGCGCGCTTTTAGTTCCACTTGGTTTTGCCCTTAAACGCGATTTTGAACTGGCGCGTTATGGGCCCGGCGCGGTTCTCGTCTGGGCCGGTTTTGTACCGCGTGGTTTTGTTCCGGCGCAATTTTTGTTGGCGCGATTTTGAGACGCGTGGTTTTGTCCGTAAACTATCAGTACGATAACAAGCTTTATAGAAAAAGCATTAAAAGAACCAAATATGTACTTCACTGTATTTCTAAATGTAGCTCCAGCTTTTGACAAAAATTGGCATAAAGGGCAAATTTATAAGTTGAACTACGATCACTTAACGTCTTAAATATATCTGTACTGGGAATCTAAAGATAACTGCTACAAGGGTGCCTGCATTTAAGATTTCAAATGAAACCAACCGTATAGCTTGGATAAATTTAGACTACTGATATTGGGTGCTGCGCATTCGGCGCCGCCATCTCGTTTCTAAGCTAAAAATATCTATTATCAATTAACTTATGATAAATATGTTTTAATTTTTTAAATAAAAAAAACTAAATAAAAAAACACCCAACTGCTAAATCTACTTGTATCTACTGGTCGCAGTTGGGTACAAAATTGATAGGTATATCTATAATATATAACATGCCCAAACTTTTAGTTTTGATTCCTACACTGAAAAAAAAACCGATTTTATTATTAACAAATATTTGGTAAACCTGATTTTTGTTATGCTCATTAAAAAATATTAAAAGCAAATATCATTAATTATTGGTAACAAACCTTTTTTAAAGTGTTTAGTTATAAATAATATTTCATTTGTTTCTTTAATAATTTGATGTTTTTTTTAAATATTAATTGCCTTATATTAACCATAACCAAAATACTCTTTCTTTTAAGGTAACAGAACGTCTTTGTTATTAATACTTAAATTTTCCCAAATATAAATATACTCTTAATATTGGCCAATATTTCTTTGTGTTTATTACAACAAACATTTTTTTGTATAATGTTATGGCGTGATTTTGTTATTATCATGGTCTGAATTGGTTTCTATTAATTACCTCGTAAAGTTCACAACAAATTTGGTTACTATTAACAAGCGATATTATCGAGCAATATAACTTTGTACCGTCTCGGCCACAGAACACCAGTATCGGCTCGGGCCTTGTCGCGCGAGATCGTGACGTTTCGGTTGAAATTTTGTAGGGGAGAGCGGGGCTAGTTGAGCTACTTTTTATATAAATGTAAATAAAAGCATTGCTATGTTACTTACAGTTTTACTATTATAATATGTTTAAGGCAAATATTGGTTTTAAAACTATGCATTCAAACTTAAAAAACACTTTTTTCTAGCACCCTTGCAAGCGGCCAAACTAACCCCACCCACGGAGTAAGTTGGGCCATACGATGGGGCAAGTTGGGCATGGTTGAATAATTAGGAACTGTATATATATATTTATATATTTATATATATATATATATATATATATATATATATATATATATATATATATATATATATATATATATATGGAACATAAAATAACAGGAAATTTTAGATTATTTTTATTGATAATAATAAAATACTAAACAATATAAAGTAACCTAATTCTTGCTCTACTCTGATTCGGAATTACGGTTTTAGCAAACATAAGTAAACCCTGCATCAGCACATGTTTCATGGGCCCAAAACTTGTAAGTTAAGCATTGTACCCATTTTTCTTTTGGTTTGCTGTTTGAGAATGGTTCCATGCAGACTAGACAAAATGTTTCCTCTTCATCATCGCTGTCATCTTTCAGTGCCCTTTTCTGAGTAGTTTTTCTATGCTTCTTTTCCTTGAAGACATTTTTGGTTACAGATTTTTCTTTTTTTTTACTTTTTTCACGTTCCAACTCTTCTTTAACCGGAGTTTTCAGTTAGTATAGCTGTTGACCATTTCCTTCGGTTGATATTCTTGGTCTTTCTTTCGCCAGCTTTCGGAGAAGCACGATTTTTTTAAATTTCCCTAGATCGATTGGTAATAATAGATCACACAATTTTAAGTCACCGGGTGTTTGCCTTAAATTTGAGTTGAAGGGTCTGTGTGATGTCATAAATAAATAAATGGCGGCTTTTTTACTGTTTTTTCACAATTTTTGGCTTATAACTTCTGCCAATAACTCAGTTTTACAGAAAAACTAATCGTTTTTTGTTTTCAAGAGAACACCAATCAAGATACCGCGTGAACAAGTCCACATCTAAGGGGCCTAATTTCCATAAGAGGGTAAAAAACAGATAGAATATAGCATATATTAATAAGAGACCGGAATATGCCCGATTCCAGTCGAAAGCGTTTCAGCGTTGCCAAAGGTAACTTTGATAAATAACTGCAGGCGCAAGTCGTCGCAGTCTTCAAGAGGCGGACAATCTAAAACATTTGTTTAGGGCGAGAATTATTACATGACGTGATGTTTAGTCCATCATACGTACGCATGCTGATTTTAACCTTAAAAAAAAAAATGTTTTTAGAAAATGTATGGGGTTAGCTGGGCCGGCACACCTACATACAAAATTGAGAGTCGGCAATCATGTTTGCGTAAATATTAGCATCGTTATAATTTCATTAAACTCTGTCTAAATATGTAAAGTTAACTATAAAAAACCGAATGGGGGCATGCAGGTGTAATAAAACAATCTGTAAAATGTTTTCCGAAATAACAAAAAGTTACTTAAGAGGTCCAAAAAAAAATGCCTCTGTAATGAAATAGCGCGTATCAAAATAGCGCGTATCAAAATAGCGCGTATCAAAATAGCGCGTATCAAAATAGTGCGCTCATTTGAGCGCGTGTTCAAAATAGCGCGTATCAAAATAGCGCGTGATCAAAATAGCGCGTATCACAACGGCGCGTGATCAAAATAGCGCGTATCATAATGGCGCGTGTTCAAAATAACGCGTATCAAAATAGCGCGTATCAAAACAGCGCATATCAAAATGGCGCGTGTTCAAAATAGCGCGTATTAAAATAGCGCGTATCAAAATAGCGCGTGTTTAAAATAGTGTGTGTTCAAAATAGCGCGCCTTAAAACAGCGCGTCTAAAAATACCGCGTTTTGAAAGATCGCCATGACAAACGTCGCTGTTACAAAATAGTTCGAGTAAGGGGTCTTTTTCTAACATATTTAAAAAAAAACTTTCCTAACTTTTTTCCCGGGATCCTATAGGGTGTAACCAAACCGAACCGAACCGAACCGATTTAAACCGCACCGAACTGAAATAAACCGAACCAAACCGAAACATTTTTTCAAAAAATTATTTCCCTAAATTAACTTCCCGATCCTTATTTTGGTAGGTTTCTATTCTGACCTGTGACTTGGTGACATTTCTTTTGGTTGAAAAAGGTCAGGGAGTTACTGGAAAAAATGTTTGGGTCCCGGAAAAGAAGCCAGGGAAGTTTTTTTTTGAAAAAAATATGTTAGAAAGAGACCCCTTAGTCGAACTATATGAGTTGTGTTAAGTATAGCAAGCCATCGGTTTATTTAACGGTTAAGTAAGTATAACATATCTGACCTTGCTCAAACTGTTTAGGTGAATATACCTAAGCATGATACGCGCTATTTTTTACACGCGCTATTTTGATACGCGCTATTCTGATCACGCGCTATTTTGATACGCGCTATTCTGATCACGCGCTATTTTGAACACGCGCTATTTTGATACGCGCTATTTTGAACACGCGCTATTCTGAAAACGCGCTGTTTTGAAAAGCGCTGTTTTGATACGCGCTATTTTGATACGCGCTATTTCGTTACAGAGACAAAAAAAATAGGTCAAAATCTGTTCCTTGGAGATACACACATCACAGATTCTCACTGCAGACTAATGCATGAGCAAAGGCGACTTTGCCACGTGGGTGGCGCTGGCAGCTAACGTCTAATTGTCGATTAATAGGGGTTTCTCAACGTGCCCCTATGCCCAACGAGCCCCGCTCTCCCCTACGTGTGTACCGCGGTCTAGACCGAACCGACCCGACGCCCTACGTAGCATTGTATCTCAGGTATTACCGACCGTCGCAGCACAGAAGAGTCTTCTGAGCTCAAGGACGTGCGCCGAAAAATGGCGTAAAGTGATCTGAACTAGTAGTTTCAAACATGTTTTTTACCAAAATGTTACCAGACTCTTTTAATTTTGTTAAAAAAACCCAAAAAATTAAGTGCAAAGATATTGCAGAAGTTTAGAAACAATGGCCGAAATCTGCGATTAGTGCTTTTATGGGCTCAATGCGAGCTTTCATTGTTTGGGGCAGTACAAATTGGGTCGTCGACCTGTTTTGGATAATTTATTTGCTTAAAAAACGGGTAAGTTAGGATACTTTTTTCTTTCTAAAATGAAGCTGAGTATATTTTCAAGCATCTAGTTGCATTTTCATTTAAAACGAGACACTAGGATTTATGTTTATGCTGGGTTTTCTATGGTCAACAGACAGGCCAACATTTTCAAGCTGAGTTTGTGTGGTTTATAGTTTCTTTTTGAATGACTTTTAAAAATTGTCTGTTCGATTGCTTAGTACGTATCTTTGTGTGCTAAAACCATGTTGGATACACCCTCAGGCACACCAACACAAGGATCCAAGAAAAATTAATTGTACTGTCAACCTTTAAAAGTGGTCTTAAATTAAGCCGAATTTAGGCAGATAGGAAACTAACTGAGATGGTTAATGTTTTCCAGCTTTTGGTGGAACAAGCCCATTTTGGACTACCAAAGATCAATTACCAGTTATGAAACCATAGGACTGAGCATTCAACTAAATCTACTTACGATATACGTATGTCTATGGAATATAATGGAAATTGATGGATGGTGTGCATCCCATATATGTAGGCCACCTTATTGGTCCCTGTGCAAGCTTACAATTGAACAATGTTGGGCTATGGACACTTACTTCCTTATCAAAGGTAGGTACCTACATATTTTTTTCTTGTTTCATTGTACATTGATTCATATCAGATGCAGCAGACTTTCTAGCTAAGGCTCACTCCTGGTTCTACCATGTAGGTATAATATGTATTGAAAATAGAATAGGCACTTTGCCTTTTTTGTGTTTCATTCATTATTCTTTATGGATAATAGCAGAGAACCTGATAAATCTAGAATTACCTAAACTTGTGTGCATTTCTTGAAAAAACATAAAAGTTGTTGTCCCAGCCACATTTAGGAAAAACGGAGGGGTGAACAGCTAACCCAAAATGTGTACACCGATTGTGATCCACAATCTTTTGCTAAGATTGTGTAAAGATTGTGAGGGATTGTGGAGGACTGTGCAGCGGCGTAGCGTGCCTGAAGGGGCGGGGAGGGGGGCGACAGCCCATCACAAATCCTTGTGACCAAAAAAAAAAAAAGGTCATCATGTCTACTTTGCCGCCCTCTTAATTTACTGTTAACGGTCCTGCTACTTAATAACGATTAGGTCGCTTCGGGCACCAATGGGGCGCCAATACCCTCGGGGCGGGGGGGGCGATGAACCACCCGCCCCCCCCCACGCTACGCCACTGGGACTGTGGAAAGATTGTGTGGGATTGTGAAGGACTGTGGTAAGATTGTGAGGGATTGTGAGGGGTTGTGGTAAGATTGTGACACATTGTGAGTGATTGGGACAGACTGTGTAAAGATTGTGAAGGATTGTGGGAACATTGTGAGAAATGTGTACACCGATTGTGAGAGCTATTCACCCCTCGGGAAAAACTAAGTGACATAACTCTCTATAAAATATAATATTTATTTTCTTTTTCAGGTAAGCACTGACTTGAAGGTGGGGGAAGTAATTGAACAAAGGAGAAACATTTTAAAAAAACACGGGTTACCCATGCGGCCTTTCATAATGGTGGAGTCCCCGAACTTATAGTAAGGTAAAATCAGTTTATGTCAGATTTGACAAAATTTTGTGTGCATCTCACATGGAACAAACGTGTGTATATTTCATTAACCAACCTTTCCAAAAAAAACAAAGATTACCAGCCACCATAAAAAAATTTGACTCCACTTTTATAATAAAATACAAATAAATATTTTTCATCAAAACAACTTGCTTTTTATTATTATTAAAATTCTCTTATTATTCTATACCTTATTCATTTCTATAGGGTTAATGGGAAAAAAGACACCAATTTTGATCACACAACTTTATTTATTTTCGACGATCCATTTTCATCTTCCTAAGGCTAAGGTGTGTAGCCTGAGGAAGACGAAGAAATACAGGTGTGTGATCAAAAGTGGTGTCCTTATTTCCATTAACCCTATAGAAATATACATGGTGTTCATTTTAAAACTTCCCAACCAAGATTTCTCGAAAATGATTTTTTTTTTAGAAAAAGTAAAAACATGTCAATTAAATTATTAAGGAGCACACATTTTGGCTATCTTATAGTTTTTGTAGTACACACCCCCTTTGAAAAAATAAGTGAATATGTCAAAAACAAATTGATAGATTTTCAAAATTTGTACACCTTTGTAAAGATATTTAAGAAACCTTAAAAAAAAAGTGTCAATTGACCCACTTTCCATATTCAAAATATAGGGGTAAAATGTACCCCTCAAAGGGGGTGTGTACTACAAAAATTTTAAGATAGCCAGAATGTGTCCTCAATACATTAATTGACGTGTTTTTGCTTTTTAAAAAAAAATCATTTTCGAGAAATCTGGGGTGGGAAGTTTTAAAATGAACACCCTTATTAATGCAAAATAACTAAATATAATTACAGCTACTAATTATATAATAACCCATAATTAATTAATTTAATATTAAATAAGAATGATCCTTATAATAAATATACAGTATATTAATAATTAAACTCTCATATACACAATACCAACAATATATTAGTGCTTGATGTAGCTTTTTTTTAAATATTACCAGACGATTTTGTTTTTATTAACAAATATTTGTTTCAATTGTTGAAATTTCTGAATTGTTACCTGCAAACAAATATCTAATAAGCCAAATATGGGCAACGCATTTGGTAACAGTTACAAAATGTTTGTTATTGTTACAAAATTCTTCTCTCAGTGTAAAGCACAGCCTACCTTCATGAATAAGGTTATTGTTATTATTAACCTGCGACTAGTAGGTACAAGTAGATTTAGTAGTTGGGTGTTTTTTTTATATTTTTTGAATTTTTTTATTTGCAACTTTTAGGTTAAATTCTTAATCAGTCATTCATTTAATCAAATAAAGGTACCTAATTATTACTTAAACTATGAATTTGTGTCAAACATTGGAACATGTCCAAATGGTAGATAGGTGCATTTTTACAAACATTGAGTGAAGGTGGTGGTAGGGAGAGGCAGGAGTTAAATGGTGTCAAAAAAAAATCTTAAAGCATGTGCAGAAAGAATTTTTCTATATTTGTAAGTTATAAGGTACGGGTAGACCTCGTCAGATGTCTATCAGGGGAAATGAATCGACCCCTGCCCTCCGTAGATTCCAGGTACTCTCCGACCCGGAGAGTTAGCACCTGTATAGGGTCCCTTTCCCAGGGTTACGGGAGAAGACCACATCGATATGAAAGGCGGAGAGAATGGACCTCGGTACGGTGATCATAGCGTAGGTGGCAACCCTTTCTTTTAGGGATATATAAAAGACCACAGCTGTTGCCTTACAGTATGGCGTTGGCTCGTCAAAGGCTAGAGGAGAAAAACCTTGATTAAAAATCCTGGCCCATCAAGTAGGGGGTTGAGGCATTAGACTGGTTCTCTAATACTTGTAAAACAAAGCAATTACCAAAAAGCCTAAACAAAGCCTCGGAGCAATGGATGGAAACTCTCGAAGACGAAAAAAGCAAAAAGGACTATGAATATAGCTACATGGAACGTACAGGGAGTGAATCAAAAGTTGGACATTATTGCAACTGAAGTGCAGAATTGTAAGATCGATATTATTGCACTCACAGAGACAAAAAAGAAAGGAACAGGTATGAATAGTGTCGGCAATTTTGTCCATATATTCACTGGAGTCCCAAAAGAAAGCAGAGCAGCCAGAGGGGTATCCTTGTTAATAAAGAAAAATCTAAAGAATAAAATTACAGACTACGATTCCATTAGTGAAAACATACTTCGAGTGAACATGAAGATGCTTGGACATAATATAAGCATAATAGCAGTCTACGCACCATCAGATGACGAAAGGGTAGCTACAAAACAAATGTTCTTTGACCAAAATCGGTAATACCAGAGAAATAATTATGCTTGGCGATTTTAATAGCCCAACTGGTAGACAAACCCAGAGCAAAGTGATAGGACCATTTGGAGAGGAAGTAACAAATGATAATGGCTTAAGACTAATGCAATTGTGTGAAACCTACAACCTAAAAATAAATAATGGTTTTTTTAAACATAAGGATATTCATCGATATACCTGGATTCAGCCAACAAGAAATCTTAAATCAATCATTGATTATGCTATAGGTGGACAACACTCGCAATTAAAGTGGTATGATGTGCGAGCACTTCGTGGTGTTACCTGTGGATCTGACCACCATCTGGTAAAAGCAAAAATATTATTCCCTTTAAGCCACAAAAGGAGATGGGTGGAAGCAGGGAGGACTACAAAGGAATTAGAGCAAATAAAAGGACATTTGCAATGCGTGATCAAAAGAATTTCATTAAAATCGCCTGAAATTTAGGTTATTTGTATGCTTTAAAGCCTGGCGTCTGACGACCGCCATGTAGATTCTTGTTTAAAAAAATATAACCTATAGCACCTTTGGGATCAGTAGCAAGTCAACAACACCCTTTTTGTCTAAATCGGTTCAGCCGTTTAGCTTCTAGCGCGACACAAACATTTATATTTACATACATACATACATACATACATACATACATACATACATACATACATACATATTTACACATATCCCAAGCGAAAAACATTACGCTTCCTTTCGCCGTGCTGCAGTTGGGTGAAAAATGTCAAGTAAGCGATTACGTCAAAACAAGATAATGGCTTTGTCTTTCAAAACTCCCAAAATACAAATAATTTTATTAAATTTAAATCAAAAATAAAAATGAATGCCAATTTTAGTTAGCTCGAAAGCTTAACCTTACAGGGGTCCAAGAGCTAATGGACACGTAATAAGTATGGACAGTTAACGGTTTCGTCTTTATGAGACTCGTCAGAACACTGCTTGGTCAATGTGACACCCTTGCGAAGTTAGTTAAACCGTTTTGTCGCCGTCGTAGTGTAGTGGTAGCAGTATTTGTTTCCCACACCAGCGGCCCGGGTTCGAATCCTGGCTAGGTATTTGGTTGTTTGTTTTTGTTTAAAAATGCTTTAACTTTGCTAAAACTTTGCGAAACTGGGCGATTGATCCTGATTGGATGGAAAGTCCCAGTATAAGAAAAAAAGTTAAACCGTTTTGTCTCTCATCCTTTTTCTATAGTGAGAGAAAACCCTCGCAAGAAGCGCTATCTCCCGAAATACGATAGAAACTAGAACAAGAGCAGGCGAGTATAAACTGCTATATCTATATTGATCGATGAAATGATCGATTGCAAAGAAAAAGAAACCGTCCGTGACCTACGACAGCGCTTCTGTCTCTTAGGCCAGATCAACGCTGATTAGCGTTGATACATACCTTCAAACGTGAGCGATAATTAGCGATTTTTAAGTCAAATAATACTAACAAACGTAAATTTTAGTAGCCGTGAATTAAAAAATCAAAAAGTTTTCGTGGCGAATCGGGTAAAAAGTAGATTTCTCTAATTTTTCATCCCCCTTGAAGTTGGGCACTCGAGTTATCTACGGAAAAATATGAGAGAAACAAAAACCTTTTTTTACCCGATTAGCCACGAAAACTTGTTTGATTTTTAAATCCACGGGTACTAAAATTTACGTTTGTTAGTATTATTTCAGCAAAAAAAAATGCTTACAAATCTTATTATTCCTATAACTTACGTACGCGTTGTTCGACTTTTCGTTTGTATCACCATGCCGTTATCAGCGGAAAAAATAACAACACTATTCCTATTTAACTAAATATAACGAAGTTAGCAATAGAAACATGTAGAAAATCCTAATTAAAATTTTATGTAAAAACATTACCAAAAATATATTTGTTAATAAAGTTTAGTAACCAACATTTAAAGAAATATAATTTTATTAACTTTAAAAATAGCACCATCAATAAATGGTTATTTTTATTATAGTATTCCTAGATCTCATTTCCAAAGTTAAAATTAAGATAGAGACAGGATCATTCTACTAGGTACATAGAAAGTTAATCTTTAAATCTTTGTTGTCGAGCCCGTTGCTTCTCAGTCTGCCTGCATTCACGATGCGTGTTGGATGTACGCCTATATGCAAAAATTAATTTAAAAACACACAAGTTACGTTAGCCTACAGTTTTATATGTACCCAGGAGAATGAGCGCGTCTCTATATGAAGCAATGCTTTGTTTTCTTGACTTAAACAAAATATAGAGGGCGCTGCTCAAAGCACAAATATTAATAATGAGAGTGAATACATATTTGGGTCGGAATATACTCCAGTTGTGTGGAAAAGATGGTATAGTTAAAGAGCAACAAATAAGTATGCAGTGATTTAGATGAAGCACCATAAAATAAGGTAAGACAACGTTAATGTTTTTAAATTAAACATTATTTTGACGTTATTAAATTTTTTTTTGTTTGGTGGGAAGCAATAGGGACTTATTGAAATAAAACCTAATCTTATTTTAAAATCGGCACTATTGTGGCAGATTTACATATAAAAAGCAGCTGATTTCTTTCAAAATTCGGTTTTTGTGTATTTAAAAACCGGAATAATTGGTGCCTGTTTTTATTAAATGAAAGTTAGCGACTTTATTTTTAAAATAAAGTCAGGTTTTATTCCAATAAATCTCTAACATCTACGCTGCAGCATCCTGTGACAGAGACAAAAATATAAAAAAGTTTTTTCGTAAATAACAAAATGTTCCGAATATTGCATAATATATTGGTATCAGACTTATTATTATGAAATCCAATAATTTTTATCCGAGGTAAATATCAAAAGACAAAAATATAAAAAAGTTTTTTGTAAATAACAAAATGTTACAAATATTTCATATTGCCATCAGACTTATTATTATAAAATCCAATACTTTTTCTAGAAGAAAAAACTTAGAAAACACTGACCATTTGAGTTTCTATGGGGGGTTCTAATATTATTTATGTGAATTAAACTAGACTTATTTTAATTTGAAAAGAAATCTGAGCATGAGCAAAACTACTTTATAAAGCCACGTTGCCATCCTTAAAAAAACTTATACTTTACCAGCACTGCGATTTTTAGCGTTTTTCGCAGTTTTTTTTGTATTTGCGGGAAAAATTGCAACGTTCTTTTATTTAATTTACTAAGAAATTTTAAGTTTTTAATCTAAAATCCTATTTTATTTTGCATGACTCTTCGTTTAGTCAAAAAATTTCTTATTGTACGATTTCTCTGTGCGGAGTTTTACTATGAGCGCTTTTTTCCGTGTGCGCTTTTTTGATGAGCGTTTTTTTTTGGGTCCTTGACCATTACTTTCACCACCGCTTGACTATTACTTTTCCCCCCAGACTGCTTTAGCTCCAGAACCGCCTATATGTTTATTACTTCTCAGGGTAATTAGAAATTAAATTTTATAAAAAATTACATAATTTTTTGTTCTTTACTTCATATTTATAAAGCTGGACTGTTCTCCCACTCATTCAAACTGAATACCTATTCTATTTCCAGTTGTTATAGAAATCTATTATATAACCACTGAAAAACTGTTTTTGGTTTGATTTTTCTTTATAATGAATTAAAATTTTTTAATAACATTTTTCTTTTATCAACAGATTTGTGATGAATCATTCAGCTATTAGCCAATTTATATAAAATTATCAATCTCGCTTGTTCAATGAATTTTCGACCCTCGCTGCTAGTGGCGTAGTCAGGGAACATTAATGAGAAGGGATATAAAAATAGTAGGTATAAAAAGAAGAAAAATGATAAAAGAAACTAAAAGAAAGAGCCGAGAAATAAAGGTTGAGAGAGTTATAGAAATAAACAGAAATATGAAATGTCTAAGGTCGACCCTAGGTAGTTATGAAATAATTAAAATAAAGGATATGAACGGCAGAGACTAATGTTAGGAGGATATTATAAATATCCCATAACTATTATATACAGAATTATATAAAAAAGCGGAACCATCGGGAGAAACTATGAAGAAACTTCAAAGAAAAATAAAGAACTTAAACTCAGAGCAACAAAGAGAACATTAGTGAAAATGAAAATTAACAAATCACCTGGAAAAGACGAAGTAACGGCAGAAATGCTTAAATACTATGGTTCAGCTATAGTTAGTACCCTATATATTCTCCTGAATAAATCACTAAAAGAAAAAATAATCCCAAACAACTGTAAAGAACTCAAAAACATTATTCTACACAAGAAAGGCAATAGAGCAGACCTAAAAAGCTATCGAACTATAACTTTCCTAATGTAATTTATAAGCTTTTTACGAAAATATTAACAGAGAGACTGACTAAAAAATTTGACGGATATCAATCAAAAGAACAGGCAGACTTCAGAAAAGGTCTCAGTACAGTTGACCACCTAATAACCATAAAAATCCTAAAAGAACGAGCCAACGATTAAAACATTCCACTATACTCTCAAATACCAAATTGCAAATAATGCAAGGACCTAAAACTATAAACAACAAGTGAAATTAAAGAAAGAATAATAAGAAAAAAGTTTTCTGTCTTCGGCCGGGACTCGAACACGGAAAATCATGCTCTGTACGGAAAAGCTCTCTACATTAAGCCACCGAAGACTATACATACACTTTCGGAAAACTTGACTATCTATGTAGGTCTGCGGCGTCTCAATACAAGAACGAGAAACTCTCATAGTATTAACTCGACCAAGCCATCTATGATCTCTGACGTAAAGTATCAACGTCTGAAAACATGATATTACTTTTTCGTGGGTTAAAATTTCTGATCGCAATGGGCGATTGCCAATATAATTGTCAAATACCAAACTGCAATTAATGCAAGGACCTAAAACTATAAACAACAAGTGAAATTAAAAAAAGAAAAATATGAAAAAAAGTTTCTGTCTTCGGCCGGGACTCGAACCCGGCAAGCAAGAGATTCCGAGATTCTTAAAACTTCCAAGATCTGCGTGGTGCTTGGCACTTAACGTTGACTTGAGCATCGAAAAAATTGTCCCCAACGTTGAATATTTATATTTCTCAGACAGTTCTTCAAAATATATTTTCTAATAAAGTTTGGACATTTTTGGCTCCTCTCTATTCCATGAATCGGCTATACTTAGAATCCGACATTTTTATATCATAACTTTGAAAAATAAAAAATTTTTAGAAGTATCTAATCAACAAAACAAAGGAGCCGTGACGGTTGCTATGGAACTCAGCCAACTTATATTTTCGGGTGACAACAACAAAAATCTTGATGACGGAAGACCCGAGTGTATAAATGTCGTAAGCGTGCGCAAACACGACGTAAGTGTGTGTAAAACATTTTGCACACGGCGTGCGCTACATGCCGTTTTCAGATCGTGTTCTCCGTGCGCAAAACCGCCGTCATATAAAAAATATTTTAGTCAACTTATTAATAAAAATTTAGGGATTCCTCGTTATAAGTTAGGTAAATTGATCCACTCCTTTTGCTTTCAATTGGTGATTGTATTTTTAGAAGGGTTATTTCTAGGTATACAGGTGTACTAAAACTGATAATCATGATAAAAGGTAATTTCAACTCTAAACCTACCCCGTACCCCAAAACACACGACAACCCAAGAGTGCAATTTTTTTAACTTTTAAATTAATGAATTGATAAAAATAATAATAAATAAATAATAAAGATAAAACCAAATTTCAAACCTCCAGTCTCCTCCTAACAAAAAACAAAAGTTCGTTTATTTTAAAAATTATAGTTAATGCATGTTGCTGAATATTTTGCTATACTAAATTTGCATAAAATGACAATAAAAACTTATTAAAACCTTCAATCTCTCTTTACCTGCCCCATCCCCTTACAATCCGACCTCAAAATAATGAAGGTTAATTTAGTAACAACAACTTAATGTTTTGAGAAATTTCATATTTTCTGTTAAACATACAACTAACTATATTTCATTTTGATTAGACTTTAGGACTTAAAAACATATAATAAGATATAAAGGACATTATAATCCCCCTTAACTCCCATTGGTTTTGCCACTGCTGACCACAATGAAGAAGCGTTGACGTTGCAAAATTTTGATTTAATATTAATATAGGAGTTTAATAAGATTTTGCAGTGTTGACAGAAACCCTAATACATAAAGCTTTTAATTTATAAAATATGGTTAATGAGAACAAGCTTAAACACTTGTAGCTTAAAAGCTGTTAAATCAGATACGCTTTTTGGCTTACGTTTTGAATAGACTAGATTTATTTAGGTCTAGTCTAATTATACTTTTAGTGTTGTTGGATGGAAGAGTGAAAAGACTTTATTACCAGACAGGATCTGTCAGGCAGGACACGGCACTTGTAATAAGAAAAAGGTTAGGTAATGCTATTATAAAAGAAGTTTGAAAGGGCCTTATTACCAGACAGGACTTACCAACAGGACACGGCACTTGTAATAAGGCAAGACAGGATCTTATTACCAGGACCTGTTAGATAGAGCACGGAAATTGCAATAAGGGGAACATGTAGGACCTTATTACCAGGTAGGACCTGTTAGCCAAGACACGGCACTTGCAATAAGGTAAAGGTAAGGCATAGTTATTCCCAGAACCAGCGAATATATTATATGTAGAACGCAGTCTCACGCTGTGCTAGCAGGTATGCTAGGTCGAAAATAGACTTGGACACAATAGCGAAAAACAACAAAGTTTGAATCTGTTTTAATAAAATGAATTAATAGCTAAGTATTAATTTAATAATAAGTATATATTATAACTAGACATAATATAATTATTGTCGTCATACGTAATAAAAAGTAATATGCAACCAATTGATTAATACCCAACATACTTCTGATTTAATCAAAAATATAAAAATTTTAAAAAATATAAAAATGTTCCAGGATGGACAATCTGCCTTCCTTTTCAAACTGCCAGAATAAATACAAAAATTGTTGCAATTGTTATTGTGACACCAATTATACTAGAGTGATGTCTAGTGCATCGCCATATGTGGTCATAAAGTTCCATTTGAATTGATTTCTCATTTTTAGTAGTAAATCTAAATCATCTGAAGGTTCATTTACTGAGTCAGATGCTAACTGAAGCTGTGATTTTTAAATATACGTTGTCGGATTTTCATCCTTATTAAGTGAGACAGCTTTTAAGTAACCAGCCAGAATTCTGTGCTCCACCCGTTTTGCTATCAATGTTAGTTATTTGCTTTTAGTGATGCAGTCGGGAGCATGCTAAGAATTCCTTTTGCGTAAATAGCAATATCTTCCCGGACTTCAACACATAATAGCCATATTTGTTAAACCATTTGTTACGAATAACCAGTGCCATAACTAGGGCATGCGACCGGTCCCCCCGCACAGGGCGTCTTCGACAGGGGATGCCGTCAGCCGCTTTCTAAGTCAGTTTTTGTAGAGAAGGGAAGCGCCAAACTGTACTCATGCATCGGGCACCAATCACCCTAGTTACGGGGTTTCGGATAACCATGGTTGGAACACCGGACTTTTAAATGTTGCATTTCTTTGCTTTAGTTTTATGGGAAACTTCATCTACAATATAAATTCCTTCATTTTCAATATTTGTCATAACCTCTGGAAAGCAAATAAATACGTGACGTCTTATTATTAAGCATTGCTTGAATTTTTCTTTTTGATATTACTACCGCCCACTAGGAATGGTCAATTGTTCTTACTGGAATAGATGTCGCTTATATCTACTAATGGGAAATATCCTTTTTATCACAGGCATAGATAAAGCCTTTAGATTGCTTATTATTTTTTTATTAATATTTGTTATCATAGTATGAAGATATGTTGGAGATATGATATCGTAGATTGTTCCTCGGTTAAACTGGATATTTATTATCTTTTTATAGTAGTTACTTACTTCTGCAATATAGTTTGTAGCAACTGGCTATGCTATGCGCGATTATTGTTTAGGCCGTTAGTTTCTATGCGTAAAAACTATCTGGACGTAATTTCAATAGCTTCTATTCCTTGGGTAATTCTGAACTTGGATATTGCGGAATTAATAAACTTTTTTTGAAAATTGGCTGTCTTTATAAGCATTTCTTGATTTTTGTTTAAGCTATTAATGTCTGACATCATTCTATTTCTATTTAGCCTTCTTTAATCCATCTTTGGACATTGGCCTCCCCCAATATCTTTCACTCTTCTCTGTTTGTCGTCGTGTTCATCCATCTAGTTCCCGCGTGTTTCTTCAAATCGTCCGCTCATCTCATTTGGGGCCTTCCCCTGCTTCTTTTATTTTCCCTTAGATCGTTTTTCTGTCTGATATTATGACCGGCAAATTTCCATTTTTAATTTTGCTACTTCTCCTCTGACATCCCTTACTTTTTGTTTTATTTCTTATCCATTCATTTCTTTTTCTTCATCATTACAGACGTCAAAAACCGATGCTAGAAATTTTTTTAATAAACTCCTTTTTGTCCGACTTTGTTTTTCATGTAGAATTTTAAATATCCAATTAAGATAGTACTCTTGTTCTCTAAGATTGTGTAGCATCTCAGAGTTGCTTACAATACTAGTTACTTTTTCAATACCCCTTTGATTTCGGATTTGTTATAATTGATTTCCATTCTAAAAGTAACTCTACTTATTTGAGCAGTTTTAAAGTGTTCGACAAAATTACTTCCTTTAGCAAATTTTATATTATAGCTGCTTTGGCATTTTGGCACAACATGCAGCGTTTGCTTTCTTGTTTTGGAACAAAAAACTAAATAAAAGGTAGTTTTCAGCTTTTTTTGTACTTTTATTTTATATTACCAATTCAACAGCGAATGTTTTAACGCTTTCAGCGTCAGCCTTAGGGTTCAAATATTATAATTATATGAGTATATAATTTAAAATGCGACATATTTTACAAAATTGGTAAAACGGCATCTAACTTGCTGTCAGCCGTGAGTGGGTACTGTACCCAATCCTGGACGAGAACCTAACGCACAAAAAATATGATGTGCCATACTTAGTATTGCCTTATTCATATTGCCATAAAAAAATAGAATTTATTCTCTTGGCACAGCCAATTTGTTAAAAAAATGTACAGGGTATATACAAGGTATATGAAAACAGACATAAAAAATATACATGGGGTTTAATTTGTCGACAAACCAGGGGCCCATGTAAATCATTGACTAGATAAACCTAAAGCAATATTACGCCAGTTGATTAACAACAAGGGGTTCACTACAGGGAGTTAATTTATTATATCATACTTTAGATATTTAATCTGCCGTCCCTAAGAAGAAATTTTACGTTTTGAGAAAAACGAGTTAAAAGTTTTATACTTTTTTATTGTTTTTAATTTTGGCATAAAAAGTAAAAATATTAATAACACACAATTTCAATAGCATAAGACAATAAAAAAGTTTAAAACCGTGAACCCGTTTTTCTCAAAAAGGTAAAATTTCTACATGCGGCTCTATTTTAAGGGACGGCAGTATTATACTTGAAAAAAATTAGAAGCAAACTTAAATGTGTTAATTCAATTAATGAATTTTCAAACTCTAATGTAGTAAAAAAGTAACTGTGTGATTCAATAATATTAATTACTTAGGGAAGAGCGGGGCAAGATGACGCACGGGGTCAAGTTAACGAACTCAATTTAGCACAAAATTTATAAATGGCAACGAGTTTATTACTGTGCTGTTAGAACTCTTTAAAGTCAAAGTTTTATGGGTTAAAGATAGATGGAGCACGTAAGAATAATAATAGTACAGTGGCTCAAAACCTATAATTCGAGTAGTCGCTTATAAAATTTTATGCTGAAAATAAAGCTTTTGCGAAAAAATCTAAGAGAATAATATTTGTTAGTAACTAGGAAATTATTTATTTTTTACTAAAAAATTGTACCTTGGGGCAAGTTGGTGGGGGCAAGATGACAAATAAAAAACGGATTGAATAAAAAAAACTTGTAAAAAATTGAACAAGATAATAAAAAGGAAACTCATGGCAGTCTTGAAAGTTAAAAAAAAAGTTTTTAATGATGTGAAACAAACCCTACTAGAAACAAAAAAAACACAATGAAAATAATTGTGTTCAAGGGGCCAGGAACCATTGATTTAACCTCCAGTAGCGAACCGGATTAAATGTGGAGGGTGCGAGGGTTGGAGGCATAAGGCGTGCACCTCATATGAAAAGAAGGAGACGTTCATTTGTGACCTATGCGCCTAGTCATCATCTTGCCCCAATAGACTTGTTAACTTACCCCGAAGTGGGACAAGATGACAAAAATGCATTTTTAAAGTTTTTTGTTGTGTAGATTTTAAAGGTTTAAATTTTCGTGTCCTTTTTTAAATTGGTCTCTAAGCTAAAACATCTATTTAACAATTAAACGAAGTTTGTTAGTCAAAACCAGATTTGGGTATTTTCTAGGAAGCTTTAATCCTTAACATCGTCATCTTGCCCCGCTCTCCCCTACATCTTTTTTGCATACAAATAGGTTAAATAAAAAAGCAAAAACCGTTTACTTACTTAATTGTTTTAAAAAAGCTTATTACGTTGAACGCAAGGCCTGGAAATGACGAGAAGTTTTCAATTAACACGAGACTGATTACTGCTTAGGGTAAAATTTGTTGACATATTCTAAGGGAGATACACAGCATGGCTAATTAGAATATCCGTAACAAGATATTACAGCAAAACTCTGGGGTATAATAAAATATTGTTACACAAAGTGGGGCAGGCATATTGAGAAGATTTTAAAAAATGTCTGATAATTGATGCAGTGGCGCACCCTGAATTTTTTCTTGGGGGAGTCTATTTTATTTTTTTATTTATGAAACATATCAAAAATGTTTTAAAAAATTTAGGCTTGGGGGCATTTATGAAGTAGGTCACCCTCCCTGGGTGCGCCCATGATTGATGCTTAACTCAGCCCACAGTACACTGCTATTTTTTCTTAACCTTAGCGTATAAGGGAATACCAAAAAAAATCATAATACCCAAATTTATATTGAATGTTTAACCATTTCCTCTAATTTCGATGGTATTTCCTAGTATTTCCCAGTATTTCCTTGTATTTCCCAAGTACTTCCCGGTATTTCCTAGTATTTCCTGGTACTTCCTAGTATTTCCCAAGTAATTCCTAGTACTTCCTTATGATAGATTACTTTTAAAAAACTTAAATAGCTCGAAAACTAACGAACCGTGTATAACGAGCATACCAACTGTCATTAAATTTTATGCTGGACAGGGTGTTCTAAGTTAAGTGTCCATCACTGCTTACTATGTTACTATTAAAGATAAAAAAAGTTTAAATTGGAAAACTAGTAGAATTATTGATGCTCTTTAAGGTGCTTAAATAAAAAAAAATCAAGCATCGCGTTTTCGAATTTTTTCAAAATACATATTTTTTTTTTAAATTGAACTCCCTGTATTTTATATAAAACGACTTATCAGAAAAATATATAAAATACAGGGTATTTAATTTACAAAAATATATGTTTTTAGAAAAAACTCGAAAACGCGATGCTCGATTTTTTTTAAAACTTTTTTAAAAAGAAAATATACAGTGCAGCAGCTAGAGTAACGTAATAAATTGAAAATTTAATTTGCTTTCATATAAAGGTCTGGAAATGTATTCAAAACATCTTAAATAAGTCTGGAAAAGTTCTGGAAAATTGTGAAAATGTTTTAGAAAAGTCTGGAAAAGATCAGGAACACGTTGAGAAAATTTAGTAAAAGTCTAAAAACATGTTTAGGAAAAGTCTAAAAATGTATTGGAACAGTGTAGACATGTTCTGAAAAAAGTCTTAAAATATTTTGGAAAAGTCTGGAGACAAGGGCGTTGCCAGACAGAGCCAGGGTCGGGCTGCTGCCCCCTATTGACAATTTTATCAACACAGTGACCAACGAATTCGCAAAAAAACATTATGTAGGTACCCACCTTTTTTCGTTTTTAATTTTTTTTAAATTAAAAACTACTATTATTTTTTCGTTAGTTCTTATATGCTGCCCCATTTTTAAAATGCCGAATGTACACTTTGTCTTCAATCTTAACCGGTTTATTTATGTTCAATATAGGGAACGGTATTTCGTAGTTCGAAAAGTCTTTCTTGTCATCGTCGTTTCACCTCGAAAACGGTATAGAACACACACTGCTTCGTACACAAGAAACATTATGCAAAATAATTAAAACAAAAACCGAATCAGAACAGACAGATTACTAAGAAATCCAGGCGATCTAACCGAGCCGCTTACTACGACCGGACACTAGTTCAATAATGTACGCAGGTTCAACACCCTAAATCGCTGCCCTGCGAAAGCCTTCACCTTGCGGCATATCGAGCAGAAACAGGCTAACGAAAAAGAAAAATCGCTTTAACAATACTTGTCTGTTCGCTGTGCTCGCATTCTCTGTATAGTAGAATTCCATAGCGGTTTGTTTTGTTATCTGCAAAATAAGGAACGAGAGGACGATGTCCCTAAAAAATTCGACAGTAAAAAATACGCGGCGGGTAACGCTCATTGTTTTTATCGGTTAATAGGTAATAAGGTGACCAACCGCTCGTACAACTTTACTAACGTGGGCGGCTCCGATTTTTAATTGTTTGTCTTGCCAAGGCCGACAAAAAAATACAGGCCACGACCCTAATAAAATCAGCTGTTCTCCGGGGGCGGACTTTTACATTGGGTCTTATGGGATGTCAAATGTTTTTTTAAATATAAAATAAATAGCACTACAGATTTTCCCGAAATTTCAGTGAAATATTCTCAGACACCATCCTCCTATTCCACCAAACTTTTGTAAGGTTGCAAGATGATTAAAAGGTTAGAATCTTCAAAATTTTGCATTTCTTATTTTGAATTCAAATTACCCGCCATGTACCGCATGCCAACTGTTATATTTGACATGTATTTGACTTTGTCATCTGTGTTTGTCACATTTGCTTCTGTTTTAAATTTAATTTTAGTGTGATCTAATGAAGCGGCTCTGAAATATTAAGGATTACCATACATTAAAAAAAAATTGTTCTGCAAGAACATAGTAAAAACAATCCCAAAACCGGCTTTATTTTTCAAAAACCATATATTCATGAACGTGAATTCCAACTTCAATATTTTAAAGACAATCAGCTGTGTCGTGTCGTGACCATCAAAAATAAATCAGCCCCGGATGTGACGTCAACAAAGTGGAGGATCGTGGCCCCTCTGTTTTGATAGCCCTGGTCTTGCCTTAGATTCATAGATAATTTTATTTAATCTGGAAAAAAGAGGTGCAGCCGCGCTTCACCTGCGTCATTGGGCCGCCGCTGCTGAACTTTGAATAAAATGAAAATAAAATGCACCACAAACGAAAATTTTAATAAAAATTAAGTCAATTTTGAGAAAAAAAATATATGTTGATTTTAACCTAAAATTTAGATTAACAACAAATTTTCTCTAACATTTAAGTTACGAATTTATTTCTGCTTAAAAACGATGTTTTTACTAGAGCCGTTAAGGCCCTGGCCAGTTTGCCCAACGATAGCTACTTCACTGTATATTCTGTAAATATGAAAATATTTAGATAGTCTAGAAACGTTCTGGAAAATTCTGAAAAAGTGACAAGCAACAAATAAATGTCAAAAAACCATAAAATAAGGCAAATTACATAAACACTGCATGACATAAAAATTAATTTTTTGCTCAAAAATCAAGAATAAAATCTAAGCCCTCCTCCTAACCTAACTTAACGCCCCTCTTCCCCCCAGAATGACACTGCCGATGTCAAGATTGTGTTAACTCTAAGACTATAAGAATGTTAACTTTATTACTGCTAAGTCGTTCTTATTATTTCACTTACAATTAAAAAACAAAGGATAATGTGAAAATTGGGACATTTAAAAGATCCCTTATATGTTTCTACAAAAATAAATATATAAGTATCTTTATTATTAGGTTAGGTTTGATATAAGGAATACTAATTAATAGCAGCATACTTTTTTCAATTTGACAATGGATTTTAGCTGATAATAAGTCAAAGGTAGCCAAGCCAGTATTTGCTCCAATTTTTCCCCCTCCTCTTATAGTCGTGTTCGAGTTTCTTAAAATTCAACTGAGTTGAAGTGCTAAATCTTCAATGACACATAAATGCATCAAAAATGTGTAAAATCTAACCCTTAAATAAAATTATATAATTTTTTTAATTTTAGCTGCAAAAACCCCCCAAAAGCCCCCAAAAACCTAAAATTTTTAGGTTTTTTTAAAACTTTCTCTAAAACTGAGCTACTTAGTGAAAAATATGTAATTACCTATATTGTCGAATAAAGTTTTCTTCTTAACAGGATATAAGTCACGGTCAAACTCTCCAACGGCGTTTGTTGTTACCAAACCTAGCTCTATATCAAAAAATCTAATTAATAATTTATTGTAGGCAATAAAATTTCCTTTTAAACGATGTATAATTTTTATCCATAAGAGTTTGTAGTTAGCCTGACCCTACTGACCTATACACTGTTAAAAAGTGAATTTTATTGTGACAAAAATGTTTTTATTTATTATTTTTTTTAAACGACCTTCATAGTCCGGAGCCTAAGCCACTTTTGTCTGCATTTTTGCGTACCGTATTGAAACTTGGCACGATTATAATACAATACCATGGTATTATTTTACGAAGTGGTGCTTATTCCGAACCCAGTGCAGAGCAAAAGTACAGGATGTTTTATTTTTAATTACATCTAACTTATTAAAATTCTGTATAAAATTTAAACGTAAAGATGGAACAATGAAACTTGGGACCGATTATAAGGACATATACGCTTTTAGTTTAAGCGGTAAAAAAATTATGTTGTTTTATTTCCTTCCAAGAAATAAAAAAAATATATTTTTTTTTTAAATTTATGGGGTTAATTAGAAAAAAAATACCGCCTGGATTTGTTATGCAAAGTAACTTGCTAAAATTTACTGTGAGCATTAACAAATTTTTTCTCTTTAAAAGAAGTATTGCTGGACTGGTGTGACATATATAGGGTCGGAGTAGAGTAGGGTTTTAACCCGTAACCGGTCACGTCCCATTTTAGGGACATAACCGGTGAGTCTCACAGACTCCTCTTATCTATATCACTTTCTTTTGTTAATCCGTAGAATTTTGTTAGATTACCGATATCAAAGGCTTTTTCTATGTATTTTATAAGATCTTTTATCAGTTGTATAGTGATATTTCATATTTTATTAGGAAATGTACCATACAATGCAAAAAATTAGAAAAAAAAGTGATTTAAAATATGGATTATCGAAAAAAAATTCGAACATTTTTCCAAATTAAAAGAGCTCCAAAGAGAAAACTAAACAAAAAATCAAACAAATCTCGTAAGAAATAAAAAAACTGCAGAATGCAAACTGATGGGACAAAAATCATCATTTTTCCCGTTCCACATTACATTCCCTGCATGTTTTGTTGTTGCAGCTCAGACAGATCGGTTTTTTTACAGGATGTAGACACATATTCTAGCCGTTCTTGCTCATTAATGGAAGGTTTTTTAATGTGAAGGATACGCCTTATAGTTTCTCTTAATTCTAGCGGGATTTTGACGTTTAAAACCCTTCTTTGCATCTCAAAATCGGAGTCACAATCATCAACATCACTATTATCTGAATCCAAAGAATTGTACCAAGCTAAAATAGTAGACTCAAAGTTTTTGTCTATCGCTGGTGGTTGGTTCGCCATTAAAATAGTTCGTTAATACAACCAGTGGCGTATATAGAAAAAAGTTTCAGGGTGGGCCCGAGACAGTTTTGGGGGGGCCGAGGCTATTTTATGTTTGTATTCATGAAATATGAGGAAAATATCCAAAAAAATCTTAGCTTCGGGGGGGGGGGGCCATATATACGCCACTGAATACAACAAACAGTAAAAATCTGCAATACGAAAAATAGGCGCACTAACAGTGGAATCTGGCAGACTCCGACATGCACCGTACTCGCGAACGGCTAAAGGCTGACTGAAGCATAGAGAAAATAATAAAAGAGTGCTTAATTCTATGGTTCAAAAGCGGCAACAAGTTTACGCTAGCGCCACCCTTGGCTACTGGAAGAATTAAGAATGCGCGGGCGGGCTCGGCGGGCTTTTTAAATAGATTTTTTTCTTAGTAAAGGTGCTAAATAGTTAAACATGTACCACCTAATAATCTTTAATAAAACCAATATTAAAAAAAAATAAGAACACACTTTTACAGTCTTCAATTTTCTAATTTCTAGGTTTATGTGGAATTGCTCAAATGTTGTAATGTAATTTTCATATATTCTTCACAATATCCATTCTCCAATCCATTTTTTAGTAATAAAGGTGGCCACATAATGATGTTATCCCATTGTTGATTGTTGCGTTGGATAACTAAAAAGCAAAAAAAAAGCTGCCAGGGGACTCATAATAGTAGGTATTTTATACAGGTGTCAATAAAGTATGTCGCCAAACTTCAGAGGATTATCTTGAGTGATTTTAAGAAAAAAAACTTTGTATAACCATGCTTAGTTTTTGAGATATGGGTTATTAAAATATTAGTTTTTTGTTTGCTTTTTATTTATAACTCGTGCAGTTTTTGAGATATTTAGCTAAAATCTGGAACATGTTGTTGTTTTGTTACAAGGCATTAAGCATGTCAAATATTAGGAAAAACTACAGGGTGATATTTTTTCGCGGTCATGCCCCCTTTTTTCTCCAGAACTTTTTTGCAGTAAGTTATTGGCAGATTTAAAAATGTACAATGAATTCCTTGTTTTATTCAGAAATTTTTTGATGTGCAATATTTTTATCTCTAACCATTTTTCAGAAAAAAAAAACAAAATCAAATAACTTGTATCTTCAATTGCTATTTAGAAATTACATAAAACTCGCATAAAATTAAAATAATGCAGAGTACAAATTTTCCTTTTTTGTCTTTTCTTGGAAACAGTTAGAGTTACAAAAAATTGCAGAAGATCAAAAAGTTTCTGAGGAAAGGTGGCTGTTGCCTCCCCCACCCCAATAAGCCTTCGTGTCGACTCTGTCTGAAATATGTGTTTAAATTTTTAAGGGGGAGCTTAGCTCTTAAAGCTCTGCCCTAAGTACCCTTTGGGCCTATTCTTCAATTATGTAATTGACCCACCTCCACCCTCTGTACAGAATTTTCAAGAAACAAAATACATTTAAAAAAAGTTATGTGTAATACAAGGCCAAACACTGCTACCCCTTTGAGCATTAATTTTGAACATATAATTATTATGTTAAATGGCATTATGTATTTTAAGAATAGGCCCTAGTATGGGTGTGGAAAGAGACAGAACTTATTAACCAATATTTCTCTATTACTTACCTAAATGAAAAAACATTTGCAACCAAGCAGTGTGTACTCAATGTGATTGTAATGATCCATACAATTCCATAATGTCTGTGTACCTAAAAAGTAAAAGCACTAGCTAGAATTATGTTCAAACACTAAACTAAAAGACAGAAGCCTAAGGATTTTTAGAAATTTTCCACATATTTCATGAATAAAAAAATTAAATAGGTGAAGATATGGCATAACTGTGTCTCGGGTCCCCCAAAGACCTATTCTTGGGTGCACTACTGACTAAAATATCTACTAAAACTAAAAATGGAAAATGCCGAAAAGGCAATATATCAATAATAATAAAATTATATGGACAATGACCCATAAGAAGGTGAGGATCTACGGGAGGGGAAATTCTCCCCCCCCAAATCTCAAACTATATTAAGTTTTTACATACAGAATATACATCCTGGTCACAATGCAAAACTGTTTTATGCAATATTTATTATGATATCTACCCCCCCTAAATAAAGTTCCTAGATCCACCCCTGCCATAACTGAGGGGTGAACAGCGGAAAAAAATTTGTACACCATCCTACAGGACTCAAATAAATTCTTGGTCCTGTAGTGTATTTTAGTGTCCTGTGGAGTCCTACACAGTCTTGTTAAAAAAATTTGTATACCTGCTGTGGACAGATGATCACCCCTCCCGAACACACAATACACCAATACTAAGTTGACACATTTTATCTAAAACCAATGTATGTGTTCAGTGTCAATCTGTATAACAAGTATATAAATCGACCCTAATTTCAATAACATAAATTATCTTTCTTACCTTGTCTTACTCACAAAACAAGACCAGTTTTGTCTGATAACACGCGCTTTAACACAAAACAGATCTTCTTTGTAGTGAAAAAGTTATTTCGTAGCAAAATTTTTGCATCCGAAAATTCCAGAAAAACAAACCAAGAATTTGAGGTTAGGTTTGACTCGACTGCGTTTACAATATACTTGTAACTTGCTTTTAAAAATAACTTGCAATTTGTAATATGGGTAGAATACCTGTATTATTTATTTATTTTTTTGGTTGCAACTTATTAACATTGATTGATGAATGTTACAGATGTTCATACCTATGCAACAACGAATAACAGCAATTTTTATTTAAACATTATAAATACTGAATTAGGATATAAGTCATTGTTTTATAAAGGAATCAGATTGTATAACAAATTACCATTAGACATTAAAAATTGCAAATCAAATAATATGTTTAAGAGAAAAAAAAAAGAAGTACTTGTTGCCTAGTCAGCCTCAGTGGCGTATATAGAAAAAAGTTTCGGGGGGCTCAGACCTTATAAAGACGTATTTTATACTATTTTATATTTGTATTTATGAAATATGTGGAAAATATCTAAAAAAATCTTAGCTTCGGGGGGGGGGGGGGGGGCGGGCATATATACGCCACTGGTCAGCCTGATTGTTTAAGTAAACCCTTGGTATCATATTATATTATATATTTTTATTTTAGTCTCTATATTATTTTTTTGGTGTATTTTAGTATAGTAACCGTTTCTCATAAAGAAATATGGTAGCAATGTTTTTTTAAGGATAGGATTAAAAACATTTTATAGTACAGTGTAAGTACTTGAGAAAGCTGTGTGTTACTAGATTATTCTTTTAGTAGGTAGGTATAGTTAGTTCTGTTGGGAATGATACAGGAATGCTTGTAATGATTTTTCGGTATTATTAGAGAAATTTAGCCAGGCTATAATTGTGCCAGGCACCATTTTAACACATTGGAAACTGACAGTTAATCGTTCAAAATTCATACCAAAGTCGAATTTAAAACTATCGTCGTTTATTTTCAATTAATAAAAGAAGGCACTATTTATTCCGGTTCATATAGTAAACAAAGGCCATGTGTTGAAAGATCACAGCTGATATTACAATGTGAAGGTGTCAAAATTGTGCCTGGCACAATTATAGCCTGGCTATATTTCAATAATTCTCTAATAATACCGAAAAACCATTACAAGCACATTCCTGTATCATTCCCAACAGAACTAACTATACCTATACCACGGATCACCTACCTACTAAAAGAATAATCTAGTAACACACAGCCTTATCAAACACTTATACTGTACTGTAAAATGTTTTTAATCCTATCCTAAAAAAAACATTGATGCCATCTTTCTTTATGAGAAAAGGTCACTATACTAAAACACACCAAAAAAATAATATGGAGACTAAAATAATAAAATATAATATAATATAATATAGTACCAAGGGTGGTTTACATAAACAATCAGGCTGACTAGGCAACAAGTACTTCTTAAGTTTTCTCTTAAACATATTATTTGATTTGCAATTTTTAATGTCTAATGGTAATTTGTTATACAATCTGATTCCTTTATAAAACAATGACTTATATCCTAATTCAGTTGAATAAAAATTGCTGTTATTTAACCTGGCTTTATTTCAATAATTTTTTTTTACGGTGCGCACTCGCAAGGAGATTCCTATCACGCTCGAGAAGCGGCAAGTGCGCGGAAATGTTGGTGTATATTGGTTTTGAAAAGGTTCAGATTGTAACCTGCAGGGAAAAGTGTCGCAGGAAGCTTATTCCACAGCGATGCTGTTCTCCAGAGATATATTATCAATTATGTAATAATAATAAATAAATAGTTATTAGTATTATAAGTTTGGATTTGTTTTGTTATAGAAATACTGGTGTATGTATTAACATTTAAATGTATTTTTTATATTTATGTTTGTAATTTGAAATAGCATGATTTGCTAATAAAGATTTATTCAATTCAATTCAACATAGTAAACCATTTCTAACAACAAAATACTAAGCGTTATGTGATAGACAATTTTCTTAAAGTTCTACGTAATTTATGAACGACCCCAATCGAACAGAATAAAATTAGTTTCAAATACAAATAGAAACATAGTCCGCGATTGCAGCGCTGTGCGCTACTGGAACTTGTTGGCTGCGCGGCCCTATCTTTTCGGCAGTCTCTTTTTTGTCTCTGGACTGAAGCCACTAAGGGGGTTTACTCCTTAACTACTTCTGGGCAGGTACCTAGGAGGGGAGAGATCAGTTGCACTTGGCTTTAAAATTATCCGCCCACTTTACATCGGAGGAGTCTGTGAGACTCCTGTACACCGGTTACGGGTTAATTATTAATTGTAACTTAAAAAAATCTAAAAAGATGGAAAGGTATGTGGATTTAATAGACGTAACGAAATTTTAAAAGAATATATACCAAATAAAAGATACTTAGCTTTTATTTATAGTTTACGAAAAGAAAAAGAAAATTTTGTTGAACTGATAAAAATACAGGGTGTTTTTAAAAATTAGTTACATTTTTATGATCAATTTAAGTAGTTTGTTTTATGACGACGTTACAAATTACTATAGAAAACTCAAAGTTAGCACGTTACAACAATACTAGTACAGCTTTCATTTTCTTAACTAAAAAATTTTTTGCAGAGTGTTAAGAATAACTAGACAATAAAGCTTTTTCATAATTTTTTATTTTAATGCTGAAAATTCAAATACCTCTAGATATGTCAAATAAACATCTCATTGCAATTACTATATTCGCCTTAATAAACCATTTATCGAACTCTATTTTTGTAATAAGCGCTACATGATTACATTTTTCTACTGGGCGACAACCACTTTACTATAATTTTTCCTGTTTTTTTACATTATTTATCTAGCTAGTGCATTAATAGGAATTTTGCAATGAAAATTGGCACAATACAAGGTTTTTTAAAAGAATCATGTAAAAAGTAGTAGTCTCAAACTTTGGGTCATACCGGTTATGCAGTTTAAGATGACTTCTTAATTTTACTACTTTTTAAAACTAGAAGAATGCCTTTCTCACAAGGTGTAAATTGTTTAATTTAGCTTTGTAGTTGTAAGAAAATACAGGGTGTTCCTTTTGTCAATATATAACTTTTTTTAATACCTAATTTATTATTCCCAGCACTTACAAAATTAGAATAAATACAGTAGAAAGTTATATTGTTAATTACCTGAGTAGCTGTTAGTTAGAGACTTTAAAATATACAGGGTATTCAAATTAAAGTCGGTAATATTGTTAACTTTGTTATTATCAAAACTACAAGGTCGGTTAAGAAATTAGGCAAAATTTTAATATTCTTCCACACTTAATTGGTGGAACAAGAACAAATTAAACGACGCGTAGGTGAGTTATAGTAAAAAATAATTAATAGCAGATACACATAGTATACAGTGCCGGAAATCGATTTTTTTTATACATAAATAAAAGCTGTCTTATGACTTTTTCTTTTTAAGTAAAAAGTTATTAATAAAAAATACAGAAATTTTAATATTATAAAAAATATTTTTTACATAATGTGCATTATGATTATTTCTCAAATATCTATTTAATTATCACTTCTGATAACCCATCTTAAACAGGATGCAATTATGTAATTTTATTAAAAGTGTATGCTTTGGTGCCCAAGAAATGGCAGATTTTGTTAAAAATTAAAAATTCTAGATACTTGATTCCACTTTTACTTAAGTTATCAATTCTTATTAAGTTAGGCTTGGTCGGGCATTTTTAATAATCCCTGGCGTAAAAACAGATTATGGTGTCAGTTATGACATATCATATGAACAGTTTGACGTGTTGACTCAGTAAATATCTGTTATTGTTTAGAATACAAAATTGCGTAGAAGTCGATAACCCACACGACCATTTTAGACGAAATAAGATTTTAACAATTTATCCTCCTACCTTTTGCTTTTCTCCCCTCAAAAAAAGACCTTATTTCCAACCTTTAAGTTTTATAGATTTTTTTTTCAATTTATAAGTTTAAAGAAACAAAAATTGTATGCGAATCAATTAATCAATCAATTTTTCCTTTCCTACCTTAAGTACGCCCCTGTGTCTTGGCCCTGCACTGGGTTCCATCGGAGCACCACCTCCAGATTGGCATTCCTAGGTGTCTGCTATCTTTGTGCCAAATTTCGTTACGGTACGCGAAAATGCAGAAAAACCCTAAATTTCCGGCTTATGCCCCGAACTACCATTTCCGGACGTCGCTTAAGAGTTTGTCATTAATCAAACCCCGTTGATTTATGTTAAAATGGGAACTTTATTTTCCACAATAAAGTATGGAATACATTTTTTCCATTTAAGCTTAGTTTTTTTCAAATTAATTTAATTTACGGACGCCCCTAAATTGTTATAGATAAAAATTATACATCGTTTAAAAGGAAATTTTATTGCCTGCAATAAAGTATAAATTAGATTTTTTGATCTAGAGCTTGGTTTGGTAAAACATGTTTCTTTTTTAATTTTTTTTACATTATCTTATAATATTATATGTATATTATTATTATTGGATAAAACCTTTAACAAAATTAATTTGTTTGGTGATTTGTAAAAATTGATTTAATTTACGGACGCCTGTGAAGTGTTAATCTGGTAACCAATCTTACATTATTATCCAGCGTTAAAACGGAAATTTAATTGTCTACATTGGACTATAAATTACAACTTAAAAACAAGATAATCGGGAAAAACATGTGAGAAACATGTGTTTTTTGAACTTTTTTTTACATTTTTTCAATAAACGGACGCCGCTGGAGAGTTTGTAGTTAGCCTGACCCTGCTGACCTATACAATGTTAAAAAGAGAATTTTATTGTCTATATTGAAGTGTTTAATAATTTTTTTCCCAAAAAGCGTAGTTTCTGAGAAAATTGATTTAATTTACGGACGTCCCTCACTTGTTACAGATAAAACTAATCTTGCTTTGTTATACATCGTTTAAAAGGAAATTTTATTCCCTACAATAACGTATTGAAAAAAAATATGGTATTGGGCTTGGTTTTTTAGAAAATGTTTATTTTTTTCATTTTTTTACCTCAATAAACGGACGCCGCTGCGCGATGGATAATTTAAAGATAATAACATATTTACTTCTAAGAGCTTAGTTTTAAGCAAATTTGAAAAAACCCCAAATATTTTGGGGGTTTGGAGGGTTTTTGGGGCTGTTTGAAGCTAAAATTTAAAAGCCTTATGGCTTTAACTTAGTTAAATTATAAAAAAATCGAACACTACTATAAGAGGAGGGAGGATATTAAAAAAATGGACCAAAAACTGGGTTGGTAACATCCAAATCGTTAATATGTGACCTATTCTTAGCTAAAATCCATTGTCAAACTGCAGTCCTCATATGTTGCATACTCAACTATCTCCAGCGTCTGCATTAGTCTAGTTGCCTAAAAATAATTGCCTTGACCAGACAGAATAGCTCATAGAACATATATGCCAAATTTTATTAAAATCGGTTAAGTAGTTTCTGAAATTAGCAGTAACAAAAAATTGCCTTCTAACTTACCATATTTTAACCACTAATATTCACATACAAAAAGTGAAGGAACCATAAATATATTCGACCTGACAGCATTGAGGCGCTTGCGCCGTTTGATGTATTTCCTGTATTTCCCAAGTATTTGCCGGTATTTCCCAGTATTTCCCAGTATTTCCCGGTATTTCCTAGTAATTCCTAGTATTTTCTTGTACTTCCTAGTATTTCCCAGTACTTCCCAAGTATTTCCTAGTATTTCCCAGTACTTCCCAAGTATTTCCTGGTATTTTAATTCCACCAAAAGGAAATACCGGCACCCCTCGGTTTTGGCCCAAAAAAATTTTTTTTTTGGTACCATCTCTGAAAGTTGTGTTTCATATTGTTTTGGCAAGTACCGGTGTCCGCGGTTGACTTTGCCCAGTTGAAGTTGCCTTTTATACTTTGTTAACTCGCTGTCGTTTACTCGTTGAATAAATAAATAGGTTTTGCCTAAATCTTCATTCTTTTTGATTTACCTTGTATTTGTAGTCAGTTTAATTTGCTGTAGTAAGGCAAACCACACTTTAGATGGAAATGCTTTTTTTTAAACCACCGCGCACCGGTGTCCGTGGTGGACTTTACTCCTTTAAATTTGACTTTTTTAACTCATTGTTTTCGATTTCGATTTGACCCGACACCGTGTAGACGGTGATAGCATGGTCTGGTTGAACTGTGACGAAATGCCTTTCTTCCTTATAAACCGGTGGACGCTTATGTCCCGGCATGTACTTAGTTTCATTGGTTTGCTGTCGTTTTACTCGTTCATGATAAATAGGTTTCACCTATTTTGTCATTCTTTTTGATTTACGTTGTATCTTGCAGTTTTATTTACTGTAGTCACGCAAGCCATGCTGAGGATTATTATGCCTTTTTTCGAAATACCGGTGTCCATGAACTAGATAAACATTTTTCTTACCGTAAAACGAGGTTACTTTGCTCCACTTTTTTGAGTTAATTCGAAAAATTCACAGAAATAACCAAAAATTATACCACAAAAAATGTTTTTTTAGTTTTAATGAAAAACACATGGTATAGGTAATTAACAAAGGACATTTTGATAACAAAATACTTAGTATTATAAATATGATGATAACTTGAAAAGTGGGGTAAAGTTTCCTATATTCTGAGGTTACTTTGCCCCACTTTATAAAATATGAAAAACTACACCCAATATTTAGTTTTTATTGCATAGAAATCCATAACTGCACTAGACACCAAATTTTTCGAGGTCAAATTTTAAAGGAATATCAAGCTGCACTTCACTCAGGTATTAACTCGAAACGACTAAGCGGAAAACAGCGGCTACCGCGTTTTTGAAAAGTCAAATTTGCAACGGATAATTCACGCGTGGTGGCGTTGTGGTGCATGCGCAGATTTTTAATGTGGAATATCTAAGAACTTTTTTCCGCAATGGAGCAAAGTAGGACCAGGGGGCGCAAAGTAACCTCGTTTTACGGTACTAGCTTTAAAAAAAAAATAAAACTTGATGTAACAAGATAAACTATTCGTCAAGACCCACTAAAATTTGTGACGTCATTATTGAGTTGTTGTCTTCTAAATTTTAGTCAGTAAGTAGTAAAGACAAAAATATTATTATTATGTATACTTTTATAGCTGCCAAATAACATATCGTATTAGTGGGCATTGTCTCCCGCGTAATCTATAGTTTTGGAAATTTATGCCATAGAGCTAGCTCGCGCATTTTGCGCCGTTGACAGTTCAATTTTCGAAAGTAAATTAATGTGAACCTTTTATTAATGACCGAAACGGTGGACAGTCGCTGAATTAGGGGGTCACGATGTCAGGATGTTCCATTAAACCTATTTCAGCTAAATATTATTATTTATCCAATTGTATAACAGAGGGGTAGCAAATTATGATTTAGTGACTGCACATTATCATTAAGAGCCTAGGTGCAAATAAAAAAAATAAATGCGGTTCTAGCGAAAAAAAACAGGTTTCTTATGAGATTTATAAGATTTGAATAAAAGCTATTAATAGTCGAAACGTCCGATTGTTCAAATTAAATTTTTATAAATCTAAATGTGAAATTAGTTAACCAAACTACACTTTTTAAAGTTAATAAAATGTATCCGTCAATTAAAAATAATTTTTATTATGTTCAGTATTAGAAATATAGAAAAACATAGAAGTATTAATTGTTAAAATCAAAATAATTTTTACCTACTCGCGTGCGGTAAAGTAATTACTTTACCGCACACTGTGCGGTAAAGTTACTTTACCGCACGTGCACCACTTGCGGAAAATGTCTTTACCACCCTTGACAGCTTGACCGAACTCCGCTCCGCGTCGTTCGGTTAACTGTCGTCGCGTGCGGTAAAGTATCACTTTCCGCATTTGCTGGGCAAATAACTATTACAGAGTTAATAATATAAATATTAAATCTAAATATAATGACGTGCTAAATAAAAAAAGACCACTTAGTTTACTACTTGAAACAACAAAATGTATCCTTCTATATACTTACTATAGTTTAATATAAATTGGACTCCAGTGGTTAAAGGCCCCTATCTCTAGGGGTGTTTTTTTACAAAAAAAATTATTTGTGCCTTTGTGATTTTCCCTTTTGTTTTAACCGTTGATTCGTTTATCTGTTTTGTTTATAATAACTTATGCTGTTACAGAAATATTTTTAATTTTTAGTTTCAGTTTTTTTCAATCAAATGATAAAATAAATTAATTTTTATTTCAAATACTTTGATCTTGATATTTCTTTTAACTGATGTAATTGTTTTGTGTTATTATAAGTATAATTTTTAAACATATCTATCTATCCATTTGGCCTTTTTCCATCCATCTATGGACATAGGCCTCCCCCAATATCTTGCACTCTTCCCTGTCTGTCAACGTATTCATCCATCTAGTTCCAACAAACATTTAAAGTTGTAACGACGAAACCCCAACTAGAAAGAATTTCTTAAAAGTAACCGCAACGTACTCCCGCGAGGTCTCAGTATAACATGCAGCGACGTTATAATTCCCAAGTGGGAAACCAATTTCTGGTTATACCTACTTGGCCAAGTGTTTAAAGTCACTGTAGTAACAACTACACTACTACGTCGTAGCCAGGTATCTACTACGTCGTAGAGGCTGTTTTTTTTTTCCGTAATGGCATAAAAGTTGCGATGTAGTTGCAAATAATATAATCGTTTCTTTTTGGTAGAATTGTTACACAATATGGTGGACACAACAGTAAACAGACTCGCTTAGTTTTTTTGTTTGGTTATGGTTATAATATGTACTATGTTATCCAAAAGTGTGAGAATTTACGAGCAGAGGATCAAAATTCGAGTGCGACGCAAAGTTTTTTGTATAACGTGCATTATATATATTGCAAAAAACCGGTGCGCCCGTAAAATTGAGCCGTTTTCTGGTAGCTGATGGAATTTTTGTGTTATGATTTTGGAGGTTATGTTTTCATAATCGACAGTTAACTCCAACAAATGGTGCTTAAGAAGAGCATTTTTGGTAAGTTTCAACAAATTTGTTTATAAAATAGTAGAGCTCTTTAATATGAGCTCATAAAACGACAACAAAAATATTAAATTTTCTTTCTTACATAAAAACATGGCGTCCCAAACTATATTTCCTGATAGTCGAAAGGGTTACTTGAAAGTGAGCCTAAGTTACGGTAACGTGTCACTTACGACTTTTGTGTCGGCTTTCCTTTATAGTTCTATATAATACACTCGAATTTCTACTCCTTCGTTGCAGAAACGTATTATTAACTAGCTTTCGCCACTAGAAAACCTCTACAGAGTGATAGGAACCACGCGATAAGTATAACTACTACCCTCAAGTTATTGGGGTGTCGCCACTTGTCATTTGCCGTTTCTGTCAACAACAGCACCACTGCTTATAGGTTTTGTACTAGCGTGAATTTGTGGTAGGTTTTGAAACAAAAACAAGATAAATGAAGTGCCAATAAAAAGTGTTTTTTAAAAATGTATGTTGCAGTCGAGAGCATGATCCCTATTCTAGAATTTCTAGGAGGTGTTGGTCAAGGAACTAAAAGAACGTAGTCACATCAATGAAATCAACTTATTGTTACTTTTTTTATTTACACATTGCTCTCACAATTCGTATTTAGTATTTTTTATTGTTTTTAGATATTTTGGCATTCTCAATATTCAGTAATTTTTATTATTATTAGCCCTATAAGTAAAAAAACAATCTCTGAGACTTGTTAGATCGCTTAGAAATCCGCATGTAACCACGATATATCTAACTTGTTTTTTTATTAGCCGCAAACAACGCAAAAGTTCCTAGATGAAGTTTAGCATCTACCAAAGGTTATTTTAGGGGCCGTGCATAAATTAGATATTAGGGACCAATTGCAATAAAGCCTGACACAAATTGTGCCGGGCACTATATTGACGTTTCGCATTAAAAACTGACAGTTGATCTTTCAAAATTGACAAACCAAAGTCGAATTTAGAAATCCAGTCATTTATTTTTCATTAATAGTGGCGTCACTATTAATTCCGGCTCTTATAATACAAAATGGCCTAATTTTGAAAGAAGACAGCTGTTCTTATATTGCGAAACTGTCAATATAGTGCCCGGCACAATTAGTGCCCGGCGCTACTGCAATAAGTCTCTAATAAGGGGGTAGATGATAGCTGAAACGTTACATATAATGGCGAAAGTGATGTTGCGACAGCGTTACGTAAATTTTCACATAAAATGAATCACAGTGAAACACGACACGTCAGCACAAGAGGGTGGCGGCAGAAGAGGGTGGTGCCATAGCACAAGCCACGAACGACCCTAAAGACAATACAAGAATAGAATACCAATAACAAGTAGCGTAAAAGATTAAGGATGGAGATTAAGCATGGACCAGGGAATTCTTAAAATCCGTGTGCGGTACTCGATACTTTGGATCAATATTTTGCATTTTGATTGTTTTGCAAAATGGTCAAGCAATGAGCTCGAAAAAATGGACTGCTCAAGGTAGTTAAAAAAATATTTGCAAAACTATTCCTAATATTCCCATATTATAAAAGGAGCCACAAAAAGTAGGGTTAAGAATGTGTGCGACCAAGATGCGACTTCAAAAAGTCTACGTTTTCAAAGCAGAAACAGGAAGGAGAGATTACTTTAAAAGATCGACATTAAAAAAAAGTCAAAGTAGTTGCGGCTTTAAAGTTGATCCAAAAAGTTATTTTGTCTACATTGTTACATCAGATGTTACAATGATGACACAAACTTTTGTGGTAAAAATTAAAGTTATAATGTAGTTGTCGGATACACTTGGTTGGGACTCCAATGAAGCTTAACTTTCTAGTGGTAATTAAGTAGGATATAAAAGTCAGGGCGACTACGAAATAACGACTAAAAAGAAAGTAAAACTTTAGCAACGTCCTATTGTGGTAGAGAAGACTATCAGAATCGACTATCAAGAAACAATCCTAAGAAGTAGTTTAGAGGGTCGTTTTTACGAAACATCTACTATTTTCTGATACTAAATAGTAGTTAGAACTAAAAAGTAACAAATTTTGGTTGGGATCACCACATTTCTACTATAAGAAAAGAGCAAAGCCTTTAGAACATGTAGCCGCTACTATAAATGTTAGTTGGGTTCTCCTCTGACATCCCTTACATCCCTTACATTTGTTTTATTTATTTACAGGTATGGGATACATAGGTAAGTACAGGAAGAATACATTGGTTATATACTTTCGTTTGGAGGTACTGAGGATATTTTTATTTTTTAATATGTAGTTTAATTTACTGCATGCTGCCCAGGCCAATATTACTCGTCTCTTGATTTCAGCTGTTTATTTTTCTTTTTTTAGTTTAATAATTTGTCCCAGGTACATATATATATTTCTACTTGTTCTATTTTCTCTTGGTTTATTCTGATTGTGATATCTTCATCTGTGTTTGTTATGATTTTAGTTTTAGTGCAGTTTATACTCAAGCCTATATTTCTAGCTGCTGTATCTAGTTCTTCCAGAATTTTTATCAGTTCTTCTTTCTTATCTGTTATTAAGGCAAAATCATTGGCATATCTTAGATGGTTCATATAAGTATTGTCATAATAAGTTTCTTTAGTTTGTTCGTAGGCTCTGATGAAGTTTATTCGCGAATAAATGAAACGTTGGCTGAAAATTAGATTTCAACTTTATTGTCCTAGAACTGGCAAATGGCAACCGAGATTGAGAACACTAGAAAAAAAACAATAGTATCTAGTTTTAGTTTTAGTTATCTTATTTCCTCTTTTAAAACTTTTATGAAAAAGCTAAATTTTGATGTCTGGGAGTTCGGTTCGGTTCGGTTCGGTTAAATGAATTTTATAGCTTTTAAAGCATAACTGAAGGACAGCCAGATATAATCGTTAGCAAATAATTTTTTTTTAAATTTCCAACATTGCCAGGTTTTTAGATTTGAGCCATCATTATTTTAAATGAGTATATCAGATGTTCAAAGAGAAGGTCTTCAAACTCCTGGAGTGCAATTTTGCATTAACACGATACACTTTGAGCATTACACGAGACTTTTTGTTGTAATACCTTGGTATAATTTTACAAACAAAGTCACCCATAATGTCCTTTTTTATAAAATTGTCAAAGCACGATATTATTTTTTTCTGATTGTCACCTCTTCCGTAACGGTATTTAGATGACAAAATAGCGACAAAATAACTAATGTAAGGAGGGGCGATAAATGTCCAATAAATTAAAATATCAACTTAAAATTTTGCACAAATATACGAGTATTGTACCGTATGATTTTAGCTTAACGTTACAGCTTTGTTATTTTGATTCTTAATTTGGGTGTAGTTTACAAAGCACACTTGTATTTTTTAATTACTCTATTTCTTCGCTTTACTTAAAAGGGAATGGCGGCACACCCAGTTTATGTTCGAAAGTAAAATGGTACACAATGCCTGAAAAAAAAACTGAAGATGGACCGAGTGCAAAATAGCTGGCATTAACCCGGTCTACCCCGGCCGAAAAGGAAACAAACATGGATGACCTTCCACACAAAATATCAAAATTCAGAGCTATTTTCTCATTTTAAAACAGCTTCCTCAATGACAACCTGAAATTTTCCAAAGTAAAAGAGTCTAGTAGCAGGTTAATTAACACATACGTGGTGTGAGTTACTAAAAGAGGTGGTTTTGGTGGTGTTAATATTTTAGTTTTTATAATGTTTCTAGATTCTGGCTGTCAAAATGTTCCTTTTTGTAATTTGCGGTGCGGTTATGGGCGCGGGTACTCATAAGATTAATCGAAGGAAATTTCACTCAACAGCTGTTTAAATTCTTTGTCAAGAGTTCATAAGGGTGGTAGTAGCTCTCTCACTTATCCACGACTTCTGCATAACACTGTTGCAAATCAATTGGAACTACGATATGATTAAAGTTGTCTGACAGATACCCTCTAAACTGTATTTATTAGCGAGAAATTTAAATTAACGTGAATAAAAATAATAAAGTTATTTTTTACTAGAAAACAACGTCATACCCCGTAATATTTGTTTGGTTAAATCTACATGCTTAAAGATAAAAAACAAGGAGGAATTAAGCTATAAATATGTTATTTTTGCTGAAATTTCTAATGCTATTTTTATAACGTCATTTATACCCTGGTTATTTTCATATGCCAAATTCACACTTAAAAATTCCTCCATAAAATTTTCTCAAACGCCACTAGATTAAGACTTCTCAAACCTACTATCTCTCTACGTCTTTTTTGTCACGTTTTTTTAATAACGTTTTTCAAACTTAAAAGTGACGCGAAAGGAAGTTCTGAAAGCTCATTAGTTTAAGACTACAACACTTTGAGACAATTTTAAAAGATGGCGTTCAAGGCAAGACAAAATCTCTATACATACATCATGTTTTCTTTAAAAGCTAAACAAGCACACCCGAATCGATTTCGTCGTAATGAAAAATGCCACCAATAGTGGCGCTGCTTCTGGTACAATCTCAAAAATATTCAGTATAAAAGCCATGCAAGTCGCGTTTTAAAATTCGTGTAGAAAAGGCGCAAACCTAATGTGATTTTGACGTTGATAAAAATCTACTTAGAATTCACTTGAAAATAACGTACAAACATTGCTGTTTTAATTTGATAATGGCCTTATTACAAATTACATCGGCGTTTTTAACAACGTTTTTTTATAAGGTTAATGAATGACCTATTAAGCTTGTTTTCATATATGAAATAAAGGTTTTTTTTCAGCAGCTTTTACAATCAACGTTTTTTTTTCTTTTTACATGTTAATTACGCGATTGTGCTATGTGGGTAAGTACTTTTTCTTACATTTACAATATTTCTGTCTTTTTATTATAAAATGTTCTGTTTTCACAAATCACTGATTGATCTAATAAACTGTTTAAAATTTGTTTTATTTTTTGCTTTGCTTTTTATTATTATTTCGCAAATAATAATTTGTCATTCTCTGATTATTTTGATATGTTTGAAAAATAATTTATGAACCTTTATGAAAAAAAAAATTATATCGTGTGTCGTGCAATAAATGAATGGTGTTTTAAAATAAATGTTACTCGCTCCACCCTTCAATCTCCCATTTAAGGATGATTTAAATAAGTTTTTAGAATAATGAAAAGTAAAATTTTTAATTTTTTAGGTATAATAGCAAATGTTAATTTTAAAATTTTTATGTTTTTTACAGTTGTTTTTTCTGATTTTATAAATATATTATAATAATAGTATTATATACAGGGTGTGTTTGTTTAAATAAGGAAAAACTTGCGCTATTCTAAGCTCAATCAGATGCCGTATTGAAATTAAAAATATCTTCAGGGGTTTTTAAAATATCGGGCATAAACTAAAAATTGTGTTTTTGAAAAATTTAAATATCGCCACCATCGTGCAAACAAATTTAATAAAATTTGGTAGTTTTGTATAAGCAATTGAATGACGGTAACAATTTTTTCTAGGCCTTCTAGTTTTTTTGAAACCATAGCCATCTTTGTTATTTCTCTTAACCGCCATATTGGGTTTATTATTCAATAAATAGAGCATAAGAAGAGCTTTTCAACCGCGCATAATAACGGAAAACGTGAATTTACTAAAAAAATAGGTTTTCACTTGGTTGGCTGTGAAACAAATGCCGTAGTTTTATTTGCTGTCATACCTACGTAACTACCTTTCAAAATGTTTCCATTTATTTGATTTATATGCAAATCTTTAAGGCCCTCATGTTTTAATTTTTCTCTGGCTAAGAAATAATACAATTTCTTAAAATCTATCTTTTATTTTTAAAACAAAAGATTGCATTTATTATTTCATTTTAAATAAAACTAGAAACCGATAACTAAGCATTAAATTTAGAAGCAAATGTTCAAAAACTCCACCGTTGTTATTCATGTAAATCTTGCATTGATGAATTAGAGACATGCATGGACCTTTAACCATTTGTTTCCACATTTTTCCTACATCTTAACGAAGCAAATTTTCTACAATTTGGTCAGCGTAATTTTGAATAAATTCTGGATATCGAGGTGCCGTCAAACTATTATGAAAAATGTTAAATAGTATGTGTCCGTTTATGACTCCTAGCCATACATTCCTACCCCACCTAACTTAATGGCGCACCTCACGATTTAAGAACAGATTTTCATCGGCCTAGTACACATAATTATGTCTGTTAAACACTCCGCAGTTTGTAAACCTGCTTTCACCAGACCACAGAACCTTAAGCGGAAATTATTGGTTTTCATGCAATTTTTGAACCAATTGCAAAACACGGTTCTTCTTTCTCAGTCACCATCTCGGACTGCTTGACTAATATGTGTTGCATATTGATGATAATTAAATTTTTTAAGAATTCTTTGGACAGTTGATTTGGGTATTTCAACATTATTTTCCAGTTCACGAAAGAAGATGCGAGGATTGTCAACGACACTTTGTAAAACCAGAGCTTCAATATTTTCATCAGGTTGTCGATTACAATTTTGTTTTTTAAAGGAACCATATTCAATTAAATTATTTGAAGTATTCTGTCGTCTTTCCGGATATCTCTGAAAGTAAATAATATAGGCCTACATTCCGTATTATAATTCGGTGCACGTTAAAAAGGTACCATATTTTCAATTTTTTAACTGTCAAAAAACTGTCACTAGCTTAAATGCATATCTATTCAGCTCGCTAGAGTATCGAACAATATTTTACCTGAAAATTTTATGAAACAGTTCAGTTTTTGGAGTCTCAAAAAATGTTTTCGTCGAAAACAATATTTTCTCCAGCCATTGCTGTGCGACCTAGGAATGTAAAAACTATATAAATAATAATAATTTTTATCACAGTACAGACAAATTAATAATTTTTAAAATCAGCAAAATTCGAGAATATTATATATTAAATTGCATTGCATAAGGAGTGTTTTTTTTAAAGGAAACCTTCTGCCAAAATTGGTCAATTGTAATAACTTTTCAAAATATTGACGTAGGTATAATATATAATTTTTAAAAGTGTAACATTTAACCTCAGAATCAAGAGTGGCGATTCGGGGATAAAATGTTAAAAGTGGATATAAAAGGTCACATATTAGGGATGAAAACTAAAAATCAGGATCAGGGACGAAAGTCCTAAACAAACCAAAAAAGTCAAAAGGTGCAAAAAATTGAACCCTATTTTTTATTTATTTATCTAGGAACTTTGTTTGGGGGGGGGGGGAACTATTATGCATAAGAAATATTGCATAAAACTATTTTACACAGTGACCAGGAGGTGTCTTCTGTGTGTAAAAACAAAATAGAGTTTTCCTCCCGTAGATCCGCGCCTGATATAATGCACTATTTTTTAGCATGCCTGGTAGCAAAAATTAATAATATTGTTTAGAATTATTTAGTCAGGTTAAAGTAGAACTTTTTACTCTTTAACCCATTAGCTCCGTGGCAAAACTGTCACTTCTATAGGTCACATTTATCAAACTGATTATAAATGCATATTGTGTACGTACTAATAATTTTGCATTGATAGTAATCATAAAATACCTTCTCACGTTATTGTGGCCTAAATATTTAATGAGTAAAAATAATTAGATGTTAATAATAAATACTATGAGCGAGAACAGCGTAGTCAGTGTCATTAAAATATCACAGTTTTGCAACATGTTGTTTAAACTGTTCATTTCATACCTTTGTTAAAAAATATATAAAATTATGTGTAGACATAACGGTGTCCTAAAAATCGGTTTAGCGGTTTAGGAGCTACTGCGTTTTGGGAAGACATTAACACACACACACACACACACACACACACACACACACACACACACACACCTAGACACACACATACACACACACAAAGACAGACGTCACGACGATATTGCTACGATATATACAAAATACACTCAAATAACACATTTTTGTCTTGATCTAAAAAAAAAATGTTTTCGCTGCAAACAATTACATAATATTTCAATACTCCCTGTTACCTATTTACACAATGGTTGGCGTTTGATAAGGGTACGAAAAAAGCACAGACACCCAAATTTACGTAGATAGAGTTTTTGTCAACTGTACGCCGATGATTAGACGTACAAGAATAAAATAATATTCATGCGTAAAAGTATAACCAATCAGGACATAATATCTTACGGACCGCAAAAAGGATAGACTTATACCCATTGATATTGCTATTTCAAATATGTTTGGATTCTGCATCGTAAGGTACCGTAGGTATTGCAATAATACGTCCTATATGGAAATAATATGCATATGTCTTTGAAAGCAACCAATCAGGTCTTTTTTGCTTAAAGACCCCAAGGCCCTCATGTTTGAATGGGCAGATACCGCTGGTGTTGGAATATTATGTATATGGCTAGGAAGGTTAAAATTGAGATAATGCTGAAAACTTGGGTGTATTTGGACCCATCTTAGTAATACCGTCGGGACGTTTGTTCGTGAGTGTGTGTGTCTCTATGTCTGTCCGGCCCAAGATAGCTTTGAAATCGCTAAGCCGGGTACTCATTAACGAACCACGAGCCTCAATCAACGAGCGCGATCTATTCGCTAATGTGGACGGCATTGTTCGAGGCTCGCAGCGCGATATCGAAACCTTAAATTAAAACCAAGTACCCACTAAATTTGAGACATAAAATACACATTTCTTGAAAAAGTTTACCTACATAAATAAATTTTTTAAATAAAAAAAAAACTATAAAAAAAATTTGCTAAATCTATTTGTAATAGTTTACTTGTAAGAAAATATTAAGCCGTCAGTCTTAATTTTTTTCTTAAATTGCGAATATCTCAAAAACTAATCTAACAATATCAATGCTGTAAAGGAATAAAAAAAACTCTTTTAAACAAGGTATCACTTGACCAACTTTCCCTCTCTAAAGTCAAGAGGTCAAAGCAACCCCAACCAGGAGTCGATAGATTAAGAAAAAAAAAATAATGTGTCCAATGATTTTTTCAAAAATTTACCTTAAATACTCATAATGGCATCCCGTATACGTTTTCTGTGAGTATATTACTTTAAATTAAAATTGATAATGATGATGATAACGGAAATGATTATACGTATGTTTTATCGCTCCACTTGTTTTGTAAAAAGAGTTTTTGTTTTTTCCTTTCTGGGTAATAAATTTTGTAGTATAAAATGGAAAAAAATATATTTTGTTTACCTCACTATACTGATAACGGTAATTACCACTTATGATTGGACAAGCTAACCTATGCACGTATTAACGCTAAAACCTGCACAGAACAGGTGTGGCTTTACTCAGGCGTTGCGATCTGTATTGAGAGATGTTGAAGGAATAAGGACAAACGTCGAATAAGAACAACTCGCGCGCGCTCGCTTAAAGCGCTTCTTGCGGTAAATATTTAGGAATTAAAACTGATAACGGTAATGACACTCTACCATGGTACGTGTATAATATGTTATTTTCTAAAAAAAATTAAGAATCTTATTTACTTTTAACAAACGGCGATACATACTTATATACCTATATATCAAACTAGAATTATAGGGCAATATAATATTGAATCGTTATGATACATTAGGTTACTTTGTTTTAGTGGATGCAAACTTATGATAGCGGAGTATGACGTTTGGGCCAGTCAAGCAATTTTACTTGTACAAGAAATTTTATACATAAAATATGTATAAAATGGAAAATAAATATATTTTATTTCCCTCACTATACTGACAACGGTAATTACAACTTATGATCGGACAAGCTTAACCAATGCACGTATTAACGCTAAAAACTGCATATAACAGGTGTGGCTTTACTAGGGCGTTCCGATCTCTGTATTGAGAGATGTTGAAGGAATACGAAAGATTCGCGCGCGCTCGCTTAAGGCGCCTCTAGCGGTAGATATTTAGGATAACGTTAATGACGCTCTACCAGGGTACGCATATAAAATTTTATTTTATAAAAAAATTAGGAAATAATATTTGTTTTTAACAAACGGGGATACTTATATATATATATATATATATATATATATATAGATATCCGCTGATCGTTGTGACATCCAGGCGTAAAAATTTTAGATATCTTGTGACATTCTTCGACGCCGTGACATCCAAATTCGGATGTCACAACGTTTTTTCATGTTTTTGGTACATCCTGATGGGGAGGGCCCGGGTGTACCTAAATTAAATGGATGTCATAGCATACCATGTCTCTGATGAAGAATACAGCAAAATTTTTAAAAAATTTTGACGCCAAAATTTCCGTGTATATTGGCGCGAGTATATTCTAGAATCGATCCAATTGATATTCATCACTCTGTGACATCCAATGTATATTTTCATCTTAATTGCACGCACTAGTAACATCCGTCAAAGCGACAACCTTGCATTATGCCAATGTTATTAATTAAATTTGGTTTATTTTTTATTTTGGGGCGGCTGTTGCTATGTGGTCCAGCGATTCACTTGACTTGCATCTTTGTAAAAATATTTAAAAATGTTAGCATAATAAATAATGTTAGCTAGCTTATTGGGAACATAAATATAAAATATAAATAAATATTTCTTCATGTACCTCAGAGCAAAAGTGAATTAACTAACGAACTTGGATAGGGACTTGATACTATTTGTGAATTGCTATCTCCGTCCTCCTTTTTACCACGTAACTAAAGTCAGATGAGTAAAAAGAGCGCTAAATTTTAATCTAGCTACGTCAAAACGTACTGATTTATAATAGTATCTTTTTAACTCCATTCAGTGATTTTTTTACAAAAAAAATCTGCTGAATTAAATTAGAATTCTTATAAATCAATCAATACATATATACCATGTGGGCTAAAAAAAAAATCGGACAATTATTTTTCATTATAACTTTTGAACTATACCATCGATTTTAATGGCACAAACTGCGCTTGGCAGAGATTTAATCAGAGTTTTGACTAATTATAATTATTTTTCAGCGGTTTCAAAATCTAAAATGGCAGACAATATTAAAATGTACCCTTTAAAGATGCTGGTTTATTCTTATGTTGCGAACACGTTTGAATTATTTTTTTAAATTAGTAGAAAAGCTGCGTTCTTGCCACGCACAAGGTGTGAATCAGCAAAATCGGTTTGATGGTTTTAAAAAAAATATTTTTGTTTCAACCATTGTTTTGAAAATTATACGATTGCCTTGGCAATCATGTCTGCATTTATTTCCTTACAAATTTATTACTACTGAACCTTTGACTTTGAGGAAATATAAAACATCGTGGTAAGAATTGATTGTTTTTTAAAGATCATGATCAAAATTTATCGCCATCTTAAAATTTAAGATGGCGGACAGAATCATACTTGATTCTTAAAAATGGTGGGTTTATTCTTATTTTCTGGAAATATTTTAGATTTTTTTTTAATTTATAGAAAAGCACTACTTTTCCCGCGCACAACGAGGTACAAATTAGCAAAATCGGTGTATTGGTTCTCAAATAACCTATTTCTGTTTTAGTCATTGTGTTACAGATTAGACGATTGCATTGCCAACCCTGTCATTTCCTTATAAACTCATTATTACCAAACCGATTTTAGTGAAATAAGAAAAATGATGGTGAGAATTGATTGTTCTTTCAAGGTTATATTCGAAATTTGCTGCCATCCTAAAAGTTAAGATGTTGGACAGAACCATACTTGATCCTTCAAAGAGGCACTTTTATTCTTATCTTTCGAAAATATTTTAGTTTTTTTTATTAATTTATTGGAAAGTACTACTTTTCTCCCGCTTAATAAAGTACAATTTAATAAAATCGGCGAAGTGGTTCTCACAAAATCTGATTTTGTACCATTGCTTTACAAGTTATGCGATTGCATTGACAATTTCTCTCCGACATCTTAAATTCTAAGATGGCAGCAAATTTCGATTATAATCTTTAAAGAGCAATCAATTGTTACCACGATTTTTTATGTTTCACTAAAATTGGTAGAATTTATAAGAAAATTACTGCAGAACAGGATTGGCAATACAATCGTATAATCTCTAAAACAATGGTTGAAACAAAAATAGATATTTTGAGACCCACCACACTGATTTTAACAATTTTTACCTCGTTGTGTGGGGAAAAAGTAGTGCTTTTTCATAGATTAAAAAAAATTTAAAACATTTTCGGAATATAAGAATAAACACGCCATTTTAAAAAATCAAGAATAATTCTATCCGCCATCTTAAAATTTAAGATGGCGATAACTTTGATCATGATCTTAAAAAAGCAATCAATTCTCACCAGGATGTTGTTTATTTCTACTAACATCGGTTTAGTAGTAATGAATTTATAAGTAAATAAATGCAGACATGATTGGCAAGTAATCGTATAATATGCAAAACAATGGTTGAACAAAAATATTTTTTTATAGAACCACTGAACCAATTTTGCTGAACCGTACCTTGTGCCTGGCAAGAACGCAGCTTTCTTACTAATTTAAAAAAATAATTAGAACATATTCGCAACACAAGAATAAACGAGCATCTTTGAAAGGTACATTTTAATTTCGCCCGCCATCTTGGATTTTGAGATGGCAGACAAAAAATGATAAATTAGTCAAAACTCTGATTAATTCTTTGGCAAGTGCAGTTTGTCCCATTAATATCGATTGTATAGTTCAAAAGTTATAATAAAAAAAATGTCCAGGTTTTTTTGGCCCACCCTGTAAAGGAAAAGAGTTCAGAAACTGCTTAACCGATTTTATTGAAATTTGGAATAGGTACATGTTCCATGAGTTTTCGTCTGGTTAAGGCATTTTTTTACGCTACGGCGCATTCAATTCAGGCTAACTGACGAAGCCAGTTATTACTTGGCTAGTTATTTATAAAATAGCTTTTAATTTTGGTATGTTTGCTTAAATGTATTTTAAATGTGTTATGGCTCTTAAAAAACATAAAAACATTTAAAGTAAAGAAAAATTATGAACGCTGGCAAAAATAAAGATATGATATGTATGTATTAAATATCTAAAAGAATGTCACATGACGAGCTTTTAGCCATTGACATAAAATTTATTTTAAATTAAATTAAATTAAATTAAAAATTACTTAATTAACAATTTGTCAAAAAAATCGGTTAAAATGTTTTGGTTTGGTCCAAACTGCCCATTTTTGTTTACAAAATTGTATTGTTACGAAATCAAATGATACATCTGAAAACCGCAAGTTTTTATCTGTTTTTATAACAAAGTTCTGAATTTACCACCTTCATCTCCTTTACCTCCTTACCTACCCCCCGTTTTTGTTCATAAAGTTTTATTGTCAATAGTTCAAATGATAAATCTAAAAACCGCATGTTCATATCTATTTTGATTAAGTTATGAATTTATCCCCTTTACACCCCTCATCCATTCCCTATCCCCCAATTTTTTTTCAGAATATTGTATTGTCATCGGACCTTCATCACTGTGCCAAATTTTGTTAAAATCGATTTATACGCCCCCCCCCCCCTAATTGCGGCACTAATATATTTATTTATTTCCAAGGAGTAGCACATATAAGAAAAATTCAGAACAATAATTTAGGTACCTAAAAAAAAAGTAACATTAGCCGATTGGGAAAAAAAAATATAGATATAAAAGAAAAGAAAATGGGAATAAATTGCTAGACTGAATAATGAAAATCTTATATTTTTATTTTTTATTATTTGCATAATAATTAAGGGCCTTAATTCTGCCAAAGTGGCGCCCGCGTCAGTAAATAAAACATATCCAGCTAGGTATAGAGCTACATAATTTATCAAAAATTCGCTGAACATAGGTAAGTACCTAGTCCAGATTATCTAGACTTTTTTTTTAAATCTAGGTACTGTAGTCATAGATTTTACTGGAATATCGGCCATTTCTTGTGTACCGAGCAAAGCCGATTAGTAATCAGTTTCTATGTGACTATGCTTGGGGGTGCTTCGCACCTCCCTGTTTACGTCTTGGAGGTGCCCTAGCTAAGGACACTCATCGTAAAGGCAAGCTTTATAGGAAGCGAAGCTAACTTCAAGCTTTCTATTTTTTGGGTATTATTTTTGACATGTTTTCCTCGGTTTCGCATTGGCGGTTCTGTTTTATTTTGAAGATGTTGTTTTACACAGTATGAAGGTACCTAAACTATATATATTTATGTAATTAGAATTAAAAAGTTATGCTGCAAATTATCTTGAAACTGTATCATTATTAAATAGATCTTTAGACTGTGTTCAAACCACATTTTTAAAATAACAACGAGCCGCCAATGCGAAACCGAGGAAAACATGTCAAAAATTATAAATTAGAGTTAGGCTTCGCTACCTCTAAAGCTTGCTTGACGATGAGTGACCTAGAGTCCCTGTATGTTGACATATTTGGATATATTAAATAAAATATATCCAAATATGTCAACATACAGGGACTCTAGAGTGACCTAGCCCCTTGCTACCCCCGTAGTCGGCGCCCCTGTAGGTATTCTATTTTTGCAAACGGCCGGTCCGCAGTCGGGCAGCCCTGGGGTGAGTTGAGTATGTATACTTCGATTTAAATTCGTCTCTCTGTGACATCCACACTTACATAATTATGTTTTCGTTTTATTTGTGCCGTATTTGTATGAGTTCGCGCGCCGTAACCACCTTTTCTTAAAACATTTCAGCCGATATTTGACCTACCTAAAACTCTACTTCGGAATGAGCTATCTCAAACTTTGCACAGTCGTAGATCTCCATGGAGTTAACAACCCCTTCAAGTTTCATGGAATTCCATAAAGTAGTAAAGTAGTTACAAAATTTCAAAAAACGTCGAAATTGCCACTCACTGACTCACTCACTCACTCACTCATGTATAGATCATCAATATTCTACTGTACTTCCAGACATGCTACAAAGCTAAAATTTGGCAGACTGATAGAAATTATGACCAAACCCCTGGAAAAAATCATAAAACCTTAAAATTTTAATTTACTCCCCTCCCCTATACATTTAAAGTTAAGTAAAAGTAACATTGCCCACTTTCAGACATGCTAGAGAGCTGAGCTTTGGAAGACCGATAGTAACCATGATAAAGTTATAGAAAAAAATTAAAATACCCCAAAATTCTAATTTACTTCCTTCCCCTATAAATGTAAAATTATGTAAAAGTAACACTGCCCACTTCCAGAAACGCTAAAGAGCTGAACTTTTTAAGACTGAAAGACAATATGATAAAACTATATGAAAAAATTTAAAAACTCCAACATATTAATTTACTTCCCTCTCCTATAAATGTAAATTTATATAAAACTAACATTGCCCACTTCCAGAAACGCTAGAGAGCTGAGCATTGGAATGCTGATAGAAATTATGATAAAACCATGGGAAAAAATTTAAAAAGTCCAATATTTTCATTTACTCTCCTCCCCTATAAATGTAAAGTTATGTAAAAGTAACATTACACTTCCAGAAACGCTAGAGAGCATTGGAAGACTGATAGGAACTATGATAAAACTATAGGACAAAATTTAAAAACAGAACAATTTTATTTTATTTCCCTCCCCTATACATGTAAAAGTAACATTGTGCACTTTCAGAAACGGTTCGGTTCATTTCTTGTAGGGCGGGAAGCTAGACTTCATGAAGTCGTATTTTAACCTATTTTATTGTTTTATTTCTGAAATATATGAAAAATGTCTGCGAAATTATTAATCTTGGCGTTGTGACCGGTTCTTGATAAGTGTATACAAAGTCTAAATTAAATTTGTTCGTTTTTGCAGAATTCTGAGACTTGGGGGGGGCAGATCCCCGAAGTACCCCCAAGGGTGCCCCTGGAAAATTATTGTATTGTCACCGGTTCTTGATAAGCGTACAAAGTTTAAATTAAATCTGTTCGTTTAAAGTAGGTCAAAATCTAGTCCAAAGGAGTCAGTTACAAACTACATACCTACCTACAAACATACAGGTGAAGCTAATAAAAGCGTGTCAAAAATAAGAAATTACAAAAAATGAAAATTTGTATTTAAAACTTGTTGTTTCCCCACAGTTTTTATTCTGGTTAGTAGTTTTCAGAAATTGATTAAAAATCTGATTTGAAAAAAAATAAAGCGACCTAAACACCCAGAACGACTGCTTTTTTCAAATGGCTGTACGTAAGTTAAAAAATTAATCCATCAAGGTAAAAGGCAGAAAAGCCATTTCGATATAGTAAGCCGATTTTAATGTGCAGCTACAGGTTTTTCAAAAGCCCGAAGAACCGAACCGAACCGGATAAACATACATACAAACAAACAAATTTCACAAAATATTTCTAAGTTATCTTAAAAAAAAATCCGTCGAACATAATACCTTTCCTAGCTTTTGCTGCACGAACTAGGAAAGTAAAAATTGGGACTGATAAAAACTGAAGAGTCCAAAAAAATAATGGGAGTTACCTACAAAAAGGGACAACTTTTATCTAATTTGACCTACAAACTGTGAATATAGGGTACAATAATTAATAATAGGCTCATTATTTTTCAACTAAATTTAACTAAAGTTAAGTTGAATAGATAAGGAATTTTTAAATCTAGTCAGATAAAATTTAATCTGACGAGTTTTTTTAACGTCAAATTGCCCGATTTGAATGAAATTTGATACCTAGGCTGGGTCTTGGGTCGAGATGGTCCCATTTAAAAATGCACAAAATTCACCTAACGCAAGCCAAATAAAAGGGTGGGGGTTGATTTTAAAAATTGGAGTTTATGTGAAAATATGACTTGTGTGATATCGAACGAAGGGTAATTGAGTCTGCAGTTAAACAAAATACATTTTAGTTTATTTTAAAAAAATGGTGGGGGTACATGTCAAAAATTAGAGTTTAAATGAAAATATGGCTTGTGTGGTATTAAGTGAAAAAAATTAGAGTTTAGGTCAAAACATGGCTTGTGTGGTATCAAACGAAAAGGACTTGAGTCTGGAGTTGAATAGAATATATTACAGTTTTTAGTTATACTGTCATAAATAAGTTTAAATTCGGATCATTTTACTATAGCAATAACCAATATTGCTGCGCTTGCACTAATTTATTCTATAAAAGCCGATGCTGGATAATAGCACTCTAGCAAGTGATCAACCCAGTATACCACTGAAATACGTGGTCCCTACTAAACACACCCAGTACACCACTGAAATACGTGGTCCCTACGAACCCAGTACACCACTGAATTAATGTGGTCCCTACTTAACATACCTAAGTAAAACCTCACTATGGTGGTTACGCTTTATGGCCCATAAGGCCAACTCTCTACCGCCTATAAGGTCTATTCCTTATGGCCCCTAGGTCAACTCTCTCCAGCCAGCATCCCTCTTTTTACATTATTTAATTATTTATAGCAATAACCTATATTCCTGTTAATCTGTTTTCTTATATAAAATACATGTATAAATGTTGATCCTTTATACTTAATTTTCATATTCCCCTAAATCCCTCAGTCATAAGGGCACTAAATAACAAACCTTGTGACATATATGGTAGAGATACCACTTGTCACAAATATAGTCGTGACAATATTAGCTTACACGTACACTATAATTAAAGTACCTAGTGTGAGCTTAGGTGCCCATATATTAGCAGAGTATTTTTTTTAGTCCTTGCCGTATATTCATCTTGTAAGCCTATTATGACATCAATAACGTGCTTGTATATTTTATTTGTTATTTTCTTCCCCGTGACATCCAGTGTATATTTTTCTTATTTGCATGTAACATATTTGCACACATTTGTGACATCCATAACGTGTTTGTATATTTTATTTGTTAATTGTTTCCTCGTGACATCCAGTGTATATTTCTTATTTTTATAGAGGTACTTGTTACATCCGTTATTTTTATGAAACATTGGCAACATTGCTGGATGTCACAAGTTAACACAAATATTTAGGGATGTTACAACGTCAAAATTTTTTGTATATACAATGGAAGCCACAAAGATATAAAAAAATTTATTTCTAAATTTGTGAGTTTATACAAATATTTTTATGAAATTAGAAATAAAATATTTTTGATTACATTTCATATTTTTTATTTTTGGATAACACCAGGTTTTAAGGTGGATGTCACAAAAACCGACTTTTTGCTGGATGTCACAAGATACAACGGTCGAGTATATATATATATAGATATATATATATATATATATATATATATATATATATATATATATATAAGCGTGACCTTGCTACCTGGGGAGTTGAATAAAACATATTAAATTTTCGCCTGCGGCACATTTTGTTTGCACATAGTGGTAAACCTTAAAGCTAATTTTTATTAAATCCCGCAAAAAAAATGTTTTGTGTTTTTTCTCTTCTTGGCCCCTCCCCCCCGGACATCCAGGATCCGCCACTTGTCGAGCATACTGGCAAAGCCATTTTGTTTTAGGCTAGTAACATATAAACCACCAGTGGCGGCGCGTGGTAAAAAGCTTTGGGGGTGCACACTAAAAAATAAAAATTGCGGCGCAGGCGAAAATCTTTTTTCAGTGCCACGCTAAATTTTTGGGCCTTCGAGTGGGCCGTCATATATAATTTAGAGCAAATAATTAAAAAATTAGATATTTAGTTAGATATTAGTTACCTACCTATTATTATTGTTTTTATAAATAAATAATAAATTATCACACCTAGTTTATTTTCTCCTCTAATGGCAAAGATGAAAATTTATTTAAATATTGCACGCTAATGCTATCAGAATTAGAAACTTCCGCCATTGTCAAAATTCCCCAGATTAATATATCTACATTTTCGTAATAAAAAAAAAGTGTGTGCTTAAGACCACAGGGCAGAAGTGTAAATTTCAACAAGGCGAAATTACTAATACTGGCCCATAACATATTCTGCAAAGCGGACCGAACCGAACTCTTCTGTGTACTGGCCTTCATCTGCATCATCATATCGCTCGCTGAATTTTTCTCACAGTTAGTCGACTCGAGCCGATTTCACCCAAATGAGCGTTATATAGCCGAGCCTGACGGCTCAGTTGAATTCACTACCCACCAAAACTGCTAAACGCGCCTAAAGAAGTTTACACTTCCAAAACTACAAACATGTAAAACATCAATATTTTTATTTTTTGCACACTTAGTGCTTAAAATTTTAACTCTACTCAGTGTTATATAATATAATGATTACTTAGTACCGAATACAAAATATCTGATACTCGAATAGGAAGTATCAGTATCTATTCGATACTTGCAAAAGGAATCGTTGCACACACAACTACTAAAGTGCACGAATTAAAAGTGCCGCTAATCTGCTCTAACATGCAACGCGAACCGTCGTGGCATGGGTCATCACGGGGGTGCGGGCGGCCTTGAGGCTGGTCTTGGGTATACGCGCCGTGCAGAAGGAAGGTTCAGATTCTATGTACTGTAAAATTCTATTGGGACATGCCGTCCTCTCTTTCTATATTTCGTAATTAGTATGCGACATAACATCTAGGGTGCATAGAATTTCGTTCCAGTAAATAAAAGTGTTGTTTGCATATACGTAGTCTTCCGTATATAGAGAGTTTGAACACGAATACAAACACATACATCAGGTATTAACTCCTAGAGTATATTCTAGTCTTTAGTGAATTTCTTTTGGGGTAATTATGAATTAAATTAAGGAATGATCAAAGTTTAATATTTTTTTAAGTAAAATTTGGGTGTGCACGTGCACATGTGCACTTATGGAGAAACCGCCACTGTAAACCACGCATCTTCTTTTAAATGTTTTTTAAATAGTATTTGTCTTTTGGATCCCATATAACAGGTCTATTCCTGTAATTTTCAAATAGACAATACTTTTTCATCATTCATGGTTTTTTTTTCATTTGAAGTTCGTCGCGAATGGCTTGTTGTGGGCTTGCATACCTTTTTCATACCTTTTTCACGTCTACATTAGCAAATTGTTCGAGGCTCGAGGCTCGTGGCTCGGTAATGAGTACCCGGCTCGATTTAAGAACTGTAAAAGACAGGGTTCCTTTTTGTTTTTAGGGTATTTTACGAAGAAGCTGCAGAAAGGGTATATATTTTTAGCTTACACTACTACTATACTATAGTAGTGTGAGCTATGGTGATCCTAATTTTTTCAAAAAAAAAAAGTTGCTCCGATTTCAAAATTTTTTATATATCTTTGCGTTTCAGATGATTTTGAAACTTTTTTGTTGCGCCGTCTGTCTGTCTGTCTGTCTGTCGGTCTGTCTGTCTGTATGTCTGTCTGTCTGTCTGTCTGTCTGTCTGTCTGTCTGTCTGTCTGTCTGTCTGTCTGTCTGTCTGTCTGTCTGCAAGTCTGTATGTCTGTCTGTAACGACCAACGCGCATAACTCAAAAACCGCTTAGCCGATTTTAATGAAATTTGGTACCTAGGCTGGGTCTTGGGGCGAGATGGTCCCATTTAAAAATGAATAAAATCCACCAAACACAAACCAAATAAAAGGGTGGGGGTAAATTTCAAAAATTAGAGTTTATGTGAAAATATGGCGTGTGTGATATCAAACGAAAGGTAATTGAGTCTGGAGTTAAACAAAATACATTTTAATTTATTTAAAAAAAAGGTGGGGGTATATTCCAAAAATTAGAGTTTAAGTGAAAATATGGCGTGTGTGATATTAAATGAAAAGTAATTGAGTCCGGAGTTTACCAAATAACATTTTAATTTTTGCTTTTTTTAAGGGTGGTGGTAGATTTTAAAAATTTAAGTTAAGGTCAAAACATGGCTTGTGTGGTATCAAACAAAAGGTAATTTAGTCTGGAGTTGAATAAAATTTATTTCAGTTTTTAGTTATATTAGCTCACACGTAAACTATAACTATAGTACCTAGTGTGAGCTTAGGGGCCCATATATTGTCAGAGTATTTAAATTGGCATGGTGGTACCTAATATTCAAAGATAAGTTTCTATAATCCCCGATATTCCGGCTTCAGAATCCCAGATGGCGGCTGCCAAATTTAAAACAAATAATTTCCTGTTTTAAGAGACATAAAATTAATTTTGATAAATTTACTTTAGGCGGGACCTACTCAATTTAAAACTGTAAAAAAATTGGACATGTATGTGTCACTTTAAAACAAAAAAATAGTTTTAGCTCACATTTATACTATACTATAGTAGTGTGAGCCACGGTGATCCTAATTTTTTCGAGAAAAAAAAAGTTGCTCCGGCTTCAAAAATTTTTATACAACTTTACGTTTTAGATGATTTTGAAACTTTTTTGTTGTGGTGTCTGTCTGTCTGTCTGTCTGTCTGTAACAACCAACGCGCATAACTCAAAAACTGCTTGCCCGATTTTAATTAAATTTGGTACCTAGGCTGGGTCTTGGGTCGAGATGGTCCCATTTAAAAATGAACAAAATCCAATGAACACAAGCCAAATAAAAGAGTGGGGGTAGACTTCAAAAATTAGAGTTTATGTGAAAATATGGTGTGTGTGATATCAGAAGAAAGGTAATTGAGTCTGGAGTTAAACAAAATATAATTTAGTTAAAAAAAAGGGTAGGGGTGGATTTCAAACATTAGAGTTTACGTAAAAATATGGCTTGTGTGATATCAAACGAAAGGTAATTGAGTCCGGAGTTAAACAAAATACATCTTAGTTTTTTTTTGAAGGGTGGGGGTATATTTTAAAAATTTGAATTTAAGTCAAAACATGGCCTGTGTCGTATCAAACGAAAGGTAATTTAGCCTGGAGTTGAATAAAACATATTTCAGTTTTTAGTTATATTAGCTCACACGTACACTATAACTGTAGTACCTAGTGTGAGTTTAGGGGCCCATATATTGGCAGAGAATTTCTTTAATCCTTCTGTTTGTTTTTGCGCAAGATCTATTCTTAGCACCTCCTATTAAAAGTATTGACCAGCTCATAAAATTTACTGAAAAAAAAAAAATTAAGTGCGCCAGCCGATACAAAGATGACGCTTATTATGTTAAAAATAAAACATACCTATAACTAATTTTTACATTAAAAAAATCCTGAATTTTTTAAAAAGTTACTATTTGATATTTAACCATCAAGATGGCGGCCGAAGTTTGGATAGAAAAGGTTTTTTTTTTCATTCATGTTTGACAGAACTAGTGTTGCCGTGTAGTATCAATTTATGCTAAATAAGTGTCGCTGATTTTAAAAATTCTATAATAAATGACATACGTCTAATTTCCAAGATGGCGGCGTCCAAACCATAAAAACAACAGTATTCTTTTGGTTTGGTGAATTTTTTTACCAAAAAATTTTTTTATATATTATTATACGCTAGTTTTTAATTAAAATTTACAAAAAATACAATTTATTTACTTTTGCAAGATGGTGACAGAAAAAGTAAAAAAAAAATAATTTTTTGAAGCTTAAGGTAAAAAACCGGACAATACAAGACATGCCGGTAAAAAAAATTAAGATTTTTGTGTCATAAAAATTCACAAAATTATTATGTTATTATTGACCATTTTCAGCTCACACTACTACTATACTATAGTATAGTAATTTTTTCGAGAAAAAAAAAGTTGCTCCGATTTCAAAATTTTGTCTGTCTGTCTGTCTGTCTGTCTGTCTGTCTGTCTGTCTGTCTGTCTGTCTGTCTGTCTGTCTGTCTGTCTGTCTGTCTGTCTGTCTGTCTGTCTGTCTGTCTGTCTGTCTGTCTGTCTGTCTGTCTGTCTGTCTGTCTGTCTGTCTGTCTGTCTGTCTGTCTGTCTGTCTGTCTGTCTGTCTGTCTGTCTGTCTGTCTGTCTGTCTGTCTGTCTGTCTGTCTGTCTGTCTGTCTGTCTGTCTGTCTGTCTGTCTGTCTGTCTGTCTGTCTGTCTGTCTGTCTGTCTGTCTGTCTGTCTGTCTGTCTGTCTGTCTGTCTGTCTGTCTGTCTGTCTGTCTGTCTGTCTGTCTGTCTGTCTGTCTGTCTGTCTGTCTGTCTGTCTGTCTGTCTGTCTGTCTGTCTGTCTGTCTGTCTGTCTGTCTGTCTGTCTGTCTGTCTGTCTGTCTGTCTGTCTGTCTGTCTGTCTGTCTGTCTGTCTGTCTGTCTGTCTGTCTGTCTGTCTGTCTGTCTGTCTGTCTGTCTGTCTGTCTGTCTGTCTGTCTGTCTGTCTGTCTGTCTGTCTGTCTGTCTGTCTGTCTGTCTGTCTGTCTGTCTGTCTGTCTGTCTGTCTGTCTGTCTGTCTGTCTGTCTGTCTGTCTGTCTGTCTGTCTGTCTGTCTGTCTGTCTGTCTGTCTGTCTGTCTGTCTGTCTGTCTGTCTGTCTGTCTGTCTGTCTGTCTGTCTGTCTGTCTGTCTGTCTGTCTGTCTGTCTGTCTGTCTGTCTGTCTGTCTGTCTGTCTGTCTGTCTGTCTGTCTGTCTGTCTGTCTGTCTGTCTGTCTGTCTGTCTGTCTGTCTGTCTGTCTGTCTGTCTGTCTGTCTGTCTGTCTGTCTGTCTGTCTGTCTGTCTGTCTGTCTGTCTGTCTGTCTGTCTGTCTGTCTGTCTGTCTGTCTGTCTGTCTGTCTGTCTGTCTGTCTGTCTGTCTGTCTGTCTGTCTGTCTGTCTGTCTGTCTGTCTGTCTGTCTGTCTGTCTGTCTGTCTGTCTGTCTGTCTGTCTGTCTGTCTGTCTGTCTGTCTGTCTGTCTGTCTGTCTGTCTGTCTGTCTGTCTGTCTGTCTGTCTGTCTGTCTGTCTGTCTGTCTGTCTGTCTGTCTGTCTGTCTGTCTGTCTGTCTGTCTGTCTGTCTGTCTGTCTGTCTGTCTGTCTGTCTGTCTGTCTGTCTGTCTGTCTGTCTGTCTGTCTGTCTGTCTGTCTGTCTGTCTGTCTGTCTGTCTGTCTGTCTGTCTGTCTGTCTGTCTGTCTGTCTGTCTGTCTGTCTGTCTGTCTGTCTGTCTGTCTGTCTGTCTGTCTGTCTGTCTGTCTGTCTGTCTGTCTGTCTGTCTGTCTGTCTGTCTGTCTGTCTGTCTGTCTGTCTGTCTGTCTGTCTGTCTGTCTGTCTGTCTGTCTGTCTGTCTGTCTGTCTGTCTGTCTGTCTGTCTGTCTGTCTGTCTGTCTGTCTGTCTGTCTGTCTGTCTGTCTGTCTGTCTGTCTGTCTGTCTGTCTGTCTGTCTGTCTGTCTGTCTGTCTGTCTGTCTGTCTGTCTGTCTGTCTGTCTGTCTGTCTGTCTGTCTGTCTGTCTGTCTGTCTGTCTGTCTGTCTGTCTGTCTGTCTGTCTGTCTGTCTGTCTGTCTGTCTGTCTGTCTGTCTGTCTGTCTGTCTGTCTGTCTGTCTGTCTGTCTGTCTGTCTGTCTGTCTGTCTGTCTGTCTGTCTGTCTGTCTGTCTGTCTGTCTGTCTGTCTGTCTGTCTGTCTGTCTGTCTGTCTGTCTGTCTGTCTGTCTGTCTGTCTGTCTGTCTGTCTGTCTGTCTGTCTGTCTGTCTGTCTGTCTGTCTGTCTGTCTGTCTGTCTGTCTGTCTGTCTGTCTGTCTGTCTGTCTGTCTGTCTGTCTGTCTGTCTGTCTGTCTGTCTGTCTGTCTGTCTGTCTGTCTGTCTGTCTGTCTGTCTGTCTGTCTGTCTGTCTGTCTGTCTGTCTGTCTGTCTGTCTGTCTGTCTGTCTGTCTGTCTGTCTGTCTGTCTGTCTGTCTGTCTGTCTGTCTGTCTGTCTGTCTGTCTGTCTGTCTGTCTGTCTGTCTGTCTGTCTGTCTGTCTGTCTGTCTGTCTGTCTGTCTGTCTGTCTGTCTGTCTGTCTGTCTGTCTGTCTGTCTGTCTGTCTGTCTGTCTGTCTGTCTGTCTGTCTGTCTGTCTGTCTGTCTGTCTGTCTGTCTGTCTGTCTGTCTGTCTGTCTGTCTGTCTGTCTGTCTGTCTGTCTGTCTGTCTGTCTGTCTGTCTGTCTGTCTGTCTGTCTGTCTGTCTGTCTGTCTGTCTGTCTGTCTGTCTGTCTGTCTGTTCATTGGATTGGGATTTGGGTCGAGATGGTCCCATTTAAAAATGAACAAACTCCACCGAACACAAGCCAAATAAAAGGGTGAGGGTAGATTTCAAAAATTAGAGTTTATGTAAAAATATGGCGTGTGTGATATCAAACGAAAGGTTATTGAGTCTGGAGTTAAACAAAATACATTTTAGTTTATTTAAAAAAAAGGATGGGGTAAATTTCAAAAATTAGTGTTTAAGTGGAAATTAGGCGTGTGTGATATCACACGAAAGGTAATTGAGTCTGGAGTTAAACAAAATACATTTAATTTTTAAAAAAAAGGTGGGGGTAGATTTGAAAAATTAGAGTTTAAGTCAAATTATGGCTTGTGTGGTATCAAACGAAAGGTAATTGAGTCTGGAGTTCAATAAAATATACTTCAGTTTTTAGTTATATTGGCTTTCACGTAGATACACTATAACTGTAGTACCCAGTGTGAGCTTAGGTGCCCATAGATTGGCAGAGTATTTACTTATTTTCTATTTCCGGTAATATTAATCTGGGAGTAAGGTCTAAATTATTATAAGTAGTGTAGTAGTGGAGGTTCTAATACAATTGGTAACCATGCCATCCACTTCTCCGAAGTGGATGACCTGCTGCTGAAGAAGTGAACTTGGTATGACCTTCGGGCAAAAGAAGCGTACAAGAAGCTGTCAGCAATGACGTAACAACCAGAGGCTGTTGAAAGGCCCTAATGAGTTAGGTGGCAATGCGAGAGTAGGTAAAATGAGGTGGTTTTTTTAGTAAGCTAGCCGCTTCACTTGCTTAGCCTGGGCTGTTGAAAGGCCCTATTGGTCAATGAGGGAGTAGATAAAATGGAGTGTTTTTTTGTTAGTAAGATAGCTACTTCACTAGCTTCGCCTGGTCTAGGTAAGGCCTTAGCTGTTGAAAGGCCCTATTGGCAATGAGTTAGGTGCCAGCCAGTAAGATAGCCACTTCACTCGCTTAGCCTGGGCTAGGTAAGTCCTAATGTGAAAAAGGCCTTGGTTGTTGGTTAAAAAATAAAATAATTTCTAGAAATATTTGTTAGAATTAATCGGGATAGCCTGTTATTTTCTCTGTGTGTTAAAAATAAAATAATTTTTAAAAATATTTGTTTAACTTAATCAGGATTGTCTGTGTATCTCTTATCATTGTTTATGCAGTTATAGGATAACCTTATGACCCGCACACGTTCCTATTTTATCTAATACAGCTGGTTATTTATGCTATACAGGATGTCTCAAAGTAAATAATTCTTAAATAAAAACTAAAAGTATGTTTTAATTATATATTTTTATTCATATATATCATATAAACCACACTCATCTCGACCATCAAATTTAAAAATAATTGATTGAAGATGTTTTTTCACGTCATAGTTTGGATATATTTTTGTATATTCCAGCGCTGCCTCTGTTAATTTACGTTTCCATATTTTAGGTAATAATGGGTATAATGTTGGTAGTTTTTCCTCAATGATGTACCTGCATGAATCAAACCCAAAATATATCCATTCTGCTAACCATTTATAAATATTTTCATAACTTTTCTCTTCTAAAAGTCCTTCTAGCTCAAATTCAATTTTAGTTGACCAATAATTATTTTGAAAGTCCATCTTACTGTGTTCTGAATTTTAATTTACCACGTCTCGTTGTTGTATTTCGGAAAATATTTCCTTGGTTTTTTCCTGGACTTGTATTTCTACAAATATCACACAAATATGAAGCAATTTTGTTGCCTGTGCTTATTTTAACTATGTCTACTCTTCCACATTTATCACAGCGAAAATTATGATAAATTGATGGTGGTTGGGAACATTTTCTCATTTCACACGCACAACCTATCGCTACGACAGACACAGTAAAACTGATTTATCTATAATTGTAGATGTAGATAAAGGATTATTTCATCTATGCTAAAACTATTGAACCTACTGCGTTGGTTATTTTATAGTCAACCGTTGAACAGTGTAGATCATCAAAACTTAGTGTTTTTGTTTTCAACCAAATACAATGTTACCAACCTATGACTGGATTAAACCAAGAATAAAAAAACCCCGTTGTATCTATTGTACCAAAGGAAATCCACATCGACCTGCTAATTGGATTGTAACAAAACACAGCTCTTGTGAACAGAAGAAAAACGAAGAAGTTAAGAAATATATTCAACAAGGCTATCGAGGTTAAAAAGAAGTATCAAAGGTCAAAGGTTACTTTTATTTCAACCTATAAATAGAGGGATTTATAAGTTGAAACTCTTACTTTCAGAAAGAACGCTTTTAAAGATGGTTGAAAATAATAGTATTAATAAAGTGTGGGATGAGATCTCTGCGTCACCAGTTATTACAGAGGACTTTATTGGATGGTTTTGTGACCATGTGAACTGGGAAGTAATTTGTCGCAAACAAAGATTATCTGATATGTTTATGGCGACCTATATTAATAAGATGCATTGGCCCAATGTGTCTAGATATCAAAATTTAAGCGAAGCGTTTATGCATATGTTTAAAAGCGAACTCTATTGGCCTTTTCTTTGTCGTTATCAACGGATGTCTGAAAATTTTATAAGAGAAAATGAATGGCGCATCGACTGGGAATACTTATTAAAGTATCAAACATATCTCTATCCAGAGTTTTTTGAAGAGATGCGTCAGAAACATATGAAACCAGAAGAGGGGAGAATTTATGAAGATGAGCAAATGGAAGAGTCAACTAATATTCGAAATGGGAAGAAACAGTTAAATGGTACTTCAAAGCTGTATAATAACCCATCAAATTTTAGAATATCATCAATGGGTGGCTCATTTTAGTTATTTAGTAACTGCTATAATTAGAGGATGGTTGTTCCCATTAAATATTTATTCTAAATCACCAATAAGTTTTATATGTTTCTCTTTATTTAGTACTAAGCAACATTACTTTTATCTATCCAGCTATTATGTTTATTATCAAATCCTAACCACTTTACAAACACCTTATTTTTGACACGTTTTAAAATTTTTTCTACTAAATATATATCAGAATATTTTACTTTTTGCAGCTGAAGTTCATAGAATCCTCCCTTAATTTCATTTTTACTAGCATCCTCCAATAGGTATGTTGCTGGGTTAGTGAGCTGAATTTTCTTAACAGTAAAAATTTCAGTAGACCAATTTGGCATGTATTTCTTATCAAACACACCTCGTAGTTTTGAAATTCGAACATGGTCACCAACCTTGTATTTTGGTTTAAATGTCATCTTTATATGATTATAGACCGTTTTAAGCAATAGTTTTTCATGTTTTTGTCGCACCTCTGAGGGTTTCATCCCTATAGTTATAAATTTGAACAATCTTTGGTAGGATACCATACCATTTGTAAGATCCTTGATAGTTAAATTCTTTCCACATTAGGTTTTTAAGGGTTCGGTTTACCCTCTCAACAATTTGAGCCTTTTTTTCACTAAATGAACTATAGTGTTTGACCTTGTATTTTTTCAACAGTTTTTCTATAGTCGAATTGTAAAACTCTTTCCCATGATCGGTTTGAAGATGAAGTGGTACCTGCTCTTTAAGCACTTTTTCTATAGCTTTCGACACTTCTTCCCCAGTTTTTGTTTTTAATGGATAGGCCCAAACATATTTCGAGAAACAGTTAATAATCACTAAAATGTATTTAAAACCTTTGTTTTCGTTTGCGTACGGTATCATCTCCACAAGATCTGCTTGAAATAGATCATTTAGTGATTTCACAATCACTCTGCGCCTTAAAAAATTAATTCTAGCCGGTTTGTGTATTTCACTAACTACTTCTCGTTTAACATCTGTAATAAAATTATTAACTATCTCTCTTCTCAATAATATTAGCTTCTTGAAGCTCCTCAACTATAGCATAGATTTCGTTTGTGTGACCTGTGTTGCCAGCTGTCTGAGATGCTAGTAATAAACGTAACCGTTCTACGAGTTCATTGGGATTATCCCAGTACACGTACTCTATAGGACTATCGGAGTACTCCATCTCCTCCTCTAGATTTCCACCTTTATATATCACTAAACAGTTTCTTAAATTTGGTTGAGTAGCTATCGGTGATCACATCTCCAGAGGCCTTATGATGTTTTCTGTTTGCATAGGTGTGTTCAATGATGTCTCTAAAAGCGTCTGCATCATCTTGGGTATAATTTGTAGGCATATTTTTTCGAAAGAGTAATTTGTACAAACCGTGTGTACCTTTATAGCGTTTACCTTTTATAATTAAATCAGCTCCATCAAAATCAATTTTCGAATCACCAATATAAAAATTGTCAATATCATCTCGCCTTACACGAAACTTGGAAAAATAATTTTGTGGGTCAGAAGGCACGGTGGATGGATCATCTAAAAATTCTTTAATATAGCTTGCAAGTGAAGGATGAAACTGACTGTAGTAGTCATTCTCAGATTTATTCATCAAGTCTCTAAGTCGTCCGTCTTCAAACTCTTCTTGCTTTTTGGCCTCATTCTGTGTAAAGTTCTCTGCTGCATCTTTTAACACTGCTTTTCTCAAAAAGTAACCACTTGTGGTGGGCTTATTTAGTTTTTTAGCACTTAAAGAAAAATTTAATTTTCGTTTAGCTCTCTTTTCGGTTGTCGGTGTTGTAGGATTTGGATTTCGAGGAGTTGACTGGAATAAGTCTTGCATGTAAACACTTGGTTCATGCATATGTTTTTCAGCTTCTTCTGCACTGTTATTATCAAAATTCTTATGAAAAAGCGATGAAGTTTGCAGATCTTCAAGTTCTTCCTGTTTTTCTTGTTGTTGTTTTTCGTTTTCTTGCTTGATTTTTTGAGGAGTTGTCAATCTGGGTGATAATGAAGGTATATTGACCAGTTTCGGAGGCTTTTTATCGGTTAAACTAGATTCAATATTTTCCAAGTGTTTTGTAATGGGTTGAAATAGGTTAGCCTGTGAAATCTGACCCTGTTTTAACAAATTTAATTTCTCACGTATTATTTTTCTTTTAGAAATTAATTGTTTCTTTAAGTTCTTTTCACCACTAACCATTTTTATGTTTTCTTCTGACATTTTTATCTATGTTATCTCTACAGGTGCGTTATAACTATTAACGCTAAGAAGTATTTGAATCTAAAGATATATAAAGTTATCAAAACGATACCGATATCTTCCCTTATCAACATCACAATCTTTAAAAATTGTCAAAAAATCATACGGTTTTTTCCAGCAGTATGCACACATCTTTTGAAATTCATCAAATGTCATATCAGTGCCAATATGGTTGGTGTATATATGTTTTACATTTAGTAAATCTTGTTTGAATAAAATTAAAACGTTGGCATTGTCTCTTATTAAATGTTTAGGTATTTTTGCATATGTTTGAGAGAGATAGAAACTGTCAATATTATTATGTCGACCCATACTAAAGTAGTCACGCATCACATCTTGTTTATCGCAGGCTACGTCATCAAATATGAAAATGGAAAACGGATTTGCTTCTGATGGAGGAATTATATTTTCGCCACTGTTGTAAGCATAGTACCCTATTTCTTTAATGGATTTTAATAGATTCTCTAAATATAAATACTTTGGCTGGTATAGACTTTTTGAATACACATACACATTTTTAAACTTTAAACCGTTTGAATGTTCCAAAAGGCTCAATATAAGGTTGGTTTTTCCACAGTTTGATGGGCCCACGATAAGACATCTAATAGATGATGGAAACAGGAAACCATGTCTTGATGTAGTACTTGCATTAATATCATGGTTTTTAACTTCTAAACGCACTTTTTGTTTAACAATCTTTTTCATTTTCTATAGAAATATTATGTCAACTTAACACTGTTGAACTGGTAATGTATAAAAAAAGTAAAGACCCTGGTTTTTATTTAGTCTTAAGTGAAACGCTATGAAGTACTATGTTAGTTCAAACGTTAAAGGGCAAGGGTTGTTAAACAGTGCTATAAATAATCTGCCCTTCGAAATGCATATCCCAGGGTTTTCTTATTGTGGACCTGGGACTAAGCTAGAGAAACGTTTAGCTAGAGGGGATAAAGGTATTAACCAGCTTGATAGAGCATGCAAAGATCATGACATTTCCTATTCAACTAATAGGGAGTTGACCGACCGTCATGAGGCAGATAAAGTTTTAATGAGAAAAGCTTTAGAACGGATGCGAGCAACGGATTCAGGCTTGTATGAAAAACTGGCTGCTTCTGGTGTGGCTGCTGCTATGGGTACCAAGCTAAAACTAGGGATGGGTATGGTAAATAAAGTATCAAAAACTGATCAAGTGCCACGTTTAAAGGCAGTGCGTCAGTGCCTAAATATGATTCAACGTGGGATAAAGATGACAAAAAATTATTTAGGCTCTCTTGAAACTCTAGAGGGTCAAATTAAAAATCCATCACAAACAACGAGAAAATCATCATCATCTAAACCAAGAAAACCACGGTTAAAAAAAGTAAAAAAAGATGAACCTGAAACAGAAGCTATGGAAACTAATTCACCCCCTTTACATAAAGAACCAACATTGTTAAGAGTCAAAAGAAAGAGAAAGTTAAGCGACTCGGTGGATATTCCTTTTAAATTACCAAAATTTTTAAAAGTATAACGAAAGAGAAAGTTAAGCGATTCGGTTGATGTTCCCTTTAAATTACCAAAAACCAACACAGCTGCTGTTTTGAGTGAAGGACCATTGGAGCAGAAGTCACTAAAGCGGAGACTAAGCATTGATGGTGAAGAAAATGACAATATGCATAGCAACATTGAAAAACCAAAAGTTATATAAATCTTAAACACCTTCAAACACACATATCAGTTGCTTTCATTCTTGTGTAAACTTTCAAGGTAGTAACATCATTCTTAAAAAATGAGTAAAACGAGAAAATCAAGAAAACCCATAAAAAGTAGAAAAACATCAACTTTTAAAAGAAAGAGGGCACGAATTGTAAAGAAAAAAATCAAAACATTGAGTTTCAGTCAAGCAACAAAAAAGATAAAAGATAGATTAAAACAACGAAAACCACAAGACATTGAAACTGCAGTCAAAGTTGCTCTTAAGACAGCGGAAAAAAACAAAGGAAAAGTACGACCTGCACGAATAATAAAACTACCAAAAAAGGGTGGTTTTTTGCCTCTAATACCAATCATGGCGACCCTCTCTGCCCTTGGTGCTTTAGGGAGTGGCACAGCAGGAATAGTGAAAGCCATTAATGCTGTTAAATCTGCAAATCAACAATTGCAAGAGGCTCAACGACATAACCAAAGTATGGAGTCCATTGCTATGGGTAAAGGATTATTTCTCAAACCATATAAACTAGGAATGGGTCTTTTTTTACACAAAGGTGGATGTCAAAAAACAAAAACCTAAAGTTTTTCAAGAAAACTTTAACGATTTCACTACTACAGCGAGCTCTTACAAATATTGACCTGAAAAAGTATACAAAGCTGTTAAAAATTAAACATTTTAGAGGTGTATTTATGAGAGATGAACTACCCTCAAAGATACATAAATTTGAGTCGGGGATAATTAATTTAGATAGTAGCAGAGGATCAGGAAGTCATTGGACTTGTTATAAGAAAATTAAAAATAATGTACACTATTTTGATAGTTTTGGTAATTTACGACCTCCTATAGAATCTGTAAGATACTTTAGTTCTAATGGTGACTCAAAAGTACTGTATAATTATAACCCCTGCCAGACTTATGATTCTGTAAATTGTGGACACTTGTGTTTAAGTTTTTTGTATTACTTTAAGGGTTAATAAAAAACGTCTACTAAACTACATGGTTTTTCATTTATCAGTGAACCGCTATATAGTAAACATGTCCTACAGCAAACATCTATCCACCTATAGTGCTAAACGAGCTTGAGCAATATGATTTAGGGCTCATTAATTTCGAAAGTTACAACTCAATACCGAATGTGGATAGTTCAAATAATTTATTTTGTTTTAATGATGATAAAATTGTAAAAATACCTGAGGGGTCATACGAAATTAAGGACTTGAACGATTTCCTAAATAAATACTCAAAGCAAACTTTAAAGGAGGAACAATTTGAAATAAGTATAACAGCTAACCATAATACCTTACAGTGTGAGGTTATATGCAATAAAAAGATTAATTTTGAAAAGAAAAATTCCATTGGAAGTTTACTAGGATTTGCAGGAAAAACTCTAGAGGCAGATAAAAAACATATATTTGAAAATCCGGTTGATATATTAAAAGTGAATGCTATATGTGTTGAGTGCAACTTGGTTATAAACTCTTATAATAACGGAAAAGCAGTGCACATGTTACACATGTTTTACCCCTCTTCTCCTCCAGGTTATAAAATTATAGAAAGACCCTCAAATGTGATATATCTACCAATCAACACTCATTATATTGATGATATTTTACTTAAAATAACTGACCAAGATGGAAAACCCATCAATTTTCGTGGAGAAGTGGTCACGATTAGGCTGCATCTAAAAAAATCCGTTTAAAAATGGTGTTTTTGTATAATCATAATACTTTTGGTATTCCTTATGAAGAAATTACCGCCTTAGAGGAAAGTAATAAAATTTATAAGAAGAAGATTGATAGTGTACCACCATTTAGTAATAAACAGCTAGTCAAAGAGCTAACACCTGAAAATAGAGCTTTTTTAGTATCTTTAGGATTTAAACTAAAAGGACAATAACTACCATCATAGGCAAAAGACTTAAGAAATTTTGGTATAATTTAAAAGTACGTGTCAGTTGTGGTATAAGAAGAATATTTTTTTCAGTGCGGTGTAGTTTAAAGTGTTTTGAAAAAAATGAGTCGTAACATTCTACGAGTGGGTGAAAACGTGCTCTATGATAATTCGATTGTGAGTTACCAACTACACACTCATCAACCATATGCTTCAACCACCTTAAACAACAATGATGAAATCCGAATTCCGATACAAACTCAAGACATCTATACCCTGCCTAGTGAAAGTGTTCTTTACCTTGAAGGAAAAGTACTGAAAGATGACAATACTGCCAGTACTAATGTGCACTTTGTAAACAATGGTTTAGCACATTTATTTGATGAAATTCGTTATGAGTTAGGAGGGGTGTTGTGGACCGTGTTAGAAATCCTGGGATTACATCAACAATGAAAGGTTACTGCTCATTCAAGGAAAGTGATGGTAACACCCTTCAAAATGCTGGTTGGACACTTAAAGAAAATCCACCTATATTAGATGGTTCCGGTAATTTCAATATATGTTTACCCCTAAAAACCCTTATGGGGGTATTTGAGGACCATCACAAGATTATTTTAAATGTACGACAAGAACTCGTGTTGATTCGCAGCAATTCCGATTTAAACGCTTTAATTGAAACTGAGGATAAAAAAGAAAAATATAAGGTGGTTCGGTTCGGTAAAGTTCATTGGAAAATTCCACATGTTAGAGTGTCAGATGATCAAAAATTACGCCTTTACAAGTATTTAGAGGGTAACAGAGATCTCAATATTAGTTTTCGAAGTTGGGAATTGCATGAGTATCCACAACTTCAAACTACCACTAATCACACATGGGCAGTGAAAACTTCAAATCAACTGGAGACACCACGTTTCATTATTATTGGATTTCAGACAGATAGAAAAAACTTGTTTAGTAAAAATATGAGCCGTTTTGACCACTTATCATTAACCAATTTAAAAGTCTATTTAAACTCCGAAGTTTTTCCATATGATAATTTAAATTTAGATTTTGATAACAATCAGTATGCTATTCTATATGAAATGTATGCCCAGTTTCAAAAATCCTATTATTACCACGATCAAAGCGAACCTTGTTTTCACCCGATAAGCTTTAAAAATGATGCTCCACTGGTAGTTATCGACTGCTCTCGACAGAGTGAAGACGTGCTCAAAGGTGGTGCAGTTGACATTAGAATTGAGTTTGAAACGAAAAAAGCTGTACCTGATAAAACTATAGCCTACTGTTTAATATTGCATGACGACTTGTGAAATACAACCCTCTAACCAGTACCGTAAGGGTAGTTTAAAGAAGAAAAAAATGTTTATTTTGGATGTGCAAGGTTTCCAATACAAAGACACTGAATTTATATGTAAGGAAATAGCTATATTAAACACCCATACTAATGAAGTTCGGCACCATATCGTTAATTTACCCATGAAGTCCATCTGGTTACATCAAGACTTTAAACATCAAGCTGAATGGAATACAAACAAACTTCATGGTATAAATTGGGACACTTTTGATTTTAGTTATTTACCATTTGAAAACCTCGCTTTATTTATTAAGGATTTAATTCAAAATGAAACTGTGTTTGTAAAAGGAAATGAAAAAAAAGTTTGGTTATGTAATTTAGTTAATAATAATGTTGTAGATTTATATGACTTGGGATGTCCCAATATTAAAAAATTAAAAAATTATTGTAATGATAAGTTTCACTGTGAAATGCATAATAATAATTATTTAAATTGTGCTAGAGAAAATGTAATTTTGTTAAATAGATGGTATTTAAATAAAAAGCATATTCAGTTTTAACCTTTTATTTTATTTTAGTTTAACAAAATATTAAAAATTAAAAAAAAGCTTGGGTTTGTGTTAAAGGATCCTCTTCATCGAAGAGACTTATTATCTCTTCCATATTTGTATTTTTGTTTGTTGTTTGTTTTTCGGATACAGTGGATACCACACCCTTTCTGCTTCTTCTTCTATGTGCTTGGGTGGTATCTACTGCTTTTGTAGATGTTGCTGCTGTTGGCCCCCCAGACGATTCTCCAACAGCTGTTATTTCCATCGGATCGGAGGGTGGTGGTGGTGGTGGTAACACAGCCAAATTTTTTGTTGTCTCAATCTCCATAGGTTGATCAATATTAATTTGGTATCTTTCTATCGCTCGCTGTAGGATAGCAATTTCTTCATCATCATCCGCCTTTATTCGATAGTACTTCACTGGCAGCCTACCGAATTTTTTGTCTATGGTTTCTGTTCTAGGTGAATATGATAGTCTGACAAAGGCTTTATCACCTTTTAAACTTATCTTCTTTACTCCAAAACTGAAAAAATAATAACATCAAAATTAAGACAAATAAATTAAAATTCAATAAAATTTCTTTGCTATTAAAAAATTAGGAATATTTTTTTTATATAAATATTATCTTGGATTCATGTAAGGTTTTTAGTAATAATAAATTTTCTATAAAAAGTTAAAAGTATATAAAACTAAAATTTACTACTTTTTAGTTTCTTTTGTAAAAATTATCCTGTATTCGTTTAATAATAAATAATCTGTAAAAAATCAAAAGTACTTACTGAAAAAGATTCTTCATGCAAACAAATACCATTTTCGGAGGGCAGTTAATGCGATCTAGAGTTGACGCTACAAGTGTGCATGGTTGTGTTGCCATTTTTATTTTATTTTTTTCAAAACTAATAAGCACAAACTGTTAAACTGTTTGAATTGATTTTTGCTTTGATATTTGATGGAATTTATACCTAATTTTTAGCTAAAATAAGCACTGCGTTGGTTATTTTTTAACAATGCTTGCACTTGTCCATAGGCGTTGCATTATTTAAAAGTTTATAAATTAAAGTGGGGGGATAGTTTTTCTCATAACCAAGATGACAGCGATTTTTCTGTAGGTTGGCTCCATCCTTTACATTTTAGCATCTTATATTTCCTTAATAGGGAGTTAATCAAGTAAAGTTTGGATTTAATACTGCTTGACCGTATTGTGACAGTATTACATAGAAAACTAACAACTGATCTCTCAAAATTGATATACTAAAGTCGAATTGAAAAATAAAGTAATTTGTTTTCTTTTAATAAAGACAGGCACTAATAAATCCAAGCTTTATTGTAATTAGTCCCTAATATATTGAATTTTAGGTTACAATCTGTCATATTTTACTATTTTGACATATCACGTGACTTTTAAAGCAGTCAAATTATTTTTGTTGGTTTAAATTAATTAAATATATATACAATATTAAAGTAGCGTCGCCTATGACTACACCTAAAAAGTGCTGACCAATATGTTTTAGTTGAAATATAAAAAACACATTTTTGTTAAATAATACATTTTTATAAAATTTATTAAACATTATGTTTTGATTTGAATAAAAAAAAATGTCCATTTTTACAGACCAGTGGCGCTGGTTACATTGTATCAAATCATACGTCAGTCATATGTTTGTTATGGAATTTTCCGTTCTTTGATTATACAAGTGAAAATGAATAGTTTTGCTAACTAAATTCCGAGCGGTTAAAATTAAACTCAAATGTCTTTTTGACACTTTTGACAGCAATTCTATGCACAATCAATCCATCCAACTGTTAAAAAGTTAGGTTATCGTGAATCTGGCAACATGTGCTATACTTTCTTACATTTGTTACTTTAAAAATTTCCCTCGTATCCAAGAAGAACTTTCTTATCAAACCAATATTTAATTATATTTTGACAACGTATGAATTCATTCTGACAAAGACCGTTGTTCATAACATATCTTGCACAGTTGAATATTATAGAAAAAATGAGTTCCCAAAGTTTTGATGTGTTGGTGTCTGAGTCTGTAAAAAAGGTTGAACAGGTGAGTAGACTGGTGAAAACAAAAGAGGAATTTAATTATTGGATAGTTTTTCTTCTAAATTTAATTTCAACCGTAAAAAGTTGTGTAAAAAATAAACTTGATTGTGTACAAAACTTTTCTAAATTAGAATCGAATTTGGCACTTTTAAAACATTACTTAATATTACTAAAAAATAAAAAAAGAATTCATTTTGGCAAAACTAATAGGGTGAGGTCGGTCAAAAAAAAATTGGTTTGGGAAGATGTTGAAACGTGCTTTGGTGGTAGAATTAGAACAGGTATTATCACTAATTTTACCATTAAAGACCCTAAGATTTTCTTTAAAAAGGCATTCAAGAGTTTTTCAAGTCAAATTAAAAAGTCACTTAAACATTCAATTTTAAAAGTTAATGTCATTTTTTCGGGTAATTTTATTAAATTACATGAAGGTACTACGCAAACTGATGTGAAGGCTTTTTCTACGAGAAACAGTATAATAGACCAAACAACAAATTTAAAAAAATGGTATGATGAAAATGTTTCTCAAAAAATATTAACCAAGATGGAGGATTTTCAAGAGCGAGATTCTGGTTGGGCTCTGTATGAAATTCTCCATCTCAAGGTTAATATTAATAAACACACCCCAATCAACTGTGGTGACTCAACTTATGTTGAGTCACCGCAGTGGATTAAAAACACCAGGGGGGTGATCAATATTCAAAATAAAGATAATTATTGTTTTCTTTGGTCTATTGTGGCTGCTTTACACCCTGCTGCTTATGGTGGGCAGAGAACTTCCTCGTACCCTCATTTTAGTTAGGTGGGACTGAATTATGAAGGTTTGGAATTTCCTATGCGACTAAAAGACATTTCAAAATTTGAGAAACTTAATAATTTATCAATAAATGTTTTTGGAGTTGAAAAGAATGAAATCCTACCTATCTGTTTAAGCAAATCAGATTTTTCCAAACGAATTAATTTAGAAATAAACGAGTTTCAAACAAAGAATTAATTTACTTATTTTATCGTGTGGTGATGATGATGATGTAGTTGATAGTGAAAATGAGATGGATATAGATTCTGAAGATTTTGAAATTCTCCAACCCAATAAAAGGATCTATCACTTTGCCCTAATAAAAAATATTTCACGTCTTATATCAAGTCAGGTGGGTAGACAAAATCATAAAAATGGGTATGTGATAGATGTTTAAATTGGTTTGTTTCTGAGGCAGTGCTGCAAAAGCATTATTTAGATTGTAAAAATTTAAATTTTACCAAACTAACTCTACCAAAGAAAAATGACGACATTTTGAAATTTACAGAATTTAAAAATAAAGAGCAAGTGCCTTTTACAATTTTTGCTGATTTAGAAAGTTTGTTGGAAAAAATTGACAACGATGACAAAAGTGCATCATCACCATCGAATACACAAAGAATTCAACACCATATTCCTTTTGCGATTGGGTATTATATGAAATGTTCATATGATAGCTCGCTCTCCTATTATCATCAAATTGTAGGAAATGATTGCATTTCACGTTTTACTCATGCGCTGAAAAGAATAGCAGAAAAGTTGAGTAACATTTTTTCAAATATTGTTCCTTTAAAACCGTTAAACACACTGGAAAAGTTTGATTTTAATAATGCAACCCATTGTCATATCTGTGAGAAGGCTTTTCAAGAGGGAGACGGAAAACATTTAGATCATTGTCACTTGACGGGAAAATATAGGGGAGCAGCTCATCCGGGTTGTAATTTAAATTTTAATGATTCACACAGTGTTCCTGTAGTATTCCACAACCTTTCTGGTTATGATAGCCATTTCCTTATAAAATCTTTAGCAAAGGAGATAGAGGGTAGAATTCAACTTCTCCCTGTAAACAAGGAAAAATATATTTCGTTTACTAAATACATTGAAGGCACCAAAGTAAATTTTCGTTTTATTGATTCTTTTCGGTTTATGCCTTCCGCGTTGGACAAACTAGCTTCATATTTAGATGATTCCAAAAAGACAATTTTAAAAAGTTTTTACAAGGAAGAGGAAAAATTTAATTTAGTTACTCGTAAGGGTGTCCTGCCCTATGAGTATCTCGATTCTTGGGAAAAGCTATATGAAACTGTTCTTCCTCCTAAAGACGCATTTTATAGTACTTTGGAAGGAAAAGGTGTTTCAAATGATGAATAAAAAAGGGCACAAACAATTTGGAATACCTTTAATATTAATTCGCTTTTGGAATATGCGCTTTTTTACATGAAAATTGATGTAATTTTGTTATCTGAAATAATGAGCTCGTTCCGTGACATCTGTCTCTCCACCTATAATCTTGATCCGCTTCATTATTTTACCAGTCCAGGATTGGCCTTTTCAGCCATGCTTAAACAGTGTAAAATAGAGCTACAACTTTTGACTGATGTTGATATAATCATGTTTATAGAAAGAGGTATAAGAGGTGGAGTTTCACAGTGTTCAAACAGATATGCCAAAGCCAACAATAGGTATTTAATGTACTATGATGTTAATTCACTTTATGGCACAGCTATGACTTTACCATTGCCCTATGGTGGTTTTGAATGGGTTCATAACAATTCATTCACTGAGGAGGATATATGTAATATTTTAGATGATAGTCCCATAGGGTACATTTTTGAAGCAGACATTTCATACCCTGCTAACCTATTTGAAATACATAAAGACCTTCCTGTCTGCCCTGAACAAAATTATTACAATAGTTGCATCATATTTTTGCTAATTAGATAAAATAGGAACATGTGTGGGGTCACTAAGGTTATCCGATAAGATACTCGTGCAGTCATTTTTTAGAAATTATTTTATTTTTAACACACAGAGAAAATAACAGGCTATCCCGATTAATTCTAACAAATATTTCTAGAAATTATTTTATTTTTTAACCAACAATTACCTAGCTAAGGCCTTTTTCACATTAGGACTTACCTAGCCCAGGCTAAGCGAGTGAAGTGGCTATCTTACTGGCTGGCACCTAACTCATTGCCAATAGGGCCTTTCAACAGCTAAGGCCTTACCTAGATCAGGCGAAGCTAGTGAAGTAGCTATCTTACTAACAAAAAACACTCCATTTTATCTACTCCCTCATTGACCAATAGGGCCTTTCAACAGCCCAGGCTAAGCAAGTGAAGCGGCTAGCTTACTAAAAAAAACCACCTCATTTTACCTACTCTCGCATTGGCACCTAACTCATTAGGGCCTTTCAACAGCCTCTGGTTGTTACGTCATTGCTGACAGCTTCTTGTACGCTTCTTTTGCCCGAAGGTCATACCAAGTTCACTTCTTCAGCAGCAGGTCATCCACTTCGGAGAAGTGGATGGCATGGTTACCAATTGTATTAGAACCTCCACTACTACACTACTATTATAGTTAAAGGATTTTTTTCTAAATTATCAGAATCTGATGTCAATGCGTGTCATAAAAATGTTAAAAAGACAAATAGTGTCCTCCTCACTATTAAAATAGATATGTTTGAGGGTTTTTTCAAAAACGTAGGATAAATGCCCAAAAAACCGTCTGTGACCTTTAAAGTTTTATTTTAGAGTGCTCTCATATTTTGCTTTAATATTTCTAAAATTTATTCGAGTTATGGTCCTTAATTTACAAAAATTGTTAATTATTCTATATGGGAAGTTTTTTTTTAAGATTTTTTTTTCTAGATTACAAACAGCAGTGATTTTGTAAATAAAGCATTTAAATTTTTATAAAAAAAAAATTGTGTCTGCTTAAGACCACACGGCAGAAGTGTAAATTTCAACAAGGCGAAATTAAAAATACGGGCCTTCATCTGCATCATAATATCGCTCGCTGAATTTTCCTCTCACAGTTAGTCGACTCGAGCCAACTCCACCCGAATGAGCGTTACATGAACTCTGACGGCTCAGTTCAATTCACTACCCACAAAAACTGCTAAACGCGCCTTTTTACACTTCAAAAAACTTTTTTGATTACTTATTGAGATACTGCCACCTCAAGCAGTGGTTAAGTAAAAGTTATTTGATTTTAAAATCAAGTGCCCATTTAATTTTTTTAACATATATGATTAAAACAAAAAAACATTTTATTTGCTTAGGCGTGTAGTACATTAGAATGTGCCTCTTATACTTAAATGTCTCTAAAAAAATGGGGGCAATTGGCGAGAAAGGTATCAGATCCACCACGAATCTTTTTATTAAACCCTTAGTTTAAATTTTACTTTTCTATTACTTGAATTAGGTTAAAACAAAAATGGTAATTAGTCGTTTTTTTAGATTGTAATACAATAAACACAGATTGTCTTTAAAAAAACTCATTGTTTTAAATACGGAATGGCATATCATAACTATGCACCTACATAAACTTTAAAATGCAGGGCTCTTGCTGATAACTGTTTTTGCTTTAAATCTATAAATCTGCGTACCCCTAAAACGCTTTACGGCTATAAAATCAAATTTTATTTTATCAAGCACAGGAGGGCCTTCTGTAAAATATCCATCTCGTATATTTTAAACAAGGCCTTGGTTGTTTTATGTTTGACGTTTTAAGCCGCGTTTATATTCCAGTAAGCGTGACCCAACGAATTCGCTTCCTTGTGCTTTGCAAATGCTTACACCTAGTGTTTTCAGAAATATATTTTCAGAAATATTTGCGGAAATATTTCCTGAAACATTGGAAATATATGGAAATATGTGATATATTAAAAGAACAAGAAAAAAGAGATTATTTATTTATAAAAATCATAACAAATCTCCGGAAAACCGAACCGAACACTAATTAGGAGTTAATCTTCAACCAAATAAACAAAAATAAGGTCAAATTTGTACGACAAAAATCTCATTCTTGATGCACTACACTATTCACTAGTTGAGCAAGAGGCACATCTTCATCGCTGTCATCAGCATCACACTTAATAACATCATCTTGCCAGTTGTGGCAAACTAAAAGACGTTGCCGCCATTTTGTGACACTGTAAATAGAATAATAACGCTGTGCCAATTTGTGACACTAAAAAAAATTACTGAGTAATTAAACAAATATCTGGAAGCAGAACTGTATTTTTCAGCAAGGTAAAACATTGATATGCCCGGTAACTTTTATACAGTGGGGGGGGGGGGGGGTGTTCAGAAATAAGAACATTTTAAGTGCACCACAGTGTTTTAATACCAGTGTTTTACAAAGAAGATCTTAATTAAAATACAGTTCAACTAAAACGTTGTAGCCAAACAATGAAACTCTACCTACTTCCGAGGCTTCCAGAGTATTTGTGTAATTAAAAAAACCCAAAAAGAAATTGACTCATTGACAAAATAAAATTTTAAAAGATTGAATTAAGATGACAAAACTAGAAGCACTTTACAGGTAGATGGACCTACAGTTAGTAGAATCTTCAACAGGTCACAGTGTACCTACATTTGAGTCAGTAGTGTGAGTCTCCATTATATAAATGATTGTAAAAAAACACTTCCAAAATCATTCCGTCATAGGGGAGATCTGGACCAAATATCTGCTGTCATCATTCTACGTTGGGTAGAATGAGACAGACAGCAACCCAGTCCGAGATCTACCCCATGAGGTAAAACAATGTAAGTAAACCGCTAAAAAAATATAATCTCATCTCTCTTTTGTCTTCGCAAAGTTGGTCAATTGGGCTGTACAAATAACACAAAGATTTAGTTCATCTTTTATAATTCAATGGTAAAATCAGATAAAAATATCGGAAACATAAAAAAAAAATTAATGAAATGGATGTAAACAAGGGCCAAAATAGCAAAGCACTTTAAATTTCACAGAAAAATTATCTTAAATATACCGCAACATTGGAACTATGACGTCATACATTTATCTTGCGTTCACAAGAAGTGTTAAAATTATATTTAAAAATTTATATGAAAGATTATATCTAAATGTTGCTTGCTCCTACCTTGGTCCTTTAATTATTTATTTTATAGTTACGGTAGATGGGTTCCCTAGAGTGTTGTATAGTTCCTCGCTGCTACATCGGTCCCAGTTCTGCCCGCGTCTCCCCTGCTGATTACCTAGCACATGACGCTAGGCCAGCACATGGTCAAAAAAATGTTGTGGGATCTTGCCCGAGCGTGAAACCTTGTGGAAAATGAAATATTTCAGTTTCCTTCATCGGTTTTGCACGGGGTTCCCCTACACCGAGAATCTTAAATCACGAACCCCATGTCGACTCAATAAAATAAAGCAGATTTCAACAGATGAACTAAAATAACCCTAACATACCTTTCCCAGGGTTACAATGCTACACCCGGCTTCACACCAGCGTCCAGCACAACTGTCCCGTCGATGGAATGGACGGGCTGTAACCAAAGGAGAAAAACAATATATAGTTTTTATCCAAAACGTAGTTTAAAAAAAAATATATAAAAAAAACTCCAAAAATTCCACACGTCTGTTGTAGGAAAATTACGTTTCACACGAAAAATAATTAAATTTGGGAGGCAAGTATTGTCTTGGAGAATTCAAAAAAAAAGAAGAAAAATCACTTACCACGCTTCTTTCCCGTAGAAATGGCGTAGGCCGCCTTAAATCCCTCCTCAGAGGATGTGAGCCGTCACTTTAGATTACGCCTAACACTGCAGTGCCACTAACCAAAAAAAGAATGGCTATCCCAGAGACTTGTTGCCGACCCAGCCAGTTCTTTAGAAAAGAGAAAAGACACTTTGTCAAGAACACAAGAAAGTGAAGTTGCCGGAAATCGTTCCTTAATTTGGTGGGGACAGTACACAGTACCAGCCAAATTTTCCCGGTTAAATTCAAATAGGGATGCAAACCTATTTATAAAAAAGCGCTATCACCAAAAAATCCCTAGCCCCGGTTTGCGAGCCTGGAAAAAAAATACCGCGGTTTTTTTTTCAAACTAACCAATGATGAAATACACTAATACTTCCGTACCGGTCTGTAGGGGGCAGCATCAACCAAGCAAGGGAATATTGAAAATGTCCTTTACACATTGAGGTGTTGTCAGATCTATTTCTACGGATCATTTTTATAAACGAGGATTTTCGAGATACACGTATACAGACCAAAACATTTGTCAATCGGACCCCTGCCAACATAGCAAGTAGGAGGAAAATAACCAGTTAGACTATAAGAAGCTTAGCATTGAAACCATCAACTGTAAAATCAATTACTGGAGATTCGAGCATGCATCAAACCCAGGAATATTCGAACACTCAACCAACTTCCACATGAGTAAAGCCATACTAAGTGTAGAATTTAGTTGTACTTTAGTTATAGTTTTAGTCAAAAGTTTCCTTCGCTCTTTATATATACTTTCTCTAAGATTCCTATGGTTTAACGCCATTTTTGTAAAACATTTTTACATTAATAAAGTTGTTTCTGAACTTGAACCTAAAAATACAAATTGAACTACTGCTCAAACCCGGCACAAGAGTGTTCAGATGTTAAGTTTGCTCACCACTAGCTAGCCCTACACAACTCTTCAATCCGACTGAGTTAGCTATTAACTTTATTTAACTATGATTATATATAAATTTATATAATATAAAAATACGATTTTGTTTATTCTTTTAGTCCTGGTTTTTATCCCTCGTTTATCTCCAATTTACAAAAGTGCATAACTCGTATTTATTTTATCTTCTCCTTATCAAAGTAATAAAGATATCAAAGTGGGTGGAGCCTCGGTTGTTCCTGGTCAACCCGTGGACCCAAATATGTTTTCGTGCCACAAAACTAGCTAATCCGTGAAGAAGAGAAGATTCGGAGGAGAAATCACTGTCCTAACATCCTAGAAAATACAGATAATCGAACATCCAAAATAAATTAAATGTATATACAAATATTTCAAACTGTCCTTAAAACATCGTGAGTGGTTTGTGATACGGCAACGCCGCCATTACTTATTGAACGTACGTGCTCACTCGAACAGCTGATGATTTATGTCGTGAACATCAACGAAAATTACGAAATTTTAAAGATAAACAAAACAATCAAAAGTTTTGAAGGGATTTTTCCCCAACCTGTGACCCCAACAATCAGAATGCCCAAACAATCCGAAGTGCACAGTGCCCACAACAAGATGATGGAATACCTCCTCTGTAAGGTAAATTTCCGGACAATATATAACCTCAAAACCTAGCTCTATAAAATACCCTTAATTTGTGTACAGAAAGACGAGTCGAAGAGCCTTGATTATTTACCTAAATAAAACAAATATGTAACGTTTGCCTTAAATGTCAAAATGACACGTTACATAATCCTCCCCCCCCCAACTTCAAGACGATTAACCTAAAAAGGTTAATGGGATAGGTCCGCTGCCGACTTAAGGTCTTTGGCATGCCAACTCCCTGGTAGTACTTTACCCGATGGTTCCTGAAGCTCAAATATCCAAGGAGAAATTTTATTCCTAATCACATAAGGACCTACGAATTTCAGTGCTAACTTCTTCGAGGAAAACTTCGCAGTATCTGACAACACATAATTCTTCTTCCAAACACTCTGACCCACAACAAAGTTGGGTACCCTTGTACGCAAATTATACTGAACTGCGTTTTTCTCTCCTGCCACCTCTAACCTTCTCTTAACATCCGCATAGAGCTTCCGGAAACCTTCGTTCTTACTTTGAGCTGCAGATTGTACACCATTCTCTTCAGATAACAAAACTGGGTTGGAGTAATCTTTTCCTGACAGACACATATTCCTACCAAAATTAACAAAGAAAGGAGACATCCTGGTTGTCTCATGGGTTGCAGTACGAATCGCGCAGGCAAGTTTATGTATTTGTTCGTCCCACATGCTGTGGTTGTCTTTTAGGTAACAACATAACATAGTTTTTAACGTACGATTCGTCCGTTCCGTTGGACTAGCTCTGGGATGATAATACGGATTATACTGAATTTTAACCTGATAACTCTCAGCAAAACGCTTAAACTCATTTCTTTTGTACTGAGGGCCATTATCACAAAGTAGCAAACGGGGTACTCCGAAGACCATAAATACTTGCTCCTCAAGATGCTTGACAATAGCTTGAGTAGGGGCTGTTCGCATTGGAAAAACTAAGGAAAACTTACTCAAATAGTCCGTAACGACGAGAATCCAGCAATTACCCTTTGTCGAACGAGGTAAAGGTCCACATAAATCCGTCGAAATAATTTCCCAAGGACGAGTTGGTTTTGGCTGAGATATCATCTGATCAGATACACCTTGTGTATCACCTTTATGAGCCGCACAGACAAAGCATTTCTTTACAAAAGTTGCCACGTCCTGGCGCATTTTTGGCCAATAATATTTTTCTGCCAGTCTGTGGAAGGTTTTATACACACCTATATGTCCTGCGGTAGGCGGATCGGGAGCTTCTCCAATAATTCTACGCCTATGATCTTTGGGGACTACCTCTTTCCAATATTCGTTAGATGGTGAAAGTTGAAGGTATTCTTGTTTGAAATATTTATACAACTTATTATCAGTGTATCTCCAATTCATAAATTTTAACGGTGATTCTACGACCCTCTTTACCATCTTTTGGTACCATCGATCTTTAATTGCTGTTGAAACGTCTCTGGGCTGCGAAATTGTATCAATCATAGGTACTGCGCGAGACAACATGTCCGGGACAACTAAATCTTTCCCTTTCCGATGGATTACTTCAAAGTCATATTGCTGCAGTTTTACAGACCAACGAGCAAGTCTTCCACTGGGCTCTTTCAAGCTATGAAGCCATTTTAAGCTAAAATGATCTGTTATGACCTTAAATGAGATCCCCTCAATATATGGCCGGAGCTTCTCTATCGCCCAAATCAATGCCAAACATTCTCGCTCGGTGGTCGTGTCAACACGTTCTTGCTTAGTCAAAGATCGACTCAAATAGCATATGACTTTGTCTCCCTCAGGATAAGGCTGCGTTAAACATGCTCCTATTCCATATCCTGATGCGTCTGTTTGAATGACAAATTCTTTGGTATAATCTGGACATGTAAGAATCGGTGCAGTCAGTAAAAGTTTCTTAATCTTAATAAATGCTTTTTCGCAGTCTGGAGTCCAATCGAACTTTTGATTTTTCTTAGTTAGAGCTGTAATTGGAGCTATTATCGCTGAAAAATTCTCTATGAAACGTCTATACCAGGAAATTGTACCTACAACTCTACGAACTTCTCTGACAGTTCTTGGTCTCTGGAGCTCTAACATGGCTTTAATTTTATTAGGGTCAACTCGGATGCCTCGACGGTCCACTACGAATCCTAAATAAGTCATTTCTGGCCAACACAGTTGGCATTTCTCCCAACTTACCGTTATCTTTGCATTCTGCAATCTTCGTAGGACTTCCTCAAGAATTCTAAGATGTTCAGAAAAGCTCTGTGTGACAATTACGATGTTATCGAAATATACGTACACGTAGGGGTCTAAATCGTTTCCTATGATGCTATCTATGAGTCTCTGCGAAGTTGCAGGTGCATTATTTATTTATTTGTTTGTTTGTTTGTTTGTTTGTTTGTTTGTTTGTTTGTTTGTTTGTTTGTTTATTTATTTATTTATTTATTTATTTTTTATTTATTTATTTATTTATTTATTTATTTATTTATTTATTTATTTATTTATTTATTTATTTATTTATTTATTTATTTATTTATTTATTTATTTATTTATTTATTTATTTACTTACTTACTTACTTACTTACTTACTTACTTACTTACTTACCTACCTACCTACCTACCTACCTACCTACCTACCTACCTACCTACCTACCTACCTACCTACCTACCTACCTACCTACCTACCTACCTACCTACCTACCTACCTACCTACCTACCTACCTACCTACCTACCTACCTACCTACCTACCTACCTACCTACCTACCTACCTACCTACCTACCTACCTACCTACCTACCTACCTACCTACCTACCTACCTACCTACCTACCTACCTACCTACCTACCTACCTACCTACCTACCTACCTACCTACCTACCTACCTACCTACCTACCTACCTACCTACCTACCTACCTACCTACCTACCTACCTACCTACCTACCTACCTACCTACCTACCTACCTACCTACCTACCTACCTACCTACCTACCTACCTACCTACCTACCTACCTACCTACCTACCTACCTACCTACCTACCTACCTACCTACCTACCTACCTACCTACCTACCTACCTACCTACCTACCTACCTACCTACCTACCTACCTACCTACCTACCTACCTACCTACCTACCTACCTACCTACCTACCTACCTACCTACCTACCTACCTACCTACCTACCTACCTACCTACCTACCTACCTACCTACCTACCTACCTACCTACCTACCTACCTACCTACCTACCTACCTACCTACCTACCTACCTACCTACCTACCTACCTACCTACCTACCTACCTACCTACCTACCTACCTACCTACCTACCTACCTACCTACCTACCTACCTACCTACCTACCTACCTACCTACCTACCTACCTACCTACCTACCTACCTACCTACCTACCTACCTACCTACCTACCTACCTACCTACCTACCTACCTACCTACCTACCTACCTACCTACCTACCTACCTACCTACCTACCTACCTACCTACCTACCTACCTACCTACCTACCTACCTACCTACCTACCTACCTACCTACCTACCTACCTACCTACCTACCTACCTACCTACCTACCTACCTACCTACCTACCTACCTACCTACCTACCTACCTACCTACCTACCTACCTACCTACCTACCTACCTACCTACCTACCTACCTACCTACCTACCTACCTACCTACCTACCTACCTACCTACCTACCTACCTACCTACCTACCTACCTACCTACCTACCTACCTACCTACCTACCTACCTACCTACCTACCTACCTACCTACCTACCTACCTACCTACCTACCTACCTACCTACCTACCTACCTACCTACCTACCTACCTACCTACCTACCTACCTACCTACCTACCTACCTACCTACCTACCTACCTACCTACCTACCTACCTACCTACCTACCTACCTACCTACCTACCTACCTACCTACCTACCTACCTA